>OX155645.1:6275000-7525000 GCA_944567765.1 Carterocephalus palaemon
GAAATTACAATAATTTATCTGTAACAAAAACAAAAAAATATTAATTTACTTTATTAGTAATACTGGCTGTTTTTGTGCCTTTGCCTTAAAAAAAAGCGCTGATGCGCGCGCATCGTTAATTTGTGAACAATTATAAATTATTCCGCGCGCTTTTTCTTTTCGTTGTATTGTTTTTATTTGAAAATGTCGTCAAGTAATGATGAATTTATTAATTTATTTCCTCGCAAATATGTTAAAAAACGTCGTATGACACACGTGCGCTTTGATAATTACAGCCTCTGCTTTCTTGTAGCCCTCGCCTACGGCTCGGGCTAGCAATATCGCCTCGGCTGTAATTTTCAACTTACCGCACTTGTATCATAATGTACTATTACTTAACTTCACTCGTATGTATTCATTCATTCATGTATGTATGTCCTGGAATCTTGCAATCAATATTTCACCCACTTCCACTGAAGCTATCGAGCTGAAATTTGGCACACATATTAGGTTCCGATGACAATGCAATAATATGGTACTGTCAAACTGATCTGATGATGGAGCCGGAAGATATTAACTGGAACTTCATGATGGAATATCGTATCATAGTCGTGTTTGCACTTGTGGTAAAGTCTTGTAATGAACTTTGATCACGAGTTTTAAAAAGCTTTTTTAAAAAAAATATTTTTTATATAACAAGTTATTTAGTAGTGGTAGTAGTTAAGTTCGAAATTACTTCAAGTGATACAGTCACAGTCGATATTACAAGAGAATAATTATCGCCAAGATTTGAACGTTGTAATTTTCCACGAAGGTACGAGTAGATACCTAATTCAAGTAGGACCAACTACACGAACATTCCTTGTCGATTCCTTAGGGACCGCATTGCAGCATTTGAATTATTTATCAGTCTCCTTTGTGCTTCTTCCAAAACCAACTATTTCGAACAAGTTCCCCGATTTCAGCAACTATTTCATTTATAAATATTGTATAGCTTTGTTTTCTCTTCAACAATTCGACGAACAGGCCTATTGATGTAGTTTATTGATAATATATCTTGTTAGATTACTGCGTGTGGTAAACTAATTGAAGGTCGACTTTTGATCGATATTAAATCGACTAGAAAATACACCGTAGATGCGCAGCAGGTATATTGCCTTCCTACGAAAGAAGACTTGAGATTTCTGTCTTAATAAAAAGAAAAAAGACAAATAACAAAGAGAAAGGATAGCACGTTTCAAATGAACGTATATCAGTACACTGCAAACCTTTCTCGGCGCTGTGTAAGCGAACTCTGCTCTTACGATCCGCTCCTATACAATTGCAAATTCGCTTCTGGTCTCAGCAGTGAACGGAAAATGAACTAGGAAATCTCTTCCTAAGTGCTGCTATTTTAAGCCTATTTGCATTAAGTTTGTAGCTGCTTTTTATTTACAAAGTTCTTCAATATCTTTTACTTGTACCGATTGTCGTGTTGACGAACTCTGTTCTTTACATGTCTTGTTGTTGTTTTAAGGTTTTATAATGGTTTCATATTGTAGTTTTTTATAATTATTATTACGACTATTGTGGAATAAGTTTCCTTCTAAGGTTTTACAGGTTCTACAGGACCGGCGACGCATATGCGACGTGGTATAAGGCGAAGGTAACTACTACTAATCAACAGGTGGAATCTACAACTCTACATATATCTATCTACACTCTCTTAAGGAATATGGGTTAGTTTTGACTTTGACTTTGGTCTTCTAAATAATAAAAGCCGAAGTTCGATCTCAATGGCGTACACAGAAGAAGCATAATGTTCAACAATGGACTAATGTGGGATGATGAGAGAGCAACGTTATAATAATAACATAAATTGATCATTCTGATTAGGTAAAGATAGCTACCAATCTTTTACTTAGATAAGCACGGAATGCATTTATTAACCCTGGCTATTAATAGATTCTCACAATGAAATCTAATTATTACCTTCATAATTCTAAAATTTTAGTAGACAGAGGTTCTTCATACCTGCTAGACTACTACTACAGCAAACTATATTGTTTATGGCATAAGTAAAAATATGTAGATAGAGATATACTCGATTCGACAGCTTTTCAATGCCACTTTAAAGTAATTAATGTTAATTCACTAATCGTAAGACTTCTTTTTATTCTTATAAAAGAATGTTTAATAACGTAAGCAGTCTGTCTGACGTTATCCCCGTGATGTGAGGGGATCATTGCTTTTGTGCGTAGCGTTTAACAAAGGAACCGAAACTTCATATACCTTTCCTTCACATTAAACGCGGTTAAACGCGTTTTGCCTGAGGTTTAGTCCCATGATAGCGTTTATTGAATAAGAAGTTGATGACAGCAATAGTCTGCGGTACGGAGCGGTAACAAGATCGAGAATGTCTTTATGAAATTATGTTTTGCTCCCGCGCTGCGCTGCGTTGAGTGTCTGACGTTGACAAATGACACGAGGGCTGTTTTTCACTGTCAGATCGAAGTGACATGTTTTCCCCTAACTGTGAAGTGTGGAATCAACAAAGTGAAATTAACGAACGAAAATAATCCGTTAAATAACGCAGGAGACAAACACGGCCTACTTTCCTTATATTTTTATTTATAGCGTCTGCTCAGCCAATTATGAACAAAATTTTGAAATACCAACCGATTAAGCATAATCATTAAAATATTCAATTATTTTATTTCGCTCTCATTTTTCCGTTTATAAAATAATGTATTCCTTATGAGATGATGGGTATGCTCAACAAATATGCCTATATTTTTTTAATTTAAAAAGTAATTGGATGTCCCTTTTGCAGGTTACAATAAATTTCATCTCCCTTGTTTACCATTCTATCACAGATTTTATCTTCAAACTTTCTCATCATTATGAACTGCCCCCCAAAATTCAATAGAGGTTAGATTGTAACCTATAGGTATAAGTTACATTTTTAAGTCATTTGACTTTAGGTAGGTATCTCCCATTAAGTACCTACCTTCTTGGACACTTTACATAATCACGCCGTATTGATATAAAATTCCTTTAATTTTTCTATCTGAAATTGAACCCAACAGGACTGCCATTCCAAACTCTCAAAGCAAAGTTTCAGGTCAGCAAAAAATACAAATGGACTGCAAATTAAAATTCCGTTGGATATTTTCGCAAACTTTTAACCCCGAAAAAATACGCGGCGTCCAACGTTTTTATCAATAATCATTTCAAGCGTTATGTTTTATAAAGCCCAAACGAAATGACAAATTGCTCTGGCAGATTCATTTTGGTATTTTTAAGGAAAAACTGTGTACCTACCCAAAAAACGGAAATAGTCAAAAGAAATTGTGTTGTGATATTTTCATGTTCCGATTTAACTGACTGATAAAGTAACAGCGGCCCTCAATCTCCTGTAAGCTGATGGCAAAAGCAGATATTCGTGAACCTCTCACCCTTTGCTTGAATTAAATTGAAAAAAAGATTGTACTCAGTCCAATCACTTTTACAGTTTTTTTTTTGTACCAGTCTATTCAGTTAGTCTCTCTTAGGATTACGAATTAGAGCTTACATATAGAACGTTAGGTACGTAAGCATTAATTTTATCGTAAGTAATGCTAGACCATATAAATTATGCTGTCACGATTCCTACAACATCGAAGCTCCGATTTCAAAAGGCCTCGCTGCGACCCATAGACGTCACACTGCTGGGCACGGGTCTCCCCCACAAACTGTAGCGTCCATCCCAATGGCTCGCGTCGATTCAATGTGATCGAACGAGTTAAGCAACGACGGGCGCGGTCGGTTTGTGATTGGATGGGTGACCGCTAGTGGCAAAATTTCATGGACGCTACCGTGCTTCGGAGGGCACGTAAGGCATCGGTCCCGGTTGTTTTCAATAGTGGAAACAATCGTTAAGCCTTGTCGAAGACCTTCGGGTGGCTTGAGAACATTCGACACTGGGTTAGCCACTAACCCCTCCACCAATCCGCATTGGAGCAGCATGGTGGAGTATATTGTAGTAGAGAGTAGATGTAGTAGAGGATATTGGTTATCGTATATCACAAATATCAAACTAAAGCATTTCAGCCTAAATAGCCAAAGTTATACCCTGGAAACTCATTACAATACTTCTATTTGTATGTGTATAAAATATATTAGAATAGATAAGAATAGCGTGAATAGAAATAGGCCATGATCACATATTTGTTTGTTTCATCAGAGTTAACTATGGTTTACATGTAAAGCTTGTGAAATGTAATTTGTGGTTACTTACCATGGTATATAATAACCACAAATCATCAGTAAAAATAAATTAGAATCCTGTATACATCATATTATAATGAAAATCTTTAATATATAGTCAAAGCTACACTGACTCAATAGTTCCCTTGTTAAAACCAAATAATGCAAGGCTTCACAGGATTTGATCGTTATCAATGCCGAACCCTCTATCTCGCTAATGTTTCATTAATCCGACAATCTGACGTCGCTGTCTGCCCGTGAGTCAGACGCGGTCTAATCCCACGGCCCGTGTCCCATCCGCATTAACGCTCTTAGCTCATGTGACAATATTAGCTTCGAGATACTATAATGAAAGTGGGCCTTTACTCAGCCTAATGCTAATGAATATGGTACAGACGCGTGTCTAACTGGACTAAGCTACAGATACCTATAATATCATGATGTGTATGTGGGCAGTTTGACTGCATCGCTCTAATAATTTCATTCAGTAACATATATCTGTCGTGTTAAGCATCTGCAATTATTTAAAATATATTTTGGGCAAATTAGGAATTCTACAACAAACAATTTATTGCGAATTAAAAATTACACACGCACGCATTGCTAAAAAGCTAAGATGCAACTGCAACCAGGCTTTTGGAAATCTAAAGAAACTAGTTGGCCTAGGGTCTCTCCTACAGCTACAGCGGAGGCCCAGAGCGTACTCTACCACGCTGCTCCAATGCAGATTGGTGGAGAGGTTAGTCGGTTAAAAATATAGCTGACCTCAATTCATACAAGAGCAGTACGAGGTGTACCCGGTGGGTGCCAAGAAAACAATAAACTTTGTCTAAATAGAACAATGTCTGCGTGTCTTCCAGCTGTCGTTTCTCATGCGGCCATGCAGAACGTTTTGCATCACGACTACGCTGCTTCAATTTTTTCCTGTCTACACTTAATACCGTATCATCATATATCACTTTCATACTCCTCCGTCGGCGTAACTCAAGTTGATGATTTCTGCGGTTGGTCGCTTGAAAGCTGTACTGGTATTACACTACATAAGAAATACTTCCTAGTATCGCAATCGCTACGATTAAAAAGACGCGATTTTTTAAGCTTTATGTTTAAGTACGTATTTTTGATTTTATATACACACAGAGATAAAATTTTCTACGGGCAACCACCATGCTGCTCCAATGCGGATTGGTGGAGAGGTTAGGCCAACCCAGTGTTAAAATTTTCTCAACCCACCCGAAGGCTAAACGACTGATTTCACCATTGATAACAACCGGAACCGACGGCCTTACGTGAAACCGAACTTACCGAACGCCTTACGTTGAAGTACGGTAACGTCTATGAAAAATTTGCCAGTAGCGGTCACCTATCCACAAACCGACCGCGCCCGTTGCTTAACTCATTCGATCAATTTAAATTGACGCGAGCCACTGTGCTATGGACGCTTCATGAAGCACATATTATTTCCATGGAAATGGGTATAAGGATAGCTTAATTAAGGTATTAGCTAAAAATAACTAACTCGTATACTTCTAAAACAGTATATCACTTACACACACACAGTCTGTGTTTTTTTTATTATTATTTTTACAATCGACTACTAATAGCTACGAATCGACATTAATTCAAACTACATAAGTTTTAATAAACATATACTTTTGTTTTACAATTAAAATAGTACTATGATAACAGATTCTTCTATTTGTATCAAATGGTACATTTTTTTAATAAATTCGTAGCAAAACGCGGTACCGACGAGTTAGAGTTGAAAGGGCCGACGTGAAGATTGGTTGGATAACCGTAATTTTGGCGAAGTTCTCCAAAATTCCCTACTTTCTGTCGCCCCTGTTTAATATTCAGGACTCGAAACACGTAATTCGCATGTTGATCATACGAAGAAAATATACCGTCTCGTTATGTCTTTTCTATTCTACTGTTAGATTGGAAATTCGAATTTAAAAACAACGTCAATTTTAGTATTCTTAATTTACACATTCACGTTGATAAATACATAAAATAAATAATTTATACCAAGGCAGGTATTGTACAGAACGAAGAAATGAAAAAGCAACTCAATTTAAGTGTCTTTTCACTAAAATGTCAATTGAATTTTGTACCTAAATAAACCTACGTACGTAGCCTCGACTTACGATCACAAATTAAGCATCGACGGCGGCGGCGGCTACTGTCGAACACCACTCTGTAAATTCACGAAGTACACGCACGACCGCGTGCTGCGTGCTAACATGACGCGAGCGACTAGTAAGAGCTGAAAAAGCGAACACGCAATGTCTCGGGAAAAAGTAATATTTGCGAAAAAGGTTTTCGTTGGTCTCACAGACCAGTGCGCGGGTATAGGAAGGAAGGTTAAAAGGTTAAAAGGATTTCATTGGTCTTCGGTGAATTTATAGAAAATCCAAATTTACACGCCACCTGAATTAGATATTATTTGGTTTAATTCTTCTGTGCGCTGTTATTCCAGTCACAATATGAATTATAATTGAAACAATGATACTTATTTTCAAGAATCAAAATCGTTTTAAGTAAAGGATCTGAGAATTAATATTATTATTTACGAACAATGAGGCGGTAAAATGGGGGTTTTGATTTCACAGACGCGTAAGATTTGCGGCAAGGGTAAGTTACGCCCTATTTGGCGTAGGAATATACTTGACTCGATGCGGAGTAATGCCTCCCCGTCTTTTCAACCCTTCTTAAGAGTGCTCGTATTTGGTAAATCGAAAGTCGTTACATAAAGCCGAGTTACATTTTTTCTATCTTTCATAGAGCGGCATCTTCCTTTGCTATGCTACTTTTCTTTAGCATTTTACCCTACAAACAATCTCTATTAGGGTTTCGTATGCCCGAAGGGTGAAAAACAAAACCCTATTTATTAATAATGCCTCCGCTGTCTGTCCAATTAACTACTATTAACTTACTATTATTACTTAAAAACAGGGCTTGGCCACTAGTAAAAATGAAATCTGAAGGCAAATTACACCTATTACGAGTACTTACCACAAAAATAATATCTCAAGAATCGTAGCAATAATGCTAAAGCGTTGAAATGAAAAAATGAGCACAGCGAAGTAAAGGCGCGAGCTCAAAGAATTTAATTACAGAGCACATTTTGCAGTATTTGACCACGTGTTCTGTAAAGGTTATTACCTGCTTTTGAACTGTGCTTACAGACAAAAAGAATGAAAACATAAAACGTTAAGCCTTATTTTTTGCCTGTCTCTCTCGAAACAATGAACAAAGTGACCTCTGAATTTAACATCTCGTTTATTTCAGACTTGAATACTCTATACTGTGTGTACGTAAATCACGTCACGCACATACGAGTATACAGGGTGTCCCAGAATGAATGGATAATCCTTGAGCCCCGCACAGAACAGCTCTCCAGCGCTTAGAAAAAAATATCAAAAAAAAAAAATTCCAAGTGATACCCAAAATATGATTTTTTTTAGAAAAACATACGTTATTTTAGCTTCACTTCACATTCATTTACACAACTGCCACAAATTAATGATATTTTTGGCGTTTTTGGTGTCATTTTATTCCTGATAGACTATACTACTAGAAATACATCAAATAATATAAGTATCTGTGATACTTTTTTTATAAAAAAAATAAGAACTTGAATTTTTAACATGAAATTTGATACCAAAATAATTTTGACATAGTTTGAGAGTGTTTCATGTAAAAAAAAAGTATGAAAACGTAAGTGTCCAACTATTTTAAAAACATGCGCAGTTAATACAGATTAAATAATGGTATAATACATCATTTTATCTAATACTACTACGAAGTTATTGCTATTGAGATGCAAAACGAGTAAATACGACTAAAATTAAAAAGTTAATGTCTTAATACATTTTAATAATAATAAAACATTTCAGGTGTCGCTGCGACCCATAGACGTCCCACTGCTGGGCACGGGTCTCCCCCACAGACACTGCTGCTGCGGGAGGTCCAGAGCATACTCCACCACGCTGCTCCAATGCGGATTGGTGGAGGGGTTAGTGGCCAACCCAGTGTCGAATGTTCTCAAGCCACCCGAAGGTCTTCGACAAGGCTTAACGACTGTTTCCAGCATTGAAAACAACCGGGACGGACGGCTTTACGTGCCCTCCGAAGCACGGTAGCGTCCGTGAAATTTTGCCACTAGCGCTCACCTATCCACAAACCGACCGCGCCCGTCGTTGCTTAACTCTTTCGGTCACATTGAATCGACGCGAGCCATTGGGCTATGGACACTACATTTCAGGTGTACATTACATCAATCTTTATTCACAACAGGTGTTCAAATTGTCTGCCACCGATTCTAATACACGCTCGACATCTTCTTTTATAGGCTCTACTAAGAAACCGTGCGTAGAGTCATTCATTTATTTTTGAAGCGGCCTCTTGAACACGGCTGCGTAATTCCTCATTTGAAATTGTTTTCGAGTACACTTCTTCCTTTAGACAGCCCCAGTAAAAAACATCCCGACAGTTTAAATCTGGAGATCGAGGAGGCCACAGAATAGGACCCAAACGAGCAATCCATTTGTTTGGATACGTGGCATTTAAATAAGCCCGGACGTTTGTACCATAATATGCAGGGCAGCCATCATTCTGTAACCAATGGGATTCCATTACCTCCTACGAAACAGTCGTTAAGCCTTGTCTTCACTTCACCTTCGGGTGGCTTGAGAACATTCGACACTGGGTTGGCCACTAACCCCTCCACCAATCCGCATTGGAGCAGCGTGGTGGAGTATGCTCTGGACCTCCCGCAGCAGCAGTGTCTGTGGGGGAGACCCGTGCCCAGCAGTGGGACGTCTATGGGTCGCAGCGACACCTGAAATGTTTTATTATTATTAAAATGTATTAAGACATTAACTTTTTAATTTTAGTCGTATTTACTCGTTTTGCATCTCAATAGCAATAACTTCGTAGTAGTATTAGATAAAATGATGTATTATACCATTATTTAATCTGTATTAACTGCGCATGTTTTTAAAATAGTTGGACACTTACGTTTTCATACTTTTTTTTTACATGAAACACTCTCAAACTATGTCAAAATTATTTTGGTATCAAATTTCATGT
The DNA here is from genome assembly GCA_944567765.1 of Carterocephalus palaemon. Lineage (NCBI taxonomy): Eukaryota > Metazoa > Arthropoda > Insecta > Lepidoptera > Hesperiidae > Carterocephalus > Carterocephalus palaemon. Next base: position 6,284,301 of record OX155645.1, read on the forward strand.
TAAAAATTCAAGTTCTTATTTTTTTTATAAAAAAAGTATCACAGATACTTATATTATTTGATGTATTTCTAGTAGTATAGTCTATCAGGAATAAAATGACACCAAAAACGCCAAAAATATCATTAATTTGTGGCAGTTGTGTAAATGAATGTGAAGTGAAGCTAAAATAACGTATGTTTTTCTAAAAAAAATCATATTTTGGGTATCACTTGGAATTTTTTTTTTTTGATATTTTTTTCTAAGCGCTGGAGAGCTGTTCTGTGCGGGGCTCAAGGATTATCCATTCATTCTGGGACACCCTGTATATTGTTAAATTGTTTGTTTTTGTCATCTCACATGTTTCCACCGCTAAATAATTTCCTTTACTCATTCAGATAGAAGTAAATTCAGTATATAAGAAAATATGCAAAATGTATCCCTTTTAGCTCAACACCATTCTTTATCCGTGAAAATTTCATGACAGACCACTCTATCTTGAGGAAATCGGTCATTCTCGTTGTGTTAAGACGTGGCGTTGATTAATGAGCCAAATGTATTGTTTCCTTTATAAGTGGAAAGGGCCATTTCTGTGAACATTACTTTATTTGGGAAATAAATTTGTGTCAGTGAATTTATTAATCAAATTTACCCATTTAGGAAGGTCATTCTATTATGTATTTAGAGTAGTTTTGCTGACGCATTAATACTGTTTAAATTGTGATATTATAGGAACGAATAGGCTAGGGAATCACTTTAATAATAAGTATGTATTAGAACTCATGCAAAAAAAATATATTACCTAATATTTTTTTGCATGGTTACGTATTTCGCAGGTTTTATTTAAATGTTTTTATTGATTTTTTTTCGAATAATACTAGACCATTTGAGTATTGTTGACTTATACTTACTTGACTTGTTTAGACATTTGATTTTACATTGTATTTATATCTTCCCCTGAAACGTAGAGTTATCTGGTCGCAGTGAACTGGTGCCACATTAGGAGGCAAATGCACTGTGACGAGAATAAGCAAACGTTGGCAAAGAGCGAGCGATGCCGGCGCCTCGTGGCTGAGCTCTTGTCATAATACGATTACAGACAGACACAAACTCTTAAGCACCAGAACCCAACTGTTTCAAGATATTTAGAAATTATAAATAAATACAAATACAAATTTTGAAATGTATAATATAGTATAATATAGTTATAAGTATTTGGATTACAAAAATATTTTAAGCACTAAGCATTTAAACTTCTAAGGTTAGTAAAAATAAAAAAGGAAGAATCGGGTGGCGACGTTATCTTGTCTGAAAATGGGTCGTGTACGAGATGTTCTGTTATTAGGCTTGTTTATATACCAGGTGCATATTTAAAAATATTTTTGTAGAGTGAAATTTAGAAAACAGTTATTCCGCTTGGAATTTTTAGTTAACACCACCGAGTACTATTCACTTCTCTTGTAATTATAATACATTGATAAATGACCGCATGATTTATTACTAACGTGAGTTAGCAGTAATATAAATAAGGGGAAATTTTCACCTCTGTGGGCAAATATATGAGAATTTTGTATAATCAAAATCAATTTACCGTGAACGAAATAAAGTAGACCGCAGGTGTTAAGAATGATACATACCGGCCTCCATTAATCGTTTGTACATAAGTATGTAACAGTTTAAGTCAAACATTCTAACAGTGTTAAATGCAAATGAGAAAACAGTTGCACAGCTGTTGTGAGCAAACGCTCGAAGCACAACCAACCGCTACTCGTGGCTAATCTCCTGTCATAATACTAACAGGGGAATCCCTGCAACAACGGCAAGAATACAAGTGTTTGGGTTAACCTTCAAATAACCGAACAGGTAAAAGTTAAGTAGGTACATATATATCATCTGTAGTAAAACGCTCTGTGTAATGTAGTGTAATGTAGTGTAGACGTGGTAACATATACAGGGTTATTGGTAATTCGACGTATTCCCGTTAGGAAGTGATAGGGGTGACTATTTGTGACAATTTAAATCCCCATATGCATTATGCAAAAGTGAACCATTTTCGAGTTATCAAGCTTTTTAGCTTTTTTCAAAATAAGTCAAAAATGCAACTTCAAAAATTTATTTAAAAAAAAGTATCAATTTAAATCAATTTTTTTCTTCTGATTTATAAAAACGATTAAACGGTGATTATTTATCGACGATAAAACTACAATTATCGGTCCAACTTTAAAAATGCGAGACGATTAACTATATTACTTCAATATTTTTTTAGATTTTTGTCCACTAAAATGCCTTAAAAACAAAAAAAACTTATATCGAACTTGGCTTGCAGATTATTTTAAAAACATAACCGTTTTCTTAACTTTCCAACAAGGCATAACGACTATGAACTAATTTCAAAAAAACTGAGAAAAAACGATCACAAAGGAAGCAGGCGGAAATTTGTAATCGAAATAAACTTAAGATCGTTCTTTAAAATTTCCAAAAAATTAATTAAAGACAATGCCCATTGTAAATAAAACAAAAAATATAAATTTAAAATTAAATTTAGAACCAGTAAAAGCTTAGTAATAATAACAATTAATAATAAATAAGTAACAATTAAGACATTTTGTAATTTAGCCTAATTAAAGTTCTTGCTCGAAGGGTCTTTCATCCCCTATTGCGTACGCAGTCTCATTCTTTTTCTGAGGTGTAACTTAACTACCGAAGTGATCAAATTATTCCGAATCACATTAGGTGCGTTTATAATTATTGTGTTGAGTTCTACCGCGAATGACACAGGCGAGACGTCGTAAACTAGGGATTTCATGTGACTCCAGACATAGAAATCAACCGGCGTTAAGACTGGACTCGTCGTAGGCCACGGAATTGGTCCTGGTTAATAAGATAAGACCCCCAGTTCATGTTGTTAATTACAAAGAGGATATGTGCAAGAATTTATCGATGAACCAATTTAGCTCGCTCACAATTTTTTTTAACTAATGAATGACTTGCTAGAAGATGTGCCTTTGGCTATAAGGCAAAACATGATATACTAGCAAGACGGATGTCCTGAAAATGTGATTCAGAATAATTTGACTACTTCGGTAGTTAAGTAACACCTCAGAAAAAGAATGAGACTGTGTATGCAATAGGGGAAGTCCCTTTGAGCAAGAACTTTAATTAGGCTAAATTACAAAATGTCTTAATTGTTACTGATTTATTATTAATTGTTATTATTACTAAGCTTTTACTGGTTCTAAATTTAATTTTAAATTTATATTTTTTGTTTTATTTACAATGGGCATTGTCTTTAATTAATTTTTTGGAAATTTTAAAGAACGATCTTAAGTTTATTTCGAATACAAATTTCCGCCTGCTTCCTTTGTGATCGTTTTTTCTCAGTTTTTTTGAAATAAGTTCATAGTCGTTATGCCTAGTTGGAAAGCTAAGAAAACGGTTATGTTTTTAAAATAATCTGCAAGCCAAGTTCGATATAAGTTTTTTTTGTTTTTAAGGCATTTTAGTGGACAAAAATCTAAAAAAATATTGAAGTAATATCGTTAATCGTCTCGCATTTTTAAAGTTGGACCGATAATTGTAGTTTTATCATTGATAAATAACCATTGTTTAATCGTTTTTATAAATCAGAAGAAAAAAATTGATTTAAATTGATACTTTTTTTTAAATAAATTTTTGAAGTTGCATTTTTGACTTATTTTGAAAAAAGCTAAAAAGCTTGATAACTCGAAAATGGTTCACTTTTGCATAATGCATATGGGGGTTAAAATTATCACAAATAGTCACCTCTATCACCTCCTAACGGGAATACGTCGAATTACCAATAACCCTGTATATCAATGGTGTAGAGTCTACACTGTAGACTGTATGACTCCCTGCATTTTGTAAACGGCGAATAATATCTACCACTAGTGGACGCCCGCAGCTTCGCTCGCGTAGAATTACGTCTGCCCGCGTTCGGGTTGCCCACTTGACTTCAAAAACGGCAAAGTTTCATACTAACTTTGCACCCCCGTTTTACCCCCTTAGGGGGAAAATTTTCAAAAATCCTTTCTTAGTGCTCCCCTACGTTATAAAAGGAACCCCTGTGCAAAATTTCAAGTTTCTAGCCCTTATAGTTTAGGCCCTGCGTTGATATGTCAGTCAGTCAGTCAGTCAGTCAGTCAGTCAGTCAGTCAGTCACCTTATCCTTTTATATATATAGATAGATAACAGATCACAATTTAAATTTCTTAGTGAATTGGTATACCTACTTGTTAAATTTGTCACCATCTTAACACCTAATCTATTATATTATATAAGAGAAGGTGACTGACTGACTGACTGACTGACTGACTGACTGACTGACTGACTGACATATCAACGCAGGGCCTAAACTATAAGTGTTAGAAACTTTAAATTTTGCACAGGGGTTCCTTTTATAACGTAGGGGAGTACTAAGAAAGGATTTTTGAAAATTCACCCACTAGGGGGGTAAAACGGGGGTGCAAAGTTAGCATGAAACTTAGCCGTTTTTGAAGTTAGTGAATGTCTAATTCCACGCGAGCGAAGCTGCGGGCGTCCACTAGTTAAATATAAACAGTTGTGTTGAAAAGAAAAGAAATTTATGACGGCTGATGTAGGTACACGGAACGATATGGAACGATCAGTTAGATATTAGGATAGAGGTGGAAACAAACGATTGAAAAGAGTTTCTTTTCCTCTGATTTCTTTTTTATCGCTGGGAAAATGCATTTACGCATCCCGCCTAGCCGCAGGCGGGTTCGTGGGACTCACCAAACAACTTGGAATACCCACTAAATCCCAGCGCCACCTCGAACGTCCATTGAGGCACGACGGGATCGCTGACGCCTACCAACCGTGACGTCTCGACGTATTTTTTACGCACCGATAAGGACCTACCCCCGGTCTTTTGTGAACAGAGTCCGCAAGTGCCTCATTTTCTCGTTCACGTTCTGGAGACTCTTCTTTGCAATGTCTTGCTCGCAGGATAAAACCATTGCGTACCAGCAGCTAGCCAGGTGTAGGTACACTCTTCAGCGGAAGATCCGTACCCACAATTGCTGTTAACGTGTGTGGTTAAAAGCCCTAAGCGGCACAATCAGCCAGCGTGTGTCGCGCCTCACTCATGACACGCTGGTCTTTGTTCACATCTCTCTTCTGCAGGTACTCACCATGGCTGCTTCGGAGAGTACCTACTTGCACCAGTCTAAGCGTCAGTGTTCCGTGCCGTCTGTTTATCCAGCAATTAAGGGGCGGATGGCTTCTAACATCCGACCAGCGATAGAAGACTCTAGGTCCTGACACAACCTACGCATTAGGGTTTCGTCGGCATTTGTCTGTTTGTTTCGTTGGCATCTAGCGAATATTTTCTAATGTAGGCCTCTCTCCACCATCCCTGGTTTGGTAAAACTGCGTGTATCACGTCAGTTATAACGTCTGCTTGAAGCTCCCATAGAGGGACTCCTGCAAGGAGTGTTGCTGCCGTCATCGAAACTGTTCGGTAGCCCCTAATTGCCCTCTCCGTTATGATTCTTTGAGGACTCCGAAGAAACGTCTCATTGTAATAAGTGAGGGCATCTCTTAAAATAGAGCTCCATACAATTCCATACTTCGTTTGATCCCGCTATATAGTCACCGGATGATCCAGCCAGGACCCCCAAGGCTAGGTAGATGTTCTAGCAAGCGCAACAGCTGCTTTTACTAGCTTTTGTGCTAGTTGTGTAAAGTTAGCTCTAAAACTCTATTTTCCGTCGAGCGTTAGACCGAGGTATTTCATCTCGTTCTTCACGTCGATGGATACCCCCCGAGATCTAGGACTATTCTTAATACTAAATTCAGAATGTTGGTTACAAATTCAGATTCACCTTAAATTAATATTCAATTTTCAACAAACATTCCTTAAATACCACACAAAATAACATTTAGTTAATAAAGTAATCCATTTTGCTGTAACTTGGCGAATGGAAAATTTTTCCGGTCGAATAAAAATTTTCCGCTGCTTCATTTCCCGAAGGGGCAGCTATAACGACCCTACTTGTACCTTTTACCTCTGCTTTCAATTATTCATACATTAAATTTTACTTGGTCCGTTTTGGCACGAATTATAAACTCTTTGAATCAACGAAATATTTTGGTATGTAATATGCGTAGGTATTATTAGCTCCTTGCTATTGTCTAAGGATATCTACGATTGCGTAAATTTATCAAGATTTCATTCCTCGTTTGTTCTATTGTTAAAAGAGAGGAATGATTTGTAATATTAATTAAAGGAACAATAGGACCGATCAGATACTGGTAGAGTATTGTCCTGTAAGCCAGATATGCACGCGCTCAAACTTTCTTATCGCAACTTGTTTGTTCGAATTACGAGTACCATGGAGTTACCGCTGCTTACCCCAGTTTGCTAGTTAACTGTTGCCGTAATCTAACTCCTTTTGCAACTTATACAAATAACTTGTGGCTCCCATTAGCCAGAATATACCTATTACGGATATATTTATTAGGACTGCAAGAATTACGAAGACTAATAATTTATTAGTGGTGTATTTTATTAGTTCTTAAAGTGTACAGATTATCATGTGTTAAATAAAGCATCATATATTTTATTTTACTAGAGGCACCTGCGGCTTCGCTCGCGTGAAATTGTACTGCGATTGTTTAACCAGAAACCTTTGAAAGTTTTGATACTTCAGCGCGACAACGCCTTGACGTTTTTATTCTTTTTTCTTATAAGTAAACAGTTTTGTATTTTTCTATAATAAGGTGCGTCGCCTACAATTTTTGATTATCGATAAAACACGAAAAAAATAAAATTTCTAAAAATGAATCCTAGCTAGATCGATTTATCGCCCCCGAAACCCCCTGTATACTAAATTTCATGAAAATCGTTGAAGCCGATTCCGAGATTCCAATTATATATATATATATATATACAGGGTTATTGGTAATTCGACGTATTCCCGTTAGGAGGTGATAGGGGTGACTATTTGTGATAATTTTAACCCCCATATGCATTATGCAAAAGTGAACCATTTTCGAGTTATCAAGCTTTTCAGCTTTTTTCAAAATAGGTCAGAAATGCAACATCAAAAATTTATTTAAAAAAAAGTATCAATTAAAATCAATTTTTTTCTTCTGATTTATAAAAACGATGAAACAATGGTTATTTATCGACATTAAAACTACAATTATCGGTCCAACTTTAAAAATGCGAGACGATTAACGATATTACTTCAATATTTTTTGAGATTTTTGTCCACTAAAATGCCTTAAAAACAAAAAAAACTTATATTAAACTTGGCTTGCAGATTATTTTAAAAACATAACCGTTTTCTTAACTTTGCAACAAGGCATAACAACTATGAACTTATTTTAAAAAAACTGAGAAAAACCGATCACAAAGGAAGCAGGCGGAAATTTGTATTCGAACTAAACTTATGGTCGTTCTTTAACATTTCAAAAAAATTAATTAAAAACAATGCCCAATGTAAATAAAACAAAAAATATAAATTAAAAATTAAATTTAGAACCAGTAAAAGTTTAGTAGAAGGGACTTCCCCTATTGCGTACGCAAAGTCTCATTCTTTTTCTGAGGTGTAACTTAACTACTGAAGTGATTAAATTATTTCGAATCACATTAGCTGCGTTTATAATTTTTTTTTTAGTTCTACCGCGGATGACACAGGCGAGACGTCGTAAACTAAGGATTTCATGTGAACGCATAGACATAGAAATCAACACACAGACATAGAAATCAACCGGCGTTAAGACCGGACTCCTCGTAGGCCATGGAATGGGTCCTCGCCCTATCCAACGATTAGGAAAATGGCTATCAAGTCATCGCCTAATTGACACCAAAATGTGTGACATCCGTCTTGCTAGTATATCATGTTTTGCCTTATAGCCAAAGGCAAGTCTTCAAGTATTTCATTTGTTAAAAAAAATTCGTAAGCGAGCAAAATTGGTTCACCTAATCGATAAATTCTTGCACATATCTTTGTATTTAATAACATGGACTGGTGGTTTTCCGGCATTAACCAGGACCAATTCCCTGGCCTACGAGGAGTCCGGTCTTAACGCCGGTTGATTTCTATTTCTCGTATTGTCTCACAATAGGGGAAGTCCGTTCGAGCAAGAACTTTAATTAGGCAAAATTACAAAATGTCTTAATTCTTACTTATTATTAATTGTTATTATAACTAAACTTTTACTGGTTATTTCTACTTTTTGTTTTATTTACATTGGGCATTGTTTTTAATTAATTTTTTGAAAATTTTAAAGAAAGAACTTAAGTTTAGTTCGAATACAAATTTCCGCCTGCTTCCTTTGTGATCGTTATTTTTCAGTTTTTTTAAAATAAGTTCATAGTTGTTATGCCTTGTTGGAAAGCTAAGAAAACGGTTATGTTTTTAAAACAATCTGCAAGCCAAGTTTGATATAATTTTTTTTTTGTTTTTAAGGCATTTTAGTGGACAAAAATCTCAAAAAATATTGAAGTAATATCGTTAATCGTCTCGCATTTTTAAAGTTGGACCGATAATTGTAGTTTTAATGTTGATAAATAACTATTGTTTAAACGTTTTTATAAATCAGACGAAAAAAATAGATTTTAATTAATACTTTTTTTTTAATAAATTTTTGATGTTGCATTTCTGACTTATTTTGAAAAAACCTGAAAAGTTTGATAACTCGAAAATGGTTCACTTTTGCATAATGTATATGGGGGTTAAAATTATCACAAATAGTCACCCCTATCACCTCCTAACGGGAATACGTCGAATTACCAATAACCCTGTATATATATATACAAGAATTGCTCGTTTAAAGATATAATATAAGATTCATATATTATGTGCTTTATGGCTAAATTGGCAATAAATATTACCAACTCCAACTAACAAGACGTCTCACTTACATTCCCTGCCTCTCTAGTCCTTATGTCTACTAACTTGTCAGCTCAGGATAGCCTGCGATGGTTTTCTTAGATGCTACGAGTATATCTCGCTTAGTCGCAGGTTAGTAAACGATTAGTCATGGAGCGTGATAACCAAGGCCGCTTTTTCTCTGGTCCCATTTATTTTTGCTTCCCGCCATAACCGCTTCGCTACCATAGATCCCATATGACGTTCCGTAAGAGAGACAGATAACCAATTTTGTTCTAACCTCAGACGAATGTGACTGCAAATATTCCTGTGTCCCTATATCGCGCCTTCGTACTAATAAACTGGTAGGCAATTGTGTAGGTACTTTGCCTATGAGTATCTATCAATTCCATGAATTTACCCGATCAAGTTTCATATTATATCATTATATTCATAAAAACGCTATATTTTTGATTAGCCAAACGTGCACACAAAGCTTGCACAACTTATACAAACAAAACATACTTCTACAGTCGCTATCGCGCGTCAAATACATTTTTAAATCCAAGGTAAGTACCCTATTTTAAATATACAGGATACAACAGAATTTCCAATGAATTGAATTTTACCTATGAGACTAAAACCTATGTACCTAATATTTCGTGCAAGCGTGTCATGCATCACTTAATGCGAGATCTGCAATTCTGCCATTGAATCCAAAGCTCGGCAATTACGGATTACAAAGATGGAAATTAGTGGGATCGCATTTGGCTCAATCAGCTACAGTTCCTCAGTACATGGCATCCATCACTGTCCTCTCTCTCTCTGTGTGGAGCCATTATTGAGAGCTAACGCGCGTAGATCTGTATTGATTTTTTTGAAATGTAAGGATCAATATCGTAAATAACCACACCCTTAACGCTTAGCCAGTTTAAAAATTTGTTTCATTTTAATAATTAAATATTGCGAGCCGAAATTAAAGAAGTAACTTCTAAATACCGTATAGTCTTTTCTGTTAAATGTAGTATCAATTTGAAACATTGCAAATGGAAATGTTATACCGAAGACAGTTCCGTCAATTGGGAATTCGCTAGCTGGAACCACTGATTGTTAATTATTTTCACAAATGTGTGTTGTAGTTTCCGTTGGTGATTCACAATAAATAAATAAATAATAAACCTCTTGAAATTGAGGTAATTTGAATAATTCAATATATAACAAAAGCATATTTTACTAGCTTGGTTTGTATGTTTGTAAAGGTATCTTTAAATGCTATTTTCGTTCACTTCAAAACGTCGGATTCATTTGAAATTTTGCACTCTTATCAAGGACCAATGACAATGCAATATCTATACTTCTAATATTATAAAGTGGAAACATTTTTTTTTAATGTTTTCACACAAAAACTAATGGTCTGATTTCAAAAATTCTTTCACCATTAGAAAGCTACTTCACTGAGTGACATAGGCTATATAATATAACTATGTAGGTGTAAATGAAACTATTGTTATGTCTAATTCCATGCGAGCGAAGTTGCGGGCGTCTACTAGTCTTAAATAATTTTAAAAAATCTACATTTTGTTATCTACAAAAGTGTGAATTTTAATTTTTACGTTGTTATTTAAAGTAGTCATAGGTATGATTATTAAAAAAGTAACATTAATAATTTTAATTTTTCCATCTCATTTTGGTTAAACGTTAGGAATAAATCTAGTATTAAAATTAAATGTATACAAAGATATTTTTATTTTTAAAAGTCGACGTTATGACTCATCCAAAAATATGATTAATACTGTATTAATAACCAGACCTATATACATTGTATTCTTTTTTACAAACCCCACATCATCATTTGAATGTGCGTTATGTATCGGCAAGGGCTCTCCGGTCGACTTAAGATTTACTCAGAGCTCATCTGAGTACTCATATATGCTTCACTTGTCACCAATTTTTCGTTTGAACACAGTTCTTTTGAACGCTTATGTTAACTTCGCCCTGCTGATTTCATTTCTGACATTGTCTGTAGGTTCTTACCGTATCAAGAATGAAAATCTACAGTTCTATCTTCTGTTGTAAATAATTTAAAAGCGACCTCTGGGTTTTAATTAAGGACTCTCTGGAGCACTTCTTAGTGCTAATGGGAAAACGCTAATTAGTCAGGCTAACGGAAAATTACAATTTAGGGGGAAAGAAGGCGCTTTTGTATTTAGTTACTCTACGTAGTGAGTGCTCTTAATAATGTATTAATTTTCGTAAAATTTTTGTTGTAATAGTAGACCATGTACTTTTTAGGGTACCATGGTCAACAAGAAACCCATAAAGGCACTGTAAAATCTATACATAGTTAGTCAATTTTAACGAAGAAAAGTGAATTTTATAAATCCTAATTATTTTAACATAACTTGGAACACCAAGTGTTTCTAACAAGAAACACTCCTTTTAATTATAAAATTTACTACTTAAATAACTAAAAATGTATGTGAATATTACGATTACAATGAAATAAGATAATGATATTAGTAGTTACTAATGAAATTTCATGTATCTAACTGCATGTAGTAATAAAAAAAAATCATAAATCCTCTTAAGTTTCAAATTCACAATTTCGTAAATGAAACGTAGGATTTGAGAAAGAATTAAGAAGGGATTTCTACCTACGAGTAGTTTTGAGGTTTTAAATTCTAACTTATAGGTTTTGTATTCTTGTAGGTAAAATAGCTTTACCATTTGTTTGTGTGTTTGTACCACTAATTGCTTACGGCCATTGTGATGCTTGCCACCACTAGTCCAACTGAATCAGTAGTCTAGTAGTCGTAATGTAACTGCTAGCAAGGCTAAATCCTGTCAATCCCCGGGTTGGACATAGTATTATTGTTTTGTTTCTAATTTTAATTTCTCTGTAGTAACCCAAATTTAGTGTTTGGATTTATGGAAATACACTCACCACCTGGGACTTAATGAACATAGCTGTAAAAAGTGGTTGAATTGCACACATAGTGTGTTGGGTGTTTGTGTAGGCAGATGTCTACCCCTTCGAGGAAGTTCGGACGTGATGTTAAGTTTGCTTTGTTTATATCCCTAAATGTAATCCGCCTTAAATCAAACAATATTGATGCGGAATAGGATGCAGGCTACCAACAATGCGCAGAGGTGGACACACAAAGCCTTTCCAAGATAATGGATATTGCTTTTCTTGCGAGTTTCAAAGCAGCCTACTTCGGAACCTCTCATAATCCGCTTACAGCTCCGTGCAAGTAAGTTATTGTGCTTCAGTGGAAACATTTACTTGGTAGAACTGAAAATTCGTAGCCATACGCCTACTCACCGAAGATGTGATACGATTTCGGTACTCCAGCCAGACCGCGTGTGCTAACGTTTAGATACATTACATTATGTTGGCAATGACAAAGGATTCGGTAAGATTTAACCAAAGAAAATATTTTATTTTATTGTTTTTAATAACATTAATGGTACTACTGAGAACTTCATGTTTGAAAAACGCAATAATACTTTGCTTGGCTCGCAGGTCGAACCTTCGACATTAGCTTAGCAGCCGCGCTTGCCACACTAGACCAACAAGGCATCGGGTTAAAAAGGTACATAAATACAAGTACCTAGTAACTTACTACTTATTACTTGTATTTATGAACCTTTTTAGTAGTAGGTAGTAGACAAAAAAAAATTGCGTCCCTGGTGTCGATGCCTTTGCTTCAGACGTACTCGTATTAGGGCACTACACATAAGAAAGACGGACCTCGATGTCCTTAGCTGACTCAATTATCCACTGCGAGGGCAATAAATTCTGTGTCCGCTCGCAGACACGGCAATTACTGTCGCCGCTCATCCGCAGAGCGATGTTAATAGCTCTTTGATTTCTACATTCATCTCTCACTCGCATTGTATCTTTTATTGTTCTCCGATCGAAGATTGCGGCCGTAAAGAGTCCTTTTAGTTACTTAACAAGCATCCTCTTTTATTGTTACAAAAATTCCATTGGCTCGCTCTTGTGAAATCTGAGCTTTTCGTCGATTAATTTAACATTTTTCCTTAGTAGTCTAGCTAAATAGTCAATTCATATTTTACACGAGAATTTTATTATATGGTTGAGACAGCAGATATCCGGGGTATCTTAGTTTTAAAAACATTGTTGGGGACCCACAAGAAGTAACGTAATACGCATTTCATCACATACTCGTAGGTCGTAGGTATATCGATCGCAATATTCCCTACCCGTGCTCAGAGAATATTTTACTAGACAAAAATAAAAGAGTGAGATAAGGTTATCATTTCCTTTATATGAGGTCAAAAAACTGTCGATCCCTGCGATTTTTTGTACCGTTTGAGAAACCAGAGCTCATTCGGGCTCTCACAGAATCATTGTGTCAATGTAAAAATTGTAGAAGATTGCCATTAGTAGGTATACGATACGTATTAAGTATCAATTATACTTATGCTTGAATTTAGGTACACTAGATCTAATCCTTGTTCTGTTTATAAAGTTAATTTTTTTTAAAAGCCTTCGCGATCATAATAACTATCAAAACATGATTCATTATAATGTCTAGAGTCTAGATTTTAAAAGGTGGGCTAACCACATTCTTAGGTGGTAGAGGAACGAAATAAATTCGGCAGTACTACCACCCACCACAGTACCTAAATACCTTGTACCTACCGTTTCTACTACTACTAATAGGTTTTTAAAGAAACTGTGGTCCGGTTGAAAAGGTCTTAGTCTAGGAGTGTAGAAACGAACTGACCAACGAATGTTATAATTAATTATCTGTGCTAACTAGAATAATCTAGAATATTAAATTAATTAATGCCACTTTAATTGTTTGATAGCCTAAAAAAATTGTATCATAAAACACTTACAATTTCAAAGGTTATCCTAGTCCGGACTTGAGCTTTGTCCAAAGACAGCCACAGTTGTCATAGGCGGTAGCGGGTATTGCTAGCTCGTTTTCTATCTTATATCCATAAAATACAGAAACAAGTTTAATCACGGATTTTGCAACGTGATTATTAATAAAATAATAGTGACAACCCATAGATGTCCCACTTTTGGGCACGAGTCTCCCCCACTGACACAGCTACTGGAGGTCTAGAGCATAATCCACCACGCTGTTCCAATGCGGTTTGGTGGAAAGATTGAGATATTTTATGAAATAATGTACCTACTACAGCACACCAGACTATCACTTCGGAGAAATATAGGCGTGATGTTATGTTTATAATAATGATATTATTTACAAAAAAAGTGTCTTGTATTGGCATATCTTAATATTCATATTTTACGTTGAAAACTGTATAAACATAGATACAACCTACCACCTATTTAAACCAAGAGTATGTCATTTCCATTTACGTTTAAACAAAGTAAAAAATTTGCGATTGCCAGACGTATGAACGAGCGTCCCGTAGCGACCGCAAGCGACCCCGCCGCGCCGCCGGGACCGCGATACAGCGGTCAGCGCCAGTAGACATCATTGCAAGGAACATCCTTTTATGTAATAATATTATATTTATCAGACATAGCTTGCGGCTCTCTCCGCGGACCGCTGGGGCAAATTTTGTTCATATAAAACGAACGGATCATGGCTCGGAAACCATATATATAAAACGGGGAAATCATCGAAATCATACAATAATTATTGATAGATTGTTACCCTACAGTTCGTAGGGATAACGTTTAAAGTTAAACAAAGAATATGCAGTTGTAAATTTATTCGGTAGTTCACACTTCTTAATCTTTCGTTGTATAATCACACAGTATAGACTCCCCGCCTTTTAATATCTTTAAACGAATGAGAACTGTCATTATGTCATTCGTTTAATACGTCATCTTACAATCGTTTCATTCATATAATTACAAACATTGAGTACCTAAGTAAGCAAGTATTAGAGTCTCTTCAATACTTGCATAATTAATAAGCTGTGTAAATATACAGATTCCCTGCGACCCTTAGACGTCCTGCCTGACACGGGTCTCCCCCACAGACGCAGCTGCGGGAGGTCTAGAGCATACTCCACCACGCTGCTCCAATGCGGATTGGTGGAGGGGTTATGGCCAACCCAGTGTCGAATGTTCTCAAGCCACCCGAAGGTCTTCGACAAGGCTTAACGACTGTTTCCACCATTGAAAACAACCGAGACTGACGGCTTTACGTGCCCTCCTTTGGCTATGGACGCTACTAAATATACATATTATTTATTAATATAAAATACATAACAAAATATAACAATATAGCTGTAATAATATAATATCAAACACAATGTAAGTACATACATTTCTACGGGTTTACTAATGTGCTCACAGGAAAACGAAGATCTCAAGCCAACATCACCTTCTATTTTCTACATCTCTTGCATGACTTGACTAGGTACTAGTCGAACAAAAAAAAATACAAAATTCAAATAATTTATTTCGCTATGAGGTGATTACACACGCTTAACGAAAGTCTAGGTAACTACAAACTACTTAAAGAGATATAATGCTATTCTAAACTGATTAATATAAAGCAAAGGATGAGCTATTTATCCTTGAATGAATAGCTAATCCTACACAGGTGCCTAACCTGCCTTATGGCTAATTTACAATAATTACCTACCACTAAGCTAAGCTCTAAGTCACGATAGACTATCTACCTGGTCATCGGCTTAAGGAAGAACTTACAATATTCTTATCCTATGCCCTAGTGTAGGCCGAGAGAGAAAAAAAGCCGGAGGAAAAAACTCTCGGTACTCTTTTAAAATTCAAATTAATTTTTACAGAAAAATGTACAATGTGTACGGAACGAAGAGAAATATTGAAGTCACACTGACTGGATCGCTCGCGGTTCGCCACAACACGATTCAGTCGTTATCAGCTTTGCAAATTGTGGAATGAACTTCTTCCTGAGATATTAAATAGGTAATTATTTATTTATTTAATTACCTCTGTTATAATTTTGAGCTGAAAGATGACCTGAAAGTTACCATAAGCCTTTTCTCTTTACAGAAGATAATTATACTGCACTCAGAGTTACAGCACGAAAAATGGACATAATAATATGAGATCAGAAAGTGCCTATGAGTGCTAGGAAAAGTTTTAATCTCCGCCGTCGAAGCTCCTCCGCGTCTTACCTACGGTTCCGGTAAAAAGATAATTCATTCTGGTCCGCTTTAGAGCGATTAAAATTTTCTCCTTATTCCTCATTACTGAAGAACGTGAATGTCTTACATATCTTGGGTACCTGTGGAATAATTTACTCAGCAAAAGAAATTACTCGGAAGAGAAGGTGGGGAGAGAACAGAAGACAGTCCATTAGCGGAAGTTATTTAGTAAATCCCGACCGAAAACCGAAAGGAGGCACAGACTATACTCAGAAAAAAAATTCTTCAGAATAACATACCAAAAAAGCTCAGTTACAGAGGTGTAGGTGTTTGCACTTTAGACAAGTCCGTTCGTATTGAATCCACTGCATACCATAGTTATGACAACAGTCACACTCACATCCGCGCATTAACAAATAGCGATGTGGGTTCAAAGGCGTAACAACTGCTCTAGGGAATTCCCTGGGAATTAATAATGCAACATATATATATGTTTATTGTAGTACTTTTTTACGAACCTAAACAGTCATAGATGTGGAAGTGAAATGTCCTAATGAAAGTCACTCAAACAATTTTATTGGTACTCATTTAAATATGAACAAAAATAAATTATAATAATGAACTTAATTCTTTCTTCAATATAATTCGTCTAGCTCACTAAATACTTAATACTAAAATTAGAAATATCTCCCGATCACATAGCTGATCAGATTTGCATACTAGATTATCCTAGTATTAGTCATGCATCTTTCAATAACGATGCAAATGCTGTTGACAGATAAGCTTGTGTACTAATAGAGGTTCCATATCGAGCTCAACTTTTTAGTTAGTAGCTATCTATTGACCGTATATAACAAACTATTGACATACTTATCTACTCACATAACATCGAGTCTGTATTTCTGCGAAGGGTCAGGCAGAGCTGTGTACTACCCAGTTATGTTTAAGTCCCAAGTAATAGTAGGTAGTGAGTCCATTACCAAACACCGGGCTCAAAACCAGACTCCGAGCTAATACTAACCGAGCTCCGAGGATTATCAAATTACTAAAACCCAGTAATACTTTTCACGACCCTCAGATCAAACACGGGAGCTCTAGTTTAGCAATCGAGGTTCCGATCACTAGGACAACCGGACTTATCTATTCACTCACTGTAATACAACAAAACTTGGTAACAAATTAAGACTTGGATTAATGATCCGTCAAGAAATGTATTTTGTGTTCTTGGAATCCTGCTGAAATATGCTTGAAATGTCTTAGGACGGCGAGTTCCCTCGGAACACGTGAACGTCAAAATCGTCAGACAAGAATGTGCAAACAACCGGTTGAGTAATGGTGCAGACGCTCAAATCATTCGCAGTTGATTAAGCGGGCCTTTGAAGTGAGGGACACGGTGATTAATAACTGCTTATCACAACCTTCCTTGTCACAAACGATACGGTGTTTCTGTTACTACAGCCCGACGTAGGAAATGCAGAGGAATAATGTGTTAGGGTTGCTCAAATGTTGGGAGACATTTCAGAAACAGGACTATTAAATGTAACAAATGTTTTACGCGTCACATCTGTCATAGCGGGAATAAAATAAAATTGGGGAACATAGCGTTTCTCGTCCTCGTTGTGAATCTACTTGAAACATTGATCAAAGACTGCAATTTTAATGATTCTTTAAATCTAACATATAATATAACGGTCTGTCACGAGCCATATCTTGAAATTGAAATCCTATATAGAGATATCGAATTCGATCTAAATTTCTGAAATAAGATATTGCTCAGATTGAAATAGAAATAGAAAGAAATCAGGTGAAATTTTAAAGGTGAAATTAAATACACCGATTACATTTCCTCACTTGCAATTATACATGTCAGACTTGATCTCAAGTGTTATGTGTGTTAGCCTATCATCCCATCAATTTAATTTTTTTCTTTTATATCTACATCACAGTAACCAGTTCGTTTTTTACGTTTCAAGAAGTTTTACTTCAATCGCACACTAAAGCACACTCGTTTTTTTATTAAATCTCACATCCATGACATTTCAACACAAATTATGCAAGCACAGAATAAAATTACACAAGCACAGAATAAAATTATGTACAAGTAACTAAAGTTATAATAGTAAGATTTGAAATCTTAAAAACAATCAAGATGGATATATTTGCCATGTTGCTGAATTAAAATAAAATAAAAAAGTTATAATCAATGAAAGCTTAATATTAAGCTTTGGGGAACATCTTTTTACGCATTTTCATGGTAAAACGTCTGGTAGTTTTAAAGTCCGTCTTGTGCAAAATACTTTTAATTGACATTTTAATCTCTCAACTAGCATCATAACAATGTTAACCTGATACTAAAATACTCATGTGTATTTATCAAATAATGTTTTGATCAAAGTTAGAAATAAATAAATTAATAGAGCTAGCCTATAAAGAGTATTCTATTTTACAAATAGAAATGAAAGCAAAACTCGGGAAATCGACGAGGCTCGTGTCCATCTTTTGTCAGTTAATACTCGTAAATGGTTTGTAATTTTTATAAGCTTTGTAGAATTTATTTTTCACCCCATCTGCCACAAGTCTACTGGCCAGCTCTTCACACGTCTATGGGTATTATCCATCATCCAGTGTAGCCAAGTCAATTTGTATTGAATGGAATTTGAACTCCAGTGAATCGCAAACTCTTCGGATACCGAGCGCTGAAATGAGTAACGAGTAGCTAAAGTTTCCCAATATTTTGTGCATGCGACTCACGTGTAAGTTATTGGCGTGCGGAATCAAAGAGCAAAGTCGAAACATCCGTTATCTGACACCCGGCGGAAGACAATAGCAACGTACGACATTTTTCACTGATTTCGGTAGGATTATATGCCTATTGTTTACTATTTTTATATTGTGAAAAAATACTGTATATAATAATAATATTATATGTATATATATATGACCAGGCAGCGCAGTACCTCCTGTTCATGTGATATCAATGGAGCAGGATGGTTGAGGATGCACAATCCTTTCTTTGTCCCACTGTTGGACACGGGTCTCCTCATGTCAGACAACAATAACAATACAGTAGGCGCTAATTGGTTATATTGGTTATATATATATAACTTTATATAACTAATAAATATTAATACTTACATGTTGATTGTGTGCCCACACAACTCCGAGCGGCGGAGACACGTGCGTAGGCGTAGGAATGTACGTGCTTTGGATTTGTTTGAACCCCTCTACAAAATTAGCTCCATATTACACACATTTTAGAAATTCACAAAGCAAACAAAGCTAGGAACCTGCTTTAGGGTGAATGTAAATCTGTGACCTAAAATTATAGCTACGTATTTAGGATGCATACTAGGTAATTTATGACCATGTTTGTTTCTGTTTAAATTTTCTACGCTCCAACATTCTCGGATAAAAGAACTGGTTGAAAGGTAGTTGACTGTTTTCATTAACGGAAAGGTTGGATGACGACAACCATGCAGCGGTGCACCAGAAACAGCTAGCAGCCAGGTGGTTATGTTGATCAAAGTACAAAAATGGCATCATCTTCTGGCGTTGTGCAAAAATGTAAAGTAAAATTTATACCTACCGACCTGTCTATTTATACAGGGTAAACAGGGTATACATAAATGGTGGATAGCCCGTTGATCGGAGGTTACCCCAATGTAAGAAATGCTAATCATTAAATTAATTTCATAAGCAGTTCGAACCACCAATATTGACTCCATGTTGTTGTCATACGTAAAAACGTAGAATAAATAGATTTTGATTAATTCCTCAACTGAGAATAGGTTATTAAGCTGTTTTTAAAATATTTGTCAGTGAAGCAGTGTATTTTTCTATTTCTTACAAATATAGCTACATAAAATGAAACATTTGCTTTCCATAAAATGGTTGTCGCATTTCAGATCTGAATAAATAAATATTCTATTTTATTAATTGGCAGACTATAAGTACCTAGCAAACATCGCAGTGTGAACTAAAATATGCAAGGGATTGCTGCAAATTCTATTATTGCATACAACCATACAAATGGGCGAACAATTTGTATGGTTATGAATTACAGGTAATTGAAAAATTGACGTGTGATCTATTGAAATCAATAAATCTGCTAGAAAATTCTAAAATAGAAAATAATACATTAAAAGATTGTTTAGAATAGTAATATAATAGAATAGTTTGTCTAGAATTTATTAGTATAGATTAAAGTGAGTAGTATGGAAATATAGTAGTTTTTCGCTGCGGTCCATAGTCAATTAGACATCCTACTGCTGGGTACGGGTCTCCCCCACAGACACAGCTCCGGGAGGTCTAGAGCATACTCCACCACGCTGTTCCAATAGGGATTGGTGGAGGGGTTAGTGGCCGACACAGTGTCGAATGTTCTTAAGCCACCCGAAGGTCTTCGACAAGGCTTAACGACTGTTTCCAGCATTGAAAACAACCGGGACCGACGGCTTTACGTGCCCACTGTAGCACGGTAGCGTCCATGATTTTTTTGCCACTAGCGGTCACCCATCCAGAAACCGACCGCGCTCTTCGTTGCTTAACCCTTTCGATCACATTGAATCGAGGCGAGGCATTGGGCTATGGACGCTACTACTATAGTAGTTATACAATAATAATTCTTTAAATATTGTTGTTACACAATGTACCAGCCTAACAGGAAAGAAGTAGTAAGGTGTAGGAACATCATCGGCTGAATTAAAAGAGGCATTCGAAACATCCACAGTTGATTGTACCTAGGAGGCGGTTAGGTAGGTTAGGTACATACACATGCGGGTCGCGTGCGAATAATTGGCATATGAAATCAGAGAGCAAAGTCAACGCATATCAGTTATCTGACATCCCGCCGAAGATAACAGCGACGTTGTTCTGTATTACCCGAAGCAAAATTTGATGCATTCATATACACTTATCGGTAAATTCATTCAATCATGTTAAAAAATTATAAAAATTAGTTTATAGCTTAACATTGACCACAGACGTCGTAGCCTATCGCTTTTTTTAAACAAAAAGAACTTAGTTTAACCTGAAGTATGTAGTTAGTTCAGGTAAAAATAATGTAATCTTTGCTTTTATTTGCTTTTTCATTAACATTTTGGGAATACTTATCTTTAACATATTATTATTATCTTTAATTTATCATTAACATAATCATAAATAGAATGCTTTGCTCTTTTTAGGTATAGCTACTAAGAGAGCAATAAGCAAAAGGCTGCCAATTTTTCAAACCTATTATTTGTAGTAGGTACCTACTTAAATACTTAAATAAATAATTAATGCTTATTTATACAAAATTGTATCTGATTAGGTGTTCAATAAAGAGTTTATGAAATGTGTTTGCAGCAGATGTACCTACTGCCAAACTGGCTTATTGCATTGACAAACTATAATTATAGCGTTAAATTGCATCTAATATAACTTCCGGGAATCCATTGGGGGAAGCAGAGGCACTCATAAGGCAGTAAATAGCCAGTGGCTACATGGCCGTTTAATTACCAAAAAGTTGGCAGCGTCAAATTAACGGGTCACACGGAAGCTTCGCATAGTTTGTTTAAGTATGCGGGTCGCGTGGGAAATATTGGCGTGTGGAGTCTGGAGATGACGCCCCACCACGCGTCCGTTAGTTGACACCCTCCGTAGATAACAGCTAGATGACACCATTCAGTATTTCCGAGAACACGCTCGATACCTCCCACATACTATGGAAGAATGTGGGAAGAAGGAAGAACGATCATTTGAAGTTGTCGTGAATGAAAACTATACAATAAAGTCCAATTTTTTGGAAAATACCTATTCGCATTATTGCTTTGTCGTGCATACCAAGAACAGAAGCTTCAAATCCGCCGAAACATTCTTCTTGATGATGAAAATGAAAATTGAATTCGTGTAGCAAAGCATGTTAACAAAAAATATGTATAAAAAAATATACCTGAGTACATTACATATTGTTTATTCAGAGCATTTCTATGACTGATATATGAAACCGTTTCAAACCGATCTACTTTGTATGGATTACTTGGTCTACAATGTGTGTAAAAACCATCTAATTCATATTATTTCAGATCATTAACATTTGTGTATCATTCTATTCTTTATCGACATTAACCTATATTATACTATAGGTAGGTATTATATAGGTTCATATCGATAAAGATTAGAATCTAATGTAGAGTAGCTGCAGTAGATATTTTTGGTCGCAGTGGCTTATGGGTTGAACCCACACCCCTCCCTTGAACAAAGCATAATTTGACCAAATAACAGTAAGTAATTAATATTCTGATGCATGTGCAAGCGTTCTCTGAGCGGATTTACTGATAATATTAGTAATTCAGATATGACGGCCCCAATCCTGTTGGTTACACTGATTGATGTTATACTCGTAACAGCACACTTTATACCGTATTAGAAATATAACATGATTATAACAACATTCTTACTCGAACCTATTCGTACTTACTCACGTAGTAAAAGGAAAAGCCCTTTGCCTAGCTGGTTTATTCATATTCGTAAGATTAGTAGGTACCTACCCTGTGTAACCCTAGGAAACCTTTTTTCTAGTTACCATTTTATGTTAACTTTTCAACCCTTTAGTAGTAGTAGGAAATTGGGAATTCTGGCTCACGATCATTCAACTTATATCTAAGTTTTAGTTTTCAACATAAAGTGAATCGTAGCTTTAGAGCGTAAGCTTTAGAGCGCATAAGAAGGCGCTATACCTATGTTGACTGACCGCAATCCAGAATCCCCAATTGGCTACTACTCTTTTCAGAAACTGTGTTTTAAAAAAGAGAGCCTTTATTAGAATGCTAGTGTTGAGAGTATGAGATTTGAATGAGAGTGAGTGTTCATTTTCAAAATTATTTACTACTTACTTTATTAAGAACACTACTTAGTAGGCACTTATTCATTTTATGTTCTCTAAAGCTGAACGATTCACTTTAAGTTGAAAACTAAAACTTAGATATAAGTTGAATGACCGTGAGCCAGAATCCCCAATTTCCTATACTCCCTTTATAGTTTTAAAACTCAATAAAGCTGAATTTACATTTGAGACCACATATCAAAGTACTTTTACTTCCAATTTAAGAACAATAAAAACAATACAAACATTCGAACTGTATCCCAAGGGCAACTCTTTATTTTCCGAGAATTAAAGTAGCCTGTTATATGTTAACCAGGACTATGAGTAATTTTACCAACTTACATCCAAATCCATCCACGGGTTTTCATGTGATGCCTGGACAGACAGACAGACAATATTTGCAAAAAAACACATCTTTGAGTTCTAAGTCGTTATTATACTGACCCTGTACCGAAATTTTGAAAAAATATTCAATGTACAGAAAAAGTGTCTCTTTAGATTTAATTTAGGTAGTAAATCTATATCTATATGTATTATAGATTTTTTCTATTTATGCTAAAGGTAATTTCTAAGCAGTATTAAGTATCAAAAGATTTAAAAACATTATATGAGCGACTTCATTATAAAAATCTCGGTAAAATAAGCCATATATCCTTAATCCCCAAACGTACACACGTAGGCGGCGCTGATTCCGTTAGTCAGTATTGTGTTTTTATTAACATTTTTCCAGCGTATCACAGCGGACTGATCCCTCTATTTTAAGAAAACCTAAATACGATTAGATAATAGAAGCATTATATGGAATTATGGACATAACAATTCTGTGTTTCCATTCTCTTTTCCTAACCCAGCAGCTTAAATGTACTCCATTTGGGGGAGGGGTTAATGGCCAAACAAACTGATAAAATTATTAAGGCCACCCGAATGCGAATCACAAGCGAGACCAACGTCTTTACAAAGAGCTCAAAATTATTTGAAAATAGCGGTAGCTAAACCAACTACCGCATACCGGTCAAAATCGGTTAGACTTAACACTATCGATTGGTTCCGATAATATACCGACAGTGAGTGCGTCCGGCTCACACACTTTCTAATTAATTTAATCGTCCTATTCATAAAAATATCAAAGATATAAGGAGTTGTGTACGATGCTATTAGCGGTTGCCCCTATGTTCTGGGCCGACAAAGGCGCACGTACACAGAAGACGTCATTACCTCAAGCCGCTATTGCCCCATTGCTGCATTGTGCACGACTGTACTAGAGAATAAATAAGGCATGCTGTAGACATTTTCAGAGAAGACTTTCTCAGAGAAGGCTATTATGAAAGGGATTTACCACTCTTCTGTCATTGTCATACATTTTAAAATCCAATTAATTAGTTGCCTCGCAAATATCCCTCATTTTATTTGGAGAGAAGAGATGTTTATATTTCAGTCGCTAGTAAGATTGTAAGATGTAATATTTAGCCCCATATCATATTTACTCAATTAAATTCAATGCAACAACACAAACGGCTAACTTATTTTTATTATTACTACTCGTGTAATTATGATTTATAACTTGCAATGCCTCTAATTAAAAATACAAGCCAGATCAGCTTTTAATCAATAAAATTACCTTTGTGTTGAGGTTTAATTATGCCAGTATCGGTAAATTACGAAAACAGTCGAGATTGCCGGAATTAAAGCATAGTATAACCATCACCATTAATTATTAACTAACGTTGATACACACATATTATGATTTAATTCTATTTCATAACAGC
The DNA here is from genome assembly GCA_944567765.1 of Carterocephalus palaemon. Lineage (NCBI taxonomy): Eukaryota > Metazoa > Arthropoda > Insecta > Lepidoptera > Hesperiidae > Carterocephalus > Carterocephalus palaemon. The sequence continues at coordinate 6,308,861 of OX155645.1, forward strand.
AGCAAAATTGTTGGCCAATGAAGAGCATGGTTATGTATAATTAAACAGAAATATATAGGTATCATAGCCTCGGTACCAAGTACCATTTCTTACGCTCGCTGCTCGCTGCGACCAATAGACGTTCCACTACTGGGCACGGGTCTCCCCCACAGACAGCTACGGGAGGTCTAGAGCATACTCCACCACGCTGCTCCATTGCGGATTGGTGGAGGGATACCATTTCTATCGAGTAATAATTGTTTTTAAGCAATTCTGGTCCGGTTGGAAATGTGTGGTTTCCGGTTATAATGTTCTTACCTGGATTATTGCTAATACTAACTAGCAGGACTATTTTCTAGACGTCTTTAAACATGTCCGCGAACGTGTTAAAAACTGAAATTGTGTCCCGTTCGTGTTTTGCAATTTTAATGCTTGGATAGTTCCAAAACATCTATGATACGAGATGTACGAGTATGTACAAAATGTATCGCGTAGGCCAATATCAACAAAGAACAACATTTTTGCTGTTAGATACTCGTAGCTACGAGGCTACGATAGTCGTAACTTGTGTAGCCGCGTAGCGTGCCGTGGCACGCCGAGATCTCCCGTAGCTGTATTCGTATCCACATATTATCCATCCTTCCATCCATCCATCAGCATTTTTAGGTCGATTCACAGCCATAAAGCAATAGAACTAACCATTAGCTAGTTAGCTATTATTTATTTATACTTCGATAACTATCAATCACCGTTCACTGCCATAAAAACACCGTAGCTAAATGAATTATTGCAGTCATAGTTTTTTTTTTTAAATTGTTTACTTCTAGATACCAACTAATTTTAGATATAGCTATAAGGTCTACCAGTTAATTACTAACTAAATTTTAAGAAATATACATAATTTATATAATTTACAACTAGTACCGTCCACATTTCATACCTACTCGTATTTCTGTACGATATCGATGTAGCTTACGGCATAAACATGTGACTTTTCAACGTGCTTCAATATTATAAAACGCTTTTAAAGAAGGCTAAAAATTTCATTGCGAAAAATGAGCGTGACTGTAAGCGGGTCTAATTTCGACCTCTTTCCTTTTACATCAACTTTGCAAAAATATCCGATGTAATTCGCTCCCCGGGGAGGAACAATACTGGGTTAATGAAATATCAACATCGTCTCGGTGTAATCATTCAACAGTTTCCTTTTAATTAACGAAAGATTTTAATGTTTGGCAATTGTAATCAAGCTTAATTAATAATGTCAATCAATTTTCGACTAACCCTACAAAATTTACGTTATGTACTCACTTAGTACACAGATTTTATTATTAAACTATTGTGTCCTGATTTTAAGATATACTAGTGGAAAAGATAACTTCTCTCTTTAACTAAAAGCAACATAAAATATTGCTTAATTTAAGCAGCCCAATTTTTAAGCCAGCGTTTTAAAAGAAAAGTTTTTCATTTGAAATATGAATACGAATACAGGTTAAATTGTAAGTAATGCTACATTGTTAAGCGGTATTACCACGACTGTTTTATTAAAATAATAAATCTTACGTCAAATGCACCCGTCTGCCGTCATAACTGAAAAATAGCCGCACAATTGTATTTTATGTAAATCACTTTCTTTGTTAACGTTTACAGTAAAAAATAAGGAGGTGATTTGTGTAGGACGCAGATAATTTGGGGCATATACAAGAATCATTAACAATGGGTACATTTTATTTTGCCTAGATTTCTGAATTTCCTTTCGTGATTATTATTTAAATTGATTATTATGTACCTCATTTCAATTTCACGGGCCCAGATTAATGTTATGTGACGACTAATAAAAAATGTAAGTACTTACCTAGGTATGCCATTTTATTTAAAACTGGCAAACAATTATTTGTAAAGATCTAAACATAAAAATATTAATCATTATCAATCATCATCATCAGCCTTTTGAGGTTCACTGCTGGGCATAGCCCCTCCTAAACTAACGAACTGACCAACTATTGTTGGTTGTTCCAATTTTTCCTATTATGATCACACTGGACTAATTTTCCCAGACGCAAAGTTTATCACAGATGTCATGGGCGACAGTGGATGGATTAAATCTTACATTAAACAAAGCTCCATAATAAAGCTTTCTATAAAATAAATGACCACTTAAACGATAAAAACGCTTGGTGCAATGTATCTCCAGCTCCACTTGTTCAACAATAATGTACCTTGATCAAATTATAAGAATTGTAAATTTTGAAAATAGTACAGTCAACCTGGGTAACATTGGCCCACTTTTCGGAATTAAAATGCAATAAATGTTTAAATTAGTGCGGAAGACTCATCCAAGAAGACTTTTTGATGGCTTTGAGAGCCACTGATTCTATAAACCTAGAAATATAATGATAGTTTCTTAGAAAAAAGAAATGAAAAAGTAATAAAACCGATGGGTCAAAGTTACAATTAGAGTTGGGGTAAAATTGACCCAGGCCTGGCCTGGTGCATGTTTTTTATGATTTCTCGCAAAATAAGTGAACTAGGTAGCATTGGCCACTAAATACTAGCAGAAAAATATATAGTCTACATCCAAAGTCAATATTTTTTGTGCCTTATTTAAGGTTTGTAAGGAAAATTTAAGTATGAATTAAAATGTTGCCCTATGAAACATATTTTTTTATTAAATCTTTTATTATTTGGTATTGATAGGAAAAATAGGAAATCAGGCTGTTACGGCCCTTCAAAATATCTAAATAATTGTTAAAAAATAAAATTTTAACCGAAAAGTAACTACTTAATTAACAAGAAATGCTGTTAAGTCATCCTTTCTAATCATCCCATTCCATCGCCAAAAATCATCATTTATCTCAAAATAACTGCCTTTTTGAGTTATTTACGATTCATTTAAGACTTTATGATTATTGTTAATTGATAATAGCACTATTTCTGGTCGATTCGTTGGCCAAATCCAACAATCTGTAGCCTTTGTCATTAAAGAGATTCGTCCTGAGGCATGATATCTTTTTCTGTATGGAAAAAAAGATTTTTTCACGATATCGAATGTACTACATACATATTTATATCAAATTCGACATATGTTCCAAAATCTGGCAACATATTAGTATGATAGTAAAATATTTGTGTAACCTTATCCCGGGCCAATGTTACCCTGATATAGTAACTCCAAAGTAGTTTTGAAATATTTTAGATGTTTCTAGTAAAAATACTGTATTATATATTGCAAAAAATGTATTAAATGATAGGCAGACAAGTTGGTAACACAATACATTGCAACTTACCATTCAAAACCTAATAAGAACAGCGCTGAATGCTACTTTTTAACACTGAGAAAAGTACCGTCTTTAATGCACTCACGAAAAAGGCAACTTTTGAATTTTGTCATTGACAAATGACACATTTCGGCGGGTGAAATACGTTTACGAAGATACCTTCTATCGTTTATTTGTAAAATTATTTTTTTATCAATTAAGACAATCTGTAAAAAATAATAATAATCGGAAATATAATTTTGGGCCAAAGTTATAACTACGGCCAAAGTTACCCAGATTGACTGTAACTATGAGTTTCTTGCCGTGTTCTTCTCGGTAGCATCAATTTTGTGAACTGGCGGTAGATAAAAAAAAATTATGACGTGTACAAATACCACATAATGAAATAAATGAATCTGAAATCTGAATATAATTTCTACTTATAAAAATACCAATAATCATTAATTTATATATTTTATTGTATGACACCTAAAATGTCTCTGCACTAGGAGACCTAGAGGTTCAACATTTAAATGTAGATTTCATCAATCATAATGAAACAAAATGGCGGATGGAATATAGCGCTCGCGTGAATAAATCAGCGCCTACTTATAGCGAGAGATGAGTGCCGATAATTGAAAATTCACCGAGGCGACAGGGATTTGAACAGGGAACAGGCGCGCGGGGACGATAATCTAACGACTCTATCTGTTTTAGTAGTGAGAGTGACGTGGGCTCTGTAAATACTTATATAATATTAGATCCGCTGCTGAGCGGTTAAAAGCGAGGTATGGCTGTAGTTAAAGCTTTATGGATAATAGGCAATTTTCAGTGTTGGGTAAGCGCCGATAAAATATTGGATCGTTTTTGTTATCAACATAACTTTGAGCTTGGGGAGCTGGACCTCGAAATCCAATCGCATAAAATGAATATAACATAAATAAAATATTTGTTTTTTTTTTAAATACCTAATTCATAGAATTTTCTAAAGTTCATAGTGATCAAGGCGCACCTTTCAAATCACTATAGAAATTTATAATCTGATGCGATCATAATTTATAGGTTGTCATTGTTTATTTTTTGATACCCTTACCCTCCCTTACCACAAAGTAGACATTAGGAATATCTACTTTGTGCCCTTACCTCAGATGTTTCGCATCAAAAACTTTATACTGCCAGTAACTGAAATTGCTAATTTTTCTTACGCAATTTTTTTATCAGATAATTCTCATTGCTAATCCCAAATCGCTGCGACCCACGTCCCACTGCTGGGCACGGGTCTCCCCCACAGACACTGCTGCGTGGTGGAGTATGCTCTAGAAGCATACTCCACCACGCTGCTCCAATGCGTATTGGTGGAATCCCAACTATGCCATAAGTACTATTGAATATTGCAGGATTTATGTGGCAACTGCAAATCAGAATCAGCCAGTCCACTAACGATGATAATTATTGTTCAGCGCACCACCACACGCACGTCGTTCGAAGTTCCGCTCAGTCAAAGACGAAACTTTACTAATCATTAAATAAAGCAAATTGAAGTCTCATACTACACTACACGCCGGAGCTTAGTTCCTGGATATTGTCTTTTATGTGCAATTTATTAGTTTCATGCTGTCACACGATATTGGCAAAGTTGTTAATTTAATTAATAAGGTGTTAGAGGTCAAACTCAATGGATGATATTTATAAGAAAAGGTTTGTGTAACCTTTACAAAGCTGAACAAACTATTTCTTCTTCATCATCATCAACCTTTAGAGGTCCACTGCTGGACATAGGCCTCACCTAAAGGACCCCACTCCGACCAGTCCGGGGCCTTTCGGGGGGTTTCCCGCTGTTCAGGTCATCCGTCTACCATCTCGAAGGGTGCTTAGCTATATGGAAAAGCGCTGAGTAACTCCGAGCTTGTGAAATACGCTGTCGGTACCACGTCTCGAATCCGTAGGTCATCACTAACAACACGTATTGCTCGAAAACTTTCGTATTCAGATTCAGGCACTGAGGTATCTCGGATGTCAAGATATGTCTTAATTTCTGGAACGAAATGTTTCTTAGTGTTGTTACTTGTTAGCTTTTGTATTTTATATATGGTATGATGATAACAAACCAGATCCAATGAAAATACTGTAAATGTTTATGATAAGTTCGAACACGGGAATAATTAGTGCACTAGAAAAATTGCAATACATTGCAATTTATTTGCAATTTATTTTAAGTTTATTTTTCCTGATAATTTGCTTGCTGTCGTAAAAATAAATCTTCGCGGCAGATTTACCTATTGTTAATTATTGTAATCTTTACTATATCTACAAGTCATTAATGTAACTGTATTATAATCTTATACGTTTAGAATATTTTTTATAGTAGGTATAATTTTTAGTAGGAAATGGATGTTTATTGCGAAGTAAATATTTTTTGGCAACTGGAGGAAGATGGTATCTGCCTACTCTGTACAAGGCGTGAATATGTATGTATGGATATAAAAAAATATTATGAAAAAGGCTTAATATATTAACTACGTAAGGATTGCCAATATGATTGCTCTGCTTCATCTATTACTCTATGGTCGTGAATATAAGCTGTCGCCGATAGTAGTTCCGCAAGGTACAGTTATTTAGGCTTATCTTGAATTAGTTTACAGATGGTTGTGTTGATAGTACTGAATATCTAATTACCACTAAACCATCGTAATTTAAGCTATATAAAGCTGTTAAGATAATAATTTTAATATTTCCTGACTGGTCTAAAACAACAGTACCTATAACGTTACAGAACATTTACGTTTAACTTGCAATTACATAATATTATGAAGTTAACTTAAACACCACATATACGTATTGTTTAATTTCCAATCTGTGTTCTGGTTTGATATAGTGACTTCACTGCTCATAAATTACAAAATTAAAGAAAATACTAGGTTACTCAAACAAGTAAAAGTAAATGGATTTTCGCTATAAGAACTACATATTTTATTTAAAAAAAACACCGACTTTTATTTATGTAACTAATGAATGTAGTATAAATGATTTATTCGTAGTTAGCTAGATAGATGCTGATGTGAATCCTTTAACGAAGATAAAACCACAGGACGGGACCGGTACGAAACACAAGGAAAATTGCCACTAAGCCCTAATGGCGCCCCTCTAATTGAACACTACAACGGTTAATTACAAACGTTCACCACTTTCGGAGATGGGGCATCTAACAAACTCTAAAACTTCTCTTTGGATCATTTGAATAAGATTAGAAGCCCGAACCCTGACAAATCCAAGCGATGGATCGCGTAATATATATAAACAGAAATTATACAATAACTACTTACGGCTTTTCCATAATGGCTCTGAAATTACTAGTTTCTAACGTAAACTTTCAAGCTAGAATTTCCTTTCTTCTTTTTGAATTAGAGACATTATTTCGAACATCATGTAACTACCTGTAAGTGAAATTATATGTATTTATAAACTTAAGGCTAAATCATAGTTATATCATATGTACACATATAATTTTGTTGGTGGTTCATAAAATAAATAAATAAATAAATCATTCGAAGATTTTTAGTTTCATCAATAGTTGTATGGTAACAATTAGGTATAACGCCTTAAGAATCCAGAACATACATATACACTGCTGTCGTCGTCAGCGGTACTTGGCTTTGACCCAGAGCCGTGGCCGTGATGTCTCATAATATATTTTTTTCAACCTCCTATTTCGTATAAGAATAGCGTACCCAAACAATAACAATAGTTAATAGCAGGGAAGCTTGTGGCGAGCAGTTAGGCAGTAACCCCTGGCACTCGATCAGCCCCCTCATCTCCGGCTTGCCTTTACTTGCTGGTTGGAGTGAACCCCAGGAGGAGTCGCAGGAGTCTCTCCTCGGGCTTGCTTAACCGGCCGTCCAGAGAAGGGCATTAGATATGCTACGAGTATATGCTCGCAGGGTGGAAGAGAAACTTGCGTAAGTTGCAAGTTGGTAGAGTAGGTAAAACCACCTCATTTAAAGCGCGGTACACCCCTCGACACCCTGAAACACTCACGAACAAGTTGCTGCCTATGCCGTTCAGCACGTCGGCATATTTGGGTAGACCATACATTGAGTGGTCAGCCGCTGCCTGCCTGCCGCTTTTTCAATTTGTAACGATCTGAATGGCGTTAGTTGTCCATAGCCCACGTATCAGTCCCTCTAATTCCACCACAATAGACCCAATATAATTTCCATTCCTTTGCAATAGTTCCTATACATCTGGCGGGGTTGACCTTCGGGTGTACTAATTGATGTTGCAGTCGAGCGAGGATAGTTTCCACTACGTATGCAATTTCAAGACTCGTTAAAATGTCTCCAAGGGGCCTCGACGTGTTGGACCTGTTGCATGCCTAGGTCCACATCTGGACCCGTGAAATTTAAAGAGTTAATAGAGTAACAGTAAATTCTTCATTAAAATTAATTATCAACGAGGCGGATAATGCTTCTAAGCTTGTGACTTGAAAGTTAGAACCTCAACAGCCAACCTACTTCGAGAACTTTCGATTCGATTCGAATGTTCCTTCGTACAAGTTCGTTCAATATGGCAGGCAACACCTGCACATTTAGTGCGCACCTGGGTTTTAAACTAATTAAACTACACATTTGGGAACTAATATATGAGAATAGATTTTATTAAGGAGTAAAATATGTAGAGTACAAGTAAGCAAGTCTACCGCAATTAATCGACAAATTGGTTGTTATTTATAATAAAAACCGTTTAATAATAATAAAGCCTTTCATTCAGATTAACGTATTACATACGTAACGCATAACATAAAGCATGTTATTACTTAAAATAATGAATTACTAATTATTTTTTTAAGTGAAACTTCTTTAGAATCGTTGTGATTTCAAACAAATTTATGTGATGGTTGCTTCATGTCACCGGTAGCAGTTCTGTATATAAGGTCTTTGTCACAGATGTCACCGACATTGCTGGACAGCAGAGATTATGTGATGGTTGCTTCATGTCACCAGTAGCAGTTCTGTCTATAAGGTCTTTGTCACAGATGTCACCGACAGTACTGGACAGCAGAGATTATGAGATGGTTGCTTCATGTCACCGGTAGCAGTGCTGTCTATATGGTCTTTGTCACAGATGTCACCTATAGTACTAGGCAGCAGTGGTTACATAAAGGTTGTTTCATAGTTGATAGGTGTCACAAGCTATTTCAACAAATTCCCAAAAATCAATAAAGAAAAATGGGCTGGAAGAAAAAATTTAATACTAGTACCTCGCTGCGACCCATAGACGTCCCACTGTTGGGCACGGGTCTCCTCTCAGAATGGGAGGGATTAGGCCTTAGTCCACCACGCTGGCAAAGTGCGGATTGGCAGACTTCACATACCTTCGAGAACGTTATGATGAACTCTCAGGCATGCAGGTTTCCTCACGATGTGTCCTTCACCGTTATAGCAAGTGACATTTAATTTCTTAAAACGCACATAACTTAGAAAAGTCATTGGTGCGTGCCACTGGGATTTGAACCCGGACCGCTCGAGTGAGAGGCGAGTTCGATAGCCACTGGGCTGTCACTAGTACCTACTAGTACCTACATGCAATCTATTAAATTTAATAACGTCTCAGTTTCGAGTTCGAGGCGAGTTCGATAGCCACTGGGCTGTCACTAGTACCTACTAGTACCTACATGTAATCTATTAAATTTAATAACGTCTCACCCAGACTGCGTAATTAAAATACCTTGGAAAAGTCATTATCAGGAATTCGTAATTGAAAATTGAGCGGGTACTCAAATAAGACGCAATAGAATAATTCTTTTGTTAAACATAATTTTATTGCTTAGAACCAAAACGTAATAGGTACATAGTACAAAAAGTTGATTGTACTCATTGTAACATTTATAACTAATTTAAGTATAGTGGCGTAGAGGTATGTCACGGCGTGTCTTCGACAGTAAATTCGCTATTGCGTTCTTCCGTTCTGGTGTCCCTTATAACGCTCTCGAAATCTACATTTTGTTTCCTAAGTCACTGCAACGATTTTTTTTTCATGTGCGTGCTTCTCTGTTTGTCACACAAATATTTCTAGCGAGACTAAGGGAGTTTATTTGACTTAACTTGTAGGAGACGTACAAGAATTACTTAATTGGTAAGTGCCGCTTGGGTTTGAACCTGGACCGCTCGACTGAGAGGCAAGTTCTATAGCCACTGGGCTGTCAGCGCTTAATAATCATATATACTTTCCTTATCCATCTATAAAATATCTATCCATTTCCCTCAATGTCTTCTTTCAATAATAATAAAGTTCGTGAAAATATTCCCAACGAAGCAGATACGCTAATACGATGTACTTACTAAAGGTCATTTAGTGCTGAATATATTTTCTGTCAGAATATGGGCTAACGTAACAAGAACTATAAGAATAAAATAAAAATAACAATCGGATATCGTGCAGTGTTGACTGCTCGTTATCTCTACTTCTGCTATAATCCGGAGGCGTAGTAAAACGTGCATAAGTACAGTCACACTTAAAACTCAATTGATTTCTCTAGTTACGACTAGACTTAACGTTTAATTAACGGAAAAGTTATATCGGATGGAAGAAAAGCAGATAATTCTTCATAAACTAAAGCCATCATTTATAATCACATCAATACTTGAAATTTGAAATATCAAACAATAACTCACGCACAAAGACTCGTAGAGAAAGCTCCTTATTTTATTTAAAAATAAAACTCACAATTCCTATTAACATTCATAAATATTTAGGTTAGAGTTATTATGAAAAATTCTGACGAATAAAACAAGTCCTTATTCTTACTTTTTTTACTCGACTGTACTCTACCTGACTGAACTTCGTCATTTATATGGCCTATATAAATAATCGCACGAGAAATATTTCACGACTTTATTGTTCCCCTTCAGTTCATATACTTTAATAAGAATCCTTTGATAGTTTATGTCGGTACTCGTACAAAAAAGTTCGGAAAATTATGTGGTAAGTGAGTAATATGACTAGGAACTTTTTATTAGTTGGTTATTAATAACATTTATGGTATGAGTAAAAAAGAACTCAAAATACATGTAGAAGGAATAAACAATAAGATTATATTAGAATTATAAACATAACTAAGTATATACTTTTTAATTTAATTTACCTACCCTTGGTTTCGCTTGCATAGAATTATGATTACGGTTGCTTTGTACATATGTGTTTCTAAGATATATTCCCAGAAGTCTTATATAAATAGTAACGGTAATAAAGCTAGTTAAAAGTTAAAAACAAAAAAACATTTATATCACTCTGCCGTAAAATTTAATGACTATCCTCAGTCTAACATAATATAGTTACATCCATCACAGCCTCTTATAGTCCCCGCTGGACTTAAGCCATCGATGCCACTCTTCCCTAGTGCCCTCTATCTTGAGCCCTCTAAGTCAAGCAGGTTCGCGCTTTCCTCTTCAGGTCATCGGTCCACCTGGTAGGAGGGCGGCCAATACTCCATTTATCGAGACGTGGGCCAGTCACTCCTGTTTATGATACCTACTGATATTCATAAACATAACATTAAATATATTTAACAGTTACAAAGAGTCCTCAATTACGTTCAAGTTGGTCAAGTAGGTATTAACTCAAACTTTAAGTAACAACTTAGACAATTAAAAAGTTTTTCTTATAACAATCTGCGACCATAGTAGGAATTATCTGCGGCGCAGTAACTTAACTACTTGTGACCACTTTTTGTTCCTCTTTGCGAAGGAAAAACAAAAGAAAAGTTTTCCAGCCTGAACAAGTGGCAGACTATGGAAGAGCGATTTAACTAAATTAACATAATAATTTCCACGCAGAAAGTGGCCAAACATTTACATGTTTAAACGAGAGGCGTTCAATAAGTAGTGAGAATTAGTTTCATTCATTCATCCCGCAGATTTGTCTGTGCTTCTTTGTGTGTCCCTTGTGCAGCAGTGGGACGTCTATGTCTACGCCTAAATAGACATTTTTATTATGGACACTCCCGATCGAAATCTTTGTTCATCAGCTATAAAACGAACAGTGCACGAAGATCTGCGGATACAATTTTTTCTACTTCTTTATAATTTCTTCAGTAATTGCAGTCACATGGAGCCCCATGCGTGGTTCGTCACTATGTCCTTCCCCGTATAAACACAGCACACCAACCCGAAACTGTTTGCGCAACAAGGGCGAGCATGAATCCCTAGTATGTCTTGAAAATCATAGGAAGTTTACTTGTTCTGTAGTACCTAAAAAAATTTAAACAAGATTGAATTACTTAGGAAACTGGTGTTACGGACTGCGATTTAGTCGTATTTAATTAAATGAACTTACCGACAAAGAAGTTCAAAAGTTCGAATGTATAGCCACTCTAATGAATCTGTACCTAAAAAAACTTACTAGAAGAGTAAAAGGTGAACGTTAAGAGTTTTCCACGTGAGCAGGCGTATGGTGGCGACACTTAGAGGCGATGTATTTCTTTTTTAGCGCTTAAAGAGGGGGAATGTCGAGCTGTGAAGTGCTTTGAAAGGCTCATTAAAACGTCAAGTCTGCTTGATTCGCGAAGTGTTCGTTGTGTCAAACGATTTACAGTCTATCATGATTTCTTTTAATGTTGCTCTGTTCCTACCGTCCACTTAGACAAAGTTGAGAAAAACACGAATGCGAATAAAATTATCTAATACCCCCATTACCTCTATTTTGGTAAATTCTATAGGGGAGAAACAAAGGTCCTTTAATTTTAGAATTGCCCCCAAAACCCCAAAACGTTGACAGCATTTCCTCGCTGTATTAATAAGCTAATACGCTGCGCGAGGAAACTGCGAGGTTGCCGGTAATTTCGATTAATTTTTTAGAATATTACCAAAAAGCTTCGTGTGTCAGGTCCCCACGGGCCAAGAGTCTCACCTCCCAAACCTGTAACTCTATGATTTGAAGTAAGATGCTATAATTTTGGTTGTTTATACTTTTCTGCAGATTCAGCCACACCAGCCCTGACTGCTGATGCACGGATATGCGACAGGGCCAGCGTACCCGCGCAAGTTGCGTAACACTCCCGTCCATACTCCAAGGAACAAGAGACATACTATCAGGTCTCTTGCCATCATTCCAGAAAATGCCATTTAGCTCTAAAATTGCATTGAATGAGTCATTCTTATTTTATTTATAAGGATTCTAAATATAAACTTTCGTGCTTTTTCTAGGTCAATCCAATACATTGGCGATCAGACAAGTATTGTTAAGAGTTTTAGCTTCTTTTACCGTGCAGGTCGCGTCATGCACGAAGAATCGTGAAAGGTGTGCACAATAGCCCCTCCGGGTCGAAATCTCGAGAGGAAAGCCATTTTCGGATACACGTGACTGGACAACAGGGTGATTAGGATCTGACTGCCCCTGCGTTACGTAAACTATCTACGTAAAATATCTTTTTATAGCCAACCTATGCGTCCGAATATTACACATACATACACACGTCCATATGAGCTGACGCTTTTAGAATAATACTTATACATAACTTAAAATAAACTATGAATTTTATTTTTTGACCCTGTGAAATGAGTGTACAGGGTGAACTGTAAGGACTCAGGCGGGTATGTGGGACTCGCAGAATATGTCGGTATACCGACGATAACCAAGCGGTTTGCTAAGGAAGTCATTGGCCCCCGGCGATACAACATGATGCTCACCGAAACATCCATACCCGGTGATACACTGCACTAGTCTAACGTAAGTTTTCAATGGCGTCTACTTATCCAGCGGTAAATGTGCGGGGGGTGGACCCTGCCTCAACCTCCATCAGCATATGTTACAACCATCTTTCCCCGCGGCTCCGCCCGCGTCAAATCGTTTTCCGTACAGAATTACCATCAAGGGATTGTTCAAAATCAAAATCTAGCTTTACCAGCAGTTCTATTGTACATAATCCGAGATCAATCGATTAAATATAAAACGATAGTTAATTATTGTATTACAGTGTACTACATCTGTTTTAAATATCATATCGATCCAGCATTAAGTTGATTAAGTAGGAGAAGAAGGACAAACCAACAAACACTCTTTCCCATTTATATTCGACTAGTGGACGCCCGCAGCTTCGCTTGCGTACAATTAGACTCATTAACGACGTCTGCCCGCGTTCGGGTTGCCCACTTGACTTTAAAAACGGCAAATTTTCATACTAACTTTGCACCCCCGTTTTACCCCCTTAGGGGATGAATTTTCAAAAATCCTTTCTTAGTGCTCCCCTACGTTATAAAAGGAACCCCTGTGCAAAATTTCAAGTTTCTAACCCTTATAGTTTAGGCCCTGCGTTGATATGTCAGTCAGTCAGTCAGTCAGTCAGTCAGTCAGTCAGTCAGTCAGTCAGTCAGTCAGTCAGTCAGTCAGTCAGTCAGTCAGTCAGTCAGCTTCTCCTTTTATATATATAGATTTACTGCGGCTCCGTCCGCGTTAAAAGTTTTCCGTGCAGAATTTTACTATTAACGCTATCATTAAAGTATGGCCCTTTTCAGCGGCAGGCTACACCAAATATACTATAGTTATAATTAAAATCCGCAGTCCCACAAATCCTTTACCCACAGTCCCACAAATCAGAATACAATCAAAATTTAGATTTCATCGATCAGTTAATTAAATATCGATCGATAGTTAAGAATAGAGTAAAAACAATCATTTAAATCATTAAGATCCATCATTCCTTTGAGGTCTCTTTATAGAAGGATGAACGAATGAACCAACATCACACGTCACATTTCTGTCATAAACAAAAAGTAATGGTGCATTTTGACTACAACGATAAATGTAAATCACGTTATTGAATGATAATACGTTGGGGCCACGTAGCTATTGATTGCAGTTGGTGCATGGATAGTACAATGCTTCCCGCTCAATACGTTCTCTATTGAATCAGCTCTCAATTGTCCCATAGTTACACCTTTATCATACAGTTTCCGAATAAACCTTGTTCTTTTCTATAAATTCATGTGATCAATTATGGTTATATAGCATTTGTAATGCTACTGGATTTACAGTTATTTATTTAATTCCTTAATTAGCATTGAAGATAGAGACTACAATTGGTGAGCATAAGTCTGTGTATCGTCCATAGCCCATGGCCCGCGTCGATTCAATGTGATCGACAGAATTAAGCAACGATGGGCGCGTTCGGTTTGTGAATGGGTGGTAGTGGCAAAATTTCATGGACCGTTGTTTTCAATGGTGGAAACAATCGTTTAGCGTTGTAGAAGACATTCGGGTGGCTTGAGAAAATTCAACGCTGGGTTGGCCACTAACCCCTCCACCAATCCGCATTGTAGCAACCTGGTGGAATAACCCAGCAGTAGGACGTCTATCTATGGGTTGCATGAATATATTGATTCAAGGTTGTCAAATAGGTAACAATGGATAGTTCTTGTTTATGAAATACTAGTGGACGCCCGCAGCTTCGCTCGCGTAGAATTAGACCCATTAACGTCGTCTGTCCGCGTTCAGGTTGCCCACTTGACTCTAAAAACGGCAAAGTTTCATACTAACTTTGCACCCCCGTTATACCCCCTTAGGGGGTGAATTTTCAAAAATCCTTTCTTAGTGCTCCCCTACGTTATAAAAGGAACCCCTGTGCAAAATTTCAAGTTTCTAGCCCTTATAGTTTAGGCCCTGCGTTGATATGTCAGTCAGTCAGTCAGTCAGTCAGTCAGTCAGTCAGTCAGTCAGTCAGTCAGTCAGTCACCTTCTCCTTTTATATATATAGATTTGTTTTTTTTTTTAATTTTTAGCAGTACTATAAACATCAAAATGATATTATTAATTCATGTGAGAACAGTGGTATTTCTTTTCACATCACACAAGAATAATCATCCCAAAGAAGCTGAAATCACCCTTATTATCGTTTGAAATATACGGTAAAATACTAATGAAATTTCGTGGAAGCACGTTAGGTCAAGGCCTACTTAAATCCGATACTCGCTTGGAATGGCGGAGTGGCCCTTCTGAAATGGAAAAAAACATTTTGTTACTCGTACCTACACATAAAGCTCAGCAGGGAAACTGAATAATTCGTAGCAATGTGAGCCCGGTGTCTGTTACACGAACGTTACACTGACTGTGCCTAGCGGACGTTCGCGGAATATTAACTTGGATGAGATAAAAATGGCGGCATCATCCCGTCTCGGCTCAGGTGACGGTAGAATTTGACGTTGGTAATTTGACGCCTTTATCCGGGTCACTCTCGCAACAAATAGCAGGGGAGAGGAGGGGAAACTGGATTAGGGGGTGAATTGACATGTTTTGCATAATGCCCGATGCCCTCTCGTTTAAATCATTTTGGTGACGGGACGTACGTCGCCACACCTCACTTGATGCTTACTTTTTACATTTGATGTTACTTTTGCAATCTACAATGTAATTTAAAACTATTTTTTAATTATACCATTAACATTTATTCTTGTACTTACTTGAACTCGATAATAATTCGGAAACAAAACTTGGAACTTTGCCCACTTAAATAATTTCTGTGAAAATCATCGTTGCAGCTCCTTAAACAGCAAAAATACAAAATTCAAAGGAGAGGACAGCAATCTTATGAATGAACGGGGAAGAGAGGCAATAAAAGTAATTACGGAGGAACGAGTGAGCGCGGTGGCTCGCGTTAGGCGGACTATTCCCCGCTGCGCAGAAACTCGTACCAATTAATGTAAGAGTAACTCGGCATTTCAAACATTCTTGAAGATAGAGAGACGTAACGATTTATACCCTTTGCGGGAAGATAGTCTACTGAAAAGTGCAGTATTTTTAGATATTCCCGTTTAAATGTAATGTAATTATGTTATATGTAGTTTAACTTTTATACGTAGTCTTTCGTTATTCATTTAATTAAGTTATAGTCTAAGATCCCGCTATACAACGACCTTCACCGAGATGTTTATTTAATAAAACGTATTTTATATTCAATTTAATATGTCAATAAATATAGTACATATGGGTTGGCTAACTAATTTCAGTCCAGGATATGATTAATTAATAATTTAAAAAAAAAATTTTTTTAAACATTTCACCGGTTTGATTATTAGACAAATTCTATACCAATCGAAAGTATGAAGCCCACAGATTATGCAAACGTTAGGTTGGCTATTCTTTTCCGGTCACAACTCTCGAGTAGCCAGGTATAAACAGGTAAATCGATCGATATCGCATTTTGCACCGGTCTGATTATTGAATTAAAATTAAATGAAATTGAAGATTATTCCATTATGAACACGGTGGTATAGGGTTGACTGCGAAAAATCAGGCCTTCTTCTATTGATAACTGGCCTCAACGTTTAAAGGACTGTATTGCAGCTACGAGTACTTCGAATAAGAAAATATTTTTAATGTAATTATATCAATTTATTAAACTAACACACTGTAATAGCACGTACTACGTAATAGTAATAAATGCATGAAAAAAATGTCATATGTCAATGTGTTTATACTTACGAGATCATATTCATCATGATGTAGGTATTACCTACACCCACATCAATAATACAGACCAATGATGATTTGTTTACTTTGACGCCGACGATGACAGGACTCTACGTGGTAGATTACCTATGAATAAAATGGAAAGTATTTTCCATTTTATAGCCTATCATGATATCGAACAGCGCTTCATACATCAGTATTCATGAAAATAGGGGTTTGATAAGCATACAAATGTTTTAGGATATTCAATAAAGGCGGGTCTGGGTTTTTTAATAAAAACAAATCAAGCAATAAAAACAATCACTTAGTTTAGCACTAAATTCAGATCCATACTACAAACCACACTTTTCACTTACTCTCATGCATATAAAAATCCTTTTGACAAAAGAATCAAAGATAACTAAGGATAGGTTATATTCAATATAATTTAATTGAAATATGCTAACTTAGGCGGTATAGTACGTCATCTTCTTTACCATACACTGCTTCGTTTTAGCTCCTAGCTCAAGAGTTCAATATAAAAAGGGTTATTTTTATCCACTAACTTCGGCTTAACCTATGAAGTAGTTACGTCCTTACTTGTAAAGTTAAGTGAAATAGGCTAAATACATCACCACCAGGTTAGATAACGCCATGTTGGGAATAGTATAAACCTATTAGTGACATTATCCACGAGGTGCATTGTACGCACGTTAATTTACGTCAAAACGGCAGATTATCTGTGAAAACAATGATCTACGAGTATAATGGTGATACCACTCCTAATATGCAATTATACGATATTATTCATGGCATATCTACTAGGCACGTATTGCTGCAAGCTAAATTGATTCAAAGCCTTACTACATACTTACAGGTATGATATACATATAGTTTACAATTCCGTAGCATATACACTTGCAACTTCGCTATAACAAGGCATTTTCGACTTCATTATTATTTTGTTAATTTTCATATCATGAATATTAGCAATTTTTCAAAGAAATATTCTGCCAATTCAGTCGAGCCGTTCATAAGTGATAAAAACCATACATTACCTTTATGCACTTGTAGGGCTTAACATGATTGGCATTGGCTGGAAGTAGATAGCCGTGTTTCGCCAAATTGCAAAACCAGGTCCATAAACAATGCCCCATCACTCACCAAACCACTCGATAAAGGCAAGAATTGTATACAGTGGCTATTTTAACTTTTGTCATTTTGTGGTTTAGCTTAGTAGCTTAGTATAAACTAAGCTATTAATAGGTATAAAGCTACACGCGCCTTTTCTTTTTTCAAAAAATCTGGTTTTAATCAGATTTCTTAACTAAAAAGATATTAAATAATAAAGATATAAGATAAATATTTTCCTTCCTAGTATTTATGCAGAAAATTAGTTTCGTCTGCTTACCGTAAACGCTGGAAGCGTTAAACGTTTGAAAATATGAGAACAGGGTTTACTTAACAAAGATTTATAACGACCCAGTTATCTCTAATGTTTGTTAACTGCAACGTGGTCCCGTTTTACGATCTATTTTATAATATTAACAACGCGCCAAGCATATTACATCCTTATTTACCAAGGTTTTTAATACTGCCTTATAAAAGCCACAACAAAGATGGGCCAATTTTCGTGTTTTCATTTTTTTTTCGTTAGCAAAGTCGAGCAAATCACTTTATAGCATTTAGTGTTAAGGAAAATATTAAATTAAATTATTGCTCACAAGTTGCCTACCAAACACGAAAATTTTGTCGAAACCTAATGGAAATTTTGCTGACATAATAGGTATGTCAAATAACAAGTAGTCTAGATAGCTCTGCAAAGAATAAAAAAGAGAAAAACTCATGACCTAACAAATAGATTTATTTATAAAAAAAGCAGCTAGAAAAATCAGCTGAGCAGATTCATTTGAATCATAGCAACGACACCGTGAACTGCATAAAATCCCTTCATCTGCTTGGGAATACTTATATACTTTTTCACTTAAAATAAAATCGAGTAAGATTGTTTGTTAATTTCCTTATTTTATGACAGACACACGGAAACATGTCTGCGGACGGCGCGGCGGCTAGGGCGACCGCGACCCCTCTGTTATTGTTAAACGCACCCAGGGTGTAATTTGGCAACGCGCGGTGATGGTATCGCACTACATTTCCCTGCAGATACCGCGTTATTTAATACCGCCATTTGGCTCACGTCCTCCGACTACCAAACAACCTTTTTTGCATTTATGTGTGCCTAAATAGACCCGTCAAGCAATGTTTATTAGCTGCGTAAATACAATTTGTAAAGCTAATACTTTAAGAGCTATCAATCACCAACCTTTAAATTTTATAAAAGCAAGTTGGTAAGGAAGAAAATGATTATTAGTATTTAAAATTATTATTTTATTTATTATGTCCCTTATTCAGTCATACAATAAATAATTTTCTTTTTCAAAATCATACCAATCCGTATAATTGAAATAGGTATGTATGGCAAAGAGGCTGCATGACAACTATATTTACAATACCAGAATGATATTGGAAATTATGTTTCCATTCCTGAAACTAATAATAAATAATAATAATGAGTTAGAATGTTGGTCATGAAACATTCTAATTGGTCCCTAAGAGACCAGAGGCCATTCTGCTCAACTTATACGATGTATTCATATTCCGAGCACAAAACTATTCTGAAACAAAGTCAGTTTGCTTGCTAGGGAGCTTTTATTATAAACGGAAACACAAACTTCTCTGTCTAAATAATAAATTAACTCTATACAAACTCGATATTGTAATATTTTTATGATCCTGACTTTCTAAGGCTTGACTCTAGGTACTTAAGGCGATGTATGAACTATTTTTATATATTCGGACTTCGTTTTGTATAAAAATGTCCATGCAAAAATAAGCGGCATTGATAGCAAAATAAATTCTCGATAGGGGCCTACGAAGTATAAATAGTATACCTACTACAAAAGCCTACACAACAAGTCGCCTGACATGTTGATAGTGTTTACATCATTTGGTTAGGTTTTATTCCGTCGCATTCATAACCGTTATCGGGAAATTATTAGTGCGTTATCGGGAAATTACTAAATTAATTTTGAATGTTTTTTAATTTTACGATCGAGTTCGATCTCGTACTCATTTTTCTGTAAAAAAATGCTGTGTGGATATATTATTCGGTGATTTCACAATATTTGTCTATTAAATTTAACCTCTTTCGATTGCCGAATGTTGTGCTATAGCACCTATTCTTGCACGGCATACACTGCAGTAGCAGCGAAAATACCTGCAACGACTATGTGCATGGTCAGCAATGGGATAATCGCCGTAATTCTAACATAAAAAATATCATTTAATAACTCAGCGGTGACAGCCCTGTGGCTCTCGGAAGTTTCCCTTCATTTGAGGGATATGGGCTCAAATCCAAGCGGCACACACCACTGACTTTCACCAAGAATCAGTAAGTAAATGAAATTCATGTCGGGCGTCGCCATTTTTTTATTATGATCCAAAGACCAAGACTGTAAATAAGTTCCTTGTTTACTTTGGAACTTTAATAAGGCTTTCCACTTTAAATTCTTATTTATTTCTTCATTTGTTGAATTTTAATTCAAGTGTAGCCCTAACTTTTTAATGTAAAAAGGTCGCGGTTGTAAGTAAGGTATATAATTAAATCTTTACACAAACTTCAGCCCCAAACTAGAGATACGAGTGCTTTAATAATTTACAGGAAAATTAATAACGTACTCAACCACCAAAGTTCATAACAAGAAATCTTAGCGAGTTAAATATTTCAGTATCGTCGAATAAACTCATTCGCCTGGTGCCTGCTTAAAATTCTCAGGTGTCGCTGGGACAGAAGCGAACTTGCCAAAGTTGCGAGAGTTAGCGGCTGTCGTGGGACCATCAAGCCGACGTTTGACACCTCGCCCGACTTCAGAACAAACAACGTTCCCTGGAGAAATTCTTCAAACACTTTCACTATCTACCTACCCCTAAAGCAAGTACAACAATTTACGGCAAAGTTTTTCGCGATTTCTATATTAATACTCGTAAATTTTTAGTTATTTAGTTATTATTATTTCTAACAAAAAAAATACGTGGTGATTCCAAATTAAATATATAGCCAAATATTGCCACAAAAGCCACCTTTTACTATCAGCAACATTAATTGCCGTAAACGTTGATTGAATACTTCAAACTGTATAATTATTTTAATCCACGATACTCACCAACAAATTGTTATTTATCTGAACAGCCAATTACGTAATCAATTATCCTATTTACAAATGTTACGAATGATGAAACAGTTATTGTAATGTTCAATTTTATTTGTTGAAACACATACCCACGCTAGCTAGGTACTTGATGTTAAAATTATATATCGGTACGCACGACAAAAATCGATGTGTAGGTATATAATAAAGCATACAGAAGCATCCAGCCTTCTGAATGGATGACGGGCTTTTAAATAGCAGAAGCATTTAAAAATGAAAAATTATTTCACAAAAAAAACATTACTTGGCACTTGGCACAGGAGATTTAATACTTCTTGCTTACGTAACAGTCATAATCTAACTTCAGGTACTGTAAAATGATAAGCTGCAGTGGATATGCTTGATTCGCAGCCAGTAAAATTTAATGCACTCCAAAATTTACATGATCAAAAATAATCTTGGATTTCATACAGGTACGACAACGCATTTGTGACTTCTCATTGTTGCAGGTCATAAGCGAATGTGCACACCATAGAGGATTGGTTTACACTTATCATCAGGTGGCCTAAAGTCAAATTACTATTATGGCAAGGAAAGTTATGTAGTAAATTTCACTTATTACCGGATGTGGAGGCAAAGTTAGACCGCAAGCAAACATCTCGGTCAGTCGCTCCCATTCCAGCCGAAACTTGCCCTAACTAATCTAATTATCAACAGCTCACCGGATCTTCCCAAATGCTTCTATTGTCACTCTATTAGGTAAATAATTTAAATCTTTTGAGACGTTGTTGTTGTTATTGATTTTAGTATCAAACAACGAAACATCTTTGGTCCCGGTCAGTCGCTTCTCTTCCAACGGAACTTCTGCAGACTACTCTAATTAATAGCGACTTGGCAGTTCTTCCCAAGTACTGCCTCTGACGGATAATTAATGCAATAATTAAATTAACACTCATACAGTAATCTCTTCATTCATCATCATCATCACATCCTTTTTTTTGTCCCGCTGTTTTCACGGGTCTCCTCTCAGAATAGGAGGAATACGGATTGGCAGACTTCACATGCCTTCGAGAACATTGTGAACTCTCAGGCATGCAGGTTTCCTCCGATGTGTTACTGTTCATCACCGTTATAGCAAGTGACATTTATCTTCTTAAATCGCACATAACCTCCAAAAGTCATTGGTGCGTGCCGCTGGGGTTTGAACTCGGACCACTCGAGTTATTGGCGAGCTAGATAGCCACTGGGCTCTCTTCTCATGATTATTACATCTGTATTTGTGTTCTAAGACCTATTTTAAGAATTTGCGAATTATCAAGCTGTTTCTAAGTTTTAAGTTCTTGAAAGCAGTTTAATATTCTATACCTCCTTACAAGCACTTTCAGACCATTTGTGTATATTTTACCAAGAAGAAAATAAGATGCTCTAGGGATATGAGAGTTGTTTGTTTTTTTATTTTATGGTGATTTTTTACTTTAGAATATTGGCATTATGTCAATTATTATCAGTTTTCGCGATATAAAAACCTACCCCTCAACAAAGGTTAAGTTAATCCCAAAATAAATCGAGTGACTGGGTCGACATTGCCAAATATCGGCTTTTATACATTCCGTCGCATGTTACTCCCATTTATCATTCACACGTAGCTTGCTCAATAGATATTAATCATAAAATTCGACTCGCGGAAATTTCCATCAGCATTAGGAGACGCCTGCTCCAAAATACCTTACTACATTAAGCTAATGCATGGTAAAATTTATCATAGTAATGCGGGACAGATTGCTACATTTATTTGTATTCCTACAAGCGTTATTGCTATTGAAGGATTGAATTTTGTATGAACTGGAAAAATCTTGCGTAGGGATTCAGGAATAGCCTAGTGGGAGATTAGGAGAGTTCCTGAGGTCCTATACTAAATGAACTAACCATCCCAGTCCCTGTATAAGTCATAGTAGTGTTGGTGCTACACGCTCATTTCATTCTTATATCCACCCATCTGCTCACGTGTTATCTGCTCAACAGGAACATAATAAGACTCATACAGGGATAGAGACGGTTAGGTCTCTACTGTATGAGTTTTGTTATGTTCCTGTTGAGCAGATAGTGGGTAGATCAGTGGGTGGTATGTTGGCTAGCTTTTTCTCTCAGGCTGGATTTGCAGTTGTATAGGATGGTTTGAAAGTTGTATTTCATATAAAGATGAAAGTCGGCCCTCAACGGAGTTCGAAATATTACGTTAATAAACGAACCAATCTGTATTGGAGCAGCGTGGTCCAGCTAGACCTTAGCTCCAGCTCCCTTAACTGTTGCGTGGAAGGAACCAGTGCCCAACAGTGGGAAGTAGTGAGCTAGTAATCTAGCAAACAAAGTTACTAACAACTTTTAATTTTTTTTAAATTTACTAAATCTATATAATAAAAGGAGAAGCTGACTGACTGACTGACTGACTGACTGACTGACTGACTGACTAACTGACATATCAACGCAGGGCCTAAACAATAAGGGTAAGAAACTTGAAATTTTACATTGGGGTTCCTTTTATAACGTAAGGGAGCACTAAGAAAGGATTTTTGAAAATTCATCCCCTAAAACGGGGGTGCAAAGTTATTATGGAACTTTGCCGTTTTTGAAGTCAAGTGGGCAACCCGAACGCGGGCAGACGTCGTTAATGGGTCTAATTCTACGCGAGCGAAGCTACGGGCGTACACTAGTATATTATATAAGTTTTAAAATATAAACATTTAACTCATTAAAATATATCTGTCGCTGTATAATCGCACCCAAATTATCTAGACAAGTTTGATAATTTATTCGAGCGCTTTATCTAGAGTCGAGAAAGTTAGACAAAAGACATCACAAAGTTCTGTCAATTGAGATAAAGGGATGTAAAATTACAAGGACAGAGATGCCGGCAGTAAAGCAACTTGTTTCACAATCCAGAACGCTGTCGAATAATAGAGGTGGCACTAACGACGAATCCACACGCACACTGCCAGCCTGTAGACATATTTGAGCTTTCATGCAAAGATAATGATAGTCTGGTGAATATACTAGGAGCTTACCTACTTACTTACTAAATACCGTCTCCAATTAAATATTGAATGTACTATAGATTTTTGAGTAGGTACAAGTGTTTCTTTTTTCAAACTCATCGGAAATCTTCGTGGACTTAAATATTAATATCAAATCTGTGAGCCTGTGGTAAAAAATAAACAAGTTTGTGATCAAAAGCCTCTCCGATGGAACTTTAATCTCATTGAAAGACAGTTCAATAAGGGTGACCCAATTTAACGGTCTGGTAAAATATTTTTATCGAATTTGGTATAATAGAAACAATCTTGTAACTAACCTAACCATGTAGATTGTAGGTAGTTGAACATTATAATGATCTCTAATTTGATATTAGCCAATATAAGATTGTGAATAATTTATTGTATTACTTGTAAATTTTTTTATTTATTAAATATTTATTATAAATATGTATATAAAATATTAAATATTAGGGACAAAAGGCGGACTTAATGCTTAAAGCATTCTGTGCCAGTCAACCTTTGGGCAGTTATAAAACAACGAAGCTATTTAGCAACTTCAATTATGTACATTGTATGTTATGTAATATATACATATTTATTAATTACGGACAAACACAAAGCTGATTATACAAATTAACTTGCTGGATACGAGTATAAATAACTATAACACTAACATAGGTAGGTTTTTACCAGTTTTCACGCGTAAACTCTATCTTATCATTATCATGGTTGCCTGGTAGAGAATGCTTTTTGCTCATTTGTACCCTGTACGTTTTGTATGTGGTTCAATAAAGATAAATAAATAAATAATATAGCATCGATCTTCAGCCGCTCGATAACAAGTCAGTTGTGTCATGGGTCATTGCCTTGAATGTGTTTGGTAACTTTGGTAGCATAAACATAAAGTCACGACTGTATTTCCCCTAAGAGGTTGGCAGAAGTGCGTAATACGGACAATCCTTACTCCGAGCTGCTAGTGGTAATTTCTAATAAAAATTTGCAAAAACGGGATCGAATTCAAAATCTCCAGTTTATTAATCATTTTATTACTATGAATGAATATATCATGGAAAGTGCAAACTGAACCGATGTCGCGATGGCGGGTGGCTGTCTCAAGTACTTATTGGCAGCTGGCCATGGGACCGGACCAGACTAGTCGCTTCCAAAAATCAAACTACTGCAAATTGATCACCTGTTTCAGTATATAAGAAAAGCCTGTAATGTTGTTTAAATTTCCTACGATTCATAGAAGCCAGGAAACTTTGTAGTTTACTAACTACAATAATATGATGCTTAAAATTATAAGGAACAGTATTTATTACCTAGTACGTTCATGATTGTTTAATAAATGAATTACACAAAATAATGATGACTGCTTGATAATAGATAGATTTGTCAATTTTAGTCAATCCACCAAGGCAAGTGAGTTTTTGAGCAAAGGTCATCCGACCGAACCACAATCGGAGTCCACCGTAACCTTGATCCTTCCGCTGATTCATCCATTTTTTTATGGATATACAATAGCAAACGGGCATGCAGCATCCATAAACAATTTTTATTTTAATTTCTTATCTCGTGATTTTATTTAATCAAATTTCATACATTATTTTCACTGGACACAGCCACATACCGCTAGGTAGCGTGTAACCGTATAAAATGTACCTATATAACAATAAAACAGCATCGGCGAACCCCAGTGATGCAGTTAGGACAGGACACCAAACCCTAGTCTGGACAGTAACCTCTGCAGCAGAGATACCTATTGCGTATGATGGCTGAAACCTGAATAACAACCTGAGCTCGTTGAATGGTTGCCCTGACCACATATTAGACGGTAAATAGCTACTTCACCTGACACTCAAAGCGCTGTATGCGCGTGGCGTAACATTATAACAAGAGGAACTAACTTAGATGCACTAGCATGAACACAAATACATATATAGAACTCTTCTATAATATATTGTGAGTCATACAGGTATTCAGTAGTATTAACTGTTAAACATTTGTACCGCTATGCCATGTCCATTGGTTACACCCTGGGTTTTTTAAACCGCCCTTTGATTTATTACATGGCTTGCTTGAATTAGATACAGTCGCGCTACAGATACATTAATATTGGTTACGTCATGGTTACGTAGTTAGGGGGTTATAGATTTTAATATCACTACCAAAATGACTGTAACGTAACCACGTGCCTTTGTTAGGCTTCGTTATGGAATGATAGTGCAATTTGGAAAAAAAATAAAGAATATTAGACTGAGTTACTTATAAATAAAAACATGTTTCGATTCAGTTTCTAATTCTATTCAAGTGAGTTTTTGCGTGTAGTTTCAAAATAAGCAATTGATTCTTAAGCTTTACCTATAGGTACTCGTTAACTTGTAATGCATTGACAAAAATCTAATTTATTAATACAATACGGAAAATAGGGCGGTCATGCTATTGTCTGATCAAAACACAATTCACTTCGAATCATAAATAACTGGAACAATAGTCAATAAAATTATATACCGATGGGATGAGAGAGAGTCGGCACGGAAAATAAACAAGCTATTTGCCGGTACATTATGTAGGAAGATGAACCTCCACTTGATAGAAATTAGTTCTAAATCATTGATAAAGCATTTTTATTTGCGGTATAACAAAGTTTAAGTGCATTTTGGTAAAGAAATACCATTGACATTAATTTGATTAAGCCACTGATTAGTATCACTGACCTCTAAATATATTAGTCACTTCGCTGACTAGTAATTTTACTAGGTGAGATGTCAGCGGAATGATTTGACTACTACTTACATATTATGTTTGGAATACAGAGTTACCACCTATCTAATACACCTATTAAGGCAAGCTATTTTGACGCAAGCCAAGAATTCAGGGGGTGAAGAGTCGGACACGGTTTTCGCGTCCCGCACTTGAAAACAAATTAAACTAGGACAAAATTAAATTGATACAATAACTTACGAGTAACTATAAAGAAACAGAAAGTAAACTGTAAACTGAGTCTGAGCTGCGATTCTGGCATTATGTTCCTCTCCTGAACAGTACAAAGAAAACCGTGAAATACGCCGTGACTACATTTAAGGCTAAAATTAATATTTAAGGGATTAAGGGATGAATTTTCAAAATTTCGTAAAATGTCCACAATTTTAAAATTATGTTTCACGAATTAGTCGAAGTGATTGACAAGTTGTAGCAACGCCTACTCTAAAGTCTTCCACGTAATTTTTAGATCAGGTATGTTTTATTTTAAATAATTTTTTGAAATTGCCACACTGACGGCAGCCCCACTCCAAGCCATCCATCTGTCATGGCCGCGTTCAGTGTCTCGGTCCAGATTTCTCTCATTCAGCGTTTACGTGCTCAAGTCTTCACACGCCTTAGGGAGAAAGTTAAAAATAATTTATTACAAGTTTTTTATATAGCCCTCGTGGGTTTTTATATTATTATAACTATAACTATATAACTATCCGGTAATGTTGTTCGCGGATGTCGCAGATATTCCATACTTATACAAGTATGATGACGACAAACCCCTGGCGGGTCCATGCTGCCCTTTTGGGTATTTATTTATAAACCTCTTTGGTTTTGCCATACTGCCCTTTTGGGTATTTATATAAACCTCTTTGGTTGTGTTGTCTGCATATGTCGCAGATGTGCCATACTTATACAAGTATGAGTACGATGAACCCATGACGGATTCATCCCGCCCGGGCCCGGGCTCTGTGCTGCCAGCGGCCGCGTCCCCAGGGACGGCTAGCCTCTCGCGAGCCGGAGGAGGCCCTGGCGGGTGTCGAGGAGGCCGCAGCGGAGCAGCCAGCGCCAGCCCCTGCCGACCCAGCAGAGGCCACGCCCAAAGGCGTTGAAAATTTGCTATACTGAAGGTACTGAAATTTAAAATTAATTTGGTCACTGCGACTCATAAGGATGTCGCCACTCGCTGGCAATCTATACTTTAAAAGGGTAAACCCTTTTAATCGATAAACCAAAGGTTTTTCAAGGATAAAATTTTATATATATTACCCAAAAATTGTTTTTTGCCGCCACCAAACCTTGACCCAGAGGCCAAGGTGCCTCTTTGTTGATATTTAAACAAATGGGGATTGCTTTAGCCGTTTTAGTGCACGCCGATTCATTTATACTCAGAATAAAAATGCCTGTCGCCTTTGCGATGCTCATTTTACGAAACTAATACTAGATATGCCTTAATCACATCCGTTCTAGTCTTAAATCCTAGAGATATCATAGAAAAATATAACAGAAAATAAGAAATGTTAAATCTACCCACAGTCGGACTAACTCTTTTGCAATTTAAACTCCAAAATCCTTACATCGAAAGCCGTAGGCCAACAACCACGATGTAGGGCGCTATCAGCCAGCAGCGATGCTGTCGACTTTAACAGCGGGCCTGCGCCAGCCGAACAGGACTGTCCACCGCCAGGAGCCGTCGCCGCCGGAGCCGTCGCCGCCGGAGCCGTCGCCGCTGGAGCCGCCGCCGCCGCAGCTAAACTGCGCCGACCCTGTCGCAGGTAGCTGACTACGAGGTATGATGACTTACGATATGCTGGCAGACTTCGGATTTTATATCAATAATCCAGTAATACTGGATGGGATATAAGGTTATGAAATACCATTTTCCACTAATACCTACTCTTTTACAAACTTAATTTTGAAGTGTTTACTATAAATCAAAGCAAGAAGCAATTGTTTACCATAATGCTTTAGATCGCTTGTTAAAAATGGGTTCATATCAAGCGCATTTATAGTAGGTCTTAACCGAATGGTGATATACGATTCATATTAAATATTTAATCTAATATTTAATTTATTGTAGTAGATCACATGAAAATGGAAAATTATTGGCTTCAAAATTATTAATAATAATTTACTTTATGGCTTCGATATACTTTAGACTACTATGTTATATAATTTTAACTGTTCATACATTTTATACTACTATATAAATACCTGAGATTCAAGTATCTATAACGGTATATATATATATATATAACGGTATCCTCGATCCATTCGTTAACATCCGGAATGTGTGACGCAAATCAGTAATGGAATATACACATAATTAATTTATTGTTTTTTGTATAATATAACCTCTGTTTTAAACAGTGATGACACATTCAATAGATCTCTTTAGCAATTTATTAGAATGTCTGATTTATCGCTTAAATTCTAGAAGTCTCGGATTTATAATTAACTTAAATTCGAAAAAAGTTACTTACAACCAAGATTAATTTCTGGGTTTCATGTATATAATTAAAAACATAAAGCATCATTCGTACTTAATCATCTCACGAACAAAAACATTCAATATTTCAAAAATGTCAATTGAGAGACGGTGTTATTATACTGTATACAGTAATCATATACAGTATTATTAGTTATACACCAAATCGTTGGAATACCATATTTATTTTGTTACTCAGCAATCCAATTGAATTCTTATAAATAAATCATTTTTATTACAAAAACTTTGCACACTGATATTTTAGAGATTAAATAACTGCCGTCTTTTTTGTATACCCTAATTGTAATTTGTTGTTGTAACATGTTCTTTATCGGTGTACAAATATTGTATTGATAACATAATGTTAGTCAAATTCGCTGTTATGATTTTCAAAATAAATTTTGATGCGTCAATAAATGGACGTGGTTCATTCTCGAATGACAAACAATATTTTAGTTATTGAAAGAATAAGGAAAAATCACTACACAGTAATGAATTGGAACTAAAGGCAGTTTAGTGTTTGCAAACAATTTTTATAAGTGTGATCACACATTATTACGATTGGTTAACGTTACATACAAATTTAATGATATTATTACCACTTTACAGCTTAATGCATAAATCGAATGGGGTCGCTACAGTACCCTCATTTTAATAAGTAGTTAATATTTTTCGAGAGATAATGATATTATTACGACTTTACAGCTTAATGCATAAATCGAATGGGGTCGCTACAGTACCCTCATTTTAATAAGTAGTTAATATTTTTCGAGAGATAAGTATGGCAATGAATACAAATGTCACAAAATATATTTGCATCATATATACGAGTAGAAACCGAGGCCGATTGTATAATTCTTAAAAAGTTTGAAAATATAGTGGAACACACAACACAGTTTTTGCATTCCTGATATAACTAACACGCGCAGACCACAGCACTTAATGTTCTTAATGTTAATGTTCTACATAATGTTCTTACATGTCCCGGATGCGTCCTGCATCCTGGAGCCTCCGCTGTTGGTGCATTCCGTTTAAAATGAGAGGATTTGACAAAGCTTCTGCTTTAGTTTTAAGAATGTTGCAATAACTGATACACGATAAAGCTTGTGATAGTATGTACCATACTGGCCATCTCAACCCATGTTTTCTATCATTATCATTATCATTATGGGTCTAATTAATATCTTTCTCCAGACTGCCCCATAAACTTCACAAATTGCCTAGTGGTGCCGCGAGTTATAATAATATGGTACTCTTATATAAATAAAAAGGCTCAGATTCCCTTGGTTTTTATTTGGTGTACTTAATTACAAACATTATGGATTTGTAAAATCTTGTTTTTAGTAAACATGTCTATAGTTATATGAGGTTATTATTCTCTACTTAACAATAATTTAAAAAAAAAAAAAAAAAAATATTACTTTCAATATTAACTTTCACAAATTTGATTTAACTTAAATCTTCAAACTAGCTAAACTATAATTACAAAATTAAACAAAAATAAAGTTTCATTTGGAACACTATTATGAAAACATTAGCTTTGTTTGCGTTAGTCGCAGCGCATCGGATACATAGGTAAAAATAGCAGGAATTTTCCAGCTATTTTACTTACCTTGAATCACTTAACAATTAAATTAGATAAGTTTGTTAGAATTATTGTCGGTAATTATCATTAATAAAAACGTCAAACATCCATATGAAATTATTAAAACGTAGATACAATTTCTGACATAACCATAACCTCCAAACCAAATACATAGGTACCTACCAACCTCTTTTGAAACTTCCATATTTTGTTGTACGTCCGGTGCCTAAAGAGAGACCTTTATTAGTACCACAAGTATCTTATGCAATACTAATAAACGTTTTATAAGTGTTAAACAACTTTTTATTAGATTATCAGCATAGAATAATTTTAATGAAAATAGACCTTTATTATTGCCACAAATACCTTACGTACTACTAACAATCGTTTTATATACATACTCCATATTATTATATGTTATTTTATTATTAGCATAAAGATTAAATCAATGTACCTACATATTAAAGAAATTTCTTAACAGTGGTTATAGACACAACACCCGACATGCTGCAGTTCGTATCTGGTTCTCAGTATCGATAGCATTCGAAACACTGCAGACTGGAGTGATTCCTCTTGTATATTTGCTAAATTATTGTAACATAGATACGTATTGTAAACCATTCGAAATAATTTGCAATTGATTCTGTCTGCAGGAAATGATCTATAATGAAGAGAAAACTCAGTTAATTAACTACATTACATTATTTTATATTTTTGTAGTAAAATTTTTTAACATAAATCAGAAACAAAATTGGTCAATTTACACTAGTGTTATTTACATCACTTTTGTATTATATTACTACCGAAAAAAAAAAAAAAAAAAAAAAAAAAAGGACAAACTACCTACCTTTTGTTAACTTTGTTAATAAAGTAACATACCACAAGGTATTTTATTTCTTTATAAGATAGGTTTCATATTTCTTAAATCTGTCTCTAAACAGCTACAACTTGTCAATCACTTCGACTAATTCGTGAAACATAATTTACAATCAAACGAGCATAGTAATGTTCGATTGTAATTATGTGAACGATTTAGTCGAAGTGATTAATACTCTCCCTCCCTTATATCCGATATGGTCTAGTGGCTAGGATACCTGGCTCTCACCCAGGAGGCTCGGGTTCGATTCCCGGTATCGGAACCACATAATGCATTATGTAACCCACCCATGAAATATGAAACAAACATATTATGATCTAAACTAAATGAGAGAAATCTGGACCGAGACACTGAACGCGGCCATGACAGATGGATGGCTTGGAGTGGGGCTGCCGTCAGTGTGGCAATTTCAAAAAATTATTTAAAATAAAACATACCTGATCTAAAAATTACGTGGAAGACTTTAGAGTAGGCGTTGCTACAACTTGTCAATCACTTCGACTAAATCGTTCACATAATTACAATCGAACATTACTATGCTCGTTTGATTGTAAAATATTAGCACCTTTTTTTCGTATATTTTTTATTTTTTAATCTTCATCTTAAAAGTCAAATAAAACGACATTTTATTCCTGTTTAGACCTAACTTCACTTTTTTTTTTTCAAGTCATTGTGTATCGAGTGAGTTGAGTGCCTAGATTACATACTGTAAAATAACATACATATTTTTTCAGAGTACTATTATCTAAAGTTTTTGAATGAAAAATATTCAAAAACACCAGTTAGGTATCACCGGATCCTCGCCTTCAGAGGTCATCGCCAAAATACCGTTGCCATACAGAAGAATCTGGCTGTGGGTTAAAGGGAAACAAGGTGTTGACAATGAATCGAAATGAATTATTCAAGATTGTTGAATGCGTTGTAGGTAGACACTCGTATTGGGTACAGTCAAGCTCATCTATATTGACGTTTTTATTAGATACTAGTTGGCGCTCGCTGCTTCACTCGCGTGAAATTAGACATAAGCTTTTTTAGCGTGAAATTAGATATAGGCTTTTTTTACAGAAATACCAATTCAAAAATTAAAAGTATTAGTATATTTATTTTAAATGTTTTTCTGTGTCGTACAAAATACAGTAAACCGGATCATAATTCCGTTAAAACTTTATTTGTTTCACAAGGAATATACATCCATCCTAAGAACCCATTATACACATTGATACTTTTGTAATCGTTTTAATTCTTCGGTAAAACTGATCAAATCTTAAATTATATAAATCGCGTTAGAAACTAAGGCTTTGACTAATTATATTATATTCCAAAGTACAGTTTTAATTAAACGCTTTTATTGGAGCTTGGGATTAAGTAACGGCTTGGTAATTAATGCCAACTAGGATTAACGACCTTTGTCTCTTACATTATAATTTATTAAGTCAAACAAGTAACCAAGCCTTAAACAAAAATAACGTTTATACATTTTCCGGCGAATATAAATTAAAAATAATTTTAACTTATACGAATAGGTACTCTTATACGAATAGGTAGTACTTGGGCCTCCTATGACCTATAGGTACCTACTTAATTGAAATAATTTATGAATGGTGGATGGATATGGATTCTTGGATCGTACGATGGATATGTTGTTATCATAAAATAATATTCGTTGGGCCATTATTCACTCCACACATTGTGCATGAGGATAGTACAGATAATCTATAGTAAAATAAATTTAACCACTAAGGTAGCGAAGTCCGCTTTGGTGATACCACCTACCCACTCGGTTTTGTCTGCCGCAGGCGGTAGTGGTGGCGGTAGCCATTTATGTCTGAATAGTCCTGAAATTATTAAATGCCAATTGTAACTTTAACGTAGATTGTCATTTTGTATGAATATTTGCTTGGTTTATTTTTCATTTCATGAAGCGTTTTCATTACAATAACCAAATATAACAATAATAATTTTAATATTGACGTGCTTTATTTTTTGTTAATGTTATTTTCTTGCTTCTGTGGAATGTTCATTCAACAAAATTGAGCTATATAATTTTCCGTTCGCTGGTATTACGGCATTTTCGGTAAATTTGGTCGTGTTTGACCGAAGGGTCGCATAGCGAAACTCTCACGGACATTGACGTCTTTATCATTAATAGGAATAGAAATAAACTCGACTCACCTCCATTGTTCAGACTGGAGATCAGCAGGGCTGGGCTTCAATAGAAATTGGCAATAATTTTAATGGTGTTTTCTTATATTTATCTATAAGTACTTAGTATAAAGGAAAAAATCCAATGTTTACCTACTCTCCAACCTTTCTTTGTCCAACTGTTGGACCCGGGTCTTCTCTTGGGATAGATGGGGCTAGGCTATAGCCTAACTTGGTGGTAACCTAATATAACTTGGTGGTCTGACTCCAGCGAATTGGCACTTGGCAGACTGCTGAACATTATGGAGAGTTCTCAGGCATGCAGGTTTCCTCACGTTGATTTTCTTCAACGTCACAGCAGGAGACATTCAGCTTCTTAAATCGCCATTGGTGCGTCAACTTGGATTTGAAATCGGTTCTATCGAGTAAGAGACGAGATCATAATAAATGTTTACAGTAGTTTAACAAATGCTCATACATTCCATAATTTATTCTTTAAAAACGGGGACTAAATAAACGAACTCCAAATTTACTGTAAAGACCAATGATAAAAATTCAAAGCATGAATTCAATGTCAGGCTTAACAACTTGAATAACTTTGGAAAGTTATCAAAGTGACGGAAGCCTACTGCTGGCTCATCTAAATGACTTTTATAAGAGCTGTTTTTTCAGTTTTAATTATATTTTAAATTATAGTTGTCTTCGTATACGGACATTGTAAATAGAAAAACACTATTCATTTTTGATCTCTTTATTACTTTTGTACATCGTAACTACAATTTACGTAAAAACATATATCTACTTACTCAACATCGTTTTTTTACGTTACGTTTTAAAGTTACAACCTTGGTTTCGCAGTGATCTCTGAAATGTATCGATTTTGTCTAAGTAAAACGTTGAAATACGTAATTTCAAATACTTTATCGATACAAGATACAATTAAATTACTTAGACGTAAATAGTAATCGAGTAAATGAAAGGTTTGATTGTTTTTGTTTTGTAGGATCTGTAACATACATTTTTATGTATTTCATAAATGGTATTTTTACAACATACTCGCCTCGTAGTGCCTACAATTTGTTACACATAGCATATAATATCAAAACAAACTAACTCGTAGCATTATCTAGTTTTATAAAAAGAAACTGAGTTAAAATAATTTGGCACATAATATGATTATAATATGATTATGAATGTATGATGATAGTTTTTACACTACAAAGATTATAAGGAAGACATGATCCGCTTTTTATAAATGCTTTGGCGCAACATTTATAATAAATATAACCGCTCTACACAACATGACACATAAAATACTTAATTAACTAACGTCATCATCATTTTTACAGATAAAAATAACATAATTACGATACATACTCGTATCTTCAAAATTTGTTTCAAAGCTGGTTGTAGTAGGTACATTGCCCAGATAATGACTATTTTTGCAATCAAATAGAAATTCGGGAACCATTTTAAAATTCAGATTATTAAGGCACTAAGGAAAGATCTACGTTTCTCGAAACTTACAGACAAATTAGTCATGATCGGATATAATACAATTGTTTAATGCTCATTTACATTTATAAAACAATAAAATTTTCAATATTAAATTGCATTAATCTACTAAAACCACGTTTTGATTGTACCAGCCCTCGCCTCTTACTATAATGCTTGAATATAATTTAATTAGATTTTAATTTGGGAATCAAAAAATTCTTATCAGTCACAATAAGAGTCAAAATTAAGTTATTATTCTATTAACAAATCTACTATAAATTCATGTGGCATGTTACGAGAGCGGTACTATATACCCTCCTATCAACAAACTATATTTACAATTAATTTGAGAAATATGTTCCAGAGGTACGAGGAAGATTCTACATTTTTACACAAAAATAAATCTATGTTCTATCAATTTAGTTAAATTATAATAAAACAATTATTTACATTACATACAATAATAGATACGCGCGGCTAAAATCTCTATTTGTACTTATTTCATAGAAAAATATGAATGTCCAATATTATCACAAACACTTCCAAAACATGTTACTGTTAGGTACAGCAGCCGACCGATTGCCACTGAAACAAGAACAATAAATAAAACAAAATGTTAACTAAATATTACCCTAATGAATTCCTGATAGCAATCGATTCACAAAATCCCGTAAAGTAAAGGTCGAATGCGCAATATGCTGCGTGCGTGTATGACAAAAGGTGTAGTGGGGCCGTTCAGTTGGTTCGGCGACCACTATTCAAATTTGTTTATTGATGAATTTAATTTTTTATTGCAGTTGACCGAATAAAAATAAATAAATAAATACATATCTTGGACATTCTTACACACAGCCATCAGCCTCAGATAGGCGAGCGAAATAGATATTTTTAAATACATATATAAATAGATAGTATTAACAACAGACACAGAACAAATTCAAGTGTTCATCACACGAATATTTGTCCTGAGTGGGATTCGAACCCACGACCCCTGGCGCAACAGACAGGGTCACTACCGATTGCGCCAACGGGCCCGTCATGCCCGAATGTATGTTTTCATTATTACTTTAGTAGGTTTTAAAGTGGATTCAAGCTGATGTTGGATTACGTTAGCTGCGTGTGTGTGACTAGCTTTTCCGTGCTTCATGTAGGGCATGTTTATCAGTTCAAACAGAGCTATATTTACCAGTTGTAAACAATTTTTAACAGTAAAATGAAGTCACCCATCATGAATCATAAAAAGCAAGTTACTTAGTGTAAATTAATTAATAAAAATTAATTGCGAATAAATTCTTAATTTTCAATTACAAATATGTACTCACGGTAGTGCTACGTTAGAAGGGAGTCATATTCGAAGGGGGTAGGGTCGGCCGCTCGCAAATGTCACCATAGTACTCTCCCAGAAATATTCGATACTTCTATCTGGTCTTCAACCTCCGCTTCAATAGCCACTGTCTGTCTTTTTCTATACCGGAGACGGAAACTGGCCCATAGAATCAACGCCATAACTATCAAACTTGTAACTGCAACCATTCCAATGTATTGTGCATAATTTGTGTGGTTAAACTGGTACGGTGAATATTCGAGTTTGCCATTGGGGTTTATAGTATTATCTTCATTAGTCGAAAACATTTTTTGAGCAGTCTCTGTTACGGTAACCAAGACATTTGACTCAATTTCTGCAGTCAAAATAGGTGTATTCAAGCGTTTCCCAGAAGATATTTTATTTTTAATTGCAACAACATCAATGTTTTCCTCCTTCTTGGAAGTGTGATGTGCAAAATAGTGGTCGATATCCAAAAATCTGTGGTCAACATTCAGTTGATCGTTTTGAACTTTATTTTGGTCTAAAATTTTAGCAGATTCCTTAGCCTTTACAGCAGATGTTTCATTTATATAATGCTGCGAAATTTTATTTTCTATAAAATCTTCACTATTTGTTGGAGTATTTGACTGCGAAGAACTCAGAGTTTGTTTGTTTTTTATAATATTATAAGGTGTGTTCTCGTCAAAAGTTACATTACTTTTAAGGCTTGAGTTGTGTTTGTTGTTACGCTTTGTTGAGTTTTTATTCGACTTATTATTTAGGTATCCATAATATCTTAATAACTTATTAATCATTTCAGTACTATATAAATTAACTGGCGGCAGACTATCACTTATTGTAAATGTTTCAGGAAAGGTGCAATTATATTTGATTATTTCTGATTTTGCATCGGATGTAGAGTAATAACATGTTTCATTTGTTGATAGACTTTTATTCCAATTCATCCAATCCGTTAACCATAGCTCGTTTCTGCAATTAAGGTTGTTTCCGTGTAGTCTTAATGTTTTAAGCTGTACCAAATAAAATAATAGGTCATTCCGTAGCCCGGTCAGGTTATTCATTCTCAAATCTAAATACTGTAGATGTGAAAATGCTGCTAAAGCTGCTGAATCTGCAAGCAATTGTCGTGCGAGACCGGGACTTGACTGCAAATGAAGCATTTGGACACTCTCAGGAGATGACATCGGAAAGAAACTGTCTTGTTCAGGCACTGATATATTTAAGAAACAGAGCCTTAGATCACGAAGTGATAGTGGCCCATCGAATGTACTTGGATATAACTTTTGTATAGGATTATTAGATAAATCTAACATTTCTAAAGATAGCAAGTCATCGAAGACATGATCTTGTATATACCTAATTTGATTATTCTTTAATTGCAAAATTTGTAGGTTTGGTAGGTTTTTAAAGTCAGGAATAGTAAGATTTTTTACTAAGTTATCATTAATCGACAAATACTTTAATTCATCCGGCAGAGACCTGGGTACAGTATTGAGAAGGTTTTTATTTATATTTAAAAATAATAACATCTCAAGTCTACCTAAAGAATCATCTTCGACTGCAATAATTTTGTTATCGCTAAAATCTAGTGATTGTAATAAAGGATAACTATCTAAATCCCCACATCTAATAGACGATATTTTGTTTCCAACGAGTGATAGAAAGCGGACTGAATGTGTGAATGCTTCAGGGACTTGGTATAGACCTGTTCTTGATGCATCTATCTGCTGCAGTCTGCGACCAGTGCCTACCAATAATTGGGTGTCCAACTGTGTGATGCCTAAATGTGGGTTATCGGTCAGAAGTAATCTAGCCAGATTAGGTAAAAGCTGCAATGCCCCAGGTGCCAATTTCCTCAAATTGTTATGTGATACATCCAGATGTTGCAAGAGCCAATTATTGAAGTAATTCTCATGGATAAATTCTATATTGTTCCTGCTCAAATTCAAATGTTGTAGGCTCTTCAAGGGTGTAAAAACATTGGTTAATACGACCAGCTTGTTTTCAGATAAATCAAGCGTCTCCAATTTTGATAGACCGACAAAACTGTCGTCAAATACAATTCTTATATTATTCTTGCTAAGAATTAGCTTTCTGAGATAAGTATAGTTATTAAAAACTCCATTCTTGATGTACTCTACTTTATTATTTGACAAATCAATTTCTCGCAAATGTAATGGCCTTGCGATAAGACGGAAGTCGCTAATGTTATTATTTCGTAGAGAAAGTGACACAGCATCTACAAAAGTTACATCAATAATGTAATTATTTGTGTGACATTGTGCACCAAATGACATGGAGACTTCTGTAAATGTTTTATTTAAATAATTTTCTGGAAAGCTTGCCAGATTTTCATCTGCATCGCAGCAAGCATAGCTTTGAGATATATTTCCATTGTCATTCATAGATACATAATAAGAACATGTTCGACACGATGTTAGGTTCGTCGACAGCCTGCAATAATATATTCCTTGTCCTGTTGAAGCGAAATTACATACTTGCCACAGGTATATTGTCATCAAAATCAAACATTCCTTAAAGATCGATGCCATGTCTTTTTAATAAACTTGCATCAATTACGCCGTATTCAATACTAGGTAATGTTTAATTGAGCACTGCTAATCTTGTCTTTCAAATTATTCACAGTGAGTTTTGTGGCAACGTAACTTATATAGAACATAGTTGCAATAGTGAGTTCACAGCACTGTCACATCAAAGTTCGCGCGATCGCAACCGTTTTTCACACATGCTGTTTAACGTCGGTTCGAGAGGTGCTCGAGTAAAGCGTCAAAGTTGGATAGTTATCGGTATAGAGCAATGATATCGTCGCACGTGTGTGGCGAGCGAATGCCGCGGGTCGCGGGTCGCGGGGCGCGGGCGCGGGCGCGGGTCCTGGACGCGGGCGGCGGCAGTGGCGGCGCCGGCGGGTCTGCCGCGGGCCGCCCGAGCCGCCGGCAGCGCGCGGCGCCGGCGCCCTGCAGCATTCGCTTATATCCTGCCAGCCTCATTTTTATATAGTGAACTGACTTCCTCACTGCCACTATTTATGTATGTCATACTCGGCGTTCCCTAATACGTTATTTTGAGGTCGCAAGTATTTGTAAATGTTCCTTATATTTTTCGGCCGCAGCCGTTGAGATTGCTCCTCATACGATTTTGCCGATACGAAAATGTGATTTTGACAAAATTACATTTCATCCTCAGTCTGTACTCAATGAAATATAATTATTAGACATAATGTTCTGAAATATCTTAGATTCAAATAATGATGTTAGATTTGTTGGATTCGACTGCAAAAAAAATCACCAAAATCCATAACATAAATCATACATTTTCGCACTAATAATGTCATGATTGACATTGACTATTGCATTTTAACGTTATTTTTTTTTATGGATACAAGATTATTAGACAAATTATATAGAATAGAACAAACAAAAAGGAGTTTCTTTAATTATGAAGACAAATCACGTTCGCATAAATTAAGCATAGGTATATAAGGCAATTTTAATGATATCTTGAGAAAGGATTGGCTGATTTTTAGGATCTTATATTTGTGGAAATCAGATGGGACGTACCTACATAACAGACGAAATTAATATGGTTATTATCATTCATGTATATGTTATTTAACTCAGTGGTTATTATCTCGTAAATATTTTCCCTAGGGATGTGATTATGGTAGTTATTTAGCTGTTAATCCACTGATATGATTTTTATGAAGCAACCTAGATGAGTCTTGCGAGACGAACAAAGGATAGGTACCTAGTTGTTATCGCGGAAATATGTTCCATAGAGATGCTTTTATGTTTTATTTTTACAAACCAAGGATTAAT
Organism: Carterocephalus palaemon; assembly: GCA_944567765.1. NCBI lineage: Eukaryota > Metazoa > Arthropoda > Insecta > Lepidoptera > Hesperiidae > Carterocephalus > Carterocephalus palaemon. Next base: position 6,349,280 of record OX155645.1, read on the forward strand.
CTACTTACTTTGCAACAATCCGCGAACAAAAATATATGGTGGTGTATACCTTCATGCACGTCCCAGACAGAAAACATGCACACGCGATTAGTAAAAACTCCATACACCAACTCACAAACCAACACGTACTCCTCCCCAAAACAACGCATTCAGGGTTAGAAGACTCCACGACGGTTAATCGTAAAGTGATTATTTGTTTTATTTTTGTTTATATTTATGTGTGTATCCTCCGATTTTGATAAAATTTGGTACAGAAATAAGTGGGACATAAAAACGGGCATAGGAAGTATCCCGGAAATATGTTCAAAGGGATGCTTTTATGTTCTGTTGTTGTTTACGTGATAATCCGCTGAAGCGAATTTGATGAAATTTGGTACAGTAATAACTAAAAAGCCCGTCACGCAGTATTAAGGCGTAACGAATTTCGCAGGAATAGATAATAGGTATTAACTTAATTCAAGACTCGTCTTGATTCATGGGTGGATCAGCCAAGTTTGAATAGACGGCGGCGACCTCGGCAGTAGGTAGGTAGGTATGTTTACTAAACATTTTGAACAAACTGTTGACCCCACTTTTAACTCACTCATAAACTATTAGACCAAAACGCTTGCAACTAATAAATAAGTAATTATAATGGCATGCATGATGCCTACCTTGAAGAGAACCTTCTGTAAAATTTTCAAACTTCTAAGACCAGTCTAAAGACAGACTTCTGTTTAGGCTGTGCGTTTGATATATATCCTACCAGTGATCAGCAGGACTTTGAATTTTACATAATTTAGATTACATTTATATACCTAACCTAACCATCATATTAATGGATTAATCATAATGATAACCGTTTAATTTACGATAGGTAACGGCTATTTCGACCATCGGCAGTTAAAAATATGGGAGGCATTTACATGAATTGCTCCCAAGAAGGCCATCCGAAGGGTCCCTTTATTGCGATCCTTAATTTGGGTTAGGTATTTGAACTTTTCTTGTCTCACTCAAAAGGCTTGAGTGTGATAAACATCATAATATAAATTTAGTACATATACACATATGATTGTTCAAGCCAAAATCGTATAACGCAAAGCTATCAGATTCTTTAAATAACCTAGAGTTTTTATTGGTAAAGTCATGATTCCTATATTAGGTAGGTACTAGGTAGGTACTAGATAGAACCTAAAAAAGTAAGAAGGCAATAGATAATACGAGTAGGTACATACCTACTATAAATAACGTCATGGTCGTGCCATACTAGCATTCAAAGAAAATTTGAATAGGTATAGGCGTAGGTCCACTAAACGAATGTTAATCGAGCTAACAGAAGGTAAGTAAGGTACCTATATGTATGTAGTTTTTATAAGTAAAACATTACCTAGAAAGTTCCCACACATTCATCGGAGCACCTTTCACGAAAATTTTTATTAAAGTGACCCTCAGCTTAGAAACCGCAAGATAAATCATAGTCAGGAAATGGTGGGCTTTCGCAGTAAAAAGATAAAGGCTTTATTAAACGTTATAAAATTATTAATAACGTATGTATGAGTTTCCATATCAGTCTTATTGTAATGTAGAATATTTAAAACGATAAAAAAAATAGGATCTACAACTTTTGCCCTTACCCGACAGGCGGCAGCAGGATGCCGTTTCACCGGGTCTTCTACTGAACCTCATCGCACATGCCGGACTCGATAAGTCGCCGTCAGATCACACCAGGGGACGGGAAACGGGGGAATAGGGGATTGGGCCTCCAGAACTCTACACTCACCGAGACGCAAAGCGATAGCATAAGCTACCACTAGTCGTCTGATATTCTGTGACAGGGTGGTATCACTCCGGTAGAGCTAGCCCATACGTGCAGAAAATTACAGCGTGACTCTACCACCATAAAATAATATGTGTTTTCTACAGAAATAAATTTTAAATACGTATATCTTATCACATAAGTGAAATATTAGATTTTTAAAAACGTACTTACCTACAACTTAAATTCACCATCGCCCAGGGTGAACTGGTAGAAAATGCCGTATGGCATTATGTAAGCCCTCTGTATACTAAAGGTAATACATAAACTTAAATAAATAAATAAAATGCTCTCAAGCATTTTGTTCTACACAAGCCGAAACCAAAATGTAGTTTCCGTTTAGCAGATATTAGAATAGGATTACAGGCATAGGATAAAGAGGCACAAACGTGGCCTTGCCCCCAAATTCCTACTTACAAATTAAGGAAACTAGAATACATACCACAAAGTTGAATTCAAATAATCCCCCACCAAACAAGTATTTTTATGATCCATAAACCAAGCGTGATAAAATAAATGTACGGGGTGCTTCATCCAAGCATAAAATTGAAACTTTACTGAAACATCTCATGTCATAAAAGTTCAAAGGGTTTATTCAGTTATAATTTTACTTCATTATTATCCTCCTCATAATCACAACCACGGAATTGTTGGTCAAGATATTGAGTACCACTAAATTGTAATATCAAAGGTAAGAAGTAACACTAGAAGGAACTCACTGTATGAAGCCTCAGGCCATTAGGCGAGTAACAGTGGATTTTCGGCGGAACTAACATAGCCTTGGGCGGAACGAAATCGCCATCATTAGGGTAACGAGGGAAGTGCTGACGCGGGCGGCCGACGCTACTCTTTAGTGGGACCTAATGAACCGCATGCGCGCCTCTCGGCCTCCTATAGCAGTATGTGTAAGCCAACTTTCTTGTAAAACACGCAGTCTTAACATTACAACGCGTTTTATTCAGTAGTAATATAATATATAGTAGGAATATAGGAATAGTAAGAATAGGAATATTTTTCTTTTATTATTTTAAATTTATCTAATAATCTGCTTAGCGATTACTGTTTATGTATTTTTTTTTCGTGATAACGTCTTATAAATCGATGAACGTAAGCTACATGCATGAAAAAGCATGACTCATGCTGAGAGCGCAAGAGCGTTCCGAGTGTGCTAGCGAGAACGCGGAAAAAGCACGCACGTGAATTGTTTTGTCAACTGTTTTTAAGTGAAGTGAAAAGATGATGTTCTTATGACGTTATATAGTAAAATTATCGTCCGTAAACAGACTTTATAGACAACCATTAATTTTCTTTTTTGTGTAAAGATACTCGATACGATCAATTTTAATCGGTTCGATTTATCTTTAAAATCTAAATCTCGATCTTAATCTAAAAGGGCTAAAAATCCCTTAATTCAGTTTCTTTGATACCTATTTAGATAAATTGAATGTAATAAAATCAAAATAACGTGAATGAAGCAGGTTTTACATCGCGCAGGGTAACATCGGTCTATTTGGCGAAACTAAAACTGCGCCCTGGACAGAATGAAATCGCCGTCATTAAGGTAACGAGGGATGCCGCTGACTCTGCTCTTTAGACCTAATGAACTGCCTTTGCTATAGTTACATTGAACAGAATTATAGTTTTTAACCGACTTCGATAAAAAGGAGGTTGTATGTTCGTGTCCATGTATATTTTATTTTTATGTTTGTACAGCGGTTAATGAGTTCGGGGTTCCACCGACTCGGCTAAGGGCAAATCTAATAGGATCGATACATGTCTGTATTTTTAATGATAAATTATTTTAAATTAATTATTTAACAAATGACTTTACTCAATGTTTTTAGAAAATCACACTGTAAGAATAGGTGACTTTCATGTTGATAAGAAATAAACTTCCGCCAGCCTGACCGAAAAATTTTATGTGGCACGGTGGAATATGGTCTCAACCTTGCTTAACTGTGGCGGTGGGAAGCACCAATGCCTTTATACAAACGTATTTACTAATATATATATATATCTTGGACATATCACAGACATAGCTGCGGGAGGTCTAGAGCATACTCCACCACGCTGCTCCAATGCGGATTGGTGGAGCGGTTAGTGGCCAACCCAGTGTCGAATATTCTCAAGCAACTCGAAGGTCTTCGACAAGGCTTAACGACTGTTTCCACAATTGAAAACAACTGGGACCGACGGTTTTACGTGCCCTCCGAAGCACGGTAGCGTTCATGAAATTTTGCCACTAGCAGTCACCCATCCACAAACCGACCGCGCCCGTCGTTGCTTAACTCTTACGATCACATTACATAACATACTCTAAAAATAAAACCTAAGTAGGTTTTATTTTTCATCCCCCCTATTTTATACATATAAGAGACAAAGAAATTATAAAAATAAATACTCCCTCGTTGGTCTTGTGATCTCGTGGTCGTATTAGCGATTGGTAAGCTAGAGCTTGGGTTTGGTCCCCGGGTAATGCCCGGTAGCAGCTTGGAGTTTGGATTTGTGCCCGGTTGATGTAAGGTACTTTAATTTGAATAAGAACAGGTCCTGCAAAGCAGCCTGGGTATATACTCTCTATTTTACACCTGGATTAGTACAATCTATTGCCTAGTTAACATAAAGCAGGGAAGTACGCCGTCATCCATAAAAAACCACGAACTTACGAGTAACTATATTTTCTGCAAAATAAAATCCACCAAAGTATGTTGCGCGTAATTTACCTTTCGGTAAAGCATATCGTTGTAGCAACATTTTGTTCCCCAGTGATCCAAATATCAGAGGCACTATTTATACACGGCTATTTGCACATGAAACGTGCGGAACAAACGCAACTACAATATACCGGGAATCCGGCAGCGACTAAATCAGTTTACGCATTGTTAATCGTTCTGTCCAGCCAGCCACCCGGCCGAGTCGTGAGAACCCTATAAAGGTATCTACCCACTACACCGTACCAAACTGTGACCATGCTTGGAACGTATCAGACACGAAATGCAACACGATACGCCCTTAAATGGCCACTAAAGCGTATCAATTACGTATCATAACCGGAGCTTCAGCATTTCATCTCCATCTCCATGATTCGCGGATGAGTCCACGTTCCCTTGTATAATGGTTTTAGTTACGGGATCCTCCGCATATCATCTCCATATTATCCACGAGTCATAACCGTGCAATAGGCATGATGACACATGACTTAAAAAAAAATGAATAGCCATGTTGACTGAAACGCCAATCAGAACGGATGACGTCACGGCTAAATAAAATTTCACCTTTCTCTTGGGCTTCTGTTGAATACAGCGGCATATTTACCTAGGCGTAACGTCAAGCGGACACCATGACAACTATGAGCGTTTTTGCGCTATATTAAAAGTAGATAGGAAAAACTGCAATAACTTGCGTTAAAACTCAATTTATTGCTGAAATAATGTTTTTTTTTTCGAAATATAGGATGTGTACCTACCTTCGATCAATAATGTACTATTGATCGAGGTACCTACATTACAAAAGGCATTTTCAAAATCTGTCATCATGCCTATTACCATTGCCACGTTATTTATTAATGCTACGTGCATGCCACGCGATGGTGCTGGTCGGTGACGGAACGGTCTAGTAGCCTCATACATTTCAATACAAAGAATATGTTTTGCCTGACACGTTCCTGGTATGATATGGTGTAGTGGGCAGAGACCTTTAAGGGTCGTGGCGTAAAACTTTATTACCCGCTCTGGCTCTACCTCGCCCCACCGACCGTGATGCGAAATGACGCCCATTCTCATTAACCTTGCCGCCGCCGTCTCGGTTTGTATCAACACAAATTACTCTTTTTATTTTGGACATACCCAATTAGGCATCTAAATGGAAGGCCAGAATAGATAATTGGCTACAATCAAATGTCTTGAAAATCAAGTATCTTATTCAAAATACCATCGGGTCAAAGTGAACGTTAAAAAACACATTTTCGCATAAGATAGCACTATCGTTCTCTTGCACCCAAATCACGAAAATAACCTGACATTGTCTTTTTCTTTAGAATAATTGGTATCAAATCAAATCAAATCATTTTCATTTGCAAGATTGTAGGTTAACCTTACATAGTAGGTAACACTAACGTTTGGGGGAAAATTATAAATCTTAGTGTTACTAACCGGCAATCACACTTCTCCAACCATAACAATGGATCGGATCTTAATTATTTCAATAATAAGAATAGAGAATAAGAAGAAATGCCTGTGGTGATAGTGGCAGTAGAGTTGGAAAAACGAATACATGCTCAATTCTGAAGCCTTCAGCGTACAGAACAAATATACACTCGGGAAGACAGAATTCAGGAAGGTCGATGGTTTAATCAATCACACTGCTGTGAGTGGAATGCACGTCCCTACAACTCCTCACAAAATATGGCTGCCCGAATAGTTAATGTTTGCTATTCTTTCGTTGTATCTAACGTTGTATTGACAGACTTGGTCGATCTAACGTAACTAAATTGACTATTGTCAATTTGAATATACCTAGTGTCTAAGCTTAGTGTAAAATATAGATAACAGGTATGAAAAATTAAATATAAAAAAAATCTAACAAACCAAAGCATTACACACTACACACACTAACTCACACACTACATTAAAGGTACTATAGAAAGTTAAAAAAGTATCTCCACTTTCTTTCTCTTTATAAATTTTATGGTACCTACTCTAGCTCCAGTCACCCACCCACGTCATAAAAAGTGAAATATTGTATCCCCAAGTGAATACCTTTCCTATTATAAGATTAAATTTCACTAAATTTTGCTGACAGAAAATGGGCACCACTAATACTATAATATATACACATAATATAGATAGTGTATAGTTTAAGCGGTGACAGCCCAGTGGCTATCGAACCCGACTCTCACTCGAGCGCTCCGGGTTCAAACGTAAGCGGCACGCACTTATTACTTTTCTTAGTTATGTGTAACGGTGAAGGGTTGTGATGATGAATGCCTATAGTAAGCAACTATACACACACGTTGTTAGGCAGTTTCTTAGGAATTAAGTAGGCATGATTTGTTACTACTGCATATTTCTCGCATATTCTAACTATTCTACTTGTAAGTAGATACCTATTTAAGTTCTAGGTATAACATTTTCTGACCACCTTTTACAAAAATTCATTTTTTAGGTAAATAGCTAAAACTCTCCTCTTATCTTCCTGCGCGTAATAAGGATATCCTGCAAAACTCTGCCATAGAAATAATTAGGTTCGCCAAGAATATTTAAGAATATTACTATAACAACTAATAACAAGCGTCAGGCATCAAAATCAGACAGAAAATCAGAAAAATTATAAGTAATTAAAACAATAAATGAAATAACGGAAGTGGTTCCAAAATTGCTTACAAATTGCTCTTGGAGTTGCATAAAACACCGTAGTTACATCATCATTACACATCTCCCTCACACAGCAACCCGCATACACCCACATAACTACACATACGTAAGCACGGGCACACACTCATACTTATATATACACACACGCACACGTACACACACACACACACACATACACACACACAATTGCAATTGTTCGTTTTAATTGATTAATTTTTTTATCCATTTCTAACAAAATGTAATAAGTAGGGTAGTTACACCTAGTGTAGTAAGTGTAACCTATATAAAAAATAACTGACACGAACTTCCCAACGAGGGTCTTCCTGAAAATCAGCTCATCAACGTTGTTTTCGTGTGGTATTATTATTATTATCGTGTAGGTAACTGACAATCTAATTAAGGGCGCTTCGTAATAAATCAAAAACTTTTTCAATGAATATATTATTTTTATTTATTGTTGCTGTAAAAGGTTAACATAGCCTTTTCGTGAAACAGAAGATGTTATGATTATGAATATGAATAATGAAGAGACAACACAACAAACAGTGTTTGAAGCTGTTTGAAGATAAATCACGAGCATTAGACATAGACATAAACATTAGCTTTATTTCGACATCATACATGAGAAGAAAACAAAGAAAAATGTAGGTAGGTATAATATGTAATGAACTTTGCTGATAACGACGATAATATATATGTTACCGGAAAAACTCGATTTAAGGACAAACTAGTTTGGCCTAGGCTAAACTAGTTCTTCCTATACGCGATAGGATTAATTAGTATAGCCTAGTCCAAACTAATTTGTCCTAAGCCCGATAGGATAAACCAGTTTAGGCTATTCCAAACTAATTTGTCCTAAGCCCGATAGGATAGATCTGTTTAGGCTAGGCCAAATTAGTTGATCCTGATATAAATACGCACACTCTAGGATAAACTGGTATGGCCTAGTCTAAACATTATAGTATATTTAGAAAGTCCCCCAGCCCGAGCCCAACAGTGGGAAAAAGAAAGGGTTGTGACGATGATGATGATGATATCGATAAAAAAGTCCTGGTAATAGTTCGCGCGGCTCCATCTACAGAAGCAGTTCCATTTAAATAGGGTTAACCATAGATTTAGGCAACGATAGATATTTATGTAATAACAATATTATTTAGTAGGTATCTCAGCTTCAGCAGTCATATTCTTATATTAGTATAATCACTATATTTTATCTCCGGTAGAGAAGTCTTAAAGAATATTCCGCATTTTCTTGAATTCCGTGCGAAACGTGCTAGGATGGGAGTCCATGAAACTAATTAATTCTCTTAAATCAAAACAGCGTTGCTCCACAGTCTCAAGTCGTTCTCTTGAAATTTAATTGTAGGAAGATGCCTAACAGAAACAAAATATAATATGTACCTAAGGGAAAAGTTTTATCATTATCTTCTTGAATGATATAAAATACTTATTCTTATGTATTTTTTTATTTTTTTTTATTTAATTCCACCTTTTGTACCAAAAGCTTTTTGGTATAGTAAAGAATAAATAAATAAATGGGTATTTGTATTGTATTGTATACGTAATAAATGTAATGTTTGTCCAAATTTATCATTATCTTCTTGAATGATATAAAATATTCTTATGTATTTTTTATTTTATTTAAGTCCACCTTTTGTACCACAAGCTTTTTGGTATAGTAAAGAATAAATAAATAAATGGGTATTTGTATTGTATTGTATACGTACTAAATGTAATGTTTGTCCAAATTAATGACTACATATAGGTATGTAGTCATAAATTTGGACACTAACACAAGAAACTTTTGTAGAAGAGACCTATTCCATATTCTGATTTCAGTAAGCAAAACTCTGAATACAGCAATTATCATACAAGCTAGGTCTTCATCGCCTTCTGTCCAGCAGACTTCTACAGTAAAGGGATAAACAAACTGCCATCAAAATGGTAAAATTATGTATATGGGCCAGTTCTTTAATTTGCTAATATAAAAATAAAAATACCAAAATTTTATATTTTAAAATATTCATAAAAATCTCTAATTTCATAGGTAAAAACCAATTATTAAAGCTACCTTAATTAGCTTTATTATTATATTGCAGACTTCGAAATACAGGAAAACAATATAGCCAACTATATTGTCATCATTAAACTTGCTCTCCCGTATTCCGATTACAAAAGTTCGGCGTATAAAATAAAAAGCACGGCCGCGGCTCACATAAAAAATTCGCTCATGAAAACAAAGTCTTAACGTTAGAGCCTATTAGTTTTTTTAGGATTAAATTTGAATTTTGTTTATGGTACAAAACAAATAATAAATAAATAAGAGAAAAAGGCAAAAGTTTGGCCACCAGGACATAAAATTCCTGGTGGCGGCGCGAGAGTGCGATTTGAATCACTATTTGTTGTTTATCAATATGTAAATATTACACGTAGGCTACAATCATAATATATTTTTAACGCGGGCGAAGTTGTGATCAGCAGCTAGTTAGATATAATAACCGTAAGCGAGACCGGACTCAGAATGCAATTAATGCTCTGGCAGATTTCAGACACTTGTCTCTTAGCACGTGCGATAGACTCCATTAATTAAAATCGGCTGCCAATGTCCTCTGCGACGCATATTCATAACTCAAGCTAATTAATTTCCTTTATGTCGGCAGATACTCACGCACAATCGCAAAGATGATCGGTTTAAGATGTTATCACCACGCCTAAAAGACATATCCACGTAAAAGAACTACCCTTAGAATAAAGTACAACGATAGTTACAAATTCTATAATGTTATATTTCCAGTAAAATGGAAGTCCTAAATATTAATAAAAATAATTACTGACTTACCTACATATTTAAAAAGTTAAATTATAAGATTTTTCTTACTTCGATCAGATTAATAAATCCACATCAAGATCTTATGTGATTTTCTATGAAACATACAAATAAATTAACGGCCTTGTTAAAATTTTCAGCTCCTGCTCAATAACAACATTGGGGTAAAGTCATTAAATCTATGGGTAAAGTTGCCTACCTCCTAATTTTCTGTAGATAGGTATCCCATAATTCTATAAAGCGAAGCGCGACGTTGTGGGAGCTTGTCGGATGTCGTTCGAGGGATTTTATTATTATCGGGCCAATGTTCCAATTGAACACCCCTGCCATGCGAAAACGTAGACGCTGCCGGAAATTCATTCCAAATGACATTTCAAAATGCAAAACTCCTAACCCCAAGTTGTTCGTCTATTGCGGCAGAAATATAATTTACTCGTTGCGAAACATTCCGCCCTCTTTTTCCGCCTTCTATGTATATATTTTTCAAAAGATGCGCAGGTCTTACCACAGATTACTACATAGTTACTTATTAAACCTTACATTACAGATAAGTAGGGACCAACCTACATGTGCTACATCAAGCCAACTAGACGGTTGAATGCGGCCTCTCCGGTCTCCGCTCTTAGTAGGTAGGTACCTACCTACCGTACGCACGCAGCATCGATCGTTTCAAAAAAATGTGTTAACTTTACGTTAATATAATATTTTCTGTATTGTTATTATTTTTGTTGTTGCCAATTAAGTTTTGTTTTTACGTTGTTTCGTTGTATCGTGCTGGTAACTTTGTTTTAGATAATTATTATTATTATACCTATTAGACACCTACACACTAGGTATTCCCGTATTGCAGAACTCTGAAAACACACAGAAAATAACATAATTTAACGTCCAAAACCAAATATTTATCTAACAAATAAAGTATCTGCCTCAGCTGAGGATCGAACCCTGAACCCCAAGCTCATAATCAGGACTAACAGCAAGGGTCAAACTAATTTACAAATATATTAAGGTACAAAATAATTTCGATGTTTCACATCTGCCAGGCGTCCCGTGACGGCTCACAATTTTTGATGTGAAACATCTTAGGGCGGAGGGCAAACCAAATTTTTTTGTTTAGGTACGGCATAGAGCACGGACCATAATCCGTGGTTACGGTGGTATAGATATAAAATCTGCCGATGACGTCACGTTAATCAATCCCAATTAAAACATTAATCGATTACCTAGTATGATTGGAATTCGAATAGTATTTTTTTATCGTATTAATAGAAAGAAAGAAAAAAAAATTCTTTATTTCGTTTATATAAACTAGATTACAAAAATAAATGAAAAAAAACATAACCACCGTGTGTTCTGGCCATTATAAACGAAATCGTAGAAGTCACAGGCAATAGCTAGCGGAATAAAAGTTTTATTTTATGTGCCTTATGGGCAATAATACATACAGTTTTATACTTTACAATCCATAAAATATAATTCAATGTAAATCCACTGAATGCAATCTGCAAAACAGGTTTAGAAATTTGACGATACTGACTTATGTTTTTAAATCACGTATTCCGTATAGTAAGTCTTTTATTTCTATTAGAACACTCATGCGATGCTGATTTTACCTCGCGGTACGTACTTTATGTTCATCGTCATCTGTAAAACGTAACAATGGCCCACACGGTCCATGCAATAGAATATTTAATAATAATAATAGGAACAGTGGTCTCTTCAAACTTCAACGTTACCATTTAATTAAAGTACCGATCACCGATATCTAGGTGTAGAGTTCCACGCAAGCGAGGGTGCGAGCGTCCACTATTATCTAATATGAACAGTTTTGTTTGTTGCAGATACACTGAAGGAGTTGCAGTTGCTATTGAAATAAAAGAACAGTTCATGCAGTTATTTGAAGAATGTTGTAAAACCACAATGCCAAAGCAAAAGTATGTAACGAACCCATCTAAGGCGTCATTGTTAGGTGTAAATACCTATTTTTACATAAAATAACTTGTAGATGCGAATAGGCACAGAACGTGTGAGCAGCAAATAATTTTTACTTACCTTATTTTCATATTTTCAGGTTTTTAGCAAACAACATTCATAGTTATATCAACTATCCTTCAAAAACAACCGTGGGGTATTCTCCGAGATTTACCACTAACCGAAAGTTCTTTGCAAATATGATTAGCACTGTAGCATTCAAGAATATACTCGAAAGAGACGTACAAGAACTAAGAAAAGATTTCATTAAAAAGATGAAATATTGCGACGAAGCTGTAATGGACCAAAATCTCTTAAAAGAGTATTATGACCGTGAAGTAGATTTATCAAAGTTGTGATGGCACCCCTGGCTCCTAGCACAATAGCTCCGAAAATTAACTAAATTAATCCTTGGTACCTCAATTTTTTTATACTTGCCTACAAAGGTGAAATCCGATGTCGCGCCAGTCGTCGCATCCTATATAGTTTCTGGAGATTAGAATATTCTCGGCGAGCGTTTCATATGCTCACAGCTTCTAAATAAGAATACATAAAGGTTTCGAGCCAGTCGCCTCCAACGCGTAACCCGTGCCGCGTATTAGGAGGTTCGGTTACGCAATAAATAAGTAGTGATTATATCAGTGTTTTAATTACCAAACCACTGCAGATTCATAGTCTTTGCTCGAACTAGATGTATTCTAGTATAGTCATCCATCCATCCATCCATCAGCCTTTTTGGGTCCACTGCTGGACATAAGCCGCCCTCTGAATCCAACGGTTTCCCGCTGTCTTCTTCAGGTCGTCAGTCCACCTCGTCGGGGGGCGGCCGATACTTCGTTTTCCGAGACGCGGTCTCCACTCGAGGACTTTTCTTACCCAACGGTTATCAGTCCGTCGAGCGACGTGGCCTGCCCATTGCCACTTAAGTTCGCTGATCCAACGAGCTATGTCGGTAACCTTCGTTCGTCTACGGATTTCATCGTTGCGAATCCGGTCCCGTAGAGAAATACCGAGCATAGCTCTCTCCATAGCTCGCTAAGCGACTATGAGCTTGCGGATCAGACCAACGGTAAAGGACCACGTCTCGGATCCATATGTCATCACTGGCAACACGCATTGCTCGAAAACTTTCGTCTTCAGGCACTGAGGTAATTTGGATGAGAAGATATGTCGTAGTTTCCCGAACGCTTGCCAGCCGAGCTGGATTCTGCGAGTGACCTCTTTCTCGAAGTTGGACTTACCCAACTGGACCACTTGTCCCAGGTAAAAATACTTGTCAACAACTTCAAGAGCAGCGCCATCAACAACAACCGGTATAGGTTTGACATGCACATTGGACATGATCTTAGTCTTGTCCATGTTCATTTTCAAACCCACCCGTTGCGAGGCGCTGTTGAGGTCTCCTAGCATGGTGTTGAGGTCGTCCAGCGATTCCGCCAAGATCACTATATCATCGGCAAATCGAAGGTGTGTGAGGCGTTATCTAGTAAGTATAGTAAATTATTAAAATTAAAATTATTTTGATTTTAAAATAAGCTGGGCGAGGAAACTGCCAGCCTTTTGGTACTTAACCGTATTTATTATGTGATAGAACAGGATCAAGGGACGTTACTTTCACTTATTATATACCCGCCCCTAATAATAATTTAAGCCACCAGTATTGAAGTACAGTTCTACAGGTAAAATTTCAATTTCTTTACATAACCCACACACATTATGGAGACGCTGTAGTTGAATAAATTGTATAGCTTATGTTTTTGTTCACGTACGTTATGTAAAATACTTAAGCAGCATGTTTCATTAATTGACAGCTGCTTATGAAATAAATTAATACATTAAAAAAAATAGAAAAACACGCTTTAATAAATGCACTTATACACCAAAAATAAATTATGGATCGTTCAAGTTGTCTCTACTTGTATTGAAAATGGATTGGAATAACGATAACTTTGGAATTTATTGAATTAATGCAAAGTGAACCCTCTATTTTGAACCCTGAAAAGAAGTCCTATAAAAATAGGCTATAAAGATAGTATATGATGGTGCCTGGAAGAGAATAATTAATAACAAAATCGCGAGCAACACTGGACATTCGTGAACTCATTTGCGAACCCCCATTTGCATATGAATTCTTGACAGTCCTTCACATTCGTGCAAACATTCGTACAAATGTCAAACGTTTGCACACATGTAAGTGACCGCGGTTAGGTTAACTAAATGTCGATCGATACTGCCTCTGTAGTAGGTACGCACAACACTAGTGGAAGAAGCCATTATGACACTGAATTTAGGTATACATGCTCTTTTTGCGAATAGGCAGTCTCCCTGTGAGTATATTTATTCTGTAGTACTTCCATAGTACTATAGATTTACAGATCGTTGACATCTCTACCTATTCTGTGGTTGACATGACATTGATTGATTTATCCCTAAAATCCATACATCATATGTTGACAAATGAATGACTGGTCATCTACGGATTAAAAATATTAAAATTAAGATTCAATTACATTTATTGTACATAATATATAAATTTTCTTTATTAATATCCATTATTAAAGATCGTATGTACTATTTTTTAAAGAATCTTTATTTACTACAATCTTATTTTAGCAAGTGTTTAGTAATGTTTATTCATCCCATTCAAAATTACTTATATTGTTACTGACCAATCGCCTTTTATAATAAAATCAAAGAAAATATTTTACACGAGCATAAGCTGTGAATCACTGATGACCGCATGTGCATTATTTGGTAAAAATGGAAGCCTTTGACGAAGATTGTAAATGTATTGTTACGACAGAAGATGGCCCGATCTGTGGATACATTGATAAAAAAGAAGATCAAAATATCTATAACTTCAGTAAAATTCCTTATGCTAAGCCACCATTAGGTGCACTCAGATTCTTGGTAAGCAAAACCAATGTTATTAATAATAATATCACAATCTATCTGAAGCACGGATGGAAATTATCAAGTTAATTATGTTCATTGATAGTTAACGGATAATCAAATCAGTGTCTAAAATGGACTGAGAGTAAGTCTGGTCAAAAGTAATGATTGTCCCAGCATCATGTGAAAATAAATGGATTTTCTTATTTTGGTTTAGTTCCTAAGAGTATGTTTGAGTTTTGGACCTAAGTGCAAAACTGCAGGAGTCTATTTAGCATTTGGAGCATTTTTTATAAAAAGTTTTGTTTTGTGTTTTTTAGATGGCTAATTAGACTAATATTAGGAGTAGTGTCTGTAGCCCATAGCATTGATTCAATGTGATCTGCTTTGGAGGGCACGTAAAGTCATCAGTCCCGGTTGTTTTCAATGGTGGAAACAGTCGTTAAGCCTTGTCGAAGACCTTCAGGTGGCTTGAGAACGTTCAACACTGGATTGGCCACTAACCCCTCCGCCAATCCAAATTGGAGCAGCATGGTGGAGTATACTCTAGACGTCCAGCAGCTGCATCTGTGGGGGAGACCCATGCCCCCCAGCAGTGGGACGTCTATAGGTCCCAGCAAAATACACTACAAGTCAAAACAAACATAAACTAATATTATTGAAGATAGCCTTTCCTGGCATTAACAGATTTCCTGAAATAAAAACTATAGAGCTATTGTGAACATAAATGCAAAGTTATGATCATTAATTTGACCAAGCACACACAAATTGACCAAGTAAATACTAACTTCATGGAGAATTATAACAGTTACTTGTAGAACTAATTTTATAAGTAGTCTTTAGACATGACCTCTCAGAGCCTCTCAATTAAAAAGGAGAGGTTAGTCTCTACCACTCCGCACACAACAACCTAATCATTAACTTAAATTAAATCAGTACCACATAAACTGTATTTCACCTGCATTGATTTATCAAGATTCTCTAATACATAATAACAAGTGATCAGATGAAAGTGTATTCTTCATATTTTTACAGCCTCCCAGTCTTATACAACCATGGTCAGAAGTTTTAGACTGCACACAGGAAATGCCAAAACCACTCAGCATTTTTATAAACTATACAGTAATAGGTTCCGAAGATTGCCTTTACCTAGAAGTCATGACACCAAATCTTAACCCAGACAAGCCCATGCCTGTCATGTTTTGGATTGGAAGCTTTAATTTTATGGTTTATGTAGATTTTGTATGGGATCCAAAGTTATTACTGAATCAAGATATAGTTTATGTGAGATGTGGCTTCAGAATTGGACCATTCGGATTCCTATCTGTTAATGATTTCACAGCTCCTGGCAATAATGGATTAAAGGACATTGTGATGGCATTGCGGTGGGTAAAACAAAATATATCCAAGTTTGGTGGAGACCCTGATAATATCACTATATTCGGCAGCAGTACCGGTGCGGCTATTGTACATTTAATGATGCTTTCTCCAATGGCATACGGATTATTTAATAAAGCTATTATGCAAAATGCATGTGCTTTAAATAACTGGGCACTCGACAAAAAACCATCTATACGTGCTATGGAATTGATGAAAAAAATGGGCATCACTAGCAACAATGTTGTAGAAGCTGTCGAAGAACTGAGATCCTTCCCAGCTTTGGATGTGATGAAAACTTGTATTGAAATGTCTCTAAGTGAGTTTGATATCAGCGCTAGTGACATTTATGACTCATTGTTCAAACCCAGCATTGAAGTTGAATTTGAAGGCCAGTCAGCATTTCTGACTAAAAGCCCATACTTAATCATTAAATCTGGTAACTATAATAAAGTGCCTTTTATCATTGGCAGCAACAATATTGAAACTGATCTATTTAAACATATCAAAGATGATTTTTATGATTATGAAAAGTTCAAAAGTAATGTTGATTTACTTGTACCGAAACCTCTAGCACTTCGCGACGCTACTATGACAAAATTCGGACAGCAACTTTTTGACCACTACATTGGAACCAACAACTCCCCATTACATGTCAAGACTCATTACTTACAATTATTAAGAGATTACAATTACTTGTATTATGTTAACAAAACATTGCGAGAACACAGTCGAGCAACACCTGAATGTCCAATATTTTATTACATAATTAACAATGCAGGCGAGTGGTGCGCTCCAAGTTGTGTAAAATTCTTCACTTGTGTAGGCTATAGTGCTGAAATTCCCTTTTTATTTGAATTAAAGACTTCAGATCCCATAGAATGGAGAGGAAATCGCGATGCTTTGACAACTAGGAGTAGAGTTGTGAAAATGTGGACGAATTTTGCGAAATATGGGTAAGACAAAGTTTATGAAATTTACAAAATTTTGTTCCTTTACACTTACCTTAATATGCATATATCGACTAACTTATGTACATAACTTTATAAAATTAAAATGACAAATGAAAATTATATTCTAAATCTGTTTCTTGTAGGACACCAACACCAGATGAAAATGACCCTCTGCTAAACATATTGTGGGAACCAGTAGAAAATGAAAATAAAATAAATTTCCTATGTATTGGCACTGATCTAACAAAGGGAAGGAATCCATTCTCTGAGCGTATGAGATTTTGGGAGGATCTGCATATGGAACACCGCTTTTTAAAAACTCTTGTATACTTTAATGATCATGGAGTGTCCTGGTGACATGATTGTGAAATAACGCCTCTATAGCTAAACGGAACGTGCCAAGCGGAAAGTCCCTATTTTGATTACTGGTTGAGACAGATTTATAGGTACACGCTGAACAAAAAAATAACTAGACACAAGTATATCGTGGATATATGAAATCCTGATGGTATCAAATTTCATTGAAAGAATAAATTTATATCAAGGAACAATATGATTACTTATGTGCATTCAAACATTTTGCACAAAAGAGGCCAATTTTCATCAGTTTCAATCAGTTTGCCTCAATACATTCCATTTTATAAGATTTTAATTAGCCATATTTATATTTTACTGGGTAGGTATCTAATTGTTTGTACAGTTTAAAGAGTTTAATGATGTCCTTAAATAAGAATAGATATAAGTCTGATTATGAAATGTAAATGATCACTATTGAACCACTTATTTAAGTACGTGGAAAATCTGTATGTCCTATATAGGTTACATTTCCAACTACTTGAGATTAATAAGACATGACAACAGAGAATGATAACAAGGATTGTTAAACTATGAATGAAATGATGGTTAAGTAGGTGTTAAGTAAATTAAGGAAGAACCAATTCCGATGTTAGAATATTTTCAATAAATTTTACTAAATGCATCAGAAATTAAAAAATTTGATAATATTTTTTCTACATTTTTTTTTTTCACTATAAGAATTCAAGTTAAACCTCTAAAATAAATTTCGCAATACCAGTGTAGTTTCAAGAAAAATGCTCATTAGCAAATATTTTAGAATAAATTAGCTATGTATATAAGTAATATCATTGATACAACCAAAGATATTGTATCAACCGACTGAAAAAACTCATGGGTACGACATCAATTCATGACGGTATGTATTCTTTTTTTTTATGGATACAAGATAGCAAACGAGCTTGCAGCACCACCCATCCGCTGCCGCCCATGACAACTGTGACTGACTTTGAACAAGACTCAATTAGGGACTGGGATGGTTAGTCCAGTTAGCTAAGAGAGTTAATTAGAACATTAGTTGGTCAACTGACCAACTAATGTTGACTACTGTTACTAATGCTGACCGTTAGTGGGTATGGACTGGGGACTGTTTAGTCCAGTTAGCTAAGAGAGTTAATTAGAACATTAGTTGGTCAGTTCGTTAGTGGGTATGGACAGGGGACTTTAGTCCTCTTAATCTGTGTTAATAATAGGCCAGTTAGAAATTGTTAGTAAGTCTCGTTCCACGTCAGTTACAAATGTGTTGCTACCCTTGAGGACTAAGATGGTCGCCTCTTAAGAAATGTAACCGGAAACCACACATTTCCAACCGGACCACGATTGTTTTAAAGATAATTACAAATTACACGGTAGAAATGGTACTAGGTACCGTGGCGGGCGGTGGTACTGCCCCGGACGAACTCTTTATGGAACAAAATAGGTTTCATGTAAAACCTATTTGGTGAACTACTAAAATACTACTTGGTTTCCAGTTACACTTAGACGACCAGCTTCTTCCTCAATGGTAAACACGCATTGGAGCAGTGGACTTTAAAAGCCTGATGGATGTATATTCCGAATAGGTTTACCCGTGTTTGATCAATCAATTAATTTATTTATTTGTATGATAAGGTTACAATAGATAGGTAGTAATTTAATAATATTTTTTATTAATAATTTGAGATATCGATCGCATCGTTGGGGCCGGGGGTTATCAGTCTTTATATATTGTACTTAGTAGCTACGTCAACTTATCCAGGCTTTTGCAAAGCATGTCAAATCACTTTTAAGTATTTGAATTTGAATACTTCTTCTGCTAAGTTTCATCAAGGACACCAGGACAAGGACCATGAAATCTTCATCAAAACGAATAAGATAATAAAGAGATCATATTAATGCTACGATTTATTCCACATAACAGATATCTTTTAAAACATTGATAAAAATGTAAAATTGTAGCAGTAGAGAGTGTTAAGACGATTACGTGACATTATTACCAACTTAGTCAAACGGAGACAGCACAGTTTGCTATCAAACTCGCCTCGCACTCGAGCGGTACGGGTTCAAACCTCTCCAATGACTTTTTACAGTTATATGCGATTTAAGAAGTTCAATGCCACTTGCTATAACGGTGAAGGACACATCGTGAGGAAACCTGCAAGCTTGAGAGTTCATCATAATGTTCTCAAAGGCATATGAACTCTGCCAATCCGCACTTGGGCAGCGTGGTGGACTAAAGCCTAATCCCTATTCTGAGAGGAGACCCGTCCCCAACACTGTGACTAAGAAAGGGTTGTAATGATGAGTCAAACGTCACTGGAATGTTTGTATGGCCCTGATATTTTTAGCTTCCAATATGTAGTGAATGAGAATGATGAAATATCATTAATTATATTAGCTACAACCCATAGGCGTTCCACTGTTGGGCACGGTCTCCCCCACAGACACAGCTGCAGGAGGAATAGATTCTAGAGCATACTCACACCACGCTGCTCCAGTGCGGATTGGCGGTTATATTGCTTCCAGAATATTGATATGCAGTAGAATCCTAATCCAACTGTTTTACTTGCCCATTTTATCCATCTTTTTACCCTACATATCTTTCGTAATATTTGCTCGTCCAGACAGCAATTTTTAGCCGTTCATAAATGACGGAAAAACCATTTAGATAGAACCTATTTACCATAATCGATGGGGCAGTTCAGATGACTAAACCATGCAATCAATCACCTCGTACGTACTAACGCTGGATTTCAATAACCTATCTACAGATAGATTTGGCTCCCGGAGATAGAAATTCGACACATTTTATATGGAACTTATGTCAAATTTCTATCTCCGATAGCCAAATTTATCCGTAGATAGGTTATTGATATCCAGCGTAAGTAAATAAAACAACAGTTTTAGTAATTAGGGGTTATTCAGTAAAAGATGGAGCATCTGCCAGTTACTGACTTTATTATATTATAATGTTAACCATTATTATGAATGATTTCTAATATTCACAATAATGTAAATTTCGAATTGTTTATATTTACTGATAAGCTAGCTATGGTAGGATGTTGCTAAATTTTAAGCTAAAGCAATTTAAAAAAACAAATACCAAAAAAAGCATGTTTTAAACATAAGAATTTACTTCGGTAGTAATAATGTTCAGAATAACTTAATATGTACACTAAACCATAATGTTAGTAGGTACTTACCTAACAGAACGATAAACTAAAAAAAATCTATATTGTATATTTTTGTTTATATTTCATGATCCCTTTTGTATTTCACTAGGATTAATTGAATATTTATACAGCTTTACTATTAAGTTAATATAGTACTTGAACTATTGAACTATTAAAAACAGAGACTTAAAAATGTATATAATCACTTCACAAAATTTATTAATGCATTTCATTGGAATGCTCGAAATGATAAAAGCTTCGAGCATCAAATTTAATGTTAAGTGTAAAGAAAAAGAAAGAAGTGTACAAATAAACAACCTTTTTTCAATTAAGGTTACATAGTGTAAGAAAGTTAAATTCAAAGATAACTTATTAAAACGTAAAAAATACGTTTTTATCACATAAGATCCAATGGTTTCTACAAAGACTGATTTGAAAAGCAACAAAAATAATATAACAATTTACATATAAACGTACACGTACATAAATGAACTAGACTTCCGTTATCTACAATAATAAAAATAAGCGAGGTTGAGGTATGTAAGTAATTCCAATCTTTAATGGTTCTACATTGGTGCAAAGGACATTTACACTCTGGTGTAGAAATTATCACGAAAGCTGATGGTTTACCCACTCCTCATTACAGGCATCTGAAATAAAATTATTGGCTCAAGTGGGCTCTGGCTTCAAGCAAATTTAAATAAATCTTAAATACTTAGATTTAGTTTTAATACTACTAAAATACTTAAATTCGTATTTCATTTATTATAGGCTCTTCGATATCTAAATATACAGTTTAAATATACAAACAACAAGTACTCACTGCAAAGTGAACATCAATTTTAAAGTATTAGTACATATTAGGCACAGTTAAAACTGGAATCCGCCCATAGGGACCGATTGGTCAGTGTTGAACTCGTACTGGTCGGTAGTGGACGATACTTCGGGTGCTATTCTACCATCCTCCCCTTCCGATCCAAAGTAGTTCTCGATTATTTCAAACGACTTTTGATATATGTCGAGATTCTCATGCGATTGGAGGAATTCTATTTTGTCAAGACCTGTGAAAGGCAAAGAAAAGAAATAAGTAAGTAGTGATGAAACTTTCAACTACCGACACTCATAGTACAGGCTCGCGCTTAGTTTGGGGTCAGATGGCCGTGTGTGAGAAAGTCCATGATATTTATTTATATCGACTAAATAGTTACAATAAATAAAAATAAACACAAACAACAACCAGCACAAAATTTTCAGTTGTCAGCAGAGGATTCTACTGTATGTTTGTTTTTTGTTGTTATGTTGTTCTTATATGTAATGATATAATATGTATATGACCTTTGTACCTACTTTGTAAAACTTTGAACGGAATAAATATTATTATTATGTATCTTTTGGGAAAGTCTAGTTCCAAAATCACAGGCTCATGCCTAGCATAGGCATCTGGTCATTAACTAAAATGTACAAAGATGATAGATGATGATAATACTGTTTATAACACTGTAAACTTTCACCAAATAAATATTATTATTTTTATGACAAATGGTCCTATTATTATACTTTACATACACTACATTTTCTACTGTTTTAGATGATAAAAAAAGTAATTACATATTACTTAACTAGTGGACGCCCGCAGCTTCGCTCGCGTGGAATTAGACAATAATATCTGTTTATTTTACACCCTTACAAAATTTTTACAAACTTTGAATGCCATATTTATTCATATCTAATCAACAGCCTAAAATATAAATTTTATGCTTCTAGTTCTGAAAATTACAAAACTTTCATAGAACCTTTCAACCCCCTTTTCAACCCCTTACAACACTTTTTTCCAAATAAAAAGTAGCCTATGTCCTTTCTCAGGCTCTAGACTATCTGTATACCAAATTTCATTTAAATCGGTTCAGTAGTTTTGGCGTGAAAGCGACACAGACAGACAGAGTTACTTTCGCATTTATAATATTATAGTATGGAAGTATGGATTTACTTACCAAAACATTCCTCAATAAGAGCTGCATACGGGTTGTCCCGCTGGTCGGACTGCTGTCCCGCTTTCAATATATTCTCCAGGCCGTTGAGAGCCACTTGCACGGTTTTCGAGTCGGTCAGAGTCAACAAATCGCACAGGGGCGGTATGCAGCCTTGTTCTACGAGATACCTGAAATAGCAAATTCAAATTATCTTGTACAAAAATATTGGATGTTCTATGATTTACAACCGCTCACCGGAAAGCAAAGAGCTGTTTCCTCGTTTTACAGTCGCCATTTAGCTAGAAAATTATTTCAGCGTCATGGATTTAATGACAAAGTTTTTACGTGAATTTTAACGATAAGCCTTTTTTTATTTTAGATTCTTATTGAGTGGACTTAAAAACATCGCACTTATTATATACAATGTTCACGAGAGGCTCCACCCGCGTTAAAACGTTTCCCAGACAGAACATTTACTCCTACCTCTACCATTCAGGGATGGTTTAAGTATAGCCTCTTTAGCCATCCACAAAATTTATTTATGCTGATAGTTTAATGAAAGGATCATGTCATTGTATTAGAAGAAAAATAAATTTGGGACAGCAGAATATTATTTAGGTACCTAATTGTTGAGTAAGGGAACAGTTTGAATATTTTTTATAGAAAGTGTATTTACCTAATTTGCGCATGCGTACCACCACTGGTTGCGTTGGTGATCGCCCACGCAGCTTCTTTTCTTGTTTTGAACTCTGCTTGTTTTAGAATCTCAATAAGAGCTGGGAAAATATTTACATCTATAACAGCCTGTAACAATAAAAAAAAAAGTAATATTTTATTGACTTAGATAATTCATCACCATCCATCCGGATGGATGGACGGTGATGTATTATGGATGGATATCCATGCATCCATCCAACCATGCATCAGGTTTTTTATGTCCACAGGGCTAAATAGTGGCTAAATATTGTTTAAAAAAATTTTTTCAGTGGACCAAATTGTGAATCTAAACCATTTTCGAATCCTCCGTCGAAAACAAAAAAATTTTTTTTACACCATAATGAGTGAAAGTTTACTAAAAGTAAATTTGATTAAAATTTTTAGGGAAAACAATGATTTTAATTGTTTATTGTGTGAAAACTACAGACATTATAGGAATTTTAAGATTTGTGGTAGATAGCAGTACTACTTAGGTGACGGATACAAAAAAAAGAAATATCTTAAAAATTGTGGTCATGGTAGTTAAAAATATCATGAGGGGTGTCAATTTTCTAAGAATTTCCATTTTTATTATGTAATTTGAAAAAAAATCGAGATAATTTTTTTTTTCTGAAGTAGTCATTAGCAGGTCCATCCTCTGGTTCTCGCTTATCGTTGAATTTTGGGATACCTTGTATATTAAGACTAGTGGACGCTCGCAGCTTCGCTCGCGTGGGTTTAGACATTCACTAACTTCAAAAACGGCAAAGTTTCATACTAACTTTGCACACCCGTTTTACCCCCTTAGGGGGTGAATTTTCAAAAATCCTTTCTTAGTGCTCCCCTACGTTATAAAAGGAACCCCTGTGCAAAATTTCAAGTTTCTAACCGTTATAGTTTAGGCCCTGCGTTGATATGTCAGTCAGTCAGTCAGTCAGTCAGTCAGTCACCTTCTCCTTTTATATATATAGATTACTAGTGGACGCCCGCAGCTTCGCTTGCGTTACACATTCACTAACTTCAAAAACGGCAAAGCTTCATACTAACTTTGCACCCCCGTTTTACCCCCTTAGGGGATGAATTTTCAAATTTTTCTCGCCGTAAAAACCATCCTTGAACTTCAACGAATATAAAAAAAAAAGAATTGGCCAAATTGGTCCAGGCGTTGTTGAGTTATGCGCTTACCAACACATTTTGCGATTCATTTTTATAATAGAAGATTATTTGGTTTATGTCTATTATTTCCTAATCACGTTGTAGCTCCCACCTGTATCTGCGTGGCGTTCCCCGCGGTGATGTTGGACAGCGTCCAGCAGGCCTCCTTGCGCAGCGCCTCGTTGCCGGCGCGCAGCAGCGCGCGCAGGCTCTCCAGCGGCCGGCAGTTGAGCACGCACTGCGTCTGCGCGTCGCTGCCGGTCACTATGTAGCTCCCACCTGTATCTGCGTGGCGTTCCCCGCGGTGATGTTGGACAGCGTCCAGCAGGCCTCCTTGCGCAGCGCCTCGTTGCCGGCGCGCAGCAGCGCGCGCAGGCTCTCCAGCGGCCGGCAGTTGAGCACGCACTGCGTCTGCGCGTCGCTGCCGGTCACTATGTTGCCCACCGCGCGCAGCGCCGCCGACACCACTGAGTGCTTGCTGTGCCTGAGCAAATTAAGGGGATATGAGTCGACACTTTTTCCATACAAACGTAGTCCCCTGTTTCCTTTATAGGATAAAGAAGTTACAGAATTTAAAAAAAATACCATACGATTTATACGTACCTCTGCCATGCCTGTACGTTTTGTTTTTTTTTTCATAATTTGCTTAATAGAAGAGAAAAAAAATCTTTTAAAATCAAAAAAATCGACTTTTTGACGTGACAACGTCTTATAAATTGGTTTGCCGGGTGACACTTCAAGAAACTGCGTTACGCTCCGCTCACGTTATGCGCTCACAATGAGAGCGAGTGAGAGGCACGCGTCCCTTCCACTCGGGCATGGTTAGCCCGCCTAAGAGCGAGAGAGACGATACGATACGAGACGATACTACTATACGAATGAATATTCACATTAAAATTATTTTACCACTCAAAGTCGTTGTCACGTAAAACTTTCGCCCGTATACCGACTTTACAGGCAACCAATATTTCTTATGTTTTTTTACATACATTTTCAAACATCAAGCAAACTGGTAATTAGGTACTAACATATCCCAAAAAAGCAAAACGTACGGGCATAGCTTAGACCCTGTTCTACATTTTAACTGAAAGAAATATTGAAATCGGTCTAGATTTCGAGGAGGAAACAGGGGATTACGAAAGGACGATTTTCTTAATTTTACGTAGGTAAAATCAGTTCGAGACTGCACTTCTCTCTATCGCACGCTAAGGGGCTCAGCGCGACGGCAATATTTTTGGTAAAAACCTATTCTTCAAAAGTGACGGTCGACTGATATCCTCTTAATAATAGCCGTAATACACGCCCGGATTTGGTTGGAGCGGACCACGGATTTGGTCCGCTTCCCGACCAAATCCGGGCGTCTGTAGAGTAGTCCGCGAACATAATTATTATTAATTGTGTCCGCCTCGGTCCGCTTACGTCATGCTTACATGAAGCAACTGTCCGATCCGGCCGTCTGTAGCGAGAACGGATTTGGTACGCGGATTTGGTCCGCCGACCAAATCCGAGCGTGTATTACG
Source organism: Carterocephalus palaemon (assembly GCA_944567765.1). Classification (NCBI taxonomy): domain Eukaryota; kingdom Metazoa; phylum Arthropoda; class Insecta; order Lepidoptera; family Hesperiidae; genus Carterocephalus; species Carterocephalus palaemon. The sequence goes on from OX155645.1 coordinate 6,375,314, forward strand.
GCTATTATATTGTTTCTGACATCTCGACGACTGCGTGGCGCGGTAGTGAGGGACCCTGACCGCCGAACTACCGCGGGTCCCGGGTTCGAAACCCGTAAGGGGCAGATATTTATTTCATAAATAAATACTTGTACTCGGGTCTTAAATTGTGTTTTCTGTGTGGGTCCGCCACCTACAACACATACCTAGGCCTACCGCGGAGGTGTGAGTGAGTGAGTAGAGTATCGTTTGTAGCGTTTGTATTATCACCACGTTTCTTTTGATGTGGCGCTGAGATCGTTGACCCCGACTGCCGGGCCATGGGATGCGATTGAATCTAATCTGAACATCCGAATATCTCATTCGAAAATCAGGGTACAAATCTCAGTTTTAAGGGTTCCTTACCCAAAGCGTGGAAAATGGAACTCTAACAACCTACTTCACGTGTCCGTCTGACAGTCTTATGACTGTTTCAAGAACGGAAATAGATAGTGAAATTTGAAACAAAACTGAATATCACAAAAATAATTAAAAAAGTAGAAAAATTGGATCCCAAAGGAGATCTCCATGTTATGCTATGTGGGTTTAGCTAATTAAGGGTATAAGCTAGTAGTTTATAATGATGAGCAAATTTGAAGACTTTTTTTAAAATATGCTTTCTCCAATCCCCTGTCCTTTACCGCGACATCGAACAGTTTGTTGTTATGTTGAGTTGTATAGGTTCATAATGATGATAACTTCGATTTTTTTAAATAAGTTTTCTCTAATTTCCGTAATGGCCTTTAAAGCATCACCGAACAGTATATAAAGTACTAGTTAATTAATTAAGGATATGTTTGTCGATGATATATTTTCAAAAATGACTTTCTGTACTCGTTCTACTATGACTTACATTAATAATTCCACGAGTCGACTGCATACTCCGGCATCGATAACCGCTTGTATCTTTTCGTTCGGTCCGTCCGATAGGTAAGAGAGAGCCCAACATGAGTCGCTTAACACGTCACAGTCGCTGTGATGAAGTAGCCGCGCTAATACTGGTATGCCTGGATAAATAATGGAACGATAACAACAACTGTCTGGCTGCAACCCATTAAGAATAAGAATAAGAAAACTTTATTCACACGCATGGACACAGATAATATACAGAATTAAAAGATAAAGACAGACAAAATAAAAACAATAGAAGATTAAAAATAAGCATAACGAAAAGAAACATTAAAAAAAAATTAAAAAATTAAAATAACAATAAATAAGGTAAATTACCACTACCGACATATTGCAAATCACGGAGCGTTCGGATTGAGTGGGTAAAACAAGTGGAAGGTTTTTAGGTCACCCGAAGGCCTCCGATACGGCTTGGAATAACAACCGGACTCGATGGCTTAACGTTTCATCAGTTGTCACACATGTCACTGCAAGTCGAGACCGGTGCAGCTTAATGGGTTCGAATCGCGCGAACAAAGCGGCTTTTGATTTCAGTATCCCCAATCATCACAGGAAATGACAAACTTTGAATAATTATCTTATGTTTCATCCATCCATCCATCAGCTTTTTAAGCTTTTTCTGGTGGGCATAGTTCTCGCATGCATAGTGTCATTCCACTATTAATGTTACTCTTTTATATTTTTAAGTAAAATGTTATTTAATTTAACAATGTATTGAAATGTATCATACCTGGGGCGACTGCTTCGAAGTTCGTAGGAGGGTTTTTGCCTCTACACAGATTTGACAGTGTCCACACAGCGTTCTTCGTCATAGATAGCCTTGTATATTTGTTTAAAATACTGTGAAAAAATAAAGCAAAATAAAACACGCTAAAATCTTGCATTGCAAAAATGTTATTCAGAAAACTTAATTGAAAATAATTCTGACATGAAACTTTTTTTCTGACATTTATTCTGACATGAAACGTTTCTGATATGAAACTTTTCTTTGTTTGCTTTGCTTCTGTCTTTTTTCTTTCAGCAAAATAATCCTTGGTTCACTGGTTATTAGTGATGGCCAACTAACAAATTACTAGCCGAAAGCCTGACGCCGAAAGTTGGGATTGAAATGGTCAATTTGTCAGTCAGTCAAGATTTCAAGACAAGCAGAATTTATATGTATAACCAAAATAATTCCTATTCTAAAAAAAAAAAATTATCTATAGAACGTTTGTGTTCCGTATTTAAATTCAATTCAGAATTGAAAAGTGACAAAACTCTTTATAGCTGGAATAAATAAATAGATTTATTTATTTCATATGAATAATGAGGATCTTATCTATAGTGATTATAGTAGTTCATTGTACAGTACTCCCAAATTAATAATGCGCATAGAAATCTTCGTTACTGTTCGGCAAAGGTCGTATTCCCCGAGCGTCGGAAGACGATATGTGTATAGAGTGGTTATTCCTGTAGCTTTTGTAACACGGTCCTGAATTTTTTTAAAATAACCATCATGGTCTCTTTCGAAAACATTGGCTTCATTTAAGAAATAAAGGTACACATTAAATACTATTTGCCGTGCTTGTGACTTAAGCGGCTTTCCACGTTTAAATTTATCCATTCTGGAAGAATTAGGCATATTTTATTTCTTGTATTATTGCATTATGTACTAATATACTTTCTAGTTATTTTACAAAATAAACTATTTCAATTTGAGTAAGATAATTAAAGTTGAAATTAAATTCACCTTTGAAAACAAAACCAAGAAGGGTGTGTAATAGCAGCTCTTTAAAATTCACCAGTATATAAAGACGACTGACGGACCTTTGACTGACCGGCGACAGCCGCCGACCAACCGAATTGTTTTCAATTTTTTCACATGATTTGACATATGACTTTGACTCCTGTTTCTTTCGAACAAGGTGCAAAATGCAAGTGCATTGTTGAGGGCTTTCTCCGATTCAATGATTCGGGTGTTTCCGGGAATACGACAATTAGCGAAGATTTGCATGCGCATTATTAATTTGGGAGTACTGTACATCATGTGATTTGCGAGTGCCAAATCAAAAATTGTAAATTATTTACTCGATTAGTGGCGGCATGATCCCAGCAGCAAGCACGATGTCGCGACAGCGCGCCGAGTCGCCCGCCACGTTCCCTAGCGCCCACACCGCCTAAAATAATAAAAACATTATTTTTTATAAAAAAAGCTTCTATATTATGTATTCCAGCTATATATTAAACTACTAAAACTAGGTAATAAAGCATTTAAAAACGGAAAGTTACAATAAAATGTTTATATGTATTTTTGTATTTTTCTTCAACTGGCATATTTAGTAAACAATCTTAAAAATTTGGATTTATTTTCAAAATTCAGAATCTATAACAACCCTAGCTACAAGTTTCACAAGCAAGTTTAGGTAACTATTTTCGATGACGGCAAGAGTATATGGTATTTTGTATACGCTTAATGAACGTCATAACATTTTTTATCTACCGCCGGTTCACAAAGTTGATGCTACCGAGAAGAACGCGGCAAGAAACCCGGTAGTTACTCTTTTCAAAATTTACAATTTTTATAATTTGATCACATTACATTATTTATTATTGAACAAGTGGAGCTGGAGATACATCGCACCAAGCATTTCTATCGTTCAAGTAATCGTTAATTTTATAGAAAGCTTTATTATGAAGGTTTTGTTTAATGTAAGATTTAAATTTATTCTCTGAGACAAGTAATATTTCCGGGTATTTTATTGTAGAAGCGAACACAGTTCCCCATAAAAGATTTTGATACTTTACTTAGTCTAGAGCTAGGTACAATCAATTTATCCTTATTTCTTGTACTAAAATTATGTACACTGCTTTTTTTGTCAAAGAAATTAACATTTTTTCGTACATACATAATATTTTCATAAATATATTGGCATGGGACAGTTAAAATATTTATAGACTTAAACAGTTCTCGCAGGGATTCACGCTTTTGTAGGCCGAAGATACTCCTTATGGCTCGTTTTTGTAAAAATCAATTCGGTAAACCTTTTTACTTCGTCAATTTTTGACATAGAACTAAATTGTTTGCATGATAAGGGTCGACTCACATTGGCGCAGAGTCGAAGAGCTGAATATGCTGTAGGCGGAAAAACATGACGCGTCGCGTCGCTTCGACTCTGCGCCAATGTGAGTCGACCCTTAGGGATCCTCATTAGGTAAGGAATAATTGACCTGTTCTCGAACGTCGTCAGCGCCGTTACCGGGCGCACCCACGAGGCTCACGAGGACCGGAATGGCGCCGCACTCCACCACGATCCGAGTCTGCTCCGATGAACCCGACGCTATGTTGGTAAGCGCCCATGCTGCTTCGAACTAATAACATAACATCATGTCTGTTTTTTCCCGAAGAGGTAGTCAGAGGTCATTCAAAACACACATAAGAGAGATGTGTGTGTTCACCACCCGTAACACAGGTCAAAGCCTACTAGGTGTGTATATTATGTATATTTATCCTCTGAATTAGTGGACAAGCCAAAGTTGAATGTTCTCTGTTCGAATACAATTAACAATTAGTACCACCGCCCACCACGGAACCTAGTATCATATGTACCGTGTAATAATTGTTTTTAAAGCAATTGTGGTCCGGTTGGAAAAGGTTTCCAGTTACAAATATTTAGAGGCGACGATCTTATTCCTCAAGGGTAGCAATACATCTGTGACTGACTTGAACTGACTGACGTGACCGTATACACAAATCTTTGTTAGAAATCAGTAAATTTTAATTTGTATTAAATGTATACATACACACATCAAAATAATCTAGGGATACGCTATTATTAATCAAGGCTTTAAACCGTTCCATAAAAAGATTATATACGGATTGAAACCTCCGTGCGAGAAGGTTGCATGAAGTTGATCTTCATGGTCGAAGACCACTACGAGCTCCAGCGTAGCGACGTGGTAATCGCGGTCAGCGGCTTTCGTCGGCTCGTGATCATTTGCCGCAGAGTGGCCAACTTGCCAGACTTAAATCATATCGAAACATCCCTGGGACATGTTACAGCAAAGGGCTTTGAAGGGTTTCTCCCACTATTTGACAACGGAACAACAACTTTTCGAACAACATGGGACCTCATACGCCAGCAAGACATTGACAACCTAATTTTAAGTATGAACAATCATTGATTAAAGTGTGATTAAGGTTAGAGGGGGCGATACTGATTATTAGCAGTAAGATTTAATAAGATTTCTCCTATTAATAATATTAATAATAATTTAATTTAACACTTAATATTAAAAAAGTCACGTTGTGTTGTTTAGTTATAATTAAAGGCCATAAAATAATCTTTAATTCTTCAATTTAATTTATAAGCAAATTCTTCATAGATTTTATGATATTCAAATTTGATTTTGTTGATTTGTGTGTATAGGTGGCTAAAAATTTTACGTTTTACTTACTTTATTGTATACATAATAAGTCTGAAAGATAATCAAAGTGACACCTTGCCAGTGCAGTATTACTCCTAGATGTATTGTATATTCTTAAATTCTTATATATGTTCATAAAGGGAAACCTTTGCACATTCAATGCATGATAATAATTAAACTTATATTAAGTTTCATCTGCTTAAATATACATAAATGTGTGGTAACATACAAGTTAGGTACTAATAATTGCCCAGGCATGAAACCTGACTTGTATAGATTGATATTATGTACTTTTTACTTTATCCTATAGAATAATTAATACAACTTAATAATTTACCTGTAGTGTTGGATTAGATGTATCAGTGAGAAATTCAACAAATTTTGGAACCATTCCCGTCCGTATTACTTCATCTATAGGAGGATTTGGTTCCCGACTGAGAAGCTTTCTAAACTTCTGGGTAGCAATAACTTGCTCTTGTGGGTTGTCACTATACAGTGCTGCCACCATAGCCGGTGTTATATCATCTGAGGGAGATATGTTGATGTCTTCCTGAAAAACATAGTTTCAAATACAAAATAATATATATTTGAAACTTATTTATCTTTAGTAAGAACTAAATACATATGGACAAAAATAATATAGTTTAAGGGAAAGCTTAATAATATAACTACACAAACATTATCAAAATAAAATTTAAAACCAAGTTTATATAATAGAGTTTGTTTTAATTTCTTCTCTTTCTTTAGTCTTGGTAGTAAAATTGCCACTAGCCATTGTTTATCAACTTACCCTGAGGATGCTCCGTTCGAAGGTGAAACATGTTGGTGGTGTTTCATATATTGGTGTATATTTTCATTGTTATATGTGCATGCTTTCTTATGTAGGAGGGTGGGAGGTGCTATATTCATGAAAGTATGCATCATATGCCTTAATCTTGAGTTGTTGCAGAATAAATTAAAACAAACTTTAAAACAATGGACCACAAAGTAATACCTGATACAATTAACTATGTATATTAATTTAATTTATCATTGATATTCACTTCTGGACTTGAACCTGTCCTGATTGGTTAATCCTGATGGTCTCAAATCCAACAATTAATTTTACCTGTAGTGCAATGTCAGGTGCGTTGGGAGCAGGAAGATTAACATTACGCCGCTTGAAGAGCTGTTGCTCTCGCTTCTGTTTCCTCAGCTGGACACCCTCTTCTTCACGCCGGCGGCGCAATTCATCTGCACTCAATGCTGCATTCTTGTAACGATGCTTGTGTCCACCCGACATCTATAATATAAATAAATTGTCTGTTAAACATTTGCACATCTGTTAAATTATTTCGTCCGAATTATAATAACACCAAAATTATACTATGTAGACTTCATAAAAATAATTTGTGTAGGTCCAAAAAGATATACAGTGAATTATAACGAAATTCAAGGGATCAAGCATTTTCTATCATTATAAAGAGTTTTCGTTATACGGAGGAAAGAGAAAAATAAACCAAATTTAATCAATTACAATAATTTCTAATTTTACAAATACAGTGTAAACTCTCTATAACGTCATTCGTTATAACAAAAAACTCTCTATAATGTAGAAATTAGTTCAATTTGGTTGGTTTACCATAAAACCCATACACTAATTCACTCTCTATAATGCATCAGCCATTCTCTATTACGAATAAAATCTTCATATTTAGACATCAACTACCTATTAAAACAAAACAAAACTAATCTTTTGAGGTGCCGAAATTTCTAAGAAAGATACCAGAGGTCAAAAACAGCTATTTAGCTTTTGTTATTGTTAATTGCCTTAACACGTGTGCTATTATTCGTAGATTACATTGGCTGTAGGAAATTTGGTCTCAGTTATTAAACGCACCATCGTCACCTATCATGTATTATCAGCCGTAAACCAACATTGAAACTTAAAAAATGGAACCAATACTTACAAAAATACAAAACAAATATTGACATAGCAACACGTCAGGCTGTTGTATTGATAGTAATAAAATTAGAAATAATCGTAATTAGTTAAATTTGGTATATTTTTTCTCATCACTCCCTATAACGAAAACTCTTTATAACGAAAGAAAATGCTTGGTCCCTTGAAATTCGTTATAAAGAGTTTACACTGTAGTTTAATTTTTCTACACACACATACTATTGAGACTTCATAAAAATAATTTGTGTAGGCCTAAAAAGATATATGTACAATGAAAACTCTTTATAACGAAATTCAAGGGCTCGAGCATTTTCTATCATTATAAAGAGTTTTCGTTATACAGAGGGAAGAGAAAAAATAAACCAAATTTAATCAATTACATTGATTTCTAATTTTATTACTCTCAATGCAATAGTTTAATTTTTCTACACATATATATATTCTGTTAACTTTGCTTGACGTGTTTTTCTATGCCAATATTTGTTTTGTATTTTTTTAATTAATGGTTCAATTTTTTTAAGTTTCAAATTTATTTACAATTGATAATACACAATATGTGATCATGGTGCATTTAGTAACTGAGATCAAAATTCTATCTATTGATAGAATTTTGATCTCAGATATTTCTAAGAATAATAGTACATACATTCAGGTATCTTTCTTAGAAATTTCAGCACATTAAAAGATTAGTTTTGTTTTATTTTAATATGTTCTTGATGTCTAAATATGAAAATATTTCTTTATAATAGAGAATGGCTGTTGTGTTATAAAGAGTGAATTAATGTATGGGTTTTGTGGTAAACCAACTAATTTCTACATCATAGAAAGGTTTTTGTTATAACAAATGACATTATAAAGAGTTTATACTGTATATTTTTTTATTTTAAGGCTGTGAATGTGTGTACAGCACCACCCATCCACAGTGGCCCATTACTATAGATAATGTTAGTTAGTGAGAATATTAAATTCTGTAGTTAAAGTTGAACACTAAACTTGCAAGGAATTGTTTTATGGTCGAATCGGCCTTCATTTTGAGAAATCTGAAGAAAGGATTTCTCAAAATGAAGGCCGATACTTCAACTGGCAATCGTAAGACAACAAATAGGTTTCTGATTATATGCCATATTGGTGACTTTAAATTTATGTCTCTTTAATAACGTTCGTTTATTAACGCTTGCAAATGAGTTTCTATTGTAATTTTCAAATCATTGTCCAGTGTTTCAATTTTTTTATAATTTTTAAATATCTATGATTTTAAGGCGTTAAATTGTTTTTTTTTTTAATCCACATTAACGCCATATTTAAAAACATACATATTTAAAAACTGTCTGTCTGACTGTCGAAAATGTAAACGCATCCCGCACCCCCTTCCCATCCTCTACGCACTCTTATGGAGACGCGCCCCTCTGGTTGAAGTCCTGATTATAAGAATTAACAGCTGACCTCACAGCTTGAATATTAGCACATTATTACTACATTAATAACTGCCATAATTATGTAATGAACAGATGAAAGTTTAATTTTAAACTAATAATAATTATGTATTTAAAGATAGCTGATGTATTTGCTCTGAGATATACTGACGATCGAAATTTCACGTCAAATATGTAGGTACCTACGATATATTGGTATGGGATATTAACTGAAGCAGAAGGCAAAAAACCTAACAACAACCTAATTATCCCTTGCAATTGTATTAGAATTGCATTTAAAAAACGTTAATTACACAATTTTAAACCAGTACAAAGGAAAACAATAAAGGCAATACTGACATTTACAAATGTTACAAATAAAAATACAATAATGCAATATACTCACATCGTTGATAGTATTAAAATCACAAGTAAAAACAAAAGAAATGAATAAATTTACTATGTATTCACAAAACTGTTCTCTCAAATACAACCCAAGTCACTTTTTTACACGATAAATAAAAGTATATTAGAACTTGCAGATTAAGCAGAACAGAACAGAAAGTTGCATGGCAACGCGAGCACAGATAATTCAGATAATCGGAATATAATATTATTAACTAATGCCTGCAATACACTACTCGCGAAGTTGAACGAAGTTGGACGAATAGGATAGTGTAGAGAGGTACTTCGGCTTACTTCGTCAAACTTTACCTCGCCTCGGGCGACTTCCATTTGTTGTCGGTTTTTGCGCCGGAGTCAAAGGGCCCGAAGTTGCACGAAGTGCGAACACGAAGTATTCTCTACACTACTCGGCCGACTTCACTTCAGTTCTCATTCAGGCGTATTTATTATATTATATTTATTATATTAATTATCATATTATTTATTTATTATATTAAATGCACGTATTTATAATACGCGAGCGTGCACATGGCTACGGCAGCTGCTACTTGAGCATCCATTACAAACATGCGCAGGCTATCGGCACCACCCACAGAGCGAATGAGCTCATCGCGAAGTTGAACGAGTGTGTAGTGTCGCACTTCGACTTTATCCAAAGTTTATAAAGTACTTCGCCGAGGAACTTCGCGAGTAGTGTATAGCAGGCATAACAAGCAAGCAGTATGTAAAATGTAATATACTCTGTGACAAGCAGTAGTTCTTTGCACAGACTAGACTAGTTAATTTTGTATGGTCATACTGACCTTTAGGGCGTCACCAAATAGGGGTGTAGTTCTCTGTACTTGTAAAGATTATAGTTGACAGGCCCGTTGGCGCAATCGGTAGTGACCCTGTCTGTTGCGCCAAAGGTCGTGGGTTCGAATCCCACTCAGGACAAATATTCGTGTGACGAACACTTGTATTTGTTCTGTGTCTGGATGTCAATATTATCTATTTATGTATGTATTTAAAAATATCTATGTATGTATATCAGTCTTTGACACCCACAACACAGGCTCGCGCCTACTTTGGGGTCAGATGACCGTGTGTGAGAATGTCCAAGATATTTATTATTTATTATTACCTATTAAGGCAAGCTCACGCATTTCCCTCAAACAAAGTACATTATTATTAGGTTGGACGGGTTGTGACTGCGCCAAAAAAAAAACAAGGTACATGCACAAATCGTTCTAGTTCGCCGCGATCTTCGATCAATAACATTAATATAATTGAAATAAGACAAAACCTTTAATGAATATAAGGTTTTAATAAGCTAAAATTAACAGTAAAATTGTTTTAGTTACATTAGATACATTGACAAAGACACTACAAAACAGATTGACAATGTCATCAGGCTTATGGCTGATAGTTTCAAGCAAGAAGTTTACATCATTCTCCCGCACTATTTTAAAACATAATCTTTCAAAAATTCTGGTGTTTTACGGACGCGGCTAGATCTACGAAGTGTTGGCTCCGGCGGTGGTGATGATGGTAACTCGGTCTCTAGCTCTCGGCTATTATCAAGTACCACAGGTCCCGTCTCATTAGATGAAGGAATCTCCAAGTTTTGGTCTTCTGTTTCCGGAAGTGGTTCTGCGACGTTATGATAATCAGGAGTGTGTTCATTATCTATTCGCAGATCTACCCCTTCTGAACCCAATGGTGCTAGATGACGATTCGACACCGTTGTTTCTCGGCCATCTGGGAACCGAATGTATGAGAAGTCAGGATTACTGTGTATCAATTCAACCTCTTCTACTAATGGCTGATATTTATTTGTACGATTAAATTTCTTCATCAAGACTTGTCCAGAATTTGTAAGCCACGATGGAACAGAAGAGCCGTTAGTAGATCTTCGTGGGTGTCTAAACATTCTTTCATGTGGAGTGCAATTTATGGCTGTACACAGTAATGACCGAATTGAGTCAAGTCAATCTGTTTTGTAGTGTCTTTGTCAATGTATCTAATGTAACTAAAACAATTTTACTGTTAATGTTAGCTTATTAAATTGAAATAAGACAAAACCTTTAATGAATATAAGGTTTTAATAAGCTAAAATTAACAGTAAAATTGTTTTAGTTACATTAGATACATTGACAAAGACACTACAAAACAGATTGACAATGTCATCAGGCTTATGGCTGATAGTTTCAAGCAAGAAGTTTACATCAATAATAATTAGATTTTTTGTTTTTTTTTTGTTATATAAATATATATTAAGTAAAAAGTCAATCTTGGATCCTGATATAAATGCTATTTATTATTTATTATTCGCAATTAGCATCCTCGGTAACCATAAAAACTAAACCCATATTAATTTATTGTGAAAGTTTGAGTCCATCTTGGATCCCGAAATAAATGCTGTAAAAACATGTACCAAGTTTTGCCAAGTACCTAATTTCATTATAATCGATTTAGCAGTTTCTGAGTGGGATTCGAACCCACGACCCTTGGCCTAACAGGAGGCCAACGGGCCCGTAAGATAGATATATTGTTTTTGTTTGTCACGACTTTTGCAGTTCACTATCCAGAATCTTTAGATCAATGTTTGTCACGGATTTTACAGTGGATACGTAGTCTTCAAGTAGAGCCGTGAGCTTATCTCAATCATGACATCAACTATTTTTTTGCAATAGCATATTATGCTGTTATCAATGTCTTAATTTAATGATAAGGATACTCAAACAGTGTGCAAAGAGGAGAGGTGTGCGTGCACATACGAATCATGCGTTAAGTAAATATACAATCTGTAGTCTGAGTCATAGTCTGTGTCGTGTGCAAAAAAAATGGAATTACGAGTATTGCTCTCAAATTACCTGTGACCATGACCATAGATAATATAATGTGCATGACAAAAGTCAACTTCAAAATATTTATATAGCTTGAATCAGCTTGATAAAACATTATAAATACAATCTACTGATATTATTTATTTCCAAGTGTATTTTAGATAACTCTTTATTCAAATATCATCAAGCTTTTGATATGAATAAGTCACTGCCATATCGTTTTTATGCGATGTTACTCAGAAGAAATATGTGTACAGCTCCTAGTTCCAAAAACGCTTCTGAAGGAGGTTCAATGTCACCACGATACAGACCCTCTGATTTTCAAAAATTTATACTCGTATGGACTAAAAAGTATAAGAGCAAGGCAGAAGTGCCTGACTTTGTATCGTAAGTATATTTAATTTAAATTTTGGCTGACCTACCTAACGTACATACACGTTTTTGCACTACAAACTTTTGCATTATCACCATTTCGGGGTTGAGTGGAGGGAAATTCCAATGGAAATTTTGAAGCTTCATGTTTGTTATTAGGCCCTCTCTGAGTAGCGCTCATGGAAATGCCTCAAAATAAATTATTGTTTAATTTACTTATTTCATAATGTTATGTACATCAAAAAGCTAAACATGTAAATAAGATTTAATGTGTTTTCGACTGACTAAAATATAGCTTAAATGTGTCTAAAGTTTTATGACTGTTCTACTGACCATTTAGGAGTCCCTTCTTATTGAGCCAAACCTTCAGTCTCTGTTGTTTTCAATGGTGAAAACAATCATTAAGCCTTGTCACGTTCGGATGGCTTGAGAAGACTTATCACTGGGTTGGCCTCTAACCCCTCCACCAATCTACAATGGTTGCAGCATGGTAGAAGTATGCTCTAGGGTTTCAACTATTTGACACAAATTTTTAAAGTAACAAACATTGTGAAAAAATTGTCTTCTATTTTATTCTGACAAAAGTGAAATCTGACCTGTTCTGTATTTATAAAATAAAAGTCTGTATTGTTTTCTGACAAAACAGCATTAAATCATAAATAACTTGTAAGTGACAGAAGGCTTCCCTCTATTCCCTGCATTCTAGTAAATTACTTTATTAATTATATTTCAGACCTGAACTCATCGACAGATCAAGGAGTGAAGCTAGAATCAAAATTTCAAATATTCTTATTCTACTAACAGCATTAGCCAGTCTTGGTGCAATACTCTCTGGTAAAGCTGCAGCTAAAAGAGGAGAATCAGTCCACCAAATGAATTTGGATTGGCATAAAAAATATGAAGATGAACATAAGGAACGAGCTGCATCTGCTAAATAAATATATTCAGTACAAAATGACCAGCTTTCGCAATGTTTTCAAATTAATTTATTGAACATGTAAATATTAACCAATATTCTCATTTAGCATTAGAAATTAAACATGTTTATCAAGCTTCTTTTTATTAATTATTATGTACAGATTAAGCATAGTTACTTCATTTAAAGTACGAACCTTTTGTTAAATTATGTGTTTCTGTTTAGGAAAGAAAAACTGATTTGTTTCTGAGAAAAAAAAAACATTTTCAAAACAAGTATTTATTTGGGGTCAAAAACTCTGATGATACAATTTAGCTTGTAAACAAAATGAAATAGGTGCCTTTGAGTGAACAAACCATTGATTACTGCTGTCTTTGTCTACTGCTGTAAGTACCTTGGTCCTTGACAACTGGGTATTTTTTAAAATTTAGGAAATGTTGCTACAAGTTAAATAAAAGGTAAAAAATATCAGCTAATATCTATTATCTATGAAACAAATATATACATATTTGCAAAATAAATGAGTCTCTCAGTCTTCATAAATTTGGTGGCTTGTAATAGCTTCTACATTTTTCCATAAACAACTTAGTAGTTTTTTCCTTTATAACCTCTTCCACACTAAGTTCAGTCTGTAGGAGCCTTAGCTGGAAATTAGAATTATATAAGTAACTTTAACTCAATTTCTATATACACAGTAGACAATACAATAACTGTTAGTATGGAAGTTAATCATATGTTCATCATCATCATCAGCCTTTAGAGGTCCATTGCTGGACCGGTACTCTACTACTGCCACTCCGACCGGTTATGTGCCTTCTTAATACTGAATTCTTCTTCAGGTTGTCTGTCCACCTTGTCAAAGTGCGGCCTGTGAGGGGTGTATTCTCACACATCCATAGGTGGAAACCCAAAGGAAACCCTACACATACCCCCTGGGCGGTGCCAACGAGCAACATCGTATTACAGGAAGTAATACCAGATTCCAGGAGATGGGAAGCAGCATCTCTCTGTAATATTCAACTCTGGTCACACACACATTGGTCAAGTGTGGCGACTATCGGCAAAACCTTTTGACATTCCCAAATCTTATGCTAGAAATTCAAAATCTTTGTATTCATTTAATTACTAGAGGCCATCCCAAGCTTAACTAAAGAATTTAATGCAAAATTTTATATTAAATTTCAGTAGCATACAATATATCAAGGGATCCTCCTTATTTTCTAGAATACAACTATCCACTAACCATCTCCCTGATCCTGAGATTGTTATTAGCAAATGACTAAGAGGTCCTGGTAACCAGCCACTCACAATTATGACTGAACAGTAACACAGGCTGGCCAGTGCTAGGATCTTGCTTGTACAGAAGTCAAAAAGTATTTTTTTTCTTAATTCTTTTTAGATACAAAAGTATTACTATTACAGTAGCTTTTTCAAGTGGCCGGTTTCCTAAATGAATGAATTCAATATTCTCACACCTTTTTCTGTTCAGCTTTCAAATTCCTCATAATTCCTAGATTATCAGGTTTTTCCTCTCGCTGAGCTCTTAAATCTTTTACCAATTCTGCAGTTTTAACAATACAATTTTTAATGGCTTTCTCCCTCTCTTCATGTCCATTATGAATTTGTAAATACAAATCATTGCAGGCAGCTGTAGAATCCATTTTCTTTTGAAACGATTCCGTGGGTAATGAAGTATTTAGAGTGTAAACAATCTTATCGTCTAATAATCTCATCTTCTTCAGGTTATCCTGTGAAAATTGCTGGTTTAATATGAACTAGCCTTTGGTTGGATAATTTAAGATTTAGGTTATGATAAAACTGAAAAATCAGAAATATAACCAAACCTGAAACTCTAGGAAATCTGGACAAATCATTATGAAAAGTGCTGGTAAGACGCCGGCATAAATAATTCAAGCATTGATAAAGAAAATAACAGCAATTCAGTCAACATTCATCACCGCACCACAAAATAGCTTGAGAAGAGATACCACAAACTAGCTAGAGATATGAGATACTACGTCACAGAAAACTAACTCTTAAACTGCGTACACCGCACCGCCAGTACTCTCCACAAAGTCACAAACTAGCTAGAGATAGTAGATATACTACCTCTGTGCGCAGTTGCGCAAACAAACTAGGTACCTACATACTTTAAACGTAGTGTTTATACTCGAAGGTTTATACCCTTTCTTCCTTCATGGTTTATACAGAACAATTAAATTCGTTTTATTTGGTTGCGTACAGCAGCTAGGAGTATTATGTTCTGTGTAAATCAATAGTCACAGAGTAAATTATTTATACTGAAAGTCGGTCGAGATACTACATACGTACATATATTTATTTACTAATTTCTATCGGAATATTTATTTATTTAATAAAAACTTACGACTAACTTTACAGGTTACCATAATGCGTTAACGTGATAAACTACTATAATTAAATATATAGCTGCGACCCATACACGTCCCACAGCTGGGCTCGGGTCTCCCCCGAGACACAGCTGCGGGAGGTCTAGACTAGAGCATACTCCTCCACGCTGCTCCAATGCGGATTGGTGGAGATACTACATATATTAATATATACCAGTGGGAGGGATCGCATGGGAGACGAAGGTCGACCAGGCTAGCGAGTACGAAGCGTCGCTCCACCACCTCAACCGAGCACTCACTCGCGTTGATGGAGTTCCAAACATGGCACTGAATATGCTCCCCGAAAGGGTCAGCTTGACTAGGCTCTTCAACAGCATCCTGCACACGGGATTGTTCTCTCGAAATCGGGTAAAGACCCTCGTTACCCGGTTAACTACCGCCCCATTACATATTTGGTTCCGATGACAATGCACGAAAATAAAAATAAAAGTTATAAAAAGCTTTTTTTTTTAAAAATTGAACGATCTATTTTATTTAAATTTATTTAAACACTAGCTGACCCGGCAAACGTTGTTTTGCCATAAATAAATAATTTTTACTGAATATTTTGGGAGAACTTTATGTAAGTTTGTGGACTACAACTACCACTACCCCTACCACTACCATTACCACTACCATTACATATAATCGAAAGCTAAAAGTAGGAAATTATTAAAAATAAAAATCGCGACCCTATACGATCAACCCCTATTTTTCAATAGGGGTTGATCGTATAGGGTTGAAAATTTAGGGTTGTATTTATTTTCTAATGCTGTATCATAAAAAAATAAAAAAATAATAATTTATCTAAAAATTGAAAAAATAAAAATTAGGGGTGGACTACCCTTAACATTTAGGGGGATGAAAAATAGATGTTAGCCGATTCTCAGACCTACTGAATACGCATATAAAATTTGTTAAAAATCGGTAAAGCCGTTTCGGAGGAGTACTGCAACAAACATTGTGACATGGAAAATTTATATATTAGACTAGTGGACGCCCGCAGCTTCGCTCGCGTAGAATTACACCCATTAACGACGTCTGCCCGCGTTCGAGTTGTCCACTTGACATCAAAAACGGCAACGTTTCATACTAACTTTGCACCCCCGTTTTACACCCTTAGGGGATGAATTTTTAAAAATCCTTTCATAGTGCTCCCCTACGTTATAAAAGGAACCCCTGTGCAAAATTTTAAGTTTCTAACCCTTATAGTTTAGGCCCTGCGTTGATATGTATGTCAGTCAGTCAGTCAGTCAGTCAGTGACCTTCTCCTTTTATATATATAGATTTGTATTAGGTCATTTGAAATGAGTTATTGATGTGAAACATTTTTATGCGGAGGGCAAACCAATTTTTTTGCGTGGCGAGCGTGGCGAGCGAATATGGAATATAAATAATATTCAGTTCCGACAAATGACGGTCGGAAATTATTTTATTAATAAAATATAATTAAAATTTTTTTTTGTTTTTTTTTAGTTTATTTTTTTTTTTTTTGCATAATACTTATAATTTTTTTTTTTGCATAGTATAAAACAATTTCGATGTTTCACATCTGCCAGGCGTCCCGTGACGGCTCACAATTATTTTTTTTTGTTTGTTACCTATTTTACAATTCACTACCAAAATATTCTATAGATTCATGGATAAACGCACAAATATAGATTTCCGTCTCGTTACGTATCTCTATTTATATTTAAGTGGCTCTACATAGTATGTGAAATATTTTGTTGTGGGCTAGCTACTAATATAGTAATCTGTGGTTGTGGGTAGCCCTGCCTGACGCCTGACTGGAATTTTATTAATTTAATCTGTGTCACTGACTACGACGAGTTCTTTCTTTCCACAGAGTACATTATATTGTTTCTTTCTTTTTCATTTTCGCCCAAAAGTCAAAATGAAGTACGTTTTCGTGACTGAATTTGTATTTTTCAATATCCTAGTAATCGTTTATCAAAAGGCAAATTTTTTAAATGAAATATTAAATGTGAAGTGCGGATAACTATAGTGTGTATTTTATTTTCAGGATCGGTCTTTGCGCTTACAGTGGCTACAAGATCTATCCTGGCCATGGAAAAACCATGGTTAAGGTGGACGGCAAGGTAATAATATACATTGACTATTACTATATCGATTCAACTCGTATTGAATTATTTTTCCTGGAAATACTTCATTTTGGTCTGATATTAATTTAAATTTACATACCAGTCAAATCATTAAATCTTGTTTATTTACAATAACCAGCATTTAAATTAGTGTATTAACTTATTAGACCTACAAAAATAATAAGTATTTCTTTAGTTACCCTCCCACACCCTCTACTACAGAATATTAAACAAATCCCGCTTATTTTCGCTGGTCTGACCATAAATTTAAAAAAATACATCTGATTAATTGAGTTTTCTCACCTCCCCTCATCAAGGGTGGATTCCTTAGCCTCACCCTACCTCCCCTTCCCCTGCCGTAGGATTCTAAAGCCAACCCAAAGTATTTATTACACAATAACTCATTTTCTTTCAGACCTTCACATTTTTAAACTCAAAATGTGAAGCTGCCCATCTTATGAGAAGAAACCCTCGCAAAGTAACATGGACTGTGCTCTACAGGTGTGCTATAAACATTACAAATAAGCATTTTGAGGTGGTAGAGTCTATAGGGAACCAAATAGGTTTTATATGAAAGCTAATTGGTTCCATATAGAGTTCGCCCGGGGCAGTACCAGCGCCCGCCACGGTAACTTGTACAATTTCTGCCATGTAATAATTGTTTTTAAAGCAATTATGGTCCGGTTGGAAAAGTGTAGTTTCCGGTTACACTTATTTAGAGGCGACCATCTTAGTCCTCAAAGGTAGCAACACATCTGTGGCTGACTTAGAACGAGACTCCTACTAACAAGTACTAACTGGACTATTACTAACACCAACTAACAGGACTAACTATCACTAACAGTCCCCAGTCCTCATACCTACTAACGAACTGACCAACTAATGTTCTAATTAACTTTCTCATCTAATTGGACTAACCATCCCAGCCCTAATTGAGTCTTGTTCAAAGTCAGTCACAGTTGTCATGGGCGGCAGCGGATGGGTGGTGGTGCAAGTTTGTTTGCTATCCTGTATCCATAAAAAAAAAACTTATTTTGCAGTTGATAGCATTTTCTTTGATCTTTGTGCTCAATAATTATTTTACACTAGCTGACCCAGCAAACGTTGTTTTGCCATATAGATAATTTCATCAGGAATAATTCTTTCTACATATATTTTTGGTATCTTGAACCGTTTTCGCAGCGCACGCAACGGAAGCCCTCAAGGAAGAATAATTTTCCCCGTTTTTTTCACATTTTCCATTATTTCTTCGCTCCTAATAGTTGCAGCGTGATGTTATATAGCCTAAAGCCTTCCTCGATAAATGGTCTATTCAACACAAAAAGAATTTTTCAATTCGAACCAGTAGTTCCTGAGATTAGCGCGTTCAAACAAACAAACAAACAAACAAACTCTTCAGCTTTATAATATTAGTATAGATAACATTCTGTAAATTTCAGGCGTAAGTTCAAAAAGGGTCAAGAGGAAGAACAGGCCAAAAAGCGTACAAGGAGGACACAAAAGTTCCAACGTGCAATTGTTGGAGCCTCTCTTAGTGATATCATGGCCAAAAGGAACATGAAACCCGAAGTTCGGAAAGCACAGAGAGAACAAGCCATCAAGTAAGATAAACATAATAGAAGATACATTATATCCTACTGATAAAAATATTCCATTCAACTACATAGTTTGAAGTCGGGCTGCCTACCAACATAAAGCTTCTGGGTTCACCCTTTATTAACAAGTGTGGGGAGTGTGACAATGTCAATACTTTGTATGTCCATGAGCGATCTTTTTCGTGCCCCTTTGCTATTTCTGAGTTGTATTTTCTAGGATATTGTTGGTGCTAGCAAAGTAAAAAATCACTTGTTTGAAGTGACACTATATGGAATCAATATAAATCATTAACAGAATGTTACGAATATATATGTAAAATTGTGTTTTACACATTATTGATCGAAGCATTAAAGACATAAAATAGCACTGTTAATGTTTTTGAGGATTGAAAGGGGATACCTTACTCATATTACACATCTACTTTTTTAATTTTATCATAATATTTAGAACTACTTATCCTCCATAAATAGTTTTAATATAAACTCAATATGTATAAATCAGTTAACTTTGATACAAATTGAGACTTGTTTTTCAGACATGACATCATTTTAGTTACGTGACCGTTTGGTGCGTTTTTGTGCGAATTTAGTTAACTAACAAAATTTACGTGTTTCTTTTTATGAAATTTGCTTATATTTTCATAAAAAATTCTCATGTTAAATATAAGAATGTGAAAATTAAAGTACAAAAATTAATCCAAAATAAAAATTTTGTATTGGTCAGATAAGAAAGAGGTAATAAAAACGAATTATTTTGTAACATGGTCCCAGTGGTATTTACTAACTATTAAACAAGATTTTATACCTATATATAATTATTTGGGATGGACAGTGTAGCCCAATAAAGCAAAACAATTTATTTAGACATTCAAAAACACTACAATAACGTGATGTAAGTAATATTATGTATGTACTGAACTTTTACTGGAACCTCAAACTTACTAAAGTAGGTTGGCACGCAAATGTGATATGTGATGCTATAACTACGAAAGTCAAGGCCCATATGCTACCATGCATAGCATTGCTTGTGAATCTATATGTATCATCAATCACGCACATAAATAAGCTGGCGAACTATCTCTTGTGTGGAGATAATGTACTCGTTCTAAATATATGCTAGTTTTGGTAACTCTTCAGATTATCTTCGTGTCCAATCTATATATATAAAAGGAGAAGGTGACTGACTGACTGACTGACTGACTGACTGACTGACTGACTGACTGACTGACTGACTGACATATCAACGCAGGGCCTAAACTGTAAGGGCTAGAAACTTGAAATTTTGCACAGGGGTTCCTTTTATAACGTAGGGGAGCACTAAGAAAGGATTTTTGAAAATTCACCCCCTAAGGGGGTAAAACGGGGGTGCAAAGTTAGTATGAAACTTTGCCGTTTTTGATGTTATTCGAATGAAATTCAGTAGTACATAAGAAGGTTTTTTATTGAGTTTCGAAAATCATCTCATAAGGGGGGTAAAAGGGGGGTGCAAAGTCAGTAGGTATAAAAGTTTTTCGTATATACCTACATTATTTCAATGAAATTTTGTATTTAGGTTATGTTACGTCAAATTCCACGCGAGCGAAGCTGCGGGCGTCCACTAGTCCTCTTATAAAAGCTTTGTGGTAAGATTGACGTGATTCAAGAGCTCTGCAGTATAGTGCAGTATATGCTTGGTCCCAGAAAAATAAAACCAGATATTACATAGTGTACATAGTTATAGCTGCTGATATGTGCAGATTGTTGTACTTAAATCCTACCTATTATTAGAAGTTTGTGCCCAGTACAGGTAGATGATGGTGTCTAATGATAATAATTTTCCATAGGGCTGCAAAAGAACAGAAGAAGTCCACTAAAGCAGCAAAGAAGACCACTGCCCCACCAACTAAAGCCAAGTCAGCACCAAAGGCAAAAGCTGCGAAAGTGAGTCAAAAGGCTGCACCACGTGTTGGTGGCAAACGATAAGATTTGATGAATAAATAACAATCTATAAAGTGTTTTATTTTATTTACATACCTTACTTGTAACAGAAATAGACCACATGATTATAATTTTTTTATTATTTCCATTGCTGCGACCCATAGACGTCGCATAGTCGCCCCACTGCTGGGCACGGGTCTCCCCCACACGCAGCTGCGGAAGGTCTAGCTAGAGCATACTCCGCCACGCTGCTCCAATGCGGATTGGTGGAGGGGTTAGTGGCCAACCCAGTGTCGAATGTTCTCAAGCCACCCGAAGGTCTTACGAAAAGGCTTAACGATTGTTTCCACCATTGAAAACAACCGAGACCGACGGCTTTACGTGCCCTCCGAAGCACTGTAGTCTAAATGAAATTTTGCCACTAGCAGTCACCCATCCACAAACAGACCGCACCCGTCGTTGCTTAACTCTTTCGATCACATTGAATCGACGCGAGCCATTGGGCTATGGACGCTACAGGATTATTTCCATACAACAAAATCAATACTATGGTAGCCAAGCAGAACAAGCGATCTGCTTGTGACGGTTTTTTTTAAAAATGGATTTATGATAGTGAACATGCTTGCAGCGGATTATTGCACCACCCCTCTGCTCAATTCTGCTGCCCTGCCGCCCATGTTAACTGTGACTACTTTAAAAAATACTGGGATGGTTGTGTTTTAAAAGTTGGCCAGTTCGTTAGTAGTTTGAGGACTAGGGGCTGTATGTTATTCAAAGACTTTCGCATGTCAGTCACAGATGCGTTGCTACCCTTACTACGATGGTCGCTTTTAAAGAAGTGTAATCTGAAATCATACCTTAGTAGGTATTGTTGCTTCGTACTTTAAAAGAATCTGGTCGAGGCTCCGCTAGCAAAGTGATGAAAGTAAGATGACATTACATTACGTAAAAAAAAACCCAGTAACTCTCATACGAGTTATTAATTTTATATGTATAGGTACATAAGTAGGTATGTACCTATTATATTGAAAAGAGCCATATCCTGACCTTATGGAAGATAACCTTGAGTGACCCTGGGTAGAGTGAGAGTTTGGGTAGTAGGTAGTTTGAGGGGGATAGTAATTACAAACGGGAATGCTAGGTGCCGCGGAACCCAGTTTAGGTTAGGAATCCCTGCTCTAGAGCACTAGATAGACCTCTCGCAGCTCTGGCTGGCGGATAGACGCGTGCCCAACAGTGGGACGTCTATGGCATATAGCTATGATTAGGTAGTTATAAACAAGTGTAGCGTAGTCTTGTCTTTTATGAAATTAGTTTAAATATGATACGAAATTTCGTAACGTCAATGTGATGTATATAGGGCGGTCACAGACGCGTTAGGTACCTAATACCCTCAAGATTAAAGACATAATATAATCGCTTCTTGTTTAACCAGCAATCACACCCTTGACTTCCGAACCAGGGGCTCAGCAGTCAAGCGATTAAGTCACGCGAGCGGTTCAAAATAGAGCCACAGACAGACCCTTTGGTTTTTGAGCAATAATTCCCAGATTTATAAGTATAGTCACAGAATACTTGGTAGGTATAGTACCATTAAATTATACTGCAAGAACTATATAATGTGGCTGCTTCAGTGCCTGAAGAACCGAATAAAATTGAGGTTTCAAATGCTTACAAGCGATCTGTCGTGTTCAACAATACTAATATTTGATGATGGAAAAAGTCGATCAAGAAAAACCATAATACCATTATTAGAACAGGATTAAGGTTAATCTTCATAATTGTCATTTATAGTACTTTCCCTGTGGAATGTTTTCCGTAGGGTTAGGTCTACCTATAATATTTCGGATGACTGATCCGAGATGTGGATGTGTAATGTGAATGTACCTACTTCGTTTTTAGGATTCCGTACCCAGAGTGAAAAACGGAACCATATTATTCTGCCTCACGTGTCCGTCTTATGGCTTTTTTCTTGACAGAATAAAAAGTTGTATAGGTATATTTGAGTACTAGTGGACGCCCGCAGCTTCGCTCGCGTTACACATTCACTAACTTCAAAAACGGCAAAGCTTCATACTAACTTTGCACCCCCGTTTTACCCCCTTAGGGGATGAATTTTCAAATTTTTCTCGCCGTAAAAACCATCCTTGAACTTCAACGAACATTAAAAAAAAAGAATTGGCCAAATTGGTCCAGGCGTTGTTGAGTTATGCGCTTACCAACACATTTTGCGATTCATTTTTATTATATAGAAGATTGATGATGATGTAAAATAAAAAACTGATACGTTTATATAAGATTTTTAATGATCTACCATGCTTCCATTGCAAGCTTAATTACCATACATATCTTTGATTTGACAATAATTATCTTTCAGTAGTACAGTTCAATAAATTACAAGATTTAATTATAATGTCTATATACCGCATTCTTTATTTGTAAAAACTTAAGTATTCTTAGCCAGAGTTTCAGCCTTAGCAACGACTTCTTCAATAGGTCCAACCATGTAGAAAGCAACCTCCGGTAGATGATCATACTCGCCCTGAAGGATCTTAGAGAAGCCTTTGATGGTCTCCTCAAGAGGCACAAGCTTGCCAGCATGGCCGGTGAACACTTCAGCAACCTGGAAAGGCTGCGACAAGAACCTCTGGATCTTGCGGGCACGTGCTACTGTCAGTTTGTCTTCCTCAGACAATTCATCCATACCCAGGATAGCAATAATGTCCTGCAGGGACTTGTAGTCTTGCAAGATCTTCTGAACTCCACGGGCAACATTGTAGTGTTCAGCTCCAATAATGTTGGGGTCCATGATACGAGAAGTAGAGTCAAGGGGGTCCACTGCTGGGTAGATGCCAAGCTCAGCAATGGCCCGG
This sequence comes from Carterocephalus palaemon, assembly GCA_944567765.1. Lineage (NCBI taxonomy): Eukaryota > Metazoa > Arthropoda > Insecta > Lepidoptera > Hesperiidae > Carterocephalus > Carterocephalus palaemon. The sequence continues at coordinate 6,399,415 of OX155645.1, forward strand.
GACAGCACAGTGGTGGCATCCAAGTGAGCAAAGGTGGTAGCCGGGGCCGGGTCAGTCAAGTCATCAGCTGGCACATAGATGGCTTGCACAGAAGTGATGGATCCCTTCTTGGTGGTGGTAATACGCTCCTGCATGGTACCCATGTCAGTGGCCAAGGTGGGCTGGTATCCTACAGCAGATGGGATACGACCCAGAAGGGCAGACACCTCAGAACCGGCCTGAGTAAAGCGGAAGATGTTGTCAATAAAGAGCAGCACGTCCTGGCCTTCCTGGTCTCGGAAGTACTCGGCCACGGTTAGGCCGGTGAGAGCCACGCGGGCCCGCGCGCCTGGGGGCTCGTTCATCTGGCCGTACACCAGCGCTACCTTAGAGGTCTTATCTTTGAGGGAGATGACGCCGGACTCGATCATCTCGTGGTACAGGTCGTTGCCCTCACGCGTGCGCTCGCCCACGCCAGCGAACACGGAATACCCTCCGTGCGCCTTGGCTACGTTGTTGATCAGTTCCATGATGAGCACAGTCTTGCCCACGCCAGCGCCGCCGAACAAGCCGATCTTACCACCCTTGGCGTAAGGCGCAAGCAGGTCGACGACCTTGATGCCGGTGACCAAAATTTCCTGCTGCACCGACATGTCCACGAATTCGGGCGCTTCTGCGTGGATGGCGGCCGTCTTGTCGGTAGGGATGGGGCCGCGCTCGTCGATGGGTTCCCCAATCACGTTGATGATACGGCCGAGTGTCTCCACGCCCACGGGAATGCGGATTGGCGAGCCGGAGTCCAGCACGACCTGCCCGCGCACCAGCCCCTCGGTACCGTCCATGGCGATGGTGCGCACCGTGTTTTCACCCAAGTGCTGCGCCACCTCAAGGACGAGCCTGGGCTGCCGATTTTGCACTTCAAGAGCATTTAGGATGGATGGTAGCTCATCTTCGAATTGCACGTCCACCACAGCACCGATGACAGCAACCACCTTACCTTGACCCTTTCCTGCGGCTTTTGCTGCATAATCCCGCTTTTGTCCAGCAGATACAGCTGCGATTTTGCTGCATTCCGATAAGGCTTTTTCGGTTACTGCCTTCGCGGCTAGAAAACCGCTTCCAACCCTACTTACAGCCCCCAACATTTTTTTAAGATGTTTGATACAGTTGGGTGAGGTACACTGGGCTAGTGGGCTACTGCAGTGCAAAATTATGTAATAAAATAACCAACAAATATTAACTGATTGATTCTCTTGTCGCGAAAAGTCAAACGTAATAAAAAATTTTTCTCCTCAAGGCAATGGCGCAGCGTTCGCTCAGCCAACGACAAGTATTTTAGAACATATACTAATCTGTGTTTTAGAACGTGGAAAACAAAATTATATTAAAAAAAAAAGAATCCGTTTGAAATTGGAAAAAGAAGGGCTAGAAAAATAAAATTGTAATAAAGCTAAATGTACCTACATAAAAGTAAAAATTAAATATAAAATCCACATAAACTACAAAAAAAAACCTTTAAAATAGTAATAAATGGTATTTACAAAGTAATAATACTAAGATTAAACAGCTGATGTTACAAAACTACGCGTAAAATTAATCTGTGCTTTTGATTGAATAATGCAGTGTTGCCAGTGGCAGATAGTCAAATGTAACATGAGACACCTCAAAAAGTTACATTTTCACGACAAAAGTTACATTTCTATATTTTATGTGGAAAACAACACTAATACTATAATATGACACTTTATTACACAAAAACTAAAAAATTTTTCTGTCCCATTACGGTCAATCTGGGTAACTTTGGCCCAAAATTATATTTCCGATTATTATTATTTTTTACAGATTGCTAAAAATATAATTTTACAATTATCAGATAAAAATATAATTTGATAAAAATATAATTTTACAATTATCAGAAAGAAGGTATCTTCGTAAACGTATTTCACCCGCCTAAATGTGTCATTTGTCAATGACAAAATTCAAAAGTTGCCTTTTTCGTAAGTACATTAAAGACGGTACTTTTCTCAGTGTTAAAAAGTAGCATTCAGCGCTGTTCATAATAGGTTTTGAATGGTAAGTTGCAATGTATGTAACCAACTTGTCTGCCTATCATTTAATAATTTTTTTGCAATATATCGAATTTGATATAAATATGCATGTAGTACATTCGATATCGTGAAAAAATCTTTTTGTCCATACTGAAAAAGATATCATGCCTCAGGACGAATCTCTCTAATGACAAAGGTTACATATAGTTGGATTTGGCCAACGAATCGACCAGAAATAGTGCTATTATCAAATAACAATATCATAAGTCTTAGATGAATCGTAAATAACTCGAAAAAGCAGTTATTTTGAGATAAATGATGATTTTTGGCGATGGAATGGGATGATTTGAAAGGATGACTTTACAGCATTTTTTATAATTAAGTACATAGTTACTTTTCGGTTAAAATTTTATTTTTTAACAATTATTTAGATATTTTGAAGGGCCATAACAGCCTGATTTCCTATTTTTCCTATCAATACCAATTAATAAAAGATTTAATAAAAAAATATGTTTCGTAGAGTTTGATTGAGAGATATGTTTCTTTGGATGTAGATTATATATTTTTCCGCTAGTCTATAGACACGGACGCGGGAGCGGGACTACATGTATGTCAATTGTCAGGCGGTCGCTCACCTGCCTGAGTAGATTTAGAAATAATTAAACGCGAGTGGGTGAAAGCGATAGGACGAAGTGACACTGACAGATTCCTGACAGTTTGGTCACAAAATCAAGGGAACAAAAACCAAAAACTTTATTGGATGCGTTCCGTTTCACGATTTAAATATTTTAATAAGTCCTAAAAGTAACGTAAAAGTTACATTTTGAGTCGTGTTACATGGAAGTTACATGAGAGGGTCAAAAGTAACGTAAAATGTAACAAAAGTTACATTCTGGCAACGCTGGAATAATGTCTACTTAACTTTTTCGAATTACACGGTTCCAAGAAGAAAAAGCCAGAATCAATAACATTTTTTAGGCATTAATTAAGGGTTGTTTTTGACGTGATAACGTCTTAAAAATTGATGAACATCGACAGCGCATAATATGAAAAAGTGTCCCGTTCCGCTTGAGTGTTTTTTTGGGCGGGACTTTTGTACATTCCAGCATAAAAAGAGAAAAATATACTGATGCACAGGAAAATATAAAAAAAAATATTAAATGAGCGGTTTTCTGCAGAGAAATTATTTTCAATAAATTAATTTTACACACGACAACATTGGCGGTTCCATGGCTCCGAAATAGGGAACTGTCAAAATATATATATAGACTTGTCTGTTATCTTTGTATTTTCAATTCTTATTGTATAAAAGACGTTATCACGTAAATCTATCGTCCGTAAACCGACTTTACAGACAAACAGTTTTTTTTAATTCATTATAGTGTTGAAAAGATTAAGGATAAAGTAGAATGTCAGTCAGTTCTGTCTGTGCATTACATCAATAGCTGTACCGGCGAGAAGTTGTCGTCGGGGGGGTCTACGAGTATCTAGGGTTGGGTACAGTCACAGATACTGTCATGTCAAATTGTCAATGTCATGTTTGTCAAAATTAAGTTATGATGCGTAATTCCGAGGTTACAAAATATAAAAATACATCAAGAAACAATCGTTAGGTTAAATAAAATGATATGAGATCAGAGAAAGTTTATTAACAAGAAAAATGTACCGCAGGGCAATTTATACACAAGTAAAATTGCATTGATATGTATTTGTTAACTTTATTTGTAAGATAAGTGTGAACACTAACTAAATGTGATGTTTTGTCGTATTGTGTAACTAAATGTTTATTATTTTTTTGAAGATTCTTTGGCGCCAAGGCATTAAAACAATTTATTATTCTAAACCATGTATCAAACAATTGAAAATTAATTGTTTAAATGTAAGGGAACAAGGGACAGTAGCTATGGATGATGGCTATGTCAAGAAATTTATGAATGCAGTAGGATGGATGGACGTATCCAGGACGGTAATAATATATAAATCATATTCCATTATTGCTATTCACAAATGTGCATTAATTCTCAACAAGCATTTTTATGTTTCAGCGTCTGAAGTTAACTGGATATTTCCTATATGAATGTGTACCTGACAAAGTGTCTTATAGCGAATGGTTTGATAGGCTAGAGTTGCCGGATACATTTGTCTCTTGGTTTGTGATCACAGAACTCCATGTGTGGTTGCTAATGGTGAGGTATATGGCAGAAGATGTTGCCACCCACAATTCAGACAAGAAAAAATATATTAAAGGGGACGGACATTTTGTAAGAAATTGCATCATTGAAGCCCTGTGGGCTGATGTTGCAAATAGAATTAAGTTATTAGAGGTAAGTTGTCATATTACAAAGTTACAGCCAATTTATAAAAAATAATATGCTATTTACTTATTTTAATAGGTCTTCCTATTATAGGTTAAATAAAAATGCTGCTGTCTTCATAATACACTTTCAAATATCCAATAAATTTGTCTCTAGCCACCACAGGGGACAACCCAGTGGCAGTATAGAGTAAAAATACAAAGTTGCACAATGTTTCATAATTTTTTGTAACAATTTTGCAATACATATATATTACATCAATTTCATTTCATAGAATAATTATAATACAATACAATAATGGGATCACAATCGGGATCTAAAAAGACTAATAAAAAGAAAGGAGGCTAAATGCATATCTCCCTGACAACCTAAAGGCAAGCAAATTATGCCTATAATTATTGTAAATATTCTTTTTACAAGTGAGAATTAATCGAACTTTGATATGGACATTCCATGATGTTTCTTTGTTTACATTTTGGATAGCTATTTCTGGATCAAGGATATGAACCTTAATCTTGATCAAATCAAAATTCACCACCTTTGGTTAATCATTCAGGGATACGCATTATTATGTATCTATATGCTACACTATGATATGAATCTGATCAATATACTTTGATTTTTAAGGGTGCAAATCCATCTCTGGCCAGGAAACAAGTATCAGAATTGTCAGAACAGTTTCAAGCCACCCTTGTTGCCTATGATGAGGGATTGAGTGATGATAAAATCTTGGCTGCTGCTATTTGGAGGAGGTTTTTCTCACTTTCAGAAGACACTAAAGCAGAGCATGTTGAGAGTGTTGTACATTTTATCAGACATCAGGTATTTACTTAATTGTTAAAGGTTTAAGGTTTTGGTCAATGTAATTTTCTCAAGACAGTACCATTAAAAAACTGGAAATTTGCTTTTCCATTCTGCTTACCTAATCTATTAAAAAGCTTATTTTTTACTTTGTTTTTGAATCATTGGTGTGTTCAATCAATTACTCGAGCCAGATGTGGTTGCCTATCATAATTTAAGGCTTACAGATCTCCTGTAATTGTCTCGCAGATTTTAGTGACAATAGTATTTTAGATAATTGACAAAAAGAGATTTGGCTAACGTGACTCCAGCCAGAAAGTTTAAAAAACCATCCAGGGATTTTAAAGTCTGCTGAACATTCACAGGAGCTGGGGTTCTAATTATCTGTAAGACTCATATTAAGATAGGAAAAGATAGACAACATCTGGCTAGAGTATGTAATGGACGCGTATTTTTAATTTTTTTTTTTCAGATATCTGAATTAGACAAAATACCGAGTGAACATTTAAAATGGAAACCTGATATTGCTTGGCTAAGTATACTTAATCACTAAAAATGTTAAATATTTCCCTGTAAAATAGATAGCTAGTTAAAAAAAAATAAAAAATCATACCTTTAAAAAATGGATTTTTATTTTAAAACATTTATGTTAATTATTTATACATATTATAATATAGTACATGCTTAGACAAACTTAACAGCTTTTATCTAATTCGTTAGTCAAGCTTTTCTATATATTCTCCAGCCGTCCTGCAAAATTCGGCGTGCGGTGTATCAACCGCACCCGTATGGGAACCCTTCCAAGTAGAGATGGTTAATATAAGTGATATAACAATTAAATAAGAATATTATCCAATACACAAACCTGGGTAAGTGAGAACTGGATAAGTGAGAAAACTCTATAAGTGAGAAAACTCTATAAGTGAGAGTAATAGCCAGAACCCGTCATTTTAAGCTCCCAAAACCTCTATTAGCGAGAAACAGAAACCTCTGTAAGAGAGAGTCGTTTTTCCCTCATGGACCTCTGTAAGTGAGACTGCTACTTATCTATACCTATATAAGCGACAGTCGAGCTTTATTTATTTTATTATTTATAGCTACAATAAAAATACATACATACATAAAAGATACACACATACAGTAACAAATGACAAAACAAATTACAAATTTAACATCTGCTATTTTATGACTCATTCTTAACTTTCGTGGAACTTCCTACCATTTTTTTAAGTGTAAATAAGTTCTAAATAAAATAAAATTATATTGTTATTGCTGCGTACTTCTATAAGAGAGAAACGCTACCCATGTACCTGCATTAGCGAGAAACTCGGGTTAGTGAGAAACCTCTATAAGCGAGAATGAGATTGTGCTCCCTTGAACTCTCGCTTACCCAGGTTTGACTGTAATTAAAAACAACCATTATATTAGCTAACCAAAATTATCAACATCGAATAAAAATATCAACGCAATATTTTCATCACTAACCAGTATTTTATAACGATTAAACTGTTCCGAGTCTGCGTTCGTCTCGTCGCTTACTAAATTCCTAATACAAGCTATACAAAGTTCGGACTTCTTTGGGTCTGATGTGATGTTAGCTATGGTATCGAATTGCGCTGCGCGCGTGTTCCTTTTAACAAGGTATAACCGACAATCCCTGATTATGTAGGGCGGAATCCTATCTGGACCTGCAGAACGTTTGGGTTTTATTATTTCAAGAGATCGCTCTATCTAGATCCTGGATTCCTAACCTGGGGTAATTACCCCCCCGGGGGTAAAACTTGTATTTCGGAGGGGTGACAATGAGCCTAGCTGACCTATGTACAAAGTACATTTTGGAAAGAAGTAGGTGCTGAATATCATATCATAGCAGACAGAGCTTTAAAAATGTTGGTACCGTTTGCTACTACTTACACTACTTACAGTATATAGTAGCTACACGTATTGTTTGACTTCAACGTTGGGAGGAGGGGTAAAATCAGTGACCCTAGTTAGATCATAAGGGTAACAGACCTAAAAAGGTTAAGAACCACTGATCTAGATAGTATATAGAAAGGCGCAATTGCCCAATTTGCCTATAAAGGCGCAAAATAAACCTCCAGTTCCTATAGAGAGTATATAGAACTATTACCAGTGGCGGATTTACAAATTTTCCGCCAGTAGGCTATTCAATTTTTTCCGACCCTACTAACCTCCGAAATTCGATACCCTAGTTCGCTATCATATTATTTAATAGTTACGTACATTTATTGTGTCAATAAAATTGCAATTTTATAATTAGTGCTCTAAAATTTATATTTTACAAAGCGTTTAGTACTTTTCATATTTAGACGTTACAGTGTTCACTTGTTAATATACACAATATTATGTTTTTTTGTTAAATTTTCGAGACTCATTTTCTCTATGTATATTATATATTTTTTTGTATGTAAGACAAAACAATTTAGACCAAATTTGCCGCCCCCTAAAATTTGCCGCCCTAGGCTTCAGCCTACTCAGCCTGCTGGTAAATCCGCCACTGACTATTACCCGTACGAATTAGCTGTGCACCTCGCTGGAATGCGACCCCTCTCCCGCTGCCCCAGCTCCGTCGTGAGCGTTCAGAGCGATAGCATCTTTGTTACCGTAGCGTGTCATCGTTTTGAATCGCCAGTTGTTGATATTAAGTTTTTTAATTTAATGTTGTTGTAGTTAGTTTTCGTTAAGTTGAACATTTTTGCTTTATTTTAGTAGCCTGTTTGTGTCAAGAACAATGGGACTATTCATAATAAAGAAAGGACTTTAATATGTATTAAGGGTGTTGGCGTTCTTTGAAATTGAGAACGCAAGTAAACGATTTCTGATTCCTGTAGACCAAGCTATAAAAAGGGATTATGCAGCATCTATGGTGTATCAAAAAGGACACTGATGAATTTTAAAAACGAATCCAAGAAAGCAGTACAAACTTTTTCTCCGAAGCTTAGTACTTCGGTGGTGGGAGCCTAGTAGTTTTTGGTTGTTTATATTTACTACCTTTATCATTACGATAAGAACCTATACCACTAACGATAAGAACCATACCTATGCATCTTGAAAAAAAATTTAAAAAAATATTTATACGAAATTATCCAACATTTTTTGCTAAAAGTACCGACAGAGTGACGTGACAGGTGCACAGTTAATTCGGACGGGCTATACACTATCTATTCAAAAAATAGCTTCAATACATCTTTCCGTTGAGGAGGACAAACCAACAAACACACCAGCAAACATAATATATTTGTAAGGATACTTTTTATGCAAGTAACAAAAACTGTAAGGTATAGATTTTATTTTTGTTTAATATCTTCTTTGAAATAAACAAAAGCCAATGAAGTGTTTTTAATTAAGAATAATATAATCGTCTCAGCTCATCACATTTCTGTCGTTCCCATAATATAGTGACAACAGTTTTGCACAGGTTACTCAGTTTGCATTCAATATCACACCAACTCATTCTGTTATCACTTAATTTTGAGTAGAAAGCTGAGTATAAATCTAGAAGATGTTTTTGATTGGTCACCATTCGGTGAACTAATCTGTCCATGGATCCCGGGGAGAGGTCTGGAACTCCAAAACTGTTTCGTACGTCGTAAAGTTGGAACCAACGTGGTCGTCTATGCGGCGTGAGGTTTGCTTCAGTCAGGTTGTACACATAATTAACTATGTTTTGAGGCTCCTGAAAATCAAATTTAAATATTTTTTCATCGATTAAATTTGACAAAGTTAAGAGGATATCACAAGCGAACAAGTCGACACTTTTTCCATACAAACGTAGTCCCCTGTTTCCTCGTAGGATAAAGAAGTAACAGAAGAAAAAAAAATACCATACGATTTATACGTACCTCTGCCATGACTGTACGTTTTGTTTTTTTTCATAATTTGATTAATAGAAGAGAAAAAAAATCATTTAAAATCAAAAAAATCGACTTTTTTTACATACATTTTCAAACATCAAGCAAACTGGTAATTACTAATATATCCCAAAAAAGCAAAACGTACGGGCATAGCTTAGACCCTGTCCTACATTTTAACTGAAAGAAATATTGAAATCGGTCTAGATTTCGAGGAGGAAACAGGGGATTACGAAAGGACGATTTTCTTAATTTTACGTAGGTAAAATCAGTTCGAGACTGCACTTCTCTCTATCGCACGCTAAGGGGTAAGGTTGGGCTCAGCGCGACAGCAATATTTTTGGTAAAAACCTATTCTTCAAAAGTGACGGTCGACTGGAGTGCCCTTAAGCAACGATGAGTGCGGTCGGTTTATTTGATGGGTGACTGCTAGTGGCAAAAATTTCATGGGCGCTATCGTGCTTCGGAGGCCACGTTATACCGTCGGCCGGTTGTTTTCATGTGTGGAAACAATAGTCAAGCTTTGTCGAACCTTCGGGCGGCTTGAGAACATTCGACACTGGGTTGGCCACTAACCCCTCCACCAATCCGCATTGGAGCAGGGTGGAGTATATTTTAGACCTGCAGCGAAATTCGGAGAATTTAAATGAATATAAATAATACTTTGAGTATTAAATTTGACAAACAAACACATTTTTAATTGAATAATTTATTGTTTTAGGTGAAATGATTTTTTTTTTCAAAATAATAGTTATGCGTATGGTTTACTCACAAAAGCAGCAGTATTGAATGTAGCTATTTTGTAGTTCAAATTATAATGTGTATATGTGGTCGCGCTCCCGCCACCCCATGCCATGCTGACTGGTTTTCCATCTGGACTGTAGAATATTTTGAACTCATCCGAATGCGTGTGACCATTGAATTCTGCTGCAATAATTGACTTGAACCTGTTATTGTAAATGTTTTATTGATGATTCTTGGCACAATCGGTCTAGTTAAATATTCAGTATAACAAATGAATAAAAATATTTGTAGAATGATTTGTCTTCTTTATTCAAACTCCATTCAGAATTAACCGAAAGTGACAAATACACTTCATGCTGCATCAACAATTATGTTAGTTAGTATTAGATATGACTAGGTTATGACCATCACTGCTGGACTCCAACATACAATTACTTACTGGACTACATATTACTAACAGAACTAATTGTCCCTAACAATACTTGCTTCTATAGTCCTCATACCTACTAACGGACTCACCAAATATTGTTTTTATTAACATCATCACATCTTTACTAATTGCACTAACTGTCCTAGTCCAGCAAGAAATGGTTGATGCTTCATGCTCGTATAATATCTTATAACTGAACGATTCGTGAGTGTCTATATTCATAGTTGAAGTTACCGGCTTACTCACGTGTGATTTAAGTCGGAAATAGGCCGACTAGTTTCGATCTATTACGATGATCATCTTCAGGAGTGAACGCGTTCGTGGCGGTCACGGCGTACAAGCCGGTAACTTCAACTATCGTATAATATCCCTAAAAACATATAAATTATCACTTGATCAGTATGGCAGGCTCACCGTAGTATGACCATAGGGTATGACACTCAATAAAATTTCTCACAATTTTACCTATTAACAATTTTGTTGTATTCTCTGGTCCACGTGAACATAAGGTCGTTGACGCCAGCGGGGATGTGCGCTAAAATGTGGACTTTCTCGCCGGCCAACTCGGCTTTGTGTAGTTCCTTAACCAGCCAATCCAAATGTCTTTTAGGACTCAGAGGGTCGTAAACTAGCCACCTGTAATAGATAAATCTATATATATATAAAAGGAGAAGGTGACTGACTGACTGACTGACTGACTGACTGACTGACATATCAACGCAGGGCCTAAACTATAAGGGTTAGAAACTTGAAATTTTGCACAGAGGTTCCTTTTATAACGTAGGGGAGTACTAAGAAAGATTTTTGAAAATTCACCCTCTAAGGGGGTAAAACGGGGGTGCAAAGTTAGTATGAAACTTTGCCGTTTTTGAAGTCAAGTGGGCAACCCGAACGCGGGCAGACGTCGTTGATGGGTCTAATTCTACGCGAGCGAAGCTGCGGGCGTCCACTTGTACGAGTATATTAGACTTTGCTTTCGGCTCCGCCCGCAAAGTATTTTAGTTTGGGTAAATTATGGCATTAGTAGGTACCTTTGAATATTTATTCAAGCGAAAATAGCCGGACGGCAGTGAAAGTAGTCGAGCAATAACAAAACAAGAATACTATCATTTTATTGAAGCCATTCATGCGATGTTTGATCCCCTTAACATACTATACTTGTGATGATGACATTCATATGATTGCCGCCAATAAGCCGTATCGGCATTGGGCGTGCTACATTTGTCGGCAGGGAACAAGTTGATGAGAATAGCCGAAGGTAGGGCCCAGTCGCGCGTCTAACAGTGAACCAATGTGATTTGAAGAAAGATAGAGATTATGAATAAAACCAGTCAAACCAATTGTATCTGTAAGCGACGTTGTTGTTGAGAGATATCACCCGTAGTCCGGGCCTGATCAGCCTCGAGAACTCTCCGCGCTCGAGCAGCGTGGCTTTTGCAGCTCTATCCAAATAGAAGCCCCATTTGTCGGCAAGGGCCTTGTAGAGCCAAGTTGTTGTCAAGTTTTTTTCTTTTATTGATGCTGGAGCAAATCTGAAAAATAATGGAAAAACACTTGACGTTACATGTTAACGACTTCGTGGCGCGTTGGTGAGTGTCCCGATAAGCGGGTTCCGGGTTCGAATCCCGGCCAAGGCTGGGATTTAATTTGCAGACAAATATTTGTACTCAGGTTATCCAAACCATCCATGGATGTGAAATAGGTAGTGTTGTTTTCTACATGCCATCTGCATCTCATGCCTAGGCTGCGGAGGCCTACTTGCCTTGGAGGCCACGTTAAGTCTACTCCGGCCTCGGTTGTTATCGTAACGTAACAGTCGTTAAGTGATGTCAGAGGAATTGGGGCGATTACTTCCGGCAATATGTTCGGCCAATAACACTTCTGCCAATCTACCCAGCGTGGAGGAGTCAGTTAGTTGGTCAGTTGTGAAAAGAGACCGTGCCTTGCAGGCACTTTTTAGGCAGCAACCCATTTTCTTCCCACCACCACCACAACCGTCTTTGTCTACGTTGGACACATGCGGCTTTAGTCCACCACGTTGGCCAAGTGCGAATCGGCAGACTTCATATACCTTCAAAAACATCATGGAGAACTCTCTGGTCCCTTCACCATTAGAGCAGTGACATTTAATTTCTTAAATTGCACATAACTCAGCAAAGTCAGAAGTAGTGAGTGCCACTGGACGATAATGGCTTGCTGCCTAAAAGTAAGTAACAAAAGGCTTACTGGTTGGTCGGCTGAGATTCATGGTTCCCAATTGCGGGGACGACCATAACGTGGTCTCCAAACGACCTCCTCATCTTGTTCACGATGTGAGCGTTCGTCTCGTTGATTAGTTCGTAGGTGGTTTCCCAAACATGATGGTCTATGCTGTCTCCGATGTAGTAAACCACGTCGATGTCCTAGAATAACAGAAGCGTCACGATAGAAAAATGTTTATTGCCTCATTAGGATGACTAAGGACTGGCAGCTGTTTCAAAAAATAGTATCAAAGCACGTAACACACAGCTACAGATTTTAAACGATTTATAACAGACAACGAGCATGCAACACAACTCATCTGCTGTTGCCCATGACACCTGTCTCGGACCCTGAACAAGACTCAAAAGTATCTGGTTCAATATTGCTCACAAATGCGATTATACCCTTGAGATACTTAAGTCAAAGGCAGTCGGCTATCAGTCTCAAACTGAACCAAAAAAATTCAGGCTAAATACTAATCGGTTAACATTTAGGATCACACTAACCTTGTGTGTAGCAATGGTGTCAATAGCATCGTCATACGCCCAAATAGGAGTATCGCAATCCCTGTAGTCCCCCCAATAACCAGCTGGGGCGGCCCTTTTGGGACTCGCTGGTTCAATTGGTAGCTCGTTTTTCACTGTCTCTGTTATTGAATTCGACACCTCCAGGTCCAAATACACTGTACCGTTTAAGTTAAGGATGCTTTGATTTATGATATAGTCGTCTGGATAGAGCTTGCGGATCTCGGCCTGTTTAGGAGTCTGTCCCTTTCGGCAGCAAGTCGGCTCACCGCATTCCGCTACCCCAAAGGGTTCGTAGTAGGGGTCGATATGCGCATCGGTGACAATGACCGCCTTAAAGGGTTTTGACAAAATGGGACGACGTTTCTGAAAATGAAAAAAATGATTTGATTAATAATTATACTGTAAAAAAATTTTTTTTTTAAAAAGCTTTTATAACTTGACCTTGAAACCTAATCGTGGTCAAAGTTCATTACAAGACTTTACCACAAGTGCAAACACGACTATGATACGATATTCCATCATGAAGTTCCAGTTAATATCTTCCGGCTCCATCATCAGATCAGTTCGACAGTACCATATTATTGCATTGTCATCGGAACCTAATATGTGTGCCAAATTTCAGCTCGATAGCTTCAGTGGAAGTGGGTGAAATTTTGATTGCAAGATTCCAGGACATAGGTACATACATACATACATAATACATACGAGTGAAGTTAAATAAAATCTTTTAATTACTAACGAATCTTTTGTTATGTTGAATAACTACACAAAATTAACTGTCGTGGTTTACTAAGTCGTACCTCCTGAACGATGAATATTAATAATTACACTCCAATATAAAATCGGACGCCTATTATTAGGTACCTACTAGATATCTATTTGGATTCAACATGACCTTGCCACGAGATAAGTTGTTTCTTAATCAAGACAAAGAATTTACACCAGACCCATTAAATAACATCATTTCTGTTTGGATGCCATATTGCCCTTATTTAATTATCTAAAACTAAATACGGTAACAATGCCAAGCATGTGTATTTAGTAATTAACTTTGAATATAATTATTTAAATAATCATTTTAGTCGCATGCCAAGAATATTTTTCTCCACTAAGGATCAGTAACGATTTGTTGTAGTTAGTATGATACTGTGTAGTTAATATGATCCTCATTGACAAGCAATACTTCGGAAGTTGTAAGTTACAAGTAACAACGTCGTAAAATATGTTCAGATTTTCATGAAATACACACCCCCACAATTTCGCTTCTCGTTACACATTCGATTTTTCCAAATAGCTACTATATTTTTTCAAGCGTTTAGTGTCTAGCCTTTATTATTGGTTCAAGTAGATAGTAGATACCTAATTATTTTCAAATTATCCATTAAAGCTTTATTGGACAAAAGAGAAAAAGATAAGAAGATTTATTAATAATCTCTGTCTTTCTTTGTATGTGTTTGTGTGTAATGGTTAATTTATTGCATTAACTCACCAATGGAATGAAGACAGGATTTGGTAGGTCAACTTGCCAGTCAAATCTGGGGTCGTTGTAAGGACAAACATCGCCCTTGAGGCCGTCTTGAAGCACCAAAGAGCAGAAGCCGGCGGGCGTTGCCTTTGGTTCGTTCCTGATTATGTAATTAAATACAGGCTGAAACAATTAGTATTTTACTTGGTATTTTTACAAATTTATAACTACCAAAGTTATTTATTTATTTGTGCATCTATAATTCTTTATAGGTAACCAGCTAACTCATATGTACATGTCGGATAAAGGTCGACTAGTTTCGGTCGGTTTTACAAACACAATCTTCGTTTTTTATACATATTGGTATAGCCTTATTGAACTAATTTAGCAATAAAACTCCATACCGTTGGTATAATAGATTTTAGTAATGTACTTAAGTTCCCTTTGAAAAAAAATATAACTTCAATTGTACCTACCAAATTCAGCTCAATAACACCCCGACAGATATGGTAGCTTTCGATGCCTAGACTTGTGCACATAGTAGTGATGGCCTCTATTAAGAGGTTATCACTTTGGCCTTTCTTCACACCGTCGAACAGAGCGGCAATCACGCTTCGGCATATAATGCAGTCAAGTGTCTGAAAATAATACATGATTTCAATTAGAATCCTCACAGACCGTCAGGTCCTTGTTAATTTCCCTGTGTCTGGAAGGCATTAAGTACTTTAAAGGTGATAAAACTTGTATACGGTAGCGCCCGGGGCAGTACCTCCGTCATACCCATTTGATACTTATGTCTACATAGATGTAAATGGTCCTATTCAGTTATTTATTTACTGCAGCACTCAATTTTAGTTATTTATTTATTGCAGCGGTGTGTGTGTGTGTGTGTAGCGTTTATTTATTTATAATTGTTTTAACACCCCACAAGACGACTGTCTTTAAAATCTCCAACCTTTCCACTTCCATCGTGTAATACGCTCAAGCGAGGTAATTGTGATAATACGAGCATCTAAATATGTAATTCACCACCAAAAGGCTATTTATTAGATATCCATGGCTTAAAATGCAGGACAATTTAGAAGCCCTTCATAGATAAATTAGTTCCAGACAACCTCGAGCAAGGATACATGTGACAAGGCATGTTATATGACTTCGACGACAGAGATGAAATACATACTTACGAAGAACTCAAATACATATCAAATATTTTTGTTTCTTGCGTAAATGAGATAAGTAGGTGCCTAATCATGCGATCCCATAGATGTGATAAACATACACACCTAGTTTAGACTCTACGGTCAAGATCGAGATAAGATTGCATTAAGTTGACAACCCTGAGTAGGTGGGTATTACATATCTCATCAAACAAAATAGCATCAACCGACAAAGTTAAAATATTTTTTTTTTAAATTACTATTACGTGCATATCACTGCACTTGTGTTCAATTTCAAAGTTTTTATGCTTATTTAATGTTTTTAAAATGTTCATCAAGTTTGTTTTTAAAAATGTTCACTGTTGGTGCACTAATGACTGTTTCAGATAATCTATTCCATTGTTCTACTACAAGATTAGGCAAAAAGTGATATCGAGGGTTGCTAGAGCTTGCGTGTCTTCAGTTTCATTGATAGTTGAGCATTTGGTAAATAGAGATCTGCAATATTTATGACGTTGATCTACCATACCATACCTGTGTGTGTAGGTTGATTAAGGGTTGATAAATATTAATATGCGCAGATTTTATTGTATTAAGTAAATATTGCCAAAAACTGTACTGTATGTTCTCTTGTTTAATTTGTTTTTTCATTTAATTTTTTTACTTTTTCTTTTTTAATGTTAGTTTTTTATAATATTAGTTAATAACATCTGTTAGGCAGTTCGAGCTACTTTCACTTAATAGGCTATACTCAAAATCAGTGTTGCGGTGTTATGTCGCAACTGGGCTGAGTGCAGACCCATTTGATATAATTTTTATATTTTAGCAAATAAATTCTTTTTTTCTTTACCTATACGCATAAAAACGCTAGACTAGACCGTTAAGCTAAATGTCCTGGGGTTGGGCAACAATTATCGAGCTTATAAAACTTGAAATGCCCGGTAGCAGCTCGGAGTTTGGATTTGTGCCTAGTGTACTATATATACAATTGGCTCGCCATCTATTGGGGCGATTATTATACATAGGGCCTAAAAACATAACTGGTGAAAAGTTGATGTATACACACCTCTGCCTACCTCTTCGGGGAAATACAGGCGAGATGCAATTTTTTTTTATCAACTACTTCGCGGTTTCCCTTCAGAGCATTACATTCAAAAGACATATTATTATGTACTCAAAATGCTTATTCGAGGCGGCTTAAAACTTTGACCACTAACCCCTCCGCCAATGCACTGGAATAACTTGGTGGAGTACACTACAGGTTTTTGTATATATAGTACATTGTTTTGTGCTCCAGGCCTTCCAATATTTAAAATCAGAACTGTACCCTGCAGAGAGCAACAAATGTGTTCCGGCCATATCATACTTAATATTATCTAATTTATAAAAGGGCCCGTTGGCGCAATCGGTAGTGACCCCGCCTGTCGCGGGTTCGTATCCCACTTAGGACAAATATTCGTGTGACAACAAAAACTTGTGTTTGTTCTGTGTCTCGATGTTAATATTATCTATTTAAGTATGTATATATTTTAAAATGTATGTACATATATCAGTCTCTGACACCCACATTACAGGCTCGCGCCTTCTTGGGGTCAGATGGCCGTGTGTGAGAATGTCCAAGATATTTATTTAATATTTAATTTACTCGTTACTTTGATCCCCATACAAATAGGTACCTCAAACATTATTATACCTATTTATTAACAACATACCTACCATTCTAGTCTCCGTAACACGAGCGTTGGTCCTGAATCTCTCAGGCCGGTGCAGTATCTGAAATGCTTTTTGTAACACCTCATTTTCTTCGTAAGTTAGCTCCTTTCTAATAAATTTCTTGAAATATTCTTCTAGTTCATCTATAAAATGAGAGATTATGAAGATAGATAAGTATGTAGTCAAATTTTATTAAAATTACTTTATATTTTATAGTATGTTGTAAAAACGAAATTAAAATTAACACATTAAAAAGAAAAAAAATCAGGTTTATTTATCAAACCTATCAAATACTACTTCCTATAAATGGCAACTAGCAATTGATTGAATGAATTAATTACATTGGCCTGCTACGTCCTGAGCATGAGCACTCTTCATGATAACTTTTCATTGTGGTTTAGTGAAAAACATATGGTCGCAATTTAACCATCGCCCTATAGTATTTTAATTTGTTTCTGAAGTTTCAATTCCTGAAGCTTTAATTACAAAAGCGTTTAATAGATGGCGCATAGTGTATGTACATTTAAAATGTTATGATTCATGTATTTTTCATTCATATCATAAAAATACATCTGAGTAACTGCACTTGTTCGCAATATAAACTTTTAAACGATACCATCCTTCAGCATATCATTTCAAAGGGCTGCAAATATCTCGTCTCGATCTCTTCTCGTATGTAACATATTTCACGTACATATATATAAATATACATAAAGGATTTGAAATACATAAAAAATGGCTATGAAATAAGATAACATTATTTTTTATCTTATTTCATAGCCATCATATCTCACCTGTAGACAATAGTTGTGTCGCAACAGCGGAGCCCAGTATCGCTAATATAACAAACACTTTCATCTTGTGCGGTGGATGCTATAACAATGAACGATAAGGCACTCCACCTACACTTAGTATATCAATGAACAGATGCGAAAATATCTCTAGAGCTATGCAGCTAATGCAACATGTTTTAGTATTGGCTGTAGCGATGCGGGCAACGTTAGATTATATTCAAATTAAAATGATTTTTATCAATCTTACGCTAATCAGCTATCTAAGGCCAGCCGCACATTGATGCGTATTTAACTATACTGTGAATCAATGAAGGTTCACTACCGACTAGTGAGTAATATTGAGGGATGCAGTTTATAGAGTAACTTGTACTAACTGTGCTTACTTCCCTTTCCAAGCCGATAATGTTTATTTAATAAGTACCATTACCAACTTAGTCTTTTTTAAATGTATACTGTTTGGACTAACACTCCCTAACTCATCGTACCTATTCCAGGTTAATCGCACATATCATAAGTTGTGGCAGTGGCTGGAAAGAGCTGTAGACTTGATATCCCTCTTTCCAAGAATATAATATACAAATTATTTTAACGTGACCAACAACTGCGACGAAGTATCTGCTTCTGGTAAGACAGGCGCGAATGAGCGCTTAGCCTAAATTTGGCAATCATATCGTAATCAATCTATAGATCCTATAAAATGCTAATGAGTTCATTCAGTGAGTGTACAGGGCGTGTAGTCGGTACAAAATCGTAAACAACACGCACGACATATTTTATATTAATTAGTGATTGAGATTAAATTTGATAAGTAATTGAAAATGCGTATATGTATTTATTAAATCAATAACTTCTGTCGTGTCGTTGTTGAATTTTAATGCATTTGATAGTTCTCGAGCTATTAGAAGACTATTTTAAAAAAAACGGTAGCCATTTCTTCATCGATATATTCATTACTTAATTGATTTATTATTTTATTGGCACCACTCATCGTTTTCACATTGCCAGATTGAAGTTTAAAAAAAATTGAAAAATGATGTCTAAACCAGAGCTGTAGTAACGAGCTAACGAGGAAAATTAACTTCTTATATCGAAGTAATAACAAAACTGGTAGAACGCGAGTATAGTGAGATGGGGTAAGACTGCTACATGGGGCAAAACTAATACTTTTGAATAACTGTAAAAGTACACATTTCTTTTTTAATTTACTATATGTTGGTTACAACCATCAATGTTATCTGGTCACTAACATAATTAGAATTAAAAGGTATACTTTATTCTGGTTTGATCTAGTATTATATTTATTTCTTTTTTTCTGACTACGTTTACTTCCTTTTTCCTGTGAATCACTGTGATGTCACTAAAAAAAGCTTTGCGATTACTTTAGAAATTTTGGCACGATCAATTTCAAATTTACACCCATGCCTGAATGGAGCAAAACACAACACAATAACCATGTAAAGGAAATCACATCAATGAAGATTAACTGTATGTATAATAAAAAATAAATACAACATTTTAAGTTAAACGTTGCTCATTTCGACATCATCTATGTTCAAATCGTCCAACATCTCAGCAAGGGTGATACGAGGCACGGAGGCATCCATATCATCCGTGTCTATGGGCATTGTTGGCATTTTATCTTTGTCCTTGAAGATGTTAATGTTCTGCCTGAACGCTGGATCTTCTTCTAAGTCGTCCAAGAACTCGTTGTAATCACTGTAACAAAGCGAAATATTTAATTCGTGTCGATGTAATCGCAGAATACAGTGTGGTATACATGTCCTCGTCTACACAAACACATCTTGAGGATACACCTCAAAAAAATTTCATTCGCGTAATAATATACAGCAGCTACTTTGCTTTCTTTGAAATTGTAGAATTTTCAAATAACCTTTTAACCCCTGTTAAACCCCTTAGGGGTGGAATAATAAATAAATCCTTAGTGAGTGATTAGGTACGTTATAAAAGTAACAATTGGCCAGAATTAATACTTTTAGTTTCAGTTGTTAAGGCTCTTTAATGGAATCAGGACGAGTCTTTTTAACATATCAAAAGGTATATACTATTATACAGATAAGCTAAATCCCACTAGCCGCCCGCTACTAATAACTACTTAAGGATATCCATCCATCAGAAGACCACTGCTGGACATAGGTCTCCTCAATCGGTGCCACTCCTCCAGGTTTTGTGCCTTTTGAATCCAGTTCAAAATTAGAGCTTACTCCACCACGCTGCTCGAAAGCGGATTAATGGCCAATCCAGTGTTCTCAAGCCACCCGAAGGTCTTCATCATGGCATAACGATTGTTTTTACCATTGAAAACAACCGGGAACGGCTTACCGTGCCCTCCGAAGCACGGAAGCGCCCATGATATGTAGCCACTATAGGCCACCTGTCCACAAGCCGTCCGCGCCTATCGTTGCTAACTCTGTCGATCACATTGAATCGACGCGAGCCATTGGGCTAGGGACGCTACACCAGTATGCGGTGTATATCTTCCCCTTGATGACGTCTTTGGTATAGACCAATGCGCAAATTGAATAATCTTTTTTTATTACTTATCAGGGGTAATCAGACCAATTACCACCATTATCAAGTATCGTTTGATATACAACTATCATTAAAATCATGTGATAATTAACTTGTGCTTGATAGATACACTATTAAGACTTAAGATTCCTACGATTCATCATCATTAAAGAGAAGAGAAATTTATTTTAATTTATTTTTATTGTAGCGTCCATAGCCCAATGGCTCGCGTCGATTCAATGCGATCGAAAGAGTTAAGCAACGACGGGTGCGGTCGGTTTGTGGATGGGTGACCGCTAGTGGCAAAAAATTTCATGGACGCTACCGTGCTTCGGAGGGCACGTAAAGCCGTCGGTCCCGGTTGTTTTCAATGCTGGAAACAGTCGTTAAGCCTTGTCGAAGACCTTCGGGTGGCTTGAAAAGATTCGATACTGGGTTGGCCACTAACCTCTCCACCAATCCGCATTGGAGCAGCGTGGTGGAGTATGCTCTAGACCTCCCACAGCAGTGTCTGTGGGGGAGACCCGTGCCCAGCAGTGGGACGTATATGGGTCGCAACGAACGAACGATTTTTATTTATTTAAGCTCCTCATACAAAAATTGGTACAAAGGCTATTTATCACCTGAGATGATCATTTAGTTAGATGGTCACTGATCGTCATTTATTTCCTCTGTCAGTCTACACTACATTAACAGATGTAGTTGACAGGATCATGAGTTTGAGAGTAGCATAGCCAATTTATCATAATTCATAATGGAAAATATTTAAGATTACTTTCAACGGTGATGTAATAGCCCATTCTAAGAATTAGGTATCAAACTCGAGAAGATAATTTTCCAATCTAGGGTTTTTTGCCGCAGAAACAATTTTTTTAAGTTATTTGAGCTTTCAATAATTTTCCTGAAGGCATAAAAATCTGTGACTCGGCCTATTTGATGGACTTTGACCCGACCTCTTTGATACTATACCCTGTACAAGATAGCTTGATCTTTTTGACAGACTGGCTAGTGATGGGAAACAGAAAATATCTAGTAGTCCAAAAAAATAACGTTTTAAAATACTTGCAACTGTGACGAGATGAAATTCTTTATTGCACTAGATATATAAATGGCTTATATGGCCAGTCGATAGAACGATGGAATGCGTAATTAAAATTAGAATTAAATTTTTTTTTACCTTATTTTTCTAAAAAGAGTTATACCACCTAAAGAGACCCCAACCACTAGCCAAAGAAACCCCAACCAAAAGGACCCCGGTTCGTAACAATAACTTAACAATGATCTTTAATAATAATTTTTTGTAATCGATATTTGTAACGGTTACTGCCTGTTATTCGTGTCCCATCCGTCCGACCGATGTAACATTGTACAAACGTGTATTATTTTCAGTGTTCCTATTTAAATTTTACTTTGAAGCAATAAAAAGTCTTAAAATTTTCGGATAACGCTTGAATCTTAAGGGACTTTTGTGTTATATGTATTTTTTTAATATTATTACAATTTTTAAAATCATTTAATTAAGAAAATAATATGGTCGTCATTGCAAAGTTATGTCGATCACTAAAATTTACATCTGTCAAAAAGATCAAGCTATCTTGTACAGGGTATAAGAGGAGATTCTCGCTCTACAGTGGGCCATTAAAATTATGTTGATGATATTATAAGGCTTACCTTTAAGTAAGCCTTAATTTATCAGTATCTATTGATTAAAGTGAATAAAACTGGATTGTTCAAATATGTGCTTTTAAACTCACTCGTTAGTAGAGCTTAGTCCCTCGTGAAGCTCGTCAGCCATTCGCTTGAGCTTCCAGTACCGCGCGCGCCGCCGGGCCGCCTTGTCTTCGTAATACTTCTTCACCAGGAAAACGTCGGGTATACTGTCTCGGTCCAGCTTGTCGAGATTATCATCATTGGCGTTTGAGTCGCCTAAGTTGTATCTGCAGGAAAATGATTTCGGGCGTTGGTTTCAAGTTAGAAAAACCCAATAGTTGTTGCCCGATCTGGGGTCGAACCCTGGACCTCTGGCTTAGCAGTCGCGCTTACGACCACTAGACCAATGTGAATACATTTTTTTTACCGTTAATAGGAAATTGCACGACAAAAGAACTATGCGAAACTCCGCAAGCTAGTTTTTTAAGCATGAGGAAAAAAAAAGATAGAAAAATTGTATGCATTTATTATAAGTTTCGTAATATTAAAAATATTACAAGATGTGAGATATGTCAAATGTTCACTTAGCTTAAAAAGAATTTACAATATTCCAGTAACTACGTAATATTAAGCAGGCATAATTACCCCAAAACAGAATCACCAGGTTTCAATATGTGCCCTAAGTGAGTCCTTGTATGTATTGGATTGACATCTGTTCCCAGTTCACTTGTCTTGACGACCCAAACGTCGGCTACTACATGCTTGTTTGACACCATGCCTTGGCCAGGGAATGTTTTCTTTTCCTGTGAAATTAATCCATACTAATATTATAAATGCGAAAGTAACTCTATCTGTCTGTCTGTGTCGCTTTCACGCCAAAACTACTGAACCGATTTAAATAAAATTTGGTACACAGATAGTCTAGAGCCTGAGAAAGGACATAGGCTACTTTTTATTTGGAAAAAAGTGTTGTAAGGGGTTGAAAAGGGGGTTGAAAGGTTCTATGAAAGGTTTGTCATTTTCAGAACTAGAAGCATAAAATCTATATTATAGGCTGTTAATTAGATATAAATAAATATGGAATTCAAAATTTGTAAAAATAATGTAAGGGTGTAAAATAAACATATATTATTATGTCTAATTCCACGCGAGCGAAGCTGCGGGCGTCCACTAGTTTTATTATAAATATAAATAACCCTTTTAACCTATGTCTGCAACACCATGTGCCAACTTAGGAGGAACGTACATAATTGCTTTTAGGTTTCCATGCTCAAACCAAAGGTGTAAAACGGAACTATAATAAGTATAATAAGCTTCCATTTTCTGTCTACCCTTCACAGGGTCCATCTTGAACGGAAATAGGTAGACACCTAAAATTTTCACAGAATTCGTGTTACTGCGGCCACTATCAAAACAAATTAAAAAAAAAAACTACCTACGTCTTACTTCCATATCTTTATCTAATACATTTTTCTCTTTTCACAAACTACGTGTCATTAAAGCTTCCATCTCGAGAAATAAAAAAATTAAAAAAAAAACAATTAATTTATTCCCAAGGCTTATTGATAGTTATTCTGTTTCTAAATGTATTTGTATTTAAGTACGGTACGGAAACGTTCTTAGATCTAATCTGACTGGTACTTGACAAGTTTTTAAAAGCTAAAGATTACTGTACATCCTAAAATAAAATATCAGTACATAATAATAAGATGGATTAGGTACTTACTTTTTCTTTAAGAATATCGATATCCATGACTGTATATTCGACGAGTTGTTTTGGATTGCAAATAGGAGTGAATGGATATCTCCAATAAACTGTTGATGACAGATCACAGACTGCAACCCAAGAAGAAGTTCATTGTAGACAAAAATAATACCATTACAGGACAGATGTTAGAAGATATTATAAAAAGAGATTAGCTTATTCCTACATTTTGAGTCCGCCTCATTGACATCAAGAAACATAGGTACAAACAAAATTTTGCTCCATTTAATGACAATAATTATTATCAAGGCCAAAAGCCACCAATGCCATTTTATCATAATTACAGTAAAAAATAACCAATATGTTACTGTTTGGGTTAACAAAATATTTGTTTGCTATGGCCTGTCTATGCCATATAGTAAGTTTAATGTTTTCAGACTGCCTAATTTAGTAAAAACCTGTCCTAGTATATACTTGCATCATGAATGGACAAAGATTCATACAAACTATTTTTCTTAATGCAGAATAGCACTAGCCATATAGCTTTGTGTACTTTACAAAGTTCATGTGGTGATGAAGCATCAGTTTATGAGCGTATTCAGTCAAAATTTCATATTTCTAGAAATTGTGGTTTAGGCTATGCTGATATTATGACCTACCAACCAAACAGTCAGGGATTATATATACAGAAAGACTATACTAAATGTATACAGGCGGAATTATGCTGAAATAGACCTTTGAGCTCCATAATTTCTTACCTTGTCCAGTAGATGCATCAATTAAGTGTATGGTACTAGTTACCCTCTGCACTAGACAAATAGGTGATATGGATCCCAGTTGATGTGTCAACTTCTTAGGAAGGCATACAACGCTATCCTTTGATAACGGCACTATTTCAATGCTGAATGTGAATTTGTAGTTAAAAATGTTGCTGTGGATGTCATGGGAGATAAGTTTCTTGGAATGCTGGCATTTTACTGGAAGCACTGAACTGATGAAGTCCACCATTTTACGTGCATGATTTTCTGAGGCATAGAAGAAGTCCAATCCATCTGTAAAAGTATTTGAAAACTGAGTTTTTGACTTGATTTCAAAGATTTAAGTAAAATTATATTTGACAGAATACTAGTCTAGAAAATACCTTATTATGTATTATGCTTATGGTTCGTTCTTGCGTTTTGTTCAAATTGACTTTTCAAGTTTTATTTGAAAACTTTGTTGATTAGCAAGGGTTGGCAACCTTTAATCCGACAAAATATAGTATTTTTAAAAATAAACTCTAAAAAATATAGTATTTTAAGTCAAATCAAATGAATTTCTAAAATTATTTTCGTCTAAAGCTTTATTTTGAAGGTTTTGTTTAATGTAAGATTTAAATTTATTCACTGAGAGACAAGTTATATTTCCAGGTATTTTATTGTGTAAGCCAACAGAGCTCCCCATAAAAGATTTTGATACTTTACTTTACTCTAGAGCTAGTTACAATCAATTTTTCCTTTTTTCTTGTATTAAAGTTATGTACACTTATTTTTTTTCGTAAATACATAATATTTTATTATTAACAGAAACTATAAGAACTAACCCACACTAACTGCTTTTCTTTATTTTTATAATATAGACGGACAAACAGGCATACGGGCCACCTGATGGTAGGTGGTCACCGTCGTATATGGACACGTGCAACACCAGGGGTCACAGGTGCGTTGCCTGCCTTGAAGGAAACGTTTCACACTCTTTTTGAAACGCTCCATGTCGTAGCTCGAAGGGAAAACCTCAGTCTGAAGTTCATTCCACAGAAGACCAGTTCGCGTAAAAAAGACCGCGAGAAACGCACGGTGGTAGCCCATGAGTCAATTCTGTGTGGATGAAACTTCAGACCTCGGCGTGTGGTGCGATAAGTAAGTAGTTCCTTAAGTTTTTTACAATGAAAAATCTTAAATATTAAAGGATATGTACAAGGGTACAATAAATTCTTTAAAAATGGGGGAAAAAAAGATTCCACTAAGATCTCTGATCTGAACGAAACGCAAAATGGATCCTAATATTTTTTAATGATTTTCATATCCCATTTAAAAAATATATTTTACTTAAACCTTACCATGTTTCGGTTTTATCCCAAGAGTATTAGCGTGCGCCTTGTGTTTTAGTATCAGCTGTTCCAAATAGTAGAATGTTTTCCTGTTGTTAGCTCGCTGTCTCACTTGCACCAAAGCACGCCAGTAGTCCTGGGCCTCTGACCTATGGCAAGCATCACACATCTGGTGTTGGATAACAAACTCTACAATGAAGGTTTGTTGCAACACTGCTCCACCCATCACTTCACCCTGGACTGTCAGTTTTACCTGGAATAAAGAAACATTCATGAGAAATATACTGAAGAGCGGTATACACACAAAAAACCAATACATAACACCAGCATTTAAAAAAACTCATCTTTCCTTCTATACATTTTGCAGGGAACTGCTAATATAAAAATCTTGCTCTAATAGGATTATTGATACTAACTAGGGGACGCCCGCAGCTTTGCTCGGGTGGATTGAGACTAGTAGTTTCGTTTATAGTTGCTACAGTGGTTAGAATATCCATCAACATTACTTCATAGAGTTTGACCCATTGAAACTTAAGTGTGTGTTTAGATTAATGCCCACATAGTTAAACTTTGTTTTATTAGCACATATCGTCCATATGAAACATGTTAAATTACTGTTTTTTTTCTCTCTCAAGAATTACTCTTAGTCCTACCAAGGGATTATACATACATGTTAGTATTATTTTATTTAGAAGGTAACCTAACTGAAGTTTATCATTATCATTAAATTAAAGTACATAATTTTTTTTATCCTCAAAAACCATTGTATAAATCAAAAAATAAGTATGCATGTATGTAACACAAGTAGAAGATGTCATAAGACATAATATTCTGTAAGTAGCTAAAATAAACAAGCCAGCAGCACAACAGCATAAGCAGCAGAACATAGTTTGCTGGACAATACATCAAAGTTTAAGAGTCAATGGTTATCCCTAGAAAAACTGATTGGACCACAATTGTTGATGGGTGACAACCATTGCTGGAATTTTTATATTAGCAAAACATGTTTTTACATCCCTGAATTGAAATTTTGAAAAAATATTCAATGTACAAAAATTTGACAAAAACATAGTTTACATTTGGTACAGCCAAGATTAATTATTACCTCTGGAATCAGAAGGCACAGGACCTGTTGGAGTGGCGTTGTTTAGGAGAGGCCTATGTCTAGCAGTGGACCAGTAAAGGCTGATGATGATGACAGTCAATACTTTTAAATACACAACACATATGAGCTGTCACGTCTCATTTTTTTAGATAACTGAGAAGGTCCTAATCCTAATCATAAGAACATATACAAACTTTATAAAAGTGTTTGTTATAAGCTAGTTCTTAAAGTCCTAATTAATTAACGAGATGGTCAACTTCAGTGGACGGCTGATTGAATTTGAAATTATTTTAATAATTACGGAACATTTCATCATTGTTAAATATTGCACTTCAATATAATTTTACTATTTACGGTTGTATTATTGCCAGATAATTTTTTTGCGTCAATTGAAATTGCTGAAAAACCTGAAATACTACTATTATTTCACACTATTTTCTTTTTAAATCCTAATTTTTCATGGAGATCTTATTACTTATTTGACAGAATACACATGTTACTCATTTGGTACCTTTGCTATTTAATATATGGATTTATCAGAACAAGAAGGCTAAACCAGCCCATAGCACTAGTTTAGTTTTGGAAGATTTATTGAAACTTTATGAATCAACATAAATATGAAAGTTTGATAGGCCTAATGAGCATTTTAAATAATTCATGTTGTCTGTTTAACCATGTCTTTTGGCAAAATATAGACAAGGTTATAAAACCCTATTCTTTTCTCATATTAATGCAGGGAGATTTTTAAACATTTTACCTTTATTCTCTTTGAGTGTGGCTCAGTCCAAGCAAATCCTGCATCAACCAACTTGACTCTGTTCAAGCCTTTCAGTCTCTTTAGACACAATGCAAGTAGTTCTCTGGACTCCAAGGCACAAACAAGCCATTCTGCTGGTGGTTGCAGATATCTACAGAAATAATATTTTTACTAATAAATTTCAAACCATGAACCAAATCAACTAGGGCTGTAGTAAGGCTGTACATTGAACACAATATTTATTAAACTCAATGTAGCTGTGCATGGCATACAATTAATATAAAAACATAACTAAATATTTTAAGATCCTTCATAAGTGTACGTAGAAAGTTCAAGGCAGTTTTGATGCTGAGATATTTAAAAATCTTGTATTGGTTGCTGACATCAAGTCGAGATAAGTATTCTTATATTATACTCAGCAGAAGGTCTTCTGCAATCATGTACGAATGTTAGATTGTCAATCCAACCCGAATCATCTTACTTTACATACCTCTCACACCCCCTGCAGAAAAATAGTGTAGCTTGCTTGGGTATTCCTTCAGTAATATCCACATGAGCTCTAAGGCAAGCCACACACATATTGGAAGGATTTGGATCGATTGGTACAGCACATTGGCAGCATAAACTGAGAAAAAACCATAGTAAATAAGTAATAATTATAATATTTGTATAATTTGCAATATTATAACCTCGAAAATTAACTCACATTCGCGCACTATTTGGATGCAAAGGATTATCAGGCGACATGTATTCCATATTGCTAGTAAATTTCTGCGGTTAAAAGTGAATAAGTATTGACTATTATGATGATGATTATTATGATGATGAATGAATGAATTAAATCAAACTACTGAAAAATATACACGAAGTGATGGGACAGCACGAGGCCATGCGCGTTACCGTCACAAAAGTCACAATCACAAAATGTCACAATGACAATTGTCACAAAGGAGATGTTCAAAAGTGGTACTATATTCTGTACAGCCGTAATTTATGTTTCATTTGAAAGCATATTTTGTAATCTACTTGAAATTTTAAGATTTATACATTTTTGTCCCTCCATATTTTGGAAAATCGATGAAGTATGTTCGGGATAATTAGAACGTCGATGGAAAGCAATGTTTGTTTTCTAACAGGTACATACGTCCTTTTCACGAATTATGAACTTAACTGAGGTCCATCTTTATTATTATTATGTTTTTAATACGTAATTATTATATAATTATAATGTTCTAAATAATAATATGAATTGTAAACCAAAATCATGAAGAAACGAAACGACATAGATCCTAGTTTGATATTAGTAACTGTCAATGACAACTGTCAATCAATCAAAGTCGATTGTCAATATTGATGGGTTTATTTATTGGTTTGGTTTCTGCGAAGTGCATTTATTGCTAAACATTAAGATAGTAATTCAATTTTTTTATTACAACACACTAATAAGTAATTGAACATGCGAATCAGTGCAAAATATTGGTGGACTACATTATTAAAACCAGTAATTACGACCAGGATGACCAGGATCTGCTTCAGTTTCCTCGAGAATCGCAGGCTTGAACCGCCGATTGCTCGTAACTCGCTCTAGCCTGGATATCACACAACCTGGATTCTCTTTCTGCATAATTCGGAATGAAGACTATAATGATGACTAATATGTAATAATGTCTTAGGATTTTAAGCTCATCATAACCTAGGCACAATAGTATTTTATTATCAAACCCATTGTATTTTATGAAAGCCATTTAAACAAACAGCCAAGAAAATAGATTTTGTAGGCATCACGTTTTAATAATAGAAAGCTGATATCATACATAAATAAAATGTGTGCAATTACATGGAGAATAGGCAATAATAAAAGACTTTATGAAAAGTTACATTTTATTCAACTTCGTTTTCCACATCTTCTCTCACACAAATGCCATCTAAAAATCTTGCTGGTGGTAGAATATTATTTTGATGCCGAGCCCATCCTAAATACCATATAATGGTCATTATATGTGCACAGCTCCCTACTGTACGCATTCCTACTATACAATTACAGTAATATTGAGTAATTCGTTGACTCCAATCATTGATGTCAGCATCTAAATCCAACAATATATATGTATAATACACTTTGCTACCTTGATGACGTGACTTTATTCTTCCCCTTAACAACAATGTATTTTCTGAATGTCTATGTAGATTGGAGTCAACTTCTATTTTGAATGTTCCATTTTCTCGGATGTGTTCCCCATAATAAGATCGGGCTTGTTTTATTTGATATATGCCTAGTGCAAATAAAATAATATCGCTCATTTCCATCATAGGGAACACATCCAGTTGAGGGAGCTGGCCATCTATCGATACAAAACTGGCCCGTTGTCTATTAACATTTTGTTCTATAACATAAGTGGCCAATGTGTTACGAACATTAAATCTTTCCAGTGCTCTGTTTAAAATGGCCTGGGCATCAAGGCGGTCGGTTATAACGGGATGGAAACAGTTAAGTATAGCTGCAGCAACTCTAAAATCAGCCATTAAATGTTTTGATGCTAAATTAAAATAGTCTCCCCTGAATAACTTAAAATCCCGTTTAAACCTACCATTTACAACTTCTACCACCCAGCGACATAATGTTACCCATCTCGATTTGTTGGCCTTTATAGTAGACAACTGTTTTTCACCTGCTTCCATGCTCTCAGGTTTATGTACATGGAATCTTAAAGAATTTAAAAAACTGATTGAGTCACGGAAGCCACGATCCAAAATGAAAATATCATTTTGCCGGAAATAAGACCTTTCATTTGAATTTTCATCTTGAAATATATCTTTTATAATATCAGAATCGGACTTAGTCGCAGCATAAGGTCCATATGCATCAATTATGTAGCCATCACATGCTACTATCAAGAAAGGTTTTATTAAGTTTCTGAATTTATGCAAACTATAACTTTTTTTTTGAAACAAATAATTAGATGACTTCTGTAAGTAAATATAGGTACCATCGCAGATCACTATGGGATTATTAGCTTCAGTCCCAAATAGTCCTTGAGGTATTAAAAGATTACGAGCACTGTGTTGCTCCCTGGTTATATGGCCAATACCTAAATGTATGGGTACATAAAAATCAGTTAAACATGCCCTTGCCTTTTTTATATAATTAGAAACAGTGACCTTAGAAGTTAAAAACAGAGTGGCCATTCGTGCTAATGATTCTCCTGTTCTAAGTTTCACCAAATACATACCCAGAGCAGTTTTAGCTTTTTTACAAACAGTCCCCATAGGAATGCTATTAAACAGTATTAAAAACTTTGCAACAGTCAGACCTGTCCAATAATGACATAAGCCATCTGAAAGATTCTCTATATTTTCGAAATTGAGAACACAACCAGCTGGCATTGTATGTAATAAATTCAACATATTTTCTAAATGAATAGCGTTGAAAGTGGAAGAGAACTCATGTTCATTTAGAATGTCCCAGTTAAATAACATGGAATGCTCTTGACAAACTCTAGCACTTTGAGTAACATATATTTTTTGCTGAGATAGGATTGATCTTTTAATATAGTTTGGCACTCGTAGGCGCTCTGTATTCATACAGCCTGGCACAAAACAATGATTTGGTGTATCCAGAGTGCGAGTGAAATTGTGTAAGGTTATAGTTTCCCTTGCTCTCGCTGAACCTTGACTGTTAGGCAACTGATCAGTCCAAGAATTTGTTTCAGAGCTCGGGATAGTCACCGAGCTTGAAGGACGTGTTGAATCCAAAGTGGATTCATTGAGTTCGTGGGTATCAACTAGGACCTCTAATACAGCAGGTTCTGCAGTTGTACCATGTTCCAATGGCAGAGGCTGGGGTGCATTTCGATGAGCTCTCATCCAACAAGCATAACATACCCAAGCTTCATTTGGAATCTGAAAATTGCAATATTATAATTATAAATATAAACAGATGTAATTAGAAAAATATAAAATTATCATGATTAAAGCTATTTTAGTAATTTTTGTTTCCTACTCTATACAGTTTATGGCAATTCAATCATTTATTACCTGCCGTGGAAATATTTGATTTTCTAAATAGTTTCTTTCCACACAATTTTCGGGCAGTCTGTGCCGACGTCTCCCTGTACGGCTTGATAGAGAAATGCCACAAGATATGCATACACAGGCATGTCCTAGTTGTTTGTTTGATGTACAATGAGGATCTGCAATGCGGTTGTTGGCTTCTTGAATTACCAGATTCACACACTCTGGGCACAACTGATCATTATCAGAAATCTGAAACAATAAAACATGTGATCTATATTACATACTTAAAAGGCTTAATAATAATCTTAATACTTATAGATTGTTGTAACTTATAATGAGGAAACATAAAAACAAAAAAAAACTATACCTCACGGCCACACCATTCTTCAATTATTGCGACAAAGTCTTCACTGAAGTCCACAGCATGGTATTCATTCCTCTGGTGGTTAGGTCGTAGAATAATATGGCAATTAATACATACAGCCATTGTAATTGTAAGGTTGGTATCTAGAAATTGAAATATAACAAATCAGGACAAGAAGCAAGTGCAATGTATTTATTGTAACAAACTTATCACGATTAATTTATTATGAGCAAATCCTTACATGTACTACATTCATACATGAATTTACTTGATATGTATACCCAGAATACACCTATTTGTTTGTTAGTGAAGGAAGACTTGTTTGGCTGCATGAGAGCATATAGTAAATCAAAGCAATTATACTAATATGATGAAATATGCAAACAAATATTAATCTTCTAAAATAGATAGCTACATTATAGGTACATGTCGTTGTTACATACCTTTTCTTTCCAAAAGATTTTGATAGAACAAATCGGGAGGTCCAGTAAGCAAGCGCCAGGTCGTCGTATAGAGAGATAAGGTCGGAGTCCGGTAGGCAAGCGCCAGGTTGTCGTATAGAGAGATAAGGTCGGAGTCCGGTAGGCAAGCAGAGGTTGTTATAAAAGGATTGATCACGGCGGTAGCGCGGCGACGGCGGCGTAAAAACACAGAGCACAACGAAATTACGAACAGCGCGGAACGGAGTCGGAAAGTCGTCTGAATTATTTTTAAATGAAATCAAAACCAAAACAATATGTCAACGATAATTCATCACTCAATGTCACTACTATTTACAGTCAGTAGTGTCAGTGTCAGGTTAGAGTTGCCAGAAGTTTAAGGTGCCCAGTGTGGCAAGCTTTTTATCTATCTACTGAAATTCAAACACAAATAAAAAAACAAGGGTGGAACTTTTTTTTATTTTCATAACTTTGTCACAATCGGAATAATTTTCGCTTTCTCCACATCCAAGTTTTGTTTATGTACAAATTTAGTACCAGCCCCCATACATTTCGTGAACATCTCCTTTAGGTGTAGGGTTGCAACGATATATCGGAAGACCGATAAATATCGATATATCGATGCCAAATATATCGATATATATCTATATATACTTAACAATATCGAAAACTCATTATATTATCATAAATAAATATCGAAAGAACCGCCTTGACTAAAATAAACATTATTATTAATTAAATATTAAACTGGCAACACTATCCACAAAATCTTTTCTACTCTAATCTGTGGTGAGTAAACTGTTAAGTTAATACCATAGATGCCGTGCTTTTTTAACCGTCATACATCGGAGGATTATTAAGATGAGTACATACATATATATAATGGAGTTCTGATGTAAGATGGTTAAATAAGCATGAGTTATACTTAGTTCTGTATTTATTCACATAGGTAAGGCATTGGTAACACATACTATAGGTACAGTAAACGTTTGAAATAACTAATATAACTTCATTAAATAGCTTTAAAAAGAAAAAATATCGATATATCGATCAACTAGACCGATATATCAATATCGACATGGTTAGATATATTTAAATATCGATATATCGATATTTTTAAGAATCTTGCATCCCTATTTAGGTGTATATCTATTCTGTGGTCACAAACTAAGTAGAGATACGTATTTATGTAGAAAGTACCATAGAGTAACAAGGAAAGTTACTTTAGTTAGCTAATATGTTAATCTGTGGTATGCACGAGTTAGTACAACATCATGTCACCATCATTTGCATATCAGCTGAGTTCACGAATGAATTCCTGACTGTCCATCACGTACGTGCAAACATTCGTACAACAAAGTTACTCTGTGCTGCCAGCTTAGATTATTATATCACATCGTACCGGAACTAAATGGTAAAAATAATAAACGGTCATCAATGGTCAGTAGTAAAAATACACCCGACCTATAGACCCCACGTTTCGCACTAACTATGTTTTAAGACCTACTCAAAGAAATAAATTGGAATAGTGAAGGTTTACTACAATATTAAAAAATTCGAATAATAGAAAATCCTTAAAAACTGTTATTTTCTATGGGTACATATTTCAATCGAGATATTTTTTCCCATCCTTGGGTAAATATTTCTGGTAACACTTCATATCAGCTGTCATTAACCGGAAATAGAAATTGAGCGAGCACCACCTTACCTTACTACTCTTACGTAAACTCGAAATCCAATAATTCTCGAAGGGGAGTAGTCTCATCACAATTGAACATTCCTACGAATTACCTGACGAACGAAAATGTTTTCTACCGTCGGCAGAGCTAGCCTTCTGGCTACCAGAGCGGTAGTTAACAACTCCCTGGCTGAAAAGACACCTTTAATCGCCGGTGCCCTAGTGAACAAACGAGATTATGCAGCAAAAGCCGCAGGAAAGGGTCAAGGTAAGGTGGTTGCTGTCATCGGTGCTGTGGTGGACGTGCAATTTGAGGATGAGCTACCATCCATCCTAAATGCTCTTGAAGTGCAAAATCGGCAGCCGAGGCTCGTCCTTGAGGTGGCGCAGCACTTGGGTGAAAACACGGTGCGCACCATCGCCATGGACGGTACCGAGGGGCTGGTGCGCGGGCAGGTCGTGCTGGACTCCGGCTCGCCAATCCGCATTCCCGTGGGCGTGGAGACGCTCGGCCGTATCATCAACGTGATTGGGGAACCCATCGACGAGCGCGGCCCCATCCCTACCGACAAGACGGCCGCCATCCACGCAGAGGCACCCGAATTCGTGGACATGTCGGTGCAGCAGGAGATCCTCGTCACTGGCATCAAGGTCGTCGATCTGCTCGCGCCCTACGCCAAAGGCGGTAAGATCGGCCTGTTCGGCGGCGCCGGTGTGGGCAAGACCGTGCTCATCATGGAGCTGATCAACAACGTAGCCAAGGCGCACGGAGGGTATTCCGTGTTCGCTGGCGTGGGTGAGCGCACGCGTGAGGGCAACGACCTGTATCACGAGATGATCGAGTCCGGCGTCATCTCCCTCAAGGATAAGACCTCTAAGGTAGCGCTGGTGTACGGCCAGATGAACGAGCCCCCAGGCGCGCGGGCCCGCGTGGCTCTCACCGGCCTAACCGTGGCCGAGTACTTCCGAGACCAGGAAGGCCAGGACGTGCTGCTCTTTATTGACAACATCTTCCGCTTCACTCAGGCCGGTTCTGAGGTGTCTGCCCTTCTGGGTCGTATCCCATCTGCTGTAGGATACCAGCCCACCTTGGCCACTGACATGGGTACCATGCAGGAGCGTATTACCACCACCAAGAAGGGATCCATCACTTCTGTGCAAGCCATCTATGTGCCAGCTGATGACTTGACTGACCCGGCCCCGGCTACCACCTTTGCTCACTTGGATGCCACCACTGTGCTGTCCCGGGCCATTGCTGAGCTTGGCATCTACCCAGCAGTGGACCCCCTTGACTCAACTTCTCGTATCATGGACCCCAACATTATTGGAGCTGAGCACTACAATGTTGCCCGTGGAGTCCAGAAGATCTTGCAAGACTACAAGTCCCTGCAGGACATTATTGCTATCCTGGGTATGGATGAATTGTCTGAGGAAGACAAACTGACAGTAGCACGTGCCCGCAAGATCCAGAGGTTCTTGTCGCAGCCTTTCCAGGTTGCTGAAGTGTTCACCGGCCATGCTGGCAAGCTTGTGCCTCTTGAGGAGACCATCAAAGGCTTCTCTAAGATCCTTCAGGGCGAGTATGATCATCTACCGGAGGTTGCTTTCTACATGGTTGGACCTATTGAAGAAGTTGTTGCTAAGGCTGAAACTCTGGCTAAGAACACCTAATCACAATAGATGTGATGAGATCAGAATGTAACTGTATATGTTATTAAAGTTAGTGATATCTTATTATGTATTTTTTTTCACAAACATACCCTTCAAAAATATAAATTTAACACTGAAACCGATTTTCTCATACTATCCTACTAAATTACATAATATAGGACCTAAAATTATATAAGGATAGGTACTAAAATTAAAATGTATAGGTCATTTGTTTTCTAATATCTACCTGCTGAAATATTGGTTATGTAAGTTTCTAATACCATGTCATGCTCTAATCTCTAAAAATAAAAACAAGCTGATTTACCTATACAGAAACGGCCATGTAAGTTAAAATAAAAAGCAAGGGGTCTAGTGCAATATAACAGATTTTGATGCAACCTGTGTTGCAGATGTTTTGTATTATACCTGCTAAATGAGAATGGTTATGTAAGATTCTCACACCATGTCATGCTCTAATTTCTAAAAACAAGCAAATTTCCTTAAAGAGAAGACCATGTAGGTTAAAAAGCAAGGGCTGCAAATTGCAATGCAAAATTTGCATTGTAGTTACTTTTGTTCTTGCTTTTGTGGTTGGTGCACAGAATAGATATACACCTAGGTTGGTGTGATCATCGATGTGAATGCTAATGAGAACAAGTCTAGAATGAAGCAAATGGAAGCAATCTTTCTTATTGTTTTGATAGATCAGGTTGTTGGCAGCTTTTTCAGAACAGTTGTAGCAAGGCTGTAGCTAATAAAATACTGATTAATTTAAAGTCCACCATATTCCCTATCTCTTCTACGTGACTCTAGTGGACACCCGCAGCTTTTCTTGCGTGGATTAGACATAACAAAAATTTCGTTAATAGTTACTGTCCTTCTCAAGGAAATAACTGGAAAAGCTCTACCCAATCTTGTATCCATAAAATAAAATAAAAAGATGGACTAACTAGATAGTTGGAGGGCGGCCTGTGCTCAGTTTCCCGAGCCGTGGTCTCCACTCCAGGAGCTTTCTATCCCATCGCTTTTCCGTCCTACGCTCGATGTGGCCTGCTCATTGCCATTTCGGTTTGTTAACTCGACGTGCCTTGTTCATCTACGGAATTCATCATTTCGAATCCTATATCGTAATAAAATACTGAACACAGCTATTTCCATACCACACTGACCAACTTTGAGCTTGCAAATGAGGCCGACGGTAAAGGACCACGTCTGGGATCCTATGTCATCACTGGCAAGACTGTTCGAACACTTTCGTCTTCAGGCCCTGAGGTAAAAACGTAAATATAAATACCTATGTTGTAGCCCGAGTTGGATTCTTCGAACCTCTTTCTCGAAGTTGGTCGTCAACAACTTTTTGTTGGTCATAAGTGCTAATGGTTTAGGTAGGTTAGGTTAGGCTAGTTAATGATTCATGATATTTTGTTTTAAATTTATTTAATCATTTGTTTGTTATTTCTATTTCCGATTATTAGAAGTACTGTCGGTAGGTAGTTTAGATGGGCAGGTATTCAATTAAGATGAATTTCTTTTAAAAATTAGACGATTCTCTCACTGAAAATTGGAATGCAACAACCTACATATCTTAGAATAAAAAAGGTTACTTTTTATCCCGTTGTTATTAGCTTTTCTACGTGAACTTCAACGAGTATTTTTCCGGTTATTTTCTTGAAGAGGATAGCAACTATAAA
This sequence comes from Carterocephalus palaemon, assembly GCA_944567765.1. Lineage (NCBI taxonomy): Eukaryota > Metazoa > Arthropoda > Insecta > Lepidoptera > Hesperiidae > Carterocephalus > Carterocephalus palaemon. Next base: position 6,437,173 of record OX155645.1, read on the forward strand.
AGAAACTTCTGTTACCTATGTCTAGTTTCACGCAAGCGAAGCGTTTCCAAGTTTGTTTTTACTTACATAAATATATATATTTATCTTAGCCTTAGATGCTTTTTACATTCTATTGTAGGATAAAGTTGAAATAAACAATACATTATATTTTTCACTTTATATCTATTATTTATTTATTTATACAAAATGGAATACTGTACAATTTCTAACTAAATTATCTTACGAAGATAATTTATTTCTACGTATCTAAACTAAAATAACAAACCAGCGAGGTTTAAGATTAAATACAGCTATATAAACTACAGTATTAAGGTTCAGTATTTTTCTTAAGTGACGATGACATTTCTTCAGTATGAAAAGGCTCTTTAGTCCCGCTAAGTTTATCTTTATTCGAAGGTTCTACTTCCATGTTGTCTTCTGGTGTTTTGTCTGTAATATCATTTGGAACGTCTTCCTGTGCATTATTATTTTCATTTATAATTTCAGATACCTTTTCACTAATGGCAGTATTAGCCGGATCAATTTTGGTAATGATTGTTTTTGATAAATTAGTATCGTTATTAACAACGCCAGTACCTTTGGCTGGTAATTTCACCGTACAATCGACTTTGGGTACCTGTACAACTCTTATTTTGTCATCTACTTTATCTTCACTAGAAGTGGAAGATTTATTTGGATCCTTTAGCTTAATAGTTTGAAATTTAAGTGGAGTATTGATCGTTTTCCCCCCATCTTGCTGATTGTTACGATTTATAGGTTTTATGACTAAAATTTTCGTTTTCATACCTGCCTTGGAGAAATCAGTGATATTCTTTTTAATCATAGGATTCTTCATTAAGTCCAAACTTTGACGGCGTAATTTAAATGGAACTACTGTTGGAATATTTAATTTTGCCTTAGGAGTTTCTGATAAGTCAATTGAAGGCTTTAATTTATCTTCATTGGAAACAATAACATCATTTTTCGGGGGGTTCTTATCTTCTTCTTGTGGCGGTTTTTCTTGTACTGCATTATTAGATGTATTTGAAACAGTTTTGACATCTTTTTCAATTTCATTAGTATTCAAATTATCTTGATTTATAGCTTTATTAAGGACATTTGTATCAGAAACCTGTATTGGTGTATCTTTTTTCGGAGAAACTTTTTCCACTCTTGTAACTTTAGGCAACAGTGGTCTCAAAAATATGTTTGATGGTCTTACTTCTTGAGCGAACAAACATACAGATTTCATATGTGCCAAAGCGCTACCTACTGCTTTCTTTGATAACATAGCAAGTGCACCAGTGCAATCTTTATCTAAAGGCAATACATTATTTATTTGATTTTCTACAGGACTTTTCTTCTTGGCTGGTATAGTTTTGGTGGTCACGACAGTCTGCGATTCCCTATAACCTTGCGCTTCCATTTTTAGCAAATTGGATAGATCATATTCAAAATCTTCGTTCTTTTTGTTTGTTCTCTTACGCACGGGCCTTCGAGATGAGGATGTTGTAGCTGGTGTTTCACCTGATTTCTTGGTAAGTTTATCCTCTACTTCATCAATATCAGAAGAATTTTCTTCAAAGACCTTGGCATTTGTAGAGTCATTGTCATCGAGCATATCGTTTGAAGCTTCACTATCCTTAAATGATTCGTTTACATCTGCAATAAAATAAATTAGATTAGTGGATGAACATATAATTTTTTAAATTGCCTTATTATAAGTTTTATAAAAAAAATTGTTATCCAGTCTAGAAGAAAGATGTCACTGCCTGCGAAGCGTCAACCTTAGACTTGGAGGGTAGTAAGTATGTAATGTATGGGCAGTTTCGTACAGGAATAGTACTAACCACTAATTAGAGACTAGTCTAGTTATTAGACAATTACTGCCCTGTTCTCGAATAGTGACTCATTGATATTTATATAATATCTCATATTATCTGTTCTAACATTTCCAGTAATATTTGTGACGTTTAGTCACAAATATTACGTCATGCTCGATTTCTACATAAAAAACTTAACAGTAGGGAGTTTTACTACGTTCTAAACCCTATAAAATACTATGAATGTTCAATTTGCTATATAAATTACATGGTCAAACATAAATCAAAAGATATATTATATGATATTGACCTGTGACTTCAGGTTCCTTCTTCTTTTTAATCATGGTTTTATTGTATTTCATCTTTCTTTTTCTTGTGCCCTCTACGCGGGTGCTACTAGATGAACTGTCATCAGACAAACGGCTTGAATCGCTCGAACATCTACTAGGGCGTCTTGACAAGGGACTGCTTGCCCCGGAATCATTAGTGTCTTTAGCACCCACAGCTAATTGCAATGCTTCAGTTCCATCGATCGCTTTTACGGTGCTGTAGTAAAAATCTGTATCACCCTTCAGTTTGTGAACTACTTTCACATGCTCCGGTAATTTTTCAAAGCTGTAGTGTTTAAAGTTACACAATTTACAAGCGTAACGAAGCCATTTGTAATGTTCCGCCATGTGTTCGTATAAGTCTAAAACCTTAATGAAGTTGCAGTCACATTTTTTGCACCTTAGCTTGTCCATTTCTACGTCCTGTTGACACCGTTTGATAAGTGTGTTGAAATTGTTTTTTTCAGTGAGCCGCGCGAACGGAAGTTTACTGGTACATTTGATTTCATTATGTTTGACTTTGTTCGGAGATTCATCTAAATCAATAACCATATTTTCGCTCGACTTATTTTGAACATTCTCATTACATTTGTCATCTTTAACTTGTTCTGCCGCTTTTTCCTTTTCTCGTAATTTTTGATTGGACGAGGGTTCATCAACATGCTTGATTTCTGAAATTAACATTAGGTAAATTATATAAAGAAAATTTTATTTTAATACACTTAAAAACGCAGAACTTAGAACGCTTTGAATGTTTAACTAATTAACGATAATATTAACGATAATATAAAGAAGCGGACATAACCCTATGAATCGCGCCGATCATACATGTTCGACCAGGTTTACAACGTCGGGCGCAATCAACATGTGTTTGGGTGATCGCTAGTGGGAAAATATCAGGGGCGCTGCCGTATTTAGGTGAGCACATTAATCAACACATCCCGGTATTTTTTCAATAGTTAAATAATGGGTTATTAAATAGGCTAATCTTGTCAAAGATCTTCGGTTGGCTTAAGAACATTCGATACTAGGTTGGCCACTAAGGGTCGACTCACACTGGCGCAGAGTCGAAGCGACGCGACGCGTCATGTTTTTCCGCCTACAGCATATTCAGCTCTATTATTAAAGCACAGCTCGACTCCAGCCCGCTCGACACCAGCACAATATTTACACCATATCGACACGCGCCACCATATTTACATAGCAGAAATTTGTACTTAAATAATAGAGCTGAATATGCTGTAGGCGGAAAAACATGACGCGTCGCGTCGCTTCGACTCTGCGCCAGTGTGAGTCGACCCTAACACCTCCACCAACCCGTAGTAGAGGAAAGCGTTAGAGTTGGAGTATACTCTATACATCTCTCAATAGGGGCCGTGGGGAAAGACCGAGCCTAGTGTAGGTTCGCTGCGACCCATAGACGTCCCACTGTTGGGCACGGGTCTCCTCTCAGAATGGGAGGGATTAGGCCTTAGTCCACCACGCTGGCCAAGTGCGGATTGGCAGACTTCACATACCTTCGAGAACGTTATGATGAACTCTCAGGCATGCAGGTTTCCTTACGATGTGTCCTTCACCGTTATAGCAGGTGACATTTAATTTCTTAAAACGCACATAACTTAGAAAAGTCATCGGTGCGTGCCACTGGGGTTTGAACGCGGACCGCTCGAGTGAGAGGCGAGTTCGTTAGCCGCTGGGCTGTCACCGCTAGTGTAGGTTAGCTATAAGGTAGTGTAGGTTAGCTATAAGTAATATTTGGTAGGTGGTAGAGCCTATAGGGAACCAAATAGGTTTTATATGAAAGCTAATTGGTTCCATATAGAGTTCGCCCGGGGCAGTACCACCGCCCGCCATGGTACCTAGTACCACTTCTGCCGTGTAATAATTGTTTTTAAAGCAATTGTGGTCCGGTTGGAAAGGTGCGGATTCCGGTTACACTTCTTTAGAGGCGACCATCTTAGTCCTCAAGGGTAGCAACACATCTGTGACTGACTTAGAACGAGACTCCTACTAACAAGTACTAACTGGACTATTACTAACACCAACTAACAGGACTAACTATCACTAACAGTCCCCAGTCCTCATACCTACTAACGAACTGACCAACTAATGTTCTAATTAACTCTCTCAACTAATCGGACTAACCATCCCAGTCCCTAATTGAGTCTTGTTCAAATTCAGTCACAGTTGTCACGGGCGGCAGCGGATGGGTGGTGCTGCAAGCTCGTTTGCTATTCTTTTATCAATAAAAAAAAAAGATAAAACCGAACCGCTGAGATCAACAATCTTGAGCGGCAGGTTGAGCGAGGGCGGCGTCGCCTTGTTGTAGTCCTTTCGGATCTGTATTTCGATGCGGCGGTCCGGCGGGCGGCGGGCGAGCGCGCGCGAGCGCGGCGGGCACGTGTGCGTGTGCGCGGCGAGCGCGGCGCGCCGCTCGAACGTGCGCCCGCAGCCCCCGCAGCGCGGCACCTCGCCGTCGCCCTCCAGGTCCTCCATCCACGCCTGCGGACACCATCGTAACTTTACTACTACTATATACCTACCTACTCTTCTTACTACTATATAATAATCTATACTAATATTATAAAGCTGAAGAGTTTGTTTGTTTGTTTGTTTGTTTGTTTGAACGCGCTAATCTCAGGAACTACTGGTTCGAATTGAAAAATTCTTTTTGTGTTGAATAGACCATTTATCGAGGAAGGCTTTAGGCTATATAGCATCACGCTGCAACTATTAGGAGCGAAGAAATAATGGAAAATGTGAAAAAAAACGGGGATAATTATTCATCCTTGAGGGCTTCCGTTGCGTGCGCTGCGAAAACGGTTCAAGATACCAAAAATATATGTATGAAAGAATTATTTCTCTTGAAATGATCTAAAAAAATGTCCACGACAGTATATGTCTATCTTTTAAGATTAACTCACTAGAACCGTTTTTATGGTAGGTAATCAAATTTGGTCGAAATTAATGCATTTGGTAAGAGTTGTATCAACGTAATAATATTAATTTTTAATAATTTCCTACGGTAGTGATAGGGGTAGTGGTAGTGGTAGTGATAGTGGTAGTAGTAATCCACACACTTACATTAAGTTCTCCCAAAGTATTCACTAAAAATTATCTATATGGCAAAACAACGTTTGCTGGGTCAGCTAGTAATAAATAATAATAAATAAATATCTTGGACATTCTCACACACGGCCATCTGACCCCAAAATAGGCGCGAGCCTGTGTTATGGGTGTCAGAGACTGATATACATACATAGATATTTTTAAATACATACTTAAATAGATAATATTAACATCCAGACACAGAACAAATACAAGTGTTCGTCACACGAATATTTGTCCTGAGTGGGATTCGAACCCACGACCTTTGGCGCAATGTAATGTTCCTTTACCCAAAGGTTGCCTGGAAGAGATCGCTTATAAGCGATAAGGCCGCCTTTTTTTGTATACCCTAATTGTTATTTGTACTTGTAACATGTTTCTTCTTTGGTGTACAAATAAAGAGTATTTGTATTGTATTGTATTGTATTGTTACATTGACGTTGACAGGCCCGTTGGCGCAATCGGTAGTGACCCTGTCTGTTGCGCCAAAGGTCGTGGGTTCGAATCCCACTCGGGACAAATATTCGTGTGACGAACACTTGTATTTGTTCTGTGTCTGGATGTCAATATTATCTATTTAAGTATGTATTTAAAAATATCTATGTATATATATCAGTCTCTGGCACCCATAACACAGGCTCGCGCCTACTTTGGGGTCAGATGGCCGTGTGTGAGAATGTCCAAGATATTTATTTATTTATTTATTTATTTATTCATAAACTTAAAATAAACCTGAAGACGAAAGTGTTAGAACAACGTGTGTTGCCCGTGATGACTTACGATTTGACATATTATGGTCATTTACCGTTGGTCATTAGCTCAAGCCTTGTCGATTAGCTCAAGCAGCTTAAGCCTTGTCGAAGCCCATGGGGTGGCTTGTGAACATTCGACACTGGGATGTTCTAGACCTCCCGCAGTATGTCTGCTTGCGAGACCTGTGCCCAACAGTGCGATGTCTACGGGTTGTAGCCAGCGGCCTTAGACTAATATTTATTTACCTGATTCTCCTGATCTAATCTTTCTTCTTCTGTTATCTTCTGTTGTGTCACGTTCTTTGCATTGTTCTTACGTTTTTCATAAAAAGCAGGCGGATTATTCATTCTAAATGCCTTTGCTTGTATAGACTCTCTCAATCTACGAATCTGGGCAGCAGTTTTCCTGTAAATAATATGTAAGTCATGAGTTACAAAAAAAAACAAAAAAAAATGTATCTGTTTTATAAAAATATATTTGTATTACCGATGTATTTTAAAAAGATGTCGGTATACGCTCCACGATGTTGAAAATATTTCTAAACAATCGGGACATGGATAAACCAATCGGCTATCCAAATGCTTGTATTTCATATGAAACTTCAATGTCTTCTGCGTGGAAAACTGAAGGTCACCTGAAATGTCAGTAATTAGTCTCGTAAGTTTGAACATAATCCTGCAGGTACCAAGTATCATTTCTGCCTTAACTTAAGCAAATGTGTTTCAGGTTTGAGCTATAGCTTACAATTTTCTTTAAGCACCATCATAATATTCTTAGTCCTCAAGAGTAGCACTGCATCTGTAACCAACTTTGAGCGACTCTCATGAGTATGTCGCAATTGTCATTGGTTGTACCGGCAGCGGTTGGCTGATACTTCCATTTCTAAGAAAATCAGTACTAGTTAATGACAGGCCCGTTGGCGCAATCGGTAGTGACCCTGTCTGTTGCGCCAAAGGTCGTGGGTTCGAATCCCACTCAGGACAAATATTCGTGTGACGAACACTTGTATTTGTTCTGTGTCTGGATGTCAATATTATCTATTTAAGTATGTATTTAAAAATATCTATGTATGTATATCAGTCTCTGACACCCATAACACAGGCTCGCGCCTACTTTGGGGTCAGATGGCCGTGTGTGAGAATGTCCAAGATATTTATATTTATTTATAATAAATAATATATAATTTTATAATAAATAATTTTAAGGTGAATTAAATGCTTACAAATTTTGCACTTTAGTATGTCGTTGTCTTCATTATTTTCGTCATCACTAATTTGTATGACACTTTCAGATTCCTTTTCTTGCTTTATTGGACATGAACTTTTAACTTCAAATGTTCCATCAGCATTTAAAACAGCGTTTTCTCGTGACATCAACATGTTTAGTTCCTTTACCTGTAATATTATAACCAAGTAAGTATTCAATATTATAAAAACCATGGCCAAGATCATATCTTTCTTAAGTCATATGACTGCGAGAATGTTTTACAATCTCTATTTAAATTTCAAGTTTACAGTTAGTGTGTCGTAAACATCTCGACAATGAGATGATCCGGTTTAATTGCAAATATGTATTATAATAATTATTAAAGTTTTTCTATTTGTTATGTTCGGCTGAAGTGCCCATCGAATCGATCGAAAGTTTGATTATCAATTATTATTTGTTCATTTTATTATTATTTGTTTATTTCACGGGTTCTTTCCAATTCTCTAGGATAAAAAGGAGCCTATGTCACTTTCCAGTCCCTGTGCTACATCTATCCAGCATTTAGTTCAATAGGTGATGAAGGACAAACCAACTGACAAAAAAAAAACAATTAAGAATCGGACGTATTAGTTTCTCGTCAATTTCATGGTATGTGTACAATTTTCTCGAATAAAAAGTATGTTAATCTACAGCCCCGTCTATGCAGGAGAAGTACACACAACACACACACAATATAAAAGAAAAAAAATGTTTTTTATTTAAAAAAAAAAAGTTTTTTTCTAGTGGGCTTTTGTCCTACAGACGGCACAATAAGCCATGTCCTCCAGTAAAATCTTGCGACCATTGATTTGGCCACTAACCCCTACTATACCAATCCGCTTGGAACCAGTATGGTGGATCAGTACCTTCCCAGTTGTGAGGAGAGACCGCTGTTCTGCATTGGCCTACATAAGTAGACCAAGATACGTAAATTTGCGTAATCGCGCAGCTATAGTCATTATCAATCGATCGATTATTAGTCGGCAGATGGATGGATGACAGCTAGTGGTAAAAAATGTTGAGTGCTTCCGTTCAGAATAAGCCATTGGTACCACTAGTTATCCACAGATAACATGGTTAGACCATGTGGGAGGTTTACGGCGGCCTAAAAACTTCCGACGTTTGGGTTGGCCACCAACTCCTCCACTAACGTAAACTAGACCAGCATGGTGTCGTATACTCCGAGCCATAATAGAGAATATAGAAAAAGCATACTACTTAATTCTTTTAAAAAATATAACATAATAATATGATTAAATAATCACTCATCACAGACCATTTTCTGTCACATAAATATTTAAAAAAAAAGAATTTAATTCATATGTCTAAATTATAGTACCAAGCAGCCATTAATGCTGGGGTAGGAAGTTTTTATAATGATTGAACTCCTAAACCAGTACTAAATTACTGTTAATTCTGGTATTTTTGTTGTTTTTCGTGTAGATGAATATATAAATAAATAAATAAATAAACCAGAAGATTTGAGTACTTATGGTATTCAGACAGAAATCTGTTAGAGCATGAAGACTAATTAATTACAATATTTCATGTTTTGTCTGTGTAAGGAACCTATATCAAACAGTTTTGAGCATAAAAATGTGAACATGCCGTAGTATTTCAGCAGTTGTCATGGGCGGTAGGGGATGGGTAGTGCTGCAAGCTCGTTTGCTATCTTGTATCCATAAAAAAAAGCTGTCTGGCACCCCACTTATACTAATTTGCTCTCAATGAAGGTTGATTATAAATAAGTTATACATACTTGTGCTCTCATCAGGTCTGTAGCATTATCTTCAGCATCCTTGAAATTTTGGAATACAGCTACAGAACTTTTAGGAATTCTCTGTAGAATCAGTTCTGGTTTATCAACTTGATTTGGTTCTTTTCCTCTAGTGGAAGTAATTCTTTCAATTATTTCTGTTAAATCTTTTGTCAGTGGAATACGATCATCAAATGATTTTTGATTGGATATGCCTGAATCTCCTGCTTTCACCGATTCATTATAAAGCTCTTCTAATTTGTTAATTCTTGATATTTCATTGGACTAAAAAAATATTATGGTTAGACTCAAATAGATATATGTTTTATTGATCAATATAATTATACCTAATTTCAGTAAAATTATACTTACTACTGAAAGTGTTCTTACAAAGTGTCCATGTACAGAATTACTAAATTTTTCTTTGCAGTATATTCGCTTATGAGAAATGAAATTTGCCAAGCTTCTAAAGATGTTACGACATACTTTACACTCATACAATATGTCACATTCGTTGGTCAACAAATTTTTTAGCTGAAAGAAATTAAACAATTAAGTATTATCAACAAACAAGTAAGATTTATGTTTATCACCACACATGTTAATATTTTTAATATGGGAATTAGTTCATACTTCTTCTGTAGCCAGGTCAAAAATTTTTGTAGCTTGAGCAAATCCAGTGATACTTGTGAGAATTGGCTTCCTTAAAATGGTACAGTCAAGATCTTCAGATTCTTCATTAGCTATGTTTTTGTTTGTTTTACTTTTGTCATCCTTGGTTTTTGTTTTGGCACTCATTTTATTCCCTGCCATTTTAATATCTGTTGTAAGAAACAATAAAGTAGGTAGGTAAATGTATTAATATATCGATTCAAATCTACCTTGGTATTGAAAGAAATAACTTGACACTGATCTCATTAAAACAGTTTCAGCAATACATACTAACATATTGGATTTCAAATAGGTAATTATGAATTCACTAAAATATTTTATAAGAGGTAGGTAGGTAGGTCTATATCTCGTCTATACATAGAATGTACAACATTGTCCAAGATGAAACGAACATAGCGACACTAATGTTATCTAACAGCTCGATAAACTATTAAACTATCTTATAATTTATATTTTAACACAAAAACATACTTTAAATATAGAATCAAACCTCTATTTGATCATGTGAGCGAAATTCAAGCATGGTTTTAACGTGATTGAGACCGACCAAAAGGCCCATAGTCTGTTAGTCTCTCCCTCAATTTTCAAAGATATTCAAACATCTAACACCCTTTAAACAATAATATCACACATAAAAGCCTTCACAGAAAACTAGGCATGTATTAAAAAGCTTTTACTCACTTGGAAAATCATAAAACCGCTAACTTGAAATCACAGAATTCCGTCAAATGTGCCTCCATCACGCCTCCATATTTAACAAATGAATACCTACCAATCTACCTAGATATACAGTAGTAGTAGTGAGTGTTGATCTACACTCATAGATAATATTGGGAATATCTACATTATCAACTACCAAGTCAAAGTCACCACTACAGTTATACATTCCCTAATAATGCAGTGTGTGAGCAGTTAACCTTCCTTGTGTTCCATGCCACAAAATAAGTATTTAGTGAAGTACGAATACATGTCAAAATAAAGTATTTTTTTTTACTGAATAAATATTTATGATTATTAATAAAATTTAATGTATGTATCCAAAAAAATAATTCTATTGCCCACATAAAAAATATGTGGAACCTCCACTCCACAGAATACACAGCGATGGCAAAAATGGATTTTCCGTCGTTGACTGATTATACAAGGCAATAGTGGCGTCTTATTTATATGTGTAATAATAGTATCTAAGATCGAGTGCTTTCTATTTAAAAAATAATTAATCCATCTTTGAATTTACACTAGGTTCAGACCAAAATACAAGAAACATGTTAAATTGTCGCCTAATTAATTGTTGCCCCATGCCGTGAAAATCGCATGGGGCAGCGGATCAAAGAAATTGGAGTTCGTCTGTCTGTCTACTATTACATACGTAGTATCTCTAGCTAGTTTGTGTACTATTACGATTAATCCTGCCGGGCGATTCATAGGTTTTCATGAGATGATTTTTCTAATATCGTAATACGACTTGTCAAACAGCTAATTCGAATTTTGTATTGCACCTAGGAATTAAGAGTGAATGATTTTATTATTTTTGTTAGGGATTTACAGAAAATTCGAACTATCTAACTAAAGATATCACTAAATAAGAAAGTCGATATGTACGTACATAGGTAGCGAGATTGGATTTAATTTTTTGTTTCCCTCATTTTAAAATACTTGTCGTTGGCTGAGCATACCTTGCGCTTATGCCATAAATGATATAAAGGTACTCTGTGGTTTGAGTTGAGAGTACATTTTTTTTGAAACAAACTTTTCAGTATTTTTAGTGTACTCTGTGAGCAAACTGTTTGAATTGGATTGAATTAAATAAAAGTTGCGGTTGCAGAAGCCAAGCCAGTTAATAATATTTGAGATACTTATAGAGAGTAGAGCAAATATCTAACCTAACATCTACTGCTGAAAACTTTACTGAGAAGTAAATATCGGCCGGTGCATTCATTCAAGTCAATTTATTTTTGCAATTTTCACAAATATTCGAAAATGGCTGGTGAAGTAGATCAGCTAAAACGATGGAGCTATATCAGGAAGTTGTTAGAAAGACCAGGTCCATTCTGTCACCCGGATTTTGAACCTTCTGCAGATATACTGGATTTTATCATCAACTCATGTAAAGTACTGGTTGTTGGAGCTGGAGGTCTTGGTTGTGAAGTACTAAAAGATTTAGCTCTGATGGGCTTCAAGAAATTACACATTGTAGATATGGATACTATTGAGTTATCTAACTTAAATAGGCAATTTTTATTCAGGAAAAATGATATTGGCTTGTCCAAAGCTATTTGTGCTGTTGACTTTGTGAATAAGAGGTAACTTTATTATAAAACTTGGGGACGCCCATAGATTTGCTCACATGGAGGTAGTAGACATTGCCACAGCTTGCTTTATTGTTGCTACTTTTCCTCCTCATGAAAATTACAGGAAAATCTCCACCCTGTGAAAGCCTAGGGAACCTTCCTAATGAATTACGAACACTGAATTTACATTGAAGACCACATACTAAACTGACATCACTCCCAATTTAAGAACAATAGCATAAATGTTACATCCAGTATTGTATTTTAAATTTTTTTAAATTTCCCTATTGATGTGACTTCTTTTCGTTTTATATAAGCCTGTCTCTATGCCTGCATCCCATGCCACGCCAGCCAACTTTCTGACCAGCACATCAATTTCAACTGTGTTGAACGCCTTCCGAAAGTAATAGTAGGCAACATCTACCTACACCCTGGAATTTACTGTCAGCCTCACTCATACAGACAGAATGTCAATGATATTAATTTACAATGGTGAAAGCTATCGTTAAGCCTTGTCCAAGACCTTCGAGGTAATGGAATACTTGAGAACATTCAACATTAGGTTGGCCTCTAAACCACTCCACCAATCTGCTTTAGAGCAACTTGGTGGAGTATGCTCTAGATCGTCCGCAGATTTGTCTGGAAGAGACTTGTGCCCAGTGGTGGAATGTCTATGGGTTGTAGCTAAAGCTAAGCTTAATGATACTAATGTTATTACAGAGTGCCTGGCTGCCAGGCAGTTGCCCATCACTGTTCTATTGAGGAACTAGATGAAGGATTTTACAGGCAGTTCCACATTGTGGTATGCGGTCTTGATTCCATTGTGGCAAGACGCTGGCTGAATGGAATGTTGACATCTCTTCTTCAGTACAATGATGACAGTAATATCTTTTATTCACATATTTAACAATTACATACTTAAAGAAGAAAGAAAGAAAGAAAGAAAGAAATAATTTATTTGTAACAAACAAGCAGCAGTAGTGATTAACATGGTCTTATTAACATTATTTTTAATTTTACATAAACACAAACAAACAAACATTATGTCTTATTAACTTAAAAACAAATAAAAAATACACTGCTGCACAGCCTGTCACAAAAAGGCAACAACTCAGCATTATGCTGCAGCTTTGAGTCAATATTTTTTTTAGAAAAATATTTGTCCTCAGGTCATGAACATTGAATTGCGTTGTTTTCTGTATGTGTTGCACACACACAGAAAACTTGCAACACAGGTCTAGGCCGCAGGACAAGTGTGTATCGATTATTTATTTGTAACTAATACCATGTTACAGGGAGCTTGGACCAAAGTAGTGTAATTCCATTGGTAGATGGAGGTACTGAAGGATTCAAGGGTAATGCAAGGGTGATTTTGCCAGGCCTCAGTGCCTGCATAGAATGTACCCTTGATCTATATCCGCCACAGAAAACCTTCCCATTGTGCACTATTGCTAATACCCCAAGGTAACTCTTTCTAAAAACACTAGTTACAAGCATTATTTTACCAAATACATATCGCATTTTATCATATTATACCCGTAACTTTAAAATATAGTTTAACATTGCATTCAATTGTACATTGTTATTGTTATGTGAAAATTTATTCATATCATTTATAACATAGATTAATTGATATAATGGTCTGACCGGAAATCAAGTACAAATTCCACTAGAAAAGCTTTTAAAGTTTGCTTATTAAAGACAAAATATTATTTCTAAAGTAATATGAATGTTCAAATACTTATTTCAGACTTCCAGAACATTGTATTGAATATGTGAAAGTAATAATGTGGCCAAAAGAGAATCCCTGGGGAAGTACGACCCAACTGGATGGCGATGATCCTAGGCATGTTGCCTGGGTGTTTGAGAAGGCACAGGAAAGGGCTATGAAATATGGTATCATGACAGTTACATACCGATTGACACAAGGTGTCCTCAAGAACATAATACCTGCTGTAGCCAGTACAAATGCAGCTATAGCAGCAGCCTGTGCATCCGAAGTAAGCTATTAAAATAATAAATTAATATCAATGCCATCTCACACAGTCATATGACCCCAAACTAGGCATATCCTGTACTATGGGTGTCAGGGACTGATATACATACATAGATATTTTTAAATAGATAATTATAACATCCAGGCATGTAACAAGCATAAGTGCTCATCACTTGCAAACAAATGTTTTTTCTTTTTATTCACAATCCCAGGCGCAGAAGGCAGGGTTACTAGCGATTTTGCCAACGGGCAAGTAAAACTATTTTACAGGGCTATTAAATTGATGTTAAATGTTTTTGTTTTGTTTCCATCTTTAGGTCTTCAAGATAGCTTCATCATGTTGTGTCAATATGCACAACTATATGGTTCTGAATATGGCTGAAGGGTTATACACCTATACATTTCCTGCTGAAAGGCGCCCTGACTGCACAGCATGCAGTAATACAACTAAAGTTATGGAGATTGAATCTGATTCCATCCTACAAACTATTTATGACAAATTGTGTGATGATCCCTCATACATGATGAAACGTCCAGGTACAGTCACAGTTTGAAAGTTAATCGTAATGCTGGATTTCTGTCTGGCTCATATTCAATAATGTGAACAAAAAAACAAATTGCTGCTGTGTATATAAACCCATAGGTACATAAAATAGACAATCGTTAATAAATATCACTTCCACAGGTATAACAACAGTAATCAATGGCCGTAATAAGACATTGTATATGGCATCAGTCAAAAGCATTGAAGAAAAAACAAGAGATAATCTCAAAAAGAAAATAACAGAGTTGGGATTGTATAATGGTGCTGAAATTTTAGTTGCAGATATTTCTACTCCAAATACTATCACAGTTAAACTTAAATTTTCTGAAGATGTGGATGTTGAGATGAATAGGTACTGAAGTAATTATAATGTAAATAATATTATGTTCTCAGTATTTTGAACATGAATAACTTATAGTTCAAATAAATATTGACAATATTTATTTGTTATGTTCAAATAAATATTGACAGTAATAATTAATATAGACAGTAATTATACTTTTGCTTGTTTAATCAAATAAAATAAAGGATTTTACTACTGAAGCCGAGCTTCAGTAGTTTTCGTTTGTAAATTAATAAAATGCTACCAAGCATTTCTGGAGGATGACTTTCACCAGAAATCCAGTTTACATGTCCACAACCTGCATGTACCTAAATGTACTTTCAAACTACATTGAGCCAATAAATATGTACAACAAAGAAAAGTCTTTTCAGTCTTCTCAGTCTGCTTTAGTCCACGCGACTGAAGAATCTCCGTCTATGTTGTATGTATATATATATATATATATATATATATATATATATACATGTTTATACTTGGAACCCAGGCGGGGCGGAAGGAGTCTCGCCTCTGACCTACCTTAACCGGCCATACGGAGTGGGGTGTTAGAGGTATATGCTCGCAGGGTGGAAGTGAAATTTGCGTAAGTCGCAAATTGGTAGAGAGGGTAAAACCACCTCATGCTTTGCCGTCCAGCGTGTCGGCATGTTTGGGTAGCCCATACAGTGAGTGGCGACTCACCACCACACGAGTTGAACTCAACTGCGTTATGTACGCGCCTCCAGCTTTTCGACTCTCAACTGGAACTTCGTCTTCACCTCCAAGTACTCCATGAGATACGAGATACGTCGCTGGGACTGCATGACGCAAGAGATGGTTGTGTCCTGTGATCTCATGCACTGGCTATGAGAGGAAGGGAGAAAGAAAATGTGTGCTCGCCCTCTCTCTTGCCGTAAGAGCTTTAATAATAACAGAATAATATAATAATAAATAATAATAATATACGAAACGTAACGATATCTCCCTCTCAACTTCCGGTTGCCTCACGCGATCCAATTTCCGTAACGCTCTCGTGAAGCATTCTCCACTCCAGCTTAGTCCTCAAGTCAAGCGTGCATAAAGAAGATTAACTTCAATAATAATACGTGATCGCCGATCAATCTTGATTAATTTTTGTGGTTGTGATTGATCTAAGGGTCTGCCCCTGGGGTACGGACCTCGGCAATGCTGTTTTTGTTACTATAGCCGGAGATAGACCAATCACTGGAGGATACTGTTTCGGTCGTTCGAAAGTTGTGTCTTCGTCCCCGCCGACCGCGGGTGGTGTACACGTGGTGTGTTTTGTATCTGAGGTATATGCAACAGTGATTGCGTCATCGAGTTCTAGCAAATGTGTAGGGGACGTACAAATCGAGACGGTCTTCCCCATTCCGGGACAAATCATATGATTGTACCGAAGGATATAAAAATAAAAAATCTATTCAAAAATATTAATTCATCTAAGATAGCAATTACTAAATTTAAATTTTGTAGAAAATTAATATTATGTGTATTCATGAATACAGGGTTATTGGTAATTCGACGTACCTATTCCCGTTAGGAGGTGATAGGGGTGACTGTTTGTGATAATTTTAACCCCCATATGCATTATGCAAAAATGAACCATTTTCGAGTTATCAAGCTTTTTAGCTTTTTTGAAAATAAGTCAATAATGATGATGTTGCATTTTGACTTATTTTGAAAAAAGCTAAAAAGCTTGATAACTCGAAAATGGTTCACTTTTGCATAATGCATACGGGGGTTAAAAATAATACAAATAGTCATCCTTATCACCTCCTAACTGGAATACGTCGAATTCCCAGTCCCAGAATGAATGGATAATCCTTGAGCCCCGCACAGAACAGCTCACAAGAATTAAAAGTAAAAATTTATTACTTTTAATTCCTCTGAAGTGCTGAACAGCTCGTTTCTAGTGTGTGTCTATGGCGGTCTTGATCTTGACCTCACTCACAAACTAATAAGGGATTAGGGATACTCCTCTAGTTAGTTTGTGGGGATATTAACGTACTCACTGATCGAGACCGCCAGTTTTGCAACCGTTCGTCTTGCGATCATTGCTCTCAAACGTGGCGGGAAAATCTCAACGGCTGTGTACGTATCCGCGCAAATAACCGGTCTCGTGAGTTTTGAAATAAAACCGCAGTTCCTCCATCGCTGCGGGCACGGCACAAAATCGTTCCGTGACTTCTTCTGGGCTGACTGCGATCATGGAATTGTGCCCATGGAAGTAATTAATCCACAGATTTCTATGTATAGTACGAATTAATCCATGAAAATGATCCACCTTGCGTCTATCCCTATACCACAGACTAGTTCCTTTGTGCCCATGCATTACCGAAGAAATTGGAGGCGACATTCCAATTTATTTGTGCATTACCTACTTCTAATTCTAAATAGCCTGTGGTTAACGGTTAAATATATCTATTCTGTTGGTTATCTAGAATTAATGTTGACGTTTTGAAATGACGTGGTCGTCGTCGTGTGTCTGAATAAAGTTTGCAAATTTGTCTATTTCGTTTTCTAGTTTTGTAGGGTTATAGAAAAGCAGTTAAATTAATTATTTTTAAAGAAATAAAAATATCTTGAAAAATGTTGGACAGTTTATTTGACGATGTTAAGCGCATGAACAAGCGACAGGTAAAAATTTGTATATTATTCGGATGACGTGAACAAACGAGCACCGGTTGTTTTCATTCTAAATATACTTTATTTTTCAGTTTATCTACCAAGTATTAAGTTTTGGTATGATTGTATCGTCCGCCCTAATGATATGGAAGGGTTTAATGGTTGTAACTGGCAGTGAAAGTCCGATTGTAGTGGTTCTCTCTGGTAGCATGGAACCAGCTTTTCACAGAGGAGACCTGCTGTTTCTGACGAATTATCCGGAGGAGCCAGTACGTGTAGGTGAAATCGTCGTCTTCAAAGTTGAGGGCAGAGATATCCCTATTGTACACAGAGTTTTAAAGTTGCATGAAAAGTGAGTATTATCTTATTAAGTGAAGACAATATTATTAAATCCTTTAATTATTGTTTAATTATTACGAAGCTAGATTACTTTTACACAGTTTAATGCTTTGTTATCAATTTGTTTATATGCCTTTGTTCATTTATTTCAGAAATAATGGAACAGTAAAGTTTCTTACAAAAGGAGATAATAACAGTGTGGATGACAGAGGCCTCTATGCACAGGGACAGCTTTGGCTTACTAAAAAGGATGTTGTGGGTCGGGCTCGGGGTTTCCTCCCCTATGTGGGGATGGTGACAATATATATGAATGAATATCCTAAATTCAAGGTAACAATAAAGTTATGACAATTTAATGTAATGTACCATTTGTACAATTTTATACTACTTATCTTATTCTGTTACTTTTACCCATAATCTGCATGCTCACAGCAACCAATAATGCTTCATATCTATGAGCAAACTTCTATACATTAATAAGATGTTGTTAACAGTTAAGTGACGTTTATACCTTCATAATTTCAGAGAAGTATTAGCAGGTGCCGTTTCAGACATTGATAGAATCAATTTATTTACAAGTAGTATGTCACATGTGAGCATGTTAGATATTAATGGACATTTCAATGTGACCATTGTATCAAATAATTGAAAAATGTGCATATTTGTATAGCCAGGCATGTAGCCACAGAGAAATATTCTTAGTAATGTTAACAAACAAATGTGTAGGCATGGGCTGTGTCTGTCGGCATCCAGGTGGTTGTGTTAAGAATATTATTTTGTTTCCCATGGCATGTATCTAGTATGCTCAGAGTCTGGACATAGAAACCTATATTAATGAATGAAGATCAGACATTTTTTCTAAGTATACCAATTTGATGCTCATTAACTGAGATATTGCACATAATGTCATGAGATGCTTTATATTAATATTATTTATGTAGGTGAGTACCTAATCATATATTTTTTTGTTTCAGTTTGCAGTACTGGCATGTCTAGCAGTATATGTTCTGGTACATAGAGAGTAACAAATTTCGTAATTTGACACACCCTATCATATTGTGGTCATATTGTAACTAGGGCGGTTTAAAATTGAGAAGTCAGATTCTTATATATGTTGAAACCATGCAAGAAACAGCTAGATCAAAATTTGACCTCAATTGCCCAAATGGTTACTGAGATGGGCTCCATTGTCGACAAGTCGAGCCATTGAGTGTTTGAGTGCCAACATAATTAATTTTGTTGTTTATACTACTTACATAATGTAAATCTATAAAAAAAGTCAGGTTAGTTCAACACTTATAAATGACTGTGAATGAATAGCAGAAGAACTTATTACAATATCTGAATTGAAATCAATGGAAAAGAAAATCATGAACAAAATTCACTTTTTCATACATTATGTATGCGATGCGATGGCTATTTTGATGATGATGTTGATGTCAAGATTGGATTTACCAATTTTTATGATACTCTTATTTTCAATTAACTGAACGTATTCCAAAACCAAACCGTCAATTTGACGATATTGCTGTAATTTATTATGTATTTGAATTGATAGAAAACTGTCAAAATATCATCATGTTAGATACACGTTCGTTCATTAATAATATGTGTTCATTAATTTCATTATTAATATATGTGTATGATAAACATGTAAACATGGTCTGAAATGAAATAGATTATGGTTTTCCTATAGAGCACCTTTGTTATCACTCAGTTTGTTTATCTTTGAAGTGTGCCAGTTACACTTTCAGCCCTCAGGAGTTGGCAGCGAATCTGTAACCAAATTCCTAAAAGAAACACATCAGGCACCAACACTCATAAATGTGGATTTCCATGTCAAATGCGCCGCAAATAATGATAGAGCAACACAGCAAGTAATACTAATACACTTAAGGGTTACCCTCAAATTGCAGAGTAATACTTGGCAGTAGCATGATCCGGTGCAAGTTTGTGGAGAGTAACAATTATTATGCCCTCGTAATAATAGCTAATACTAAATAACTCATACCTCTGCCTAATCATGCAGTATTGTTATTTACAGCAGACTGATCAAGCAACAAGTTGACTGAAGCAAAATGATGATTCATTTGTATCATGTCATGTATCCTATCATGTTAAATGGATGTGTTAATGTTGCCGCTAATGCAAATGTATGGTTAAACATTTGAAACAGATTTTTCAAAATTCTGGAAAATTTAAAAATAAGTTATTCACGATTTCTTGTTCTATATTTTTATGCCTTTTATTTCGTCGTGGTTTGACATTGGTTAGAGGTTTTATGGGTAGAGACCCATCCTTCATACAAAAAGTGGACATCTCCTTTTTGTGTGTTAGCATTTACGAAAGTAGTGATTAGGTAAAATATTTGAAAGAAGAAAAGGTCTTGAATATATACATATTGTGCAACTGAAATAGAGCAAGAGCAACTCAATAACCATGTTAATTTTTTTCATAACATTCTAACTGTATTTCCCATAAGGGGTAGGAGGAAGAGGTGTGTAGTAAATCTGCTTTTCACAGTTTCGGTCTATAGGTATAGGCTATTGAAATACACAAGCCACTACTAGCAACTACTGCGAATTTCAAGTTAGAAAAACCCAATAATACTTTGGCTGACTCATGAATCAAACCCAGGACTTACAGCTCAGACGTTCGCTGACTATGATTTATGTAACATAAAGTATAAGATTCTTTATTGGATTATTATTTGTTACACAATATAAAGTTATTGAACAAAAAATCTTATGCTTTGATTTCAAATAAACTCATTAATCATAAATCAAGATCATATTTGATAGGGTGTGTCAATTTGATTTGAGAAGAGGAGTAGATGATCTGTTAAGGAGTAACTTTGGCCCTGCGGATGGATGTATTTAATTTAATGATTAAATGAAGTTCTCTCTATTGAAGCTTTTTCTTAAATAATTGTACAACAATTCAGTTTAATCATCACAATCAGTCGTATATTTAGTATATGTATAGGTACGGATCCGAGAGGTTCTTTACTGTCGTGCATAAGCTAAAGTCGCTACGCGACCGAATAATAAAATTACAAAATTCGTACCGAATTCCGACCGTTCGTAGAGTTCACAAGTTGAAGTCGGCTGACTACGTCGAACTATGGACTGATTAACTGGCGGGAAAGAAAAGTCTCCGAATGGAGACCACTACTGAAATAGGAGTACAGGTCGCCCTTCGACAGGCAAATAGACGATCTGAAGAACCCGCTGGATTTAGAAGGTGCAGAAAGTCCGAATTGTGTGACTCCTATGTCCAGCAGTGGACCTTAAAAGACTGGATGGATGCTCCAGATGCTGGAAAACTTTCATTCCTTAAATTCAAAGGGCGGTTTCAGGATCGGGAGGAGGGATCGATTAAGGTAGGCCAATCTATGTCTAGCCCTGGGCCTCAAAAGGCTGATTGATGGATCTTAAAATAATCTTAACTTAGGTACTTTATTTACTACTTACGGTGCTTTATAAAACAAAGAACTAAACTGAATAGTTTTACCAGTCAACGAGTAGGTATAAAAATGATTAGGTACCTATAGATATAAAATTACCTTTCAGTTGAAGGTTACTTAGAGGTACCTACTCCGGGAGACTTGCTCCACCTCGCCAAAATCTTTTCGTGCTATCCTGCTGGTTGTCAGTCCGCAACACTGCTCCTTGGTTGCTACAAGGCATAATTAACGCCACTACGATTGTATTAAATTGTTAAAACAATTGATGCTGTGGGTATCTGTATCTACCCAACAGTGGGTAACAAGTAGGTGTCTGCATGAAGGTAGCTCGCTGACCTTGAATGCGCAGAAGTCGAAATTTAAGGTATCCTCGTGTGCGGGACGGATGGGTTGTCAGTTAGTGCTGATTAGTTCGCCAGCCTGTTATGTCCCCTGCATTGATACCCCATGCGCAGCTGTCCCTGCCTAAGTTTAGAGCTACACTTTCATGCCGACATTTGTACAACCCATGGCCCACGGCATCGATATCTCCTCAAAACTCTGCTAACTTATAGCATCCACACTGCTCTCAACAAACGACGGTGGTTATACCTATCTAAGTCTTCAGGCCACTCAGATGTCTTCGACTCGTCATCTAGCGACGTTGGCGCTAGGAAGCGCAGGACTGCTAGGAGATTTGTTCTCTTCATTCAGCTGAAGGCCGAGACCCGTTAATACCTATTATTGGAGTTGAATGCGTCCATCCATGTCCATGCGTCGAATTAAACAAAGAAAAAAGAAGGTGAAGCGGCAAGAGAAGCGAACAAAAAACAGCCATAAAGGAAAAGAAGAAAAAATTGAAGACCCTAGACAACAAAACAAAAAAGAAAATAAAGAAACAAAGCCCATTAAACAATGTAGAAAAAGACCAAAAAATTCAATAACTTCAAGTGAAAGTGAGACTGAAATAAAATATGACGAAGATAATGGTAGCAATGGTTACTGTGAGAAAACACTGAATGAGAGTAATGACGAAGATGTACTTGATTCAAACAAGGAGAATTGTAATTCTAATGCGTTTTATTCTGAGAATGATTACCTATTATTGAAATAGAAATATGAGACTTGTAATTTTACAGTTAATAAATTATAATATAATAAAAAACCCGGCTTTCATTTAAAGTTGACAACCCCTGTCTCAAACCCATATGTTCCCCTTACCACAGAATAATAGTACAAGCCCTTACCCCCAATTTCGATTGATGTAAATATTTTCTATTTTAAACCGTAACTCAATGGACTAAAGTTTTCATTTGATTGATGTTTCTTTTTTTAATTTATTGTGCAGGATTAGTCTGTACTAGCATTAATACTTTTAGATTTATTTTAAGCGTTTCCCTTACCCCAAAAACCGGTAAAGTGAAACAACAGAACCAGCCTAAAAGTTTTATAATTTTTCAGCTTCATGCATTATAGCTAGTTTAAAAAATCATTCGATACTAGAAAGCCGACTAAAAGAAGTGTAACTTGTGTTTGTCAAGATGATTACACGACATTTAATACAGTGGTTAGAGCTCAACATAAAATATACAAAATGAAGTATGTCTCCCTTACCTAGGGCTGCCATCCGTCCGGGTTTCCCCGGATTTGTCATAGTTTGGAAGACGTCCGGGGAGCGTCCGGGCGGGGTTTTCACCCGGACTACAATAAAAGTCCGGGTTTTCGATCAGATCCCGTTCCCATAATTTATGTAAATAAAACTACACCACTTTGAAGGCATTTTAATGTTATTGCTTAAGGAATTACCAAATAATTAAAAATTATAAGTAGTTTTCTTTTTAATTTAAATTACATATTTACACAGTTATATGAATGTAAACGACTTTACATTCATAGAACTGTGTTACCGTGAACTGAGTGGGGGGGTGTTGTCGCACACGTCCGTAGGTAGCTAACCTAAGGCAACCTTACACGTCCCTCCAGGGTGGTGCTAAGAGCGACAACAACATAGTACAAGAGATGGGTAGCATCTCTCAGCAGCGTACTTTAAAATTTTACTGCGTTCACCAACTCGGACTAGCCAAGCGCGGTGACCATGGCTACAACCCCTCTATGGCCAAGGTCTATGTCCAGCAGTTGACCCAAAAAGGATGAATGGATGGAAACAACAAATTTTGTTTTGTTTGTCTGCAATATATAGAAATAAACATGTAGCATTGCTAAAAAAAGTTACAATTTATGGTTTTTTAAGTTTTAGTTCTGATTATAGTATATTTTAAAATTCGAGGACATTTTAATGTTATGATAAAAAAGTATTGAAATGTCCGGGGTGAAAGGTCCAAAATCCGGGGAACTTACGCTTCCGGTACGGGGGAGCAGGTTTTAGAGATGGCAGCCCTACCCTTACCCCACCTGACCTTAAGTAATAAGTATAATACCTACTGTGCATATTATGATATATGTTTAAGATAGTATTTCGTGAAAACTAACAGCACCGCTGCAACACCAATTCCAACTATTGGCGTGAAGCGAGAAACTTTTTTATGTGTTTATGCTTTACGTGCAGCTATAAAGAAGTTGCGTTTTAATATAACTAGTTATATCCCACCGCTTTATTACTAAATCACCTTTTGTGTCGAACTCCGGATTTCTTGATCTTAAAATTTGTTGAAGGAAAGTTTATAAAAAGGCTATTAAAAGGAAAGACCACATTATATGCGTTCTAATAAGTACTCTACCTAGGTATATTACAAATATGGTGGTGGTTGCTTGCTGGAACGGTGAAGGAAACCATCGTGAGGAAATTGAATGATAGAGTCCTTCCATCCTTCCACGTATCTCTCGAAATTGAAGTAATTCCGAGAAACTTGTTCAAAAGTGAGACAAATACTGACACAAAAAGGGCAGTTGTGGTTTATTATACACACATACCTACTTCAACGGAAAACTGTGTCATTTTATGTGTTGTTGCATGATTTAAGCTCCAACAAATTTTATGACTATCGTACAAAAATTATTTCAATTGATGTCCCTTCCTATACATTGTACCTATTACATTTAGTGATTTATAAAGTCAGTAAGTAGGTAAAACGTAATAAAAAGTCTAAAAAGATACATCAGTTTCTTAGATTTATGGAAGGTAGGTAGGTACTTACGTAAAAATTCATCCTTGTCCACCCATACTTGGTTATGGGTAGATAATACATATTTTCAAATCTCTAATGATAGGGTATTGAATCAACATTAAAATTTGGTTCACATAAAAATGTTCACGATGCCTATTTGACTCTCGTTATTTTATTATTCATGTTAAAAATTGGATGTCGGTTTACTATCTATTCGAGTATTCGAGTAATTTTTTTCAACACTTAGGTATGTGTGGGTTTATCAATAGGAAATTATTATGTTTGAACGCAATTTGCTTTACGAGCATGATATAGGTACCTAAATTAAAAAACTGAACAACCGAGATCGTCGCGGTGGACAACCGATCTCCGTCACCTGACGAACTATTCGGTTCGAATAATAGGTATCGTCCCCCGTTGACGCTGGCGGCGGACAAACAGTATGAGTTGGTCACTTTGAAAATCATGTTCAGCTAAGCACCGTTCGGGAACTTACGACATACCTTGAAGTCAAAATCACCTGGGTAAGTTCTTGAAATCGAAAGTGTTTAATAGAATGTGTGGCTAATGATAATTATCCGAGAGGTGGTAATGTACCGCAGTCCTCCTTCGCAAGCTCAAAGTCACTCAGCGCGCTCTAGAGAGAGCTCGGTATTACCTACACTGCGCGATCGCACCGGTGACGATTATAATAAAATTATCATAGGCGAACAAAGGCTCTCGACGATGAGGAGAAAGAATTTCTCGCAGGACTGACAATCGATTCGTATGTTTTCAAATTGAGACCACGACTTAAAACTCTAAATAAGATGAAGAGTGAACATCTAGTCAACATTATTAGTAATTACCTACTCAAATATTACACACACACGCACAATTGTAATGGGTTTAATGGCGAAATTCAAATTACGCAAGCTTTTAAAACCGCCACTGAACGATGATTGTCTCGCCGTTTGTCATGTCATGTCTGCCAGTCGGACACCTTCATGGTTACAGATCCTGTCGTGGACAAGTTTCCTCCAGGTTTCGCGATCTTTTGCTAGTTGTTCCCATTGTTGTGAGTCAATACTACAATATTTCATGTGATCGTTGGGCAAGAAAAGTCCTCGAGTGCAGACCGCGTCTCGGAAAACGAAGATGGACTGATGACCTGAAGAAGACAGCGGGAAACCAATGGATTCAAATGGCGCAGGATCGGGAGGAATAGCGTCGATTGAGGGTGGTCTGGACCCCAAAAGGTTAATAGGTGGATGGATATTAGGTGTATATATATATATATATATATATATCGTTATACAGCTTGAATTATTCTCCCAGTTTAATACCAAGTTACATAGGTGCATACTCGTATAAGCTGCATGTAGGCCCGTAACGGTAACGGTGCTATAAAGAAAAATTTAACTTCGGTTTCGTTGCCAAAAATATCATATTGATAGAGAGCGGAACATTGTACGTTACGTGATTCGGTTTGTTACCGCTGCGCGCCACCATAAATATACAAAAACTTCTCTGCCAAACTTCTGTTGCTCTTGTTTATGAATATGACTTTTTGCCGGAAAACAACAAAGAGTAGAATAATATAATGTTTGCAAATTACTATTTTTAAAATATGTAGCAAGCAGCACCGATGCAACCGGTTATATTTGTGACAAACTTTGAATAAGACTCCGAAGGGAGAGTGAGTCCTTAGTCTATTGTCTATTTTATATGTAGGTAGGTATAAAATGTTAATAGGATTATTAATTGTTAAGATAGGTATTTATTTAATATTCTGTAGTAAATAGGTAAGTTTTATATTTTTGAGAAATAATGTAAGTGATCAATGTGCTCGCCTTTCCTTCTGTAATCTGATTATCTGAGTGTGTAGGCATAATTATTTAATTTCTTAAGTTAATATCTTTTAATACTCTCTGATTGACAGGGGTTGAAGTGTAAAAAAGGGTAAATAAGGTACGTAAAAAGATCCACTTGCTCTAAAAGACTGTAAAAAATTTAAACTGTCTCTGTATGAAATATAAAAATACTTACTAAATTCTCGCATGGCTGGTCAAGAAACAAATTCACAGCAAGAAAGCGTATTTCCCTCGCGACCTTTTATAAAGTTAACAAGGTGTAACTTGGGAAATAAATACGGGAAGGTAGCGATTAATATTAAAATATGCAAGTCTAGAGTAGGGTCGAGTATTACCTATGTATGAGTAGATGCGATAAAAGAGACAACATAAACAGAAATCAATTCAAAATTGATTGCATTAAATCAAATAATAATTTAATCTTTGTTCAAGCGACCAACAGCGAGACTTGCGCGAGAAAAGTGGATCTTGTACGACAACCGTTCGTCTCAGTGGGTGGACCTGGGTACAGCAGAGCTTGTTACCGAATATGTAGGTACATCGCCAAGAATTGCAATGATGGAGAATCTCGCAATTCAAAAACCAAGACTGTTCAATCGCTCTTCCCCATTGCATGCCCCAGTGCCCCAGTGACAGCTTACACTTCACGATAGACCATCGCAAAGCTACAAGAATTACAGCTGGATGCTCTACGTCACCCACCGTACTCACCGGACCTTGCCCCAACAGATTTCTACTTTTTTCAAAATGGAGATAATTTTTTATGTCGGAAAATATTCAAAACTTGAGAGGCAGTACAAAATGTTTGCAAAGTTTCGCTGAATTCATCGCCTCCCGTCCAGCAGACTTCTACAGTAAAGGGATAAAGAAACTGCCATCAAAATGGCAAAATTGTATAGATTGTTTGGCGCAGTACTTTGATTAGCTAAAATAAAAAAATACCAAAATTTTTATATTTTAAATTTTTCATACATTTTCATCTAATTGCATAGGTCAAATATACCTCGCATTCCGAGAGGAGGCCAGAGTGGCGGTGGAAGAAGCCAATCATTGAAAGCAAACGAAAACATCAACAAATTAACGAAAAATTAACGATCACCGAATTGTTATTGAAAAGCACGCAGCTATGGATCGAAGAGCATGCACATCGTTTTCACTCGTGGTCACCACTAAAGCGCCAGGTCCCAAAACAAGAACATTCATCTCTTAGAACGTTTCCCTGTTTCATTAGTTATGTCTTAGGCGTTAAAGTAATCACTATGGTTGTGTGTTTACGTGCCTTCTATTCACGAGAAACGAGGGTTCTAATGATCGTCATTCCGTTTGGTGTTAATGTTTATGCAATGACCCCCTTGTATTTTGTAGTGTACCGCCTAAATGGTACTTAAATAGTTACCAAGATTTTTCATAATGAGAGCGTATGAAAGTTTAATATGTTTGTATACTTTGTCTAAGCATTTTTATTAAGTGCCTAATATTTTTTTTGCTATTTTAATCATATGAGTATATCAGTTGTACCTAGGTACTATACTATTATACCCACCCATTATTCATACTAAAATCATGTTACTAACTTGTATGTTTTAATTTTTTTGTTTAAATTTTAAGGAAACTTATTCAACGAAAAGACAATTGGTTGAATTAAAAAAGCATAAAAGTTAATTTGATAATTATTGTACCCTTTTGTATGCTGAAATACTGTGTTTGTATCACTAACTAGCTTAGCATTGTAATGAAATAGAGACGATGCGCGACGTAGCTAAGTCGTGACGTGATGATGAGCTAATTAAGTCATACGGTAATACATCTACTTTGTGGTAATACTCTGGCAATACGGTAATACCTAGTAGGTATCTTAATATTTAACTGATAAGTATATTAATGTCTATTTAGATAGGTACTGTTCTGAGGTTCGTTCTTTTGGACCACTTTCGTTTATCATTATATAAACGATAAAACCAACTATGTGACTATTATTGGGGATTTTATGTACCTATAAAATTTCCGAATAACATTACATTGTAATGTTGTTCCAAAAGAACGAACCTCAGAACAGTACCTATCTAAATAGACATTAATATACTTAAAGCCAAGCGACAAGGAAATACCACATGTATATCTCCAGCCTTATAAGACATGTTTTCTAGTCTTCTAGAAACACTCAGTGGAAACTTGTGGATATAGTCTCACATGCAGATGTAAGCTCATTCACAGACCATCCCCAATAAACAAGAAAAACCATCAAAAGCGCACGGTAGCTGAATGAGACGCAAGATAATGGCATTATGTTACCACAAAGCATGTATACAGTGAGGCAGATTAATCAGAAGTCTCTGTGTTTGGCATTTGTGGACTATGAGAAAGCCTGAATCTATTGGAATTATTGTTCAATCAATATTTTATTATGCACGAAACTGTTCTGGAGTGAACAGGAGCATGTCTTTTAGTTAGATATAAGATTGGAAGGGAGGAGTAGCGTAGCATACGAGTAGAAGGCGTATGCATCTCCCCACTCTGATTAAAATAAAATAAAATGATCAGTTAATATCAAACTGATCATTTTATTTTCTCAATCGGGTCATATCTGCTGAAGTGATCCGATTGAGACTTATCCACTAATTTAGCATTACT
Source organism: Carterocephalus palaemon (assembly GCA_944567765.1). Lineage (NCBI taxonomy): Eukaryota > Metazoa > Arthropoda > Insecta > Lepidoptera > Hesperiidae > Carterocephalus > Carterocephalus palaemon. The sequence continues at coordinate 6,466,027 of OX155645.1, forward strand.
TAGATTCAGAAAAACCAAACCGCCGATTACAATCACAGAAGTAGGAAATCCGACGTAGCGTGACCAAATATACGTCGTCAACCTAATATTATGCGGAATGAGAAAGTCCAAATAAGTGCCCTAATTTAATACTGGCTTATTAGTTCTTGGAAATAGCTTCGACGGTAGAAATGGTTCGGAATTTCTACTAGTACATGATGCGAACACCTCACTGCAGTGCCTCACTTTATTACTAAAGTACCTACTCATATTCTGAATGTTGCTAGTTATCAGATAATTTCTCAAAAAGTCATAGAGTATTGCGCTTTTTCTCAGTTTAATTCCACTTTAAGGTTATGTTATTTCTCTCTGTCATCGACTGCGGGCGAGCCATTGGGGCGAGCGAGCCGAACGGTTGATGTTTTTTTAAAAACGACGTTGAAATTGACATAAAACACATGTCATGTTTATTGTGTTATTATGTCAATGTCCGGGTAACCCACAGAGTACATTTTATATAACTGATAACTACTTACTTTAAAGTAAGTTAGGTCTTGTAAGACTGAAATTCGGTATGTAGGAAAAAGGGGACCGTAAAAGGATATAGCGATATGACCTGACCATTTTGAAAATACCTGACTGTAAGCTAATTTTTGCTTACTATGTAACATTATCAGACATTGCTTTATCCACAGAGTTCGCTGAGTTTTAAATGCTTTATGAAAATGTTGGCGAATTTTGCAATTCGTTAGTAGTTATCATCCTGTTCAATCTAGCGGCTACTACAAAGTAAGGTTGCGTCTGAACAACTTTCATTTTACGGAGTAAGCTTTATGGGAGCATTTAGTTTTGTTGCCGAAATTCCTAAATGCGAGTTATTGCAAAGGTTGTTTACAATCTTTAAACAAAACGAAATAACAGTGCCTGGTTTCTATCATTGTATGCTATCTATCACAAGAAATATTATTTGTAGTTAGGTTAGGTTAGTTAGTTAACCTAAGTTAGGTAGTTACCAATACACAGTATCCGCCCCGAGAAAACGCAAAAATATGAGTTCTATGTATTTATCTATCAAATTGTAGCACAAGTACTTGTTAAAAATATCCATGCCGTGTGTTGCTCGAAAATGACTATCATTAAGCGACAAACGGTGTGTGGATGGAGATCAAAGCGATATTCACGGAGTCGCCACTTGCCACGAGGGGTGCCTTTAGGAACCCTCCTCTACTCACCTCTTATGGCTTTCTGATAACTAGAAATGCTAGTCATTATAATATTAAACTGTAATTAATTTGTGTATTACGCTGATGTAATATGATTTATCATTGAGTTTGGCATTATTTAGGTACCTATGTTAAATATAAGGAATTGATAGGTATACTGTTTTTTAATGAGAACAGAATTCACCACAATACCTTTCACTGTCCCACTTTTGGGATCGAACCTCCACTCGGAATGGGAGGGAAGAGACTACTTATAATCCATCACGCTGGCCAAGTGTGGATCGGCAGAATTCACATGCCTGTTTATCCATATTTGTTATAAAAAAACATTATGAAGAAATATCAGCCATGCAGGGCCTCGCTATGTTTTCGTTCACTTTTACAGGACATTGTTCGAAAAGAAATTTATTCCTACTGCTAAGGTTTCCTTCCTTTTGAAATCTATATATATAAAAGGAGAAGGTGACTGACTGACTGACTGACTGACTGACTGACTGACATATCAACGCAGGGCCTAAACTATAAGGGTTAGAAACTTGAAATTTTGCACAGTGGTTCCTTTTATAACGTAGGGGAGCACTAAGAAAGGATTTTTGAAAATTCACTTCCTAAGGGGATAAAACGGGGGTGCAAATTTAGTATGAAACTTTGCCGTTTTTGAAGTCAAGTGGGCAACCTGAACGCGTGCAGACGTCGTTGATGGGTCTAATTCTACGCGAGCGAAGCTGCGGGCGTGCACTAGTCGTTTATAATTAAATAACACTTACTTTAAATCTTTGGAAAAATAATATGAAAACTACCCTAATTTAATTACAATCCAATCGTTTCAAAACAGAAACCGTACGATAATATTGTCAGATTCAGTTCGCAAAAAGAACATTCTCGTAAGCTGCATATATTTCACCCTTTCATTTTGATAATATATTTATTCAGCTATATCTACAGGTTTATGAAATTACATAAATACTTGGTTCATCTTAATTTTAAGGAACGAAGTTTTTAATTTTTTTCAAAAGGCTGCCATATTATTAAACAGCAAGAGTCGTGTAAATGTGGGATCAAAGCGATCCTGCCAAAGTCGCCTCTTGGGTTGAGGGGTTGTTATTTTGTTCACCGAGAATACTACACGCTTTCGCCCTCTTCTTTAATCTCTACAGAGCAGCGTAGCTAATTCAATTTAGTTTTGACGTCTTAAAAGACTTTCGGTGCACTTTGTATTGGTATTGTTAAATGAGCAGCTCTTAGCTGTAACCTCAGGGCAGCTATTCAAATATCTCAATAAAACTTCAGCAATAAAAAATCTTCAGACCCATTAGTAACATGATGTTTATTCAACGGTCGAGCTACTCCACGATTTTAAGCCCTCGGAGCCAATGACCGAGGACTTAACGTGCCCTTCGAAACAAGGAAGCGCCACTAAGGACTTGACACCCACTTGCCGGCCGGGACTGATTAGTTTGTTAGTACCCATAGAAACCAGACTGGTGAAGCGCCTTTTAGTGATAGTTAATCCGGTTAGTCCTTGTTGTCCAGTTAGTAATTGTTAGTAAGAGTCTCGTTTCAAGTCGGTCACAGTAGTGTTGCAATTGCATCCTTTGAGAACTAAGATGGTCGCCTCTAGATAAATGTAACCGGAAACAATTCCATTCCAGGCGGACACAATAAAATTGCTCTAAAACAATTGTCCGGACTAATTGTCAATTAATTTTCTGATGTAGTACCTATTCATATTCATTTATTGCAGCCATGATTAAAACATTTTTAACATAAACCCTGTAGGGCACGGCAGGGCACGGCATGTAATATGTAAAGTGTAATTTACTACGGTAAAAACATCTCCTCGACCTCTTCTCATCCCCAACTAATCAGCTACTAGTAACTATAGGCAGTGTACATAAAAAGATTTAGTAGGTATGTCGGCTACAAAGTATGAGATATTCGACTGTCAATTACGATTTAATGCGACTTTGCAATACAATAAATAATACGACGACCTGACGCACTGTCGCGTCGACACGTGACAAAACTTTATTTACTTTCTTGGAATAATTTTTCTTTAATATTGGAGTGGAGCTACCTATAATAATTTACGAAAATAATTATTCCTTCTAGGTTAGGTGAATCCCATCGGGCTTCCAATCCAAATATGACTTTATAGCGTTATTTTTATCTATCCTCACTAATAAATGGTGTATATTGTGTATTTGTTGGTTTGTCCGTCTACTCCTCTTCAATCGACGTTTTTTTGCATAAACATACTGTAGAGTGTAGAGCCTGTGAGAGTGATAAGCTACTTTTTATCACGGAAAATTGCACGTTTCTCTTGGAAATGGACAAAAACCTGTTACAATCATTCGATTATAAATCAACTAAGATCAACTAATCAACCGATAATTAACTATCGATCGTTTTTTTATTGATTGATGGCTATCTCGGATTATGATCGCCCGGACTGCCGGAGAAACTAGATAAGTGGTATTCGTTGGTGTAGCTTGCCGTAGATATAAGCTATACTTATTATATTTTTAAACAGGTACCTAATTCTGCAAGTAAAACGACATAACGTGGGTGGAGCCTCGGGGAAAGCTAGTTTTATAATATTTGTCAATGTAATCACCCATCATTGTGCTGCAAGTTGTTTTTTGTGCAAGATTAGGTAATAGTACATTATGATACAAGTGCGGTAAGTTGAAAATTACAGCCGAGGCGATATTGCTACAAGAAAGCAGAGGCTGTAATTATCAAAGCGCACGCGTGTCATTTGACGTTTTATAACATATTTGCGAGGAAATAAATTAATAAATTCATCAATACTTGACGACATTTTCAAATAAAAATAATATTATCTATAGCATTCTAGCTAAATCCATTGCGGCGCATTCAATGTTATTCTATAAAGTCGGTAGGTACGAGTATGTATGTACCTACAACACATATGTAAATATTACCAGTCAAGTCAAAGTTAACCGATATAGATTCAAATTCTCAAGGGACAATGAAAGGGTTGTGGTGTTTGTAGTATCTATGAGTGCTTATGTAAGAAAGTTTTTTTTTTATGGATACAAGATAGCAAACGAGCTTGCAGCACCACCCATCCGCTGCCGCCCATGACAACTGTGACTGACTTTGAACAAGACTCAATTAGGGACTGGGATGGTTAGTCCAATTAGTTGAGAAAGTTAATTAGAACATCAGTTGGTCAGTTCGTTAGTAGGTGTTGGCGATGGGAATAAATAAAACCATCGAATCGTTTTGTTACTTCAGCGTGACAGCTGACGTCTTTATTCTTTTCTCAAAAGTATTAAGCTTTATATTTTTCTAAGGTGCGTCGCCTACAATTTCTGCCTCCTTAGTGCTAACTAGTTAGCACTACAGTCCCGTGGTGACAGTAGAGCGACGCGCGTGACCGGTCTGCGCAGTACGCCTGTGCATGTGCGTACATCAACAATGCGGACGCGACCATCCCTGCCTGCATAGGTTGCACTCACTACTCCGTGACGCCAGCAACCCCTGTCTTGACTAGGATCGACAATGATGACGTAATCACCTACCTCGAGAGACTTCGCTTCTTGAGACCATTTCTGGCGCGGCAGTAAAGTCGGTAAATATTCTTTGAGCCAGCGAGCCCAGAACATGTCTGCCAGCCTCTGTGCGACTCGCCATCTTTTTCGTAAAGATAGATCAGAGTCAACATACTTACCAAATTGCGGGCCTGTTGAGGACGTACCAATCAGAAAATGGTTGGGGGTAAGCGCCTCCGGGTAACTCGGATCATCAGACACGTGAGTAATAGGACGGCTGTTTACCAATGTCTCGACCTCAGCTAACAATGTACTCAAAGTATCTGGGTGAGGAGCGCGTTCTTTTAGAATTACCTTAAGGGAAGACTTAACTGTGCGAACCATCCGCTCCCAGCAACCTCCCATCTCCGGGGCACCTGGTGGGTTAAATCTCCTCCACGCCACGACCAGCAGCGGCATCTCGGATCGTATCCAGGTTTACATCGGCTATGCTCCGTCTCAGCTCCGCATCGGCGCCTCGAAGGTTCGTACCATTATCTGAAATGATTACCTGAGGCATGCCACGGCGAGCAGCCATTCTTCGGAGGGCCATTATCGTGGAGTCCGTTGTGAGGTCTTCTGTAAGCTCGATATGAATCGCTCGAACGGTGAGGCACGTGAACAACATTCCGTACCGTTTGTGCCTTTTACGACCGACAGTGACTTCGAATGGACCGAAAAAATCCACTCCAGAAAAGCTAAAGGGACGCCTATTGTGTTGTAGTCTAGCGGCGGGCAGGTCAGCCATACGCTGTGGTTGAGGCGTGGCCCGTCGATAGCGACAGAGCAAGCAACGGGACGCGACAGAACGGACGGTTGGCCTGAGTCGTAAAATCCAATATTGCTGTCTCAAATTATTGACTACGAGTTCATTAGCGCCATGCATCGCTTGCCTATGATGATATTCAACTAATAAACGTGTTATCTTATGGTTACCATCTAAAATAGCGGGGCGCCGTACGTGGTGCTCCACACCTATGACCCTATCTATACGACCACCAACTCGTAACACGCAAGAGTCATCAATATACGGTGACAACTGTAACAAGCGGCTGTTACTCGGTAACAGTTTATTTTGTTTTAAATATGACAATTCGGTGCTAAAACTATCATTTTGACATTTTTTTATCAGTAGGTCCTCTGCCTCCTTCATTAGAATAATGTCTAAGTCGCACTGTTTGCTCTGACATTTTCTAATGAATAACAGAACCCTTGCCGTAGCGCGCACTAGTGTGATCCAACTAGAGATGTTATGTTCGTTAGGCAAACATAACCCCGAGTCATGTTCAATCACAGCATGAACAGATCGTTCCTCACACATTGCTTCCAGTAGCGGTTTGTTGCGCTTGAGGTCCTTTGGCCACTGATCTTCGGTGCGGCGCAAAAAGGAAGGACCTTGAAACCAGTCACTATTATAAACAAGCGGAGGAGCATCTTCGCGCGTGGCTACGTCTGCTACGTTGAGGCTGGTAGGGACGTGACGCCACTCGCATGCCTGTGTCAGCTCATCAATTTCACCTAAGCGGTGAGCTACATAAGGTTTATAATTGCGAGGGTCACTCTTTATCCATTGTAACACAGTACTGGAGTCCGTCCAGAAGTACCTTTTAGTAGGTTGTGTGTCTCGGTGCTCGCGCTGCACGGTGGCCGCGAGCCGCGCGCCCAGCAGTGCTCCCTGCAGCTCCAGCCTAGGAATGGATATCGGACGTAAAGGACTCACGCGGCTTTTACTGGTAATAAAACAAATAAGTACACGTCCATCTGCTCGTGTAAAGCGCCAGTAAATAACGGTCGCGTAAGCCTTAGCCGAAGCGTCACAAAAAATATGCATTTGTGTATCAATAATTGGTTCCGTGTTTTTCGACATTGACTTCGGCAATGTCGAGTAACACTCGATCCATTTCTGCGCATCTAAATAAAATCGCGGAATACGAAGCGAGCTCAAACGTTGTAAATCATTAAGCCACGTTACGAACAAGGCATGTTCCTCGGAATGGATGCGGCAATTCCATTCTACACCACTACGATGTACAAGCTGAAAAATAATTTTACCTTTTATTATAAATGGGGATAGAAAGCCATGTAAATCGTAAACTGACATTATAATGCTCAACATTTGTGCCTTCGTTGGAGGCTCTGATCCATTCATAACATTAGGTGAAATTCGATCCTTAACAACTTTAAATCCAAAGGTATCGTCGTTAGGATGCCACATTAATCCAAGAGTGCGCTCAGTTGTGTTCGTAGCTCCATGTTTGAACTCTACGGCAGTAGGCGCGAGTGCATCGGAGGGGATGGACTGCAATACAACCCTACTGTTACTAGACCAACGTGTTATCTCGAACCCGCCGGACTTATGAATATTCGTTATATCTCGTACTAATTGAATAGCTTGAGCTTCGTTGTCACACGAGTGCAAACAATCGTCCATGTAGTGATTATTTATAATTACATCGACGGCATCGGGATACAAGTCCTGGTATTTTAAAGCGTTTTTATTTTTGATGTATTGTGCGACAAAAGGTGAACAGGTGGCGCCGAACAATAGACTTTGCATGACACATCTCTTAACGGGTGCTGCTGGGCTCTCTTGCCACAGAAAGCGAAACACGTGCTGGTCTTCATCACGAATTTTTATCTGAAGAAAAAAATCTTTAATATCGCCCGTCACGACAATTTTATGTTGACGAAATCGAAACATAATTCCTAATAACGAATTATATAAGTCGGGACCAGTCAATAGGAAATCATTTAAGCAAGCACCTTTCACTTTTCCCGCACAATCAAAGACTAACCTTAATTTTCCGGGCTTGTTAGGGTTCTGAACCCCAAAGTGAGAAAGATACCATACGTGACTAGCTGAGAGTTCAGAATCGTTTAGTTCTCGAGCGTAGCCGTGGTCTAATAACTTCTGCATTTCCTTTCGGTATCTCTCCGCGAAACTACTATCGGTTTGAAATTTTTTTACAATACCTGTTAACCTGGAACATGCATACTCGTAGGTGTCAGGCATGCAGAACTCGTCTTTCACGAAGGGTAGACCAACCTCCCATCGTTGGCCTATTTGACGTGCAGTTTCATCTAGGATACGTACTGCTCTCAAGTGCGCCGTATTGTCACGTCGTAAGATCGAAACTCCGATGGAATCTAATTCAAAGGAATTTTTAACTAAATTATTAAGTTCATTAATAACAGATAACTGTTCGTGCGCCTCGGTGTGACTGAGATGGAATGTATGTGCATCCACGGAAGAGTGAGTGAGACCATAGCAACCATGAATTGACCACCCCAATCGACATTGCGTAGCATAAGGTTCCTGCTTATTACCGTGCAGAATTTGCAAAGGCGCAATTAGATAATAATTATCTTCACCAATAAGTAGGCGAGGCACAACACATTCTTTACATACAACATCTTTAACAGATAACAAATGTTTACAATTTATACAATTTATGGATGACAAATCTTGTTTAGGCAATTGTAATTTGTCTACTTGTCGCAATGATATATCATACAATTTATTTACATGGTAACCGCTTATTTTTGTACACATTTTAGGAGCATCGGACTGAAATATTTCAATACCAAAGGCGTCAATAAATTTTATAGGACTGCTTTGCGTTGACGTAAGACCTAACTCGTGCACTAAATCTTTATCAATCATGGAAATAGAAGCACCATCGTCTAATAAAGCATAACAAGTCACCATACCTTTAGGTCCACTCAGGTTTACTTTAACTACTTTAAGTAACACAGAACTAGGAGTGAAGGGGGCGCGCGTGCGGGAAGTCTCCGGGGCTCTCCCGCGCCGTAGCGCCTCGCTCGTTGCGAGGGAGTGAGCCACAGTCTCGCGGCCTGCAGCTGATGATGATTCACCACGTTGACTTTCCGACGACGGCGTCTGCTCAGCTACACTACACTCCTCGGTTGAAGTTGCATGCGTTCCGTGAGGCTTATTGTAGTGTAACAAGCGGTGATGAGCGAGGCCACAGGTATCTATATCACACACAGGACCCGAACAATTATCTCGCTCATGTCTCTCTTGTAAACAGCAATAACATAAGTTGTTAGACTTGACAAACCTCCATCTATCCTTTCTCATAGCTCGTTTAAAAAATCGACATTCCGGTAACAAATGAGCAGCTTTTTTACAATATTTACATTGTCTAGAAGACGGTTCCGTAATCGTAGCTAATACGGGTCGATTATTACTGAAACGTTTATCAACGAATTTCCGACTCTGTTGTATAATTTCAGGTTTTCTATATACATGTTCAACACCAACAACGGACACCATTTCAGCCTCTCTCTTTAAAAATTCAGCTAGCAGATTGAGCTTCGGTATATCAGATGTTAGTCTTGTGTACGCGTATTCGGTCCATTTGCTCAACAAAATACAAGGGAGCTTAGACGTTACAGCTGCTGATAGCTCGGGACTCCGCAAGTAATCTTGTTGATTAAGCGCATTTAATGTTGCTACACAATTATTTATTTTCATAGCAAATACAATTAAGTTGCTTTGATAATTATTGGGCAATGGAACCAACATTCTAATCTGTGACGTTAAATGTTGTATTATCAAATTGGAATTGCCAAACCTCAGTTCCAGTGCCTCCATGACGACCGCTGGTGCAGTGTTGCCTATGAGCAAGTCCGTCACTGCCTCCTTAGCCTCCCCTCTGAGGGCTCGTCGAAGCCTCCATAGGTTCTCGGAGTCACTGAAGTTGCAAATTCGTGAAGATTCTTCATAAGCGGACTTGAAGTGCAACCACTCGATGCAATCTCCACTAAATAAAGGCAAGTCACGGGGCGTTGAGAGTCTGGTCAACAGACGCTCTTCCCGTTGTGAGCAGGAATGGAGCACCATGTTTTGTAGTGTATGAGCGAGCTTCTCCATACTGTTGGTGGGCAACTCGCGCTCGCGCTGCTGCGCCCCGCTCGTGCGCGCCGATGCGGCGGCGGCGGCGGCCGGCTCAACAAGCTCGTCGCGAGTGCCATACTCGCTCTCCTCCATCCACTGCTCAACGTCTACCTTATGTACGCTACCATCAACGCTGCCATCAACTGAGGCTAAGTCGACTTCTAGTCGTTTATTAATCAGGTCTAGCTCAATTTTAGCTCGGGCTTCGGCGGCTTCTAGTTCTAAGCGTTTCCGCCGAAGAAGTGACGTCGTAGTAGATTTTGCATTGGTACCTACCAACGACGCCGGGCTTCGCGCGGAGCGGCCGCCTCGGCTTGGCGCTGCTGCTGGAGTGTGCTGCAGCGGTGCTATATTCATCTTGTCGCTACACTGCTGTACCTGGACATCGACGTCGGCCAACTCACAATTTTCTTCTTTTTTGGCTTGCCGACGCGTGCGGTATACGTGCTGTGGCGGTGAATTAAACATTGGACCTTTTCCTATGTCTGATTCGGCTCGATTGACCAGAATTGTTGGCGATGGGAATAAATAAAACCATCGAATCGTTTTGTTACTTCAGCGTGACAGCTGACGTCTTTATTCTTTTCTCAAAAGTATTAAGCTTTATATTTTTCTAAGGTGCGTCGCCTACAGTAGGTATGAGGACTGGGGACTGTTAGTGATAGTTAGTCCTGTTAGTTGGTCTTGGTGTTAGTAATAATCCAGTTAGTTCTTGTTAGTAGGAGTCTCGTCCTAAATCAGTCACAGATGTGTTGCTACCCTTGAGGACTAAGATGGTCGCCTCTAATGAAGTGTAACCGGAAACCACACCTTTCCAACCGGACCATAATTGCTTTAAAAACAATTACTACACGGCAGAAATGGTACTAGGTACCATGGCGGGCGGTGGTACTGCCCCGGGCGAACTCTATATGGCACTAATTGGGTTTCATATAAAACCTATTTGGTTCCCTATAGGCTCTACCACCTACAAAGTTCTGTGAGAAAGTGGGTATGGGTAGAGACTGTTATTTGGATATAGTCATATCACAGTAAGAAGTAATTAGTAACAGTCCTATTCTAATTTAGATGAAGTTCAGGTGCAGAGAGTTTGAAAGCGAGTGCGAAGTAATAATTTTAGTCTTCTCTGTTGTCTGATCTCTTGGATACATAATTTGAACTCTTTCAATCTTAAGTATCCATTCACGAGTCTAGACGCTTGGTGAAGAGTATGTGGGCATCATAATCTTTCGCTTTAAATGCTTTTTGACACCAACCACAAATAAACCAGATGTGCCACAACTTTGTGGCATTGGCTTTTCCCAAAATTTTTAAATATTCTAGCGCAACATACTTATAGAGTCATATTTTATCTTCATATAAATCTTTAGCAGAAACGCTTAGACAAGCAATTTTCTGTGCTCATACCGTCAAATACCGAATTATATACAATATAGAATTATTATTGATGCAATGAATTACTTATTCTAACAATTAGATAATTTTATAAAATTTAATAAAATTAAATTACCTTGTCTAGTTCGAATGTATGAAGTATTCACACATTCAGAAAGGAAAATTAAAAAGTATGTTTTGGACTATCGAATGGAAATCTTTTTAAACCGCCAGGACATTTAGTTTGCAGATACTTACTTCTTCTTTGAATGTACCAATTCTTATTGTGTGTGCCATAGACAAATCAGGTTTAACTAAGTATTTCTTAACTTATATTTATTACGATTAAAATATGGAAAAGTGAAACCTACAGCAGTAGTTTAAAAAGTCCAATTATTATTGGTTCCAACCCAACATGAGCCTACCTGTGCTACAACGAAATAGTTTTTTGAACCAAAACTCGTTTGGGAGCGGATATTGCATTCGAGAGCGTTCCAGTTAGATCGATACAGCGTAAACTATTTTTGTTATGCGTATAAAATTCAGGAATTGTGCACAATAAAAAATCCACTTTGTGGTTAAACAAAAGTTTTTTATACTTTTGCTTTCGAACATTGGATTGAATTATTGGAAATAGAATTTACTGTAACTGAGGTGGGTTACTGGTTTCAGATGTAATGTCAAGTGGAACGACTAGACTTAATATAGACTAAGACATCCGACAGAATTTGCTATAGGATTGTCATGTGTTGAGCATATTGTAGTATGCGTATACAGTATATGTATAATTCCCTATAATATAATATTTTTCTTGTTTTGAGGGATGGAAGTCCTTTACTTAAGTTTTAATGGTTAGAAATATATAATTGTTTGTGGAGACTTCAATATAAATATGTTTAAAAATAGTACTATGAAAATGAGATTAACAATATTTTTGTGAACCAACTAGGGTGACAACCCCTAGTTGGTTCACAAAAATATTGTTAATCTCTGTCACATGTATTGATTTGCTTTTATAATTGCACTTATGTACTTCGAAAAATAAATTGTGAATTTCTTTGTATACAATTGTATACTTTAACGGTCTCTTTGGCGCATTCGGCAGTGATCCTGCCTGTTACGCCAGGAGTCGTGGGTTTGAATCCCACTTAGATCAAACATTCGTATGACGAACACTTGTGTTTGTTCTGTGTCTGGATGTTAATATTATCTATTTAAGTATGTATTTATAAATATATGTATGTTATTCAGTCTCTGACACCCCTAGTCTGTACTATGGGTGATGTACTCTAACTAGGCGCGACCCTGCGCTCGCGCCTTGTTTGGGGTCGGTTGGCCATGTGTGAGAATGTCCATGATATTTATTCAGAAATTATACGTAATTCTAAATTAGATTACACTAGTTAATGGATAAATATACCCACAACTAAATACACAAATAATAACATAATTAGGCACAGATATATTACTCAATACGATAGAAGCCCTTAGTGCGAAATATCTTCAGCTCCAATGTACCTGCATCAAATTATTAAATTGTAAGGTCGACAAGAGTAACTACGAGTTTCTTGCTATGTTCTTCTCAGAAGCTTCAACTTTGTGAACCGTCTATAGATAAAAAAAATGTAATGACGTTCATTAAGCGTAGGTATACAAATAATATCATAATGATAAATGAATCTGAATCTGAACTGTACCTACCCGGTATGTTTAGGCTAGATAAGAAAATGCATTTATCTGAATGAGTATACGTAAGTTACGTATAAGTAATACAGATTCCATCCATCCATCCATCCATTAGCCTTTAGAAGTCCACAGCTGGTCCTGTGCCTTCGGAATCCAACAGGTTCCCGGCGTCTTCTTCAAGTTAGTCGAAAGGCGACCTGTGCTCCACTTTTTAACACACTTTTATTAGGTCCACTTGTATGTAACTCACAATGTAAGGGAATCTTTGAGAGCTAATTTAACTATCTTCCAAGGATCGTAGCGTAATGAAAATTGGCAGCTGTATGTACTTCTAAAACGTATTTAATAATATGGTACTGTCGAGCTGATCTGATGATGGAGCCGGAAGATATTAGCTACTTTAAAGTGGAATCTTTGAGAGCTAATTTAACCATCTTCCAAGGATCGTAGCGTAATGAAAATTGGCAGCTGTATGTACTTCTAAAACGTATTCAATAATATGGTACTGTCGAGCTGATCTGATGATGGAGCCGGAAGATATTAGCTACTTTAAAGTGGAATCTTTGAGAGCTAATTTAACCATCTTCCAAGGATCGTAGCGTAATGAAAATTGGCAGCTGTATGTACTTCTAAAACGTATTCAATAATATGGTACTGTCGAGCTGATCTGATGATGGAGCCGGAAGATATTAGCTACTTTAAAGTGGAATCTTTGAGAGCTAATTTAACCATCTTCCAAGGATCGTAGCGTAATGAAAATTGGCAGCTGTATGTACTTCTAAAACGTATTCAATAATATGGTACTGTCGAGCTGATCTGATGATGGAGCCGGAAGATATTAACTGGAACTTCATGATGGAATAAGGTATCATAGTCGTGTTTGCACTTGTGGTAAGGTCTTGTAATGAACTTTGACCACGATTAGGTTTCAAGGTCTGATGATGAAGCCGGAAGATTGGCACTGGCATTCCGTGATGGAATATCGTATCATAGTCGTGTTTGCACTTGTGGTAAAGTCTTGTGATGAACTTTGACCACGATTAGGTTTCAAGGTCTCATGATTTCTTTTTTAGTTGGATTTTTTATAAAAGTGTGTTTTTTTAGTTTTTTTAAACTATTAATTAATTATTTTACTAATACATACAGTGTCATACAACAAAAACACCATTCATTTCAGATTAAATAAAAAGTCATAAAAATCTTTCCATTAAAAAATATCTATAAAAAAAGCAATTTCGGCCTTTTTTGCGATAGGTACCTACTTAATAATATTTTTTCGTGACGCGTGATATGAACTTCATATAAACGAAATATGAGGAATTAAGTGGGGCTTAGGGTTCGGGCGATCCAGTCAGGTGAAATATTAAATGCTTGGGCAGACGGTAATTAATAATGCGCCACATATACGGTCCGCTGGTCGGCTGTCGGCCTGATACCTACCAGAAAAATTGCCGGATCAGCCACGAGAACTCTCACTTTAAATTTTAACGTAAACAATGCTGACTAGTCTGATATCGCATTATTAATCAGTGTTTAGGCTCTTCAGGCTATTCAATGTAAATAAATCTAATAAAAACACGATTTTTTTATTTAATTCTAAGAGTTTAACATTTCAAATCATTTCATTGCATCAATGGGCCTGAATTTATGTAAAGCACAAATAAATATCGAGAAAGTGTAGTTTACGAACAAATTTAATCTCCCGCTACGATTCGAGTTGAGATCGATTTAATAAGTCAGTAAACCGTCGTCAATTGAGCCAATCTCATTTTATGAGTCCCTCGCCAGCACGATCCTAACTTGCAAAAATTATTAGAAATTTATTTTTCTTTGTATTCAAAGTCAAACAATAATTTACTCCGCCAGCAGACACATCTGATTTGCACCATGTTTCTGGTGCTACCTTCAATCCTAACCTACCGGTTTTTAGAAAACCGTACCCAAAGATTTAAATCGGAACCCTATTAATATGCCTGCGTTGTCTGTCTGTCTGTCTGTTTTTGTCTCTTGAACGGATATATATAATTTTCACGGAATGCGTGTATGTATAAATAAGTAGGATTTCAATGAACCCAATGGGACCTATACAAGTGACCTTAAAAGTGAGGGTTTTCTACATCTTTATCCCATTTCTCTAACTTTTGTTATAAGTAGACACTTTCATACAGGACGTTCCAAAATATAATAAAAAAAAGTAATTATAATAAATAAATTTATTCCTAAGGTAGACACGTATAGATTTATATGAAAAATAGTTTAAAATGTCTATGTATTTATTTATCACAACCCATTCTTTGTCCTACTGTTGGGCACGGGTCTTCTCAGAATGAGAGGGATTAGGCCGTAGTCCACCACGGTGGCCAAGTGCGGATTGGCAGACTTCACATGCCTTCACATGCATGCGGCGCCCTTTAGCTCGAATCGATCGTATGTGATCGACCGAGTGAAGCAACGATGGGCGCGGTCGGTTTGTGGGTAGGTAACCGCGAGTGGCAAAATTTCATGGGCGCTATTGTGCTTCGGAGGGCACGTTGGTCCCGGTTGTTTTCAATTGTAAAAACATTTGTTAAGCCTTGTAGTGCCATTTGGGTGCCTTGCCACTAATCCCTTCCATCAATCCGCATTGAAGCAGCGTTTTAGAGTATGCTCTAGACCACCCGGAGCTGTGGCTGTGGGGGAGACCCGTGCGCAAGAGTTGGACGTCTAAGGGGTGTTGTTAACGTATGGTACGGAAACCTACGTGTGTGAGTCCGACTTGGTACTCGTTTGTACTTTATTATATACCTACTTTCCTACAATATGTGCATACAAGTCACACAACACCTGGTTAACTGTAGTAGGTAGGTACCTGGAAAAAATAAAGGGAAACTAAGTTTATCATTGACGTTCCAAATCGCCTCGATCAAATTATTTTATTTAATCAAATATAAAAAGAACTGTCATCAACCTGCGATGTATCTAGTCTCTATTTGCATAAGTCCCTACTTATTACTCAAAGTTGCAAATTCACCTAAAGTGTCAGGATCTACGGCGGCTAATCGCTAATTGAAGCGAACCCGAAGACAAACAGCGCAAATGGTGCATCTTAATCCACACACGTATATTTGGATCAGCCGTGCGAGTTTAAATGCACTTAGTCTGATAAACTTTAGCTTCTGCAAAAAAAGTGTGGTAAAGATTGATTACATGATGATAGATTATAACATTTTCTAGCTTCTTCGACATTTCTTTAAACCAATACTTGATAACATTAAGGATTAAAATCTCTCTTTTAGTTTTTCTTTTATTTGTGTAGGTATTGAAAATTTGTTGTTCAAAATAGTAAGTATAGCTGATATTATTTTAACCATGATAGAAGCATCCAGCAAGCAGCTTAGCATGTTGTATTAAAATAGGTAGCCGAGTCGACTCTATCTACCATTCTCCTGCTTTTGTATTTTTCTATTAAAGATTTCATGTACACCGTAAACAATTGATTGCGGCAAATAAAAGTTGGTAAAAGACAATCGGCATAGTACAACAGATAACAGTAATTGCTAATGAACTTTTACAAGTGTTTAAGTATTGGAAGGGGACTGTTTACTGCCTCATTGGTGTTTCTCTTGACGTGTGATCGTAAACTTTTTACGTCGCGATTCAATGGTCCGCCCTAAACTAAAACAGCGAATAAACTTTCATGATTCTGGTTTATGATACCATTCGTGTTCATTTTATAAATGATGTGCTTTAACAGTACTTCATATTGTTTTAAGGGCTTTATATTCAGCTTACCAGATTGAACTCCCAGATTGTCTTTATCAAATTTTAATGGCAAATATTTTTTGGTTACGTTTCAGTTATACTACATAATGGCAGCAGCATTACGTATTAAGCCATGATTTAGTATAATATTACCCTGTGATGTTACCATCTCATATAAATGTAAATATATGTAGCTAAATTCACGCTTGTGTTTGGTATCTGTAAGCAAGATGTTGACTGAAAAAAAGGGCAGAAACACCCGTTTCATTTTCATTAAGGTTACAGGATGTTATTGAAAAAACTAATGAATTAATTTTTATTGCCATTTTTTGGTTATTAATAATGACATAAATTACTCAAAAACACAGTTTAATTAGTAATACAACACTCACAGGCACAATAAATCGCCCAGACGCACACCTTATTTTTCTTGTTTTTAGCACACATCGATTATTGGGCAAATTTAATAAATTTAAAATTTCCTTAAATTATTTCTTCATTTAAATTTAATTTAAATATGGTTTTTACCCTCTTGGGCCCTGATGAATTCTTGGAGTGTATTTGGCAGTCCATCAAAGGACGGCTAAAAGAGAGGTTCGTCCATGTACCATAGTGGTAACTGTGGGTTATCAGGGAAGATCGATAATGTTTGGGGTAGTATTATCTACGAAGCTCGTACCGACCTCTTTGTCCCCCTGTCGCTCTTCCTATACTGTCTGTACTGATAAAAGTAGTGTATGTGCTCACAGATACGTGGATGAGATTCTCCAAGACAACGTCACGAAAGCACAAGTGAACCTCTCTTTTGTTTGTCTCTCACCCGCTGACGCTCATGTGGAACTCTTGGCTACTCTGGTTTCGTCTGAGAACAATAAGCGAATTCTAACACATTGGAGTCGGGCTTTATGATGCTATGAGAGAAGTTCGGAAGAGCGAGCTGTACGAAACAACAACAAAAATTAAGGGTTGTGTTCATTTTCCGTCTGAGTACTAGCCAAGCACCCACTTGAAACAATGCATGCGTTTGGACGAACATTTTTATCGTAAAGAAACATACTCGTAGTAGCGCATTCCAAATTAATTTAATAACTGATTATGGAGAACCGAATGAACCCGAGAATCATCTTGGAATCCGATCTATTAAACTAATTGAGATAGTATCTTTCGTAGATAGCAATGATATGATAACATTAAGCGGCTGATTTTCAATAGCAAGTTTTCAAACGTACAAGGTACGAGTACATTTTAAGCGCAGGGTATGATAAGGTGAGTTTCCGTAAAGCAAATATTTTCCTGAGCTGGATTGTGATCAGCGCAGTAACATACAATTTGAGGTTAAAGGATCAATTAGTCCTAAAGGCATTGTATCTTTTCATGAAGGAACGGAATAGGGCTGGAGCAGCTATCACGTCTTGGGTTTATTATACGTTTGTTACATTGCCCTACGTGATCCGTATTCCAGTATACGTGTCCGATTGACAGGAAAGACCTGAGTCCCTAAAGAGTCGGCAGCGTTTTTAACGTCAGTGATGTTTCTATTTTATTCACACAAGTTTATATTTTTTAGTTTTTTAAGATATGACTGTTGAAATGTCTGATATCATCAAATTTTCCATTATAACTGTTACATCTATCATATTGATATATATTTAATTGATTGTGATTGTGGTCTTACTGTTAATTTATTTTTTCCCCTGTCATTACTTGTAATAAACATATTATATGTATAGTGGAGCTATAATTTTATTACCCGTATAACTAACTGTACATACCAAGAAGCATACAGCCGAACTGCAGTATGCATTTGTGCTGGAAATAGGTAGTGAATGATTATTTTTATTGTTCAGTAAATTATTTTATATCATTACCTGTTTGAAGCTCGGTAAATAGTAGGTAAATGATTAATTAATTTAAGAATAGTCAGTTATTTCAATTGATATTGGGGATGCTATTAAAATCACTCTGATAAAGAATAAAACCGCATTTAAATTCGTGGTAATCGTTTTCACATTTTTGGTGAACAATTGCTAGGTACTCCACGTATCGACATACAACTTCAGTTTTCACTCGCTTCCCTTGTGTATTTAAAAACTGATTTTCTCCTTATTACATTGAGGTAACATGCATATCCACGTAACTAAAGGAATAAAGGAGACCTGAAAAATTTTCCTTTGTGAAACAATCTACATAAGTTGAATAGTAAATGTAGAGCTTTTTATTTCCTTCGGTTTTGTGAAAGCCCGTCTTTGCTCGGGCATAAAAGCTGTTTTAAATATTGCGTCCGGATTTACCCTACTAAAGCCTTCTTACACATACATTACCTAACATGAGAATTACTTAGGGGAAATACTTGTGTGTTTTGTTTCTATGAAGTGTATGGCAGTTAGCTTTACCTTGCGTTCTTCAATAGGTTTTATCTTAATCCTGGAATGTACAGAAACAATTTTTGCGAATCATTTTATAATATACTAGTGGACGCCCGTAGCTTCGGTTGAGTTAAATGAAACATAACAGCAGATGCGTTTAAATTTGTTATCTTCTTAAAAAAAATACCGCAAAATATCTATAGCAGAATTAAAAAGTGGATATTTTATTTAAATTTTATCCACTTTACAATATTGCCTTTTAGATTGTTGAAAAACCGAACTTTAGTTATTCTTGACCTCAATAAAACCCGGAATGTCAATCCATCTGAGGCCGATATTTTGAAGTATCGGCTCGGCCTGTACCTTTCTCCGTATTTAGGCAAATAAAAACAACAATTTAAGTATAAAGAGTGTCGAATTGACGCCTTTAAGCAAATTGACGCCTATAAACGACGCATTCGGACGACTGCTCGTCGAGGCGAAAACAAATTAATTGCTATCGGTTACGATCCAGTGTCGTAATTGCTTTGTTCTTGCACGGACCGATCGATCAAGTGAGAAAAATTAATTGAAATCGCTGATGAACCCATTGATGTTACAATGACCTTCCTTTAGTGTTTGCAAGTTACTGAGTTTTTTATACGAAAGGTTAAACACGAATAACAAGAAGATAATTTCATACCGTTCATGCGTAAGTTATAATTAGTAAATAATTACAATTAGAACTACTACTACTTTTATAACATAAAATCACTCAAACGAATAATGTTATGAATAATATTCTTTAAATGCATTCTTACCCAACGTTATTTATAACAAATTAGTTCCTCAAATTCATAGTAAAGTGTTATTCTCTGTAGGATTTCCCCCCTCGGTTCTTCGGTGTTCGTAGAGGATCTGTGATTGAATGCAATTGTGCCTTCTAGCGCCCAGCCTAGCCACGTAATTTTGTCTCTTCCAACACCTACGGGTTGACGAGTTGTTGCAGCCACTCACAACGTGCTCTTCATGTCACAAATCACCGATCAAATCATGACGTGACGTGACTATGATAAAATAAACGTCGAGTACTTGTGTTGTAGAATAATCAAACATATATATACCTCTCTACGAACACATTTGCAAAAAATACCCTACAAAGTTTAGTACTAAGACATATGCAACCGCAATTCTAGTTATTTAGGTCTGAAATTGTTCCCCTAGGTTTTGTATATAATATAATATGCTTTTAAAAAAATGTTGTTCGTATTCACCAAAGATATTCAATTATGAATAAAATATGTAACATACGTACATAAGGTACTCTAGGTTACTTTTCGGTAAATGTTCTTATATTATTTGTAGTAACGGTTTTACGAATATTAGGAGACGCAGTAAAGTGAGAATACCAGCTATAAGCCATTTACCTATACGAAGATAAGTGGAAATACGTTTATATTTCCGAAGGCTCACATGAAAGCTAATTGGTTCCATATAGAGTTCGCCCGGGGCAGTACCACCGCCCGCCACGGTACCTAGTACCATTTCTGCCGTGTAATAATTGTTTTTAAAGCAATTGTGGTCCGGTTGGAAAGGTGTGGATTCCGGTTACACTTCTTTAGAGGCGACCATCTTAGTCCTCAAGGGTAGCAACACATCTGTGACTGACTTAGAACGAGACTCCTACTAACAAGTACTAACTGGACTATTACTAACAACAACTAACAGGACTAACTATCACTAACAGTCCCCAGTCCTCATACCTACTAACGAACTGACCAACTAATGTTCTAATCAACTCTCTCAACTAATTGGACTAACCATCCCAGTCCCTTATTGAGTCTTGCTCAAAGTCAGTCACAGTTGTCATGGGCGGCAGCGGATGGGTGGTGCTGCAGGCTCGTTTGCTATCTTTTTCCCATAAAAAAAAAAAAAAAAATGTAGGTAGGTAAACATTAAAGATAATGAATTTATATAACTATACAACTATAACTTATATAACTATAACTTTGGCACCTACCACTTTGTACTTTTACCATTTTATCCACTAACCGTTTTATGAGATCGTGGGTATTGTAGAAGTCTCTCATTTGAGGGGCTCTAGACTCAAATCCAAGCCGCACACACCAATGACTTATCTAAGATAAAAGATAAGCGTTTTTATAAATTTAATGGTGAAGGAAAATATTGTAACCTGCATGCCTGATGTCCACCCTCCACCAATCCGCATTGGAGCAGCGTGGTGGAGTATGCTCTAGACCTCCCGCAGCTGCGTCTGTGGGAGAGACAGCCCAGCAGTGGCACGTCTATGGGTCGCAGAGAGATGCTTGATGTCTATGGGTGACCGGTAGTGGCAAAACTTCATGGGACCTTTCTTCTTTCGGAGGGCACGTTTGTTTTGTTAAAATTTAAAATAATAGATTTTTCTGTAAGAGTACCTATTAGCTACAGGCCATAGATGACTCACTTTTAGGCACGGGTTTCTCCCATCGGCACAGCTGTAGAAGGTTTAAAGCATACTCCACCACATTGCTTCAAACCTGATTGGTTAGTGACGAACCCAGTGTCGAATGTTCCCAAGCAACCCAAAGGTATTAAGGATTGTTTTTACCACTGAAAAAACAACCTGGGCCGACGATTTCCGCCACCACCATTCGCATCCACTATGTTATTTTTACTCGCCCTTCGTTATTTAACTCGGTTAATCACAATATAGTCGACGCGACCTTTGGACGCTATGCTCTAAAGCGTGTCACACACTACGCAGATGCGGTAAGATATCTGTATCTGAGCGCATATCTATCCATATCGGTCTCTATACTAAACTCAAGGAGCAACACACACTACGCAGATCACTTATATTTTACCGTCAAGCATCTGTCGGCACCGACATATATCAACAGATGCTCAGATAACATCTGCCGATGCAACAGATTTTATACAGGTTGTTTTGCACTGAGGCGGCGCGGTATGCCGTGAGGCGGACGGGGAGAAACTGACATGTGTCGACATGTCGGTTCAAGTACCTACAGTACTGTACTTTGATATATACATACAATAATAAACTAGAGTGACAGTTAATCAAAAACTTCTGTGTTGAAATTTTTCTAAATCATAATAATCCTCCCGAATTTTGTTGTTAGTTGTCCCTTAAACCCTGTAAAAATATTAATTGCTTACCTGCCTTAAACAAACATCCAGTCGTTCTTCGGTAGAAATGCATTCTCGCATTTTAGTTTTTTTTTTTATATCCCCTTTGATCAAGTCATGAATCGCCATAAATGTCGCCCTTGGTTTTCGGAAATAGATGGTAAATTTGTTATCTGATAGATCCTTGAAGAGATTAAATTCACCTCGATCATTTTTAAGTTTTATATGCCTTTCCACCCAAATTTTTCGCCTTTTAGTACATTGTAACGCAACACGGGCATCAAATTCAAAATCATAATCCTCTTCTGAGGAGCTGTCTAATAAATCAAAAAGCAATAAACGCGAACTCATTGGCATATTAATGGCATTTGTATCAGAATTCATCATACTGTATAATATGATCCGCACCAAAAAAAAGTGTAGCCAGTTTGAAGGATTCCGCGTGAATGTGTCATTTCGTATATTATCGTATCTGCGAAGTGTGTAATACTTTCAGATAAGATAAGTTTTTATACGCAGATAAAATATTATCGTATCTGCGTAATGTGTGACACGCTTAGAGTAAAATGAAAATATGTCGTTATAAAAACAAAACAGAGTAAAACATTATATGAGGACTCGTACTTTAGAATTAGGTATTTATAATGTATACTCCGCATAAGTAATCCTCTTCAGATTTCTTTATCGATCCTCTTAAACGTAGTGACAGGCACGTAAATTCTGTTATGTATATAAGCGATTGCTTACCTACGCAAATCACTCGTTGAATATGCAACATCTAGTTTGGGGGCTCAGTAAGCATGTGCTTAGACTATTAATTTCCTATATCTCCGTGTAAAATTACTTTACTTTATCCCATGATCCCCGTCCCACATGTGAGTATGTTGTTTGCTCGGCAAACAAGCAGTGTTTCGTTAATAAGCATATGCGATACTGATTGTAACCGATAAATGTTCATTATTTTGTTACGTCATGTACTCATGCCATGTAAAATTCTTCTTAGTGCAGTCTGTAGTAATAAACTTTGTTAGTTTTTAGGTTTGGAACAAGCTTTTCCAAGCTGCTTCAGTGCGGACTTGCTGGGGTTAGTGGCCAACCCCAGCATCGGAAGTTTGCAGGCTATCCAAGTTAAACAAACAATATTAATATGGGCTGAATTCAGCTCTAAGTTTACCCGTCTGCATCCTATTTACACCATAAGCCTGTAATACAAGTTGAGCGTATTGTTCGCTTATTGTGGGCACTAAAGATGTTATTAAGATTATATAATATCTATAGGTAACTTATGATATACATACATATATCTACTAAATTTGATAAATACTCTATACAGTCTTAATGAGACTTTCTAATTATATATTTATCATTATTGAACCACATACAAAATATAAAAACTACAAATGTATATAAAGCATTCTCTACTAGCAGTATCAGGTCCCTCCCACAGAGTTGAAGGAGATCGAGAGCATACTCCTCCACGCTGCTCGAATGCGGATTGATTCGTTTCACTTAATATTTTGAAGCCAGACCGAGTTTTACGAGTTTAAACTAGTGATCGCCTGCAGTTTCGCTTGCATGGATTAGATATAACGAATGATTCGTTTATAGTTGAGGTCTTTCTGAAGAAAATATCCGGAAAAACTTTACCCATTGAAGTTCAAATAGAGGTAGGTATTAACGAAAAAAATGTCCATCCACCCGTCCATCTAATCCAAGCTTAGTATACATACATGTTCGAGTATATTACATATTCTAATAACAACATCGTTAAAAAATCCTTAAAACACGCTTTTGTAGATTACCGAACAAAAATTTATTTTTTAATTATTGCATTGTCATCGGTCCTGTATATATCCATAGCCCAATGGCTCGCGTCGATTAATATGATCGACAGAGTTAAGCAACTATGGGCGCGGTTGGTTTGTGGATGGGTGACTACTAGTGGCAAAATTTCATGGACACTACTGTGCTTTGGAGGGCATTTTTTGAAATTTTAATATCCGTATATAATGATTTGTTAAAGTAACTTCATAAACATCGTCGCACACTACGAAGTCAACGGAATTTAAGGTCTGGTATACAGCCGAAGTTCGAAAAAATGCGTTAGGTAGTCTTGCATGGCCCCCTTAGGAATACATCTATTAAATTTCTATTATTTATAGTGATAGTGACCACAGTAAAACGAATTCTGTGAAAATTTCAGGTCTCTGCATACTTCTGTTCAAGAGATAGAACCCTCTGACTAACAGACGGACAGTGGAGATATATTAATAGGATTCCGTTTCTCACCCTTTGGGTACGGAACCTTAAAAACGCAGAATTTATATTGGCGCACACACATTGATTTGTCATCCGTCTTAAATCCAGGACTAAAGACCGATGGTTTACCCAGGAACGTCTCTTAAGAGCACTCCAGTCGACCGTCACTTTTGAAGAATAGGTTTTTACCAAAAATATTGCTGTCGCGCTGAGCCCAACCTTACCCCTTAGCGTGCGATAGAGAGAAGTGCAGTCTCGAACTGATTTTACCTACGTAAAATTAAGAAAATCGTCCTTTCGTAATCCCCTGTTTCCTCCTCGAAATCTAGACCGATTTCAATATTTCTTTCAGTTAAAATGTAGAACAGGGTCTAAGCTTGCTTTTTTGGGATATATTAGTAATTACCAGTTTGCTTGATGATTGAAAATGTATGTAAAAAAAGTCGATTTTTTTGATTTTAAATGATTTTTTTTCTCTTCTATTAATCAAATTATGAAAAAAAACAAAACGTACAGTCATGGCAGAGGCACAAAGTAGAATATCTACTTTGTGGCAGAGGTACGTATAAATCGTATGGTATTTTTTTTTCTTCTGTAACTTCTTTATCCTACGAGGAAACAGGGGACTACGTTTGTATGGAAAAAGTGTCGACTTGTTCGCTTGTGATATCCTCTTAAAAAATTAAAATTATCTTTAGTTATTTAATTTTTTTTTCTATGTCTTACATAATATGCCAAAGTTCAAGGTTGCGTTAAGTAAATGTTTGACAGAATACACCAATGTATCTTACAAGTCAATAGCAATAGTAAGTCAATTTTTGTTGATTGATTGTCACGGAAATACCGGTATTGTATTCTTTACAGTGTCTTTACATTATTGGAGGTATGAAGGTATTTGAATACTTCTTTGTCCTCATAAAGAAAACATTGAAGTAGGTACCTCGGACAAAGAACTTGTTTTTAGGGGTCGTTTATGGGTTAATAATACCTATGATAAAATACATGACTAGCAAATTAAAGTAAATGAAAACATTTAACAACTATACTTAATAAATGTGCAATGTTAAGATGTTCCCTTAATGTTTAGATATGTCACCCGAGCAAGGTGCTAAAATGTATGAGCATAGGTATGAGTTTCTTAACTAGGTAGGTGGATCCTTGCGGGAATCGGAACGTCTTTACCGGATATCCGGGCTTCATTCTCATATTATTCTTGTTCGGAGATACACCCGCATGGAATGTTAGACCCTCGTCAGGTTTTACTGAGATGTAATTCAATCTAGGCCGCCCCATCAATCTGTGAGTTCTCACGCATATATTTCTGTTGATTTGACAAATGAGTAGGGTGTAGCGTCTTTGAGAAGCGTATAGTAGCAGCCGTCCTTCGGCTATCTAAGAAGGTTTAACGAGTCACTGTCTCTATTAAAGGAGTTAAGATTAAGAATAACCTTTATAGTAGCTTTGGTTCGTTTGATCAGGATAGTTTTTAAAACATTTAAGAACTATCCTACTCACTCGACTACGCAATACTACGATTCATATATTCCTAACGCCGCTAGACCCCGATTTTTAAATTTCGTATGCGAAACATTTTCGTATGCGAATTCCATAACGAGTTAATTGTTGTATTGTTATTACGATAGGTAAAAATGAAACATAAATACTGAGAATGATATAAATTAATAAATTAATTACATAATTAATTAATTTATTGCACACAGGCAAAATTAGAGTTCGAGTGGTACGGACCATTCGTTAGATTAGTCACGCGAGTGAATTTCAAAAATAGAGACAGCATGAAGTTCGTAGACGCTATGGCGGTTTTCGTATGCGAGTGAGATTCAAAATACGGCCCCTGGGTGCCTAATAATTCATAACGATAAAATCTTTGGCTTAGGTAGAGAGGTGTGCTTGTGTGTTAATAAGTCCTCATTTAATGTTATGTAACAGGGGGCGGATTTTTTTCATCAAATCTAACGACCCCGTATTACTTTTAACGAAGGTAAAAGTATACTAATTTGTTTATTACGGTACCACGAAAAGTATTATTGCTTTATAATAGTCGGCTTTATTGAGCTTGGAAGTTTGGTGGTCTATACATTGGTAAAGATATAGAATATATTCAAGTGTACCCAGACCAAACACGCGTAAAAACTTCAAACAGTTGCACCCTGGTTCATAACTTCCCTCGGTCGTAAATTACGCAACTCGCCCTCATTATCGCCGCCGCCCATCCATGGATGATACGAGGGCGAAAGACCTGCTTGCCCGACCTGTCTGCATTGCTATATACACCGAATACATTACCTTAGTGTACGGTTGCAATATGCAAGCAATGATCCCGTTCTTCCCCATTGGCACTTTCGTACAATCGACTCTAACATATTTTATGATTTTTTTCTTCGCTGTAATTTTAATTAAATTTTCATTCGATTGGTGCTAAACATCTCGTAAGCTGACAAGCGTTACGGTTGAATGTAATTGATTGAATTGACGTGAATGTAACATACAGTTCGGTGGAATCTAACTGTCCAGGGATAGGCCCTTTGTCGTCCCATGTAGTTTTAGGATACTTCGAATCAAAACGAACGATAGAACGGGAATGCTACTTTAATATCTATATATAATCATTTTATTACTACCAAACGTGCATTTGAAATAAACTACCAATTTTTATTGTAGTTATGGTTCACTATTTTGGTTATAATGGGTTACACACAAAATTAATATACTGTGGCGGGCTTTTTTGTAAGACTATTTAAGATAAACATTTCCATCATACATTACATATGTGTAACTCTAGCGGTTTTGGCAGCGCACGCCAGAATAGCTCGCAGGTGGTAATTTTTTTCCTACTTACTTGACACTTTTCTTTTTTTTCAAAGGTTTTCTTCAGGTTTATTATAGTAAGATGTATAGATTTTAAATCGTCGAAGCAAATTGTAAGTTTTACAATTGATTAGACGCAGCGAACGAGTACAAACAGAGATAATATGGATTTCTGTTTCTGAATTCCCTCTGGATGCACGAGTTACGTATAATATACAGGGTGGAAAGATCGAATGCCACATGGATGGCAACTACCATAAATATTGTAAATAGCACATTCTGTTTAAAGGAGACATTCCTTTATTTTCAAAAACAATAAATTCTGCATTTATGGATTTATGAAAAATCACCTGCCTCAGTCGGGACTCGAACCGGTCAAATGTGACAAAAAATAAAGTGACGTATTTTATGATGCAGATTGAAAGGGTTACTGATAGGGTTTAGTTTTCTCTAAATAACAAATACAATCAAAATAAACGGAAGGCCATTAAAATTGGAAACCAACAATTAAACACAAAAGAAAACAATATTCATATAATAAACTTACTTAAACCTTGCTAACTGTTCAAAATGAGCTCCGTTTTCTCGTATGCATTAATTTAATCGTTTGAGGAATTGACTTCTCGTAGCTCGTGGCAGTGAATTGTGATGAATATTAGTAATAGCTGCATGGACGATTTTTAAATTGCCTACACTTTCGTAAGTTCCTTTATAAATAACATCCTTCACATATCCCCACAAAAAGTAGTCCAATGGTGTTAGATCCGGAGATCTGGCCGGCCATTTAATATTCCCGTTTGTACCGATCCATGTCTGGAAATGGGTATTTAAATATGTAGTCGATAACCTGCTGCTATGTGCTGGTGTACCGTCTTGTTGGAAAATTATATTGACTTATATGAAATTATAGTCTGCTTCGGGGAGAGAATTTAACGCATTTCGCAATAGGTCCCAGGATTAAGAGGTATTTTACTGTATTCAGTTGTCCTTCACAATTAAATATGTGAACCATAACAACCTTGTTCTTCACTACCCGCACCAAACGTTAAAAGAGAATCTCACCTGATTATTTTATTTAGTTTCACGTGTACGCATCGGGTTTTCACGAGACGGGTGAAAACAAAATTAAAAGGTACTTGTTAGTTTTCATGGCCTTCCGTTATTTTGATTGTATTTGTTATTTAGAGAAAACTAAACCCTATCAGTAACCCTTTCAATCTGCATCATAAAATACGTCACTTTATTTTTTGTCACATTTGACCGGTTCGAGTCCTGACTGAGGCAGGTGATTTTTCATAAATCCATAAATGCAGAATTTATTGTTTTTGAAAATAAAGGAATGTCTCCTTTAAACAGAATGTACTATTTACAATATTTATGGTAGTTGCCATCCATGTGGCATTCGATCTTTCCACCCTGTATATTACGTGAAATAGAGTAAAACATGCTGGTACATAGTTTAAAACATTAAGCCATTTAATTAAAATATTTATGATAATTCTTACACACAAACAAATTTTAGACTTCCACGTTGCCATCGATACGATAAAAAGCTCTTTCAGAATGTTTCAGTTTCAAATTGTTAGGCGCTGTATATCCTTGTATCTTCTTTGTATGTATATTATTATGTTCGGTCGCAGGACTTTCAGAGATTAATATTAGTTTTTCTTTCGTGATCAAAGGTCGCTTTCGTGATCCGTTCCGGTACTGGACTTGTGACAATTTTTTTTTTTTATCAATGACAGTCGTGAACATTGACAGAGTTTAAGAAAATCAAACGCCCTAGGATACTTTTGTTGCGGAAGACAAATACGAAAGTTGATTTGCCTACAAGCATGGGAGTAATAGATCCGCCTTACCTATACACACATATTTGATACGTTTTTACTACTATAGTATACTAGCTTCGCTCGCGTAGAATTAGATAGATAGATAGATACATTTATTTTTATCACATTTCAGCATAATCACATTACACCATTAGACCAATTAGACCCATTAACGACGTCTGCCCGCGTTCGGGTTGCCCACTTGGCTTCGAAAACGGCAGAGTTTCATACTAACTTTGCAGCCCCGTTTTACCCCCTTAGGGGATGAATTTTCAAAAATCCTTTCTTATTGCTCCCCTATGTTATAAAAGGAACCCCTGTGCAAAATTTCAAGTTTCTAACCCATATAGTTTAGGCCCTGCGTTGATATGTCAGTCAGTCAGTCA
Organism: Carterocephalus palaemon; assembly: GCA_944567765.1. Lineage (NCBI taxonomy): Eukaryota > Metazoa > Arthropoda > Insecta > Lepidoptera > Hesperiidae > Carterocephalus > Carterocephalus palaemon. The sequence goes on from OX155645.1 coordinate 6,495,309, forward strand.
GTCAGTCAGCTTCTCCTTATATATATATATAGACTAGTGAATAAGTTAATATTTTTATTAAAAACTAGTGGACGCCCGCAGCTTCGCTCGCGTAGAATTAGACCCATTAACGACGTCTGCCCGCGTTCGGGTTGCCCACTTGACTTCAAAAACGGCAAAGTTTCATAGTAACTTTGCACCCCCGTTTTACTCCCTTAAGGGATGAATTTTCAAAAATCCTTCTTAGTGCTCCCCTACGTTATAAAAGGAACCCCTGTGCAAAATTTCAAGTTTCTAACCCGTATAGTTTAGGCCCTGCGTTGATATGTCAGTCAGTCAGTGAGTCAGTCAGTCAGTCAGCTTCTCCTTTTATATATTAATAGATAGAAGCACAATGTTAGGCGAGTACAAGCAACATCCCTTGATCTTGTCTTAGGGCATAATTACTTTGAAGTAAGCAAAATGATTCACGTTTGAATCACATTTTCGAATTAATAGATATAGATAAAGATTACTGAATTTGTTAGCAATTTACTTCAAATCTTTTTTACGTTTTTATTATTTTGATGTTGGTCATTTTCATTCATTCATTGTTATAAATATCGTTATTTTTAATACCTCATGAACATATTTTTATTTAAGTCTGCTTGGATGTGTGTAATATATAACTATTTAAATTACTGAAGTTAACACCCATTATGCTTCTAAGATCTTTACTTCATCTAAAAAGAGCTGATGAACTTGAAACACCTGAACAGATTTTCATAAATAGTAGCAAAGAACCATGTCGATCACTTCAGCTTTCAAGTAAAAATAAGCTAATATTATCTGTTTAAGTATGTATTTAAAAATATATGTATGTATATCATTCTCTGACACCCATAGTATAAACTCTGCTTATTTTGGAGTCAGATGGCCTTGTGTGAGAATGTCCATGTTATTTGGTGATTCTGTATGTGAAGAATGAAGTTGCTGGGATCGGCGTCGTATCTTTTTATAACTATGTCAGAATACTTAATGATCCTCTTCATTATAGTAGAATGAAAATTATCTGAGCTTTTTGTTTTCAGAGCTCATTTTTGTAAACAAATTTAGACGCTACTGAAGTCATTTGTAAAGTTTTTCAGCTTTTAAAGCGAATAAAACTTTTTCGTAGCATGGTTTCAAATTATTTTCACTAAAAAGTTGCTGTATTATTTCGGGGTAGCGGGAGTTTTATTTACACCGCGTTGGTTAGGTGCGGAACGGGCCAGCCTCGGGCCAAGTTCTAATATGTTATTATGTTGTATAAAATGAGAGTATCTGAGTTACTGACAGCGAGCTCTCTGGCTACTGAAGACCTGAACAGCGCAGCGTAAAGGGCAGCGTAATGACGAAGCAGTTTTTTCTTGCTTGTTATTTGTTGTAACCATACATCCTATATAATTACCCATGGAATAGTTGGTATAGTTACAGTCAAAATAATTCTTATTCGTATCACAAGCTGTGCATTATCAGTGACAAATATATTATCATAAATAGCCTATGGAGCGCGAAGGTTACCTATCGTTCTTCATTTTATTCTTGGTATTTCCATACATCCATTACACCATCAAACATTGCTAGAACAACTCCATCCTAACTTCTTCAAGTTATCGGTCCATCTTAGGGAAGCCGCTCACGCGACGGTTGATAGGAACATCAATGCAGGACATCATACACTAGGTGGCGACATATTAGAAGCAACGATCAGCGCGGTCGGTTTGTGGATGGTGGCGATACCGTGCTCCAGAGGTCACGTAAAGCCGTAGGTCCCGGTTGTTTTTAATGGTGAAAACAGTCGCTAAGCTTTGTCGAACACCTTCTGACTCCTTAGATACTGGCCCGGGTCCATAGACCACCCAAGGTGAACAGTTATAACAGACCCTATGACCCAAGTACTAAGTGTGCTGTGGTATCTACTAACTACTTATGCTAGCTAGTTAGCGAGCTATGTCGGAATTCATTGTTACGAATCCGGAAGCGTAACGAATCCTCTTTGATAGTTCGTGGATATGAAAGAATTATACAAAGCCTTGAAGCTAAAAGTGATTTTACCTATACAAACTTCCTTTACTTTTTCTATCACCTTAGGGACGTGGGACCATCGAGGACCTGTGGGACGATGCTTAGTGGCCGATGGCTGATGAATTGACAGCAAAATACTATCCTAGACGCTTGTAGACCTAGTAGCTTGCGATGTATGTCAGGAATAATTCTCAGGAAGATTTACTTAAATTAAGGAATGAGTGATATAAGAAATCCTTACTAACATATAAATGGGAAAGTGTGTTTGTAGGTGTGTTTGTTTATCCTGCTTCTCAGCCTTAACAGAGAAATCGATAGTTAAACATTATGTGCGACTTATTAATTATGCTAGTATGTTCGAAAAAAATTGTATCACTTGGAATTGAAATTGGATTGATAAGATCTAATACCAGAGTCACGGGCACAGTTATATTTAACCGACATCGATATAAGAAGGCTTTATGTTCAACTGTTTGTATAGAAGAAGAATGTATATGTTTTAAAAAGTAGATGTGTAGACAAGTATGTGTTGTGAAAATGGCACAACAAGTCCAGTCAACTTTATACCTTAGACTCAGTAAAGCTACCTCTTCTTTACTTGATAAATAAATTATTGTAGGTAGTACCAAGTTCATCGGGTCATCATATTTATTAGTCATCATAGTTATATTTAAAATCATCACATGATGGTACAGGCAAATCTGCACGTAAAACGATTTGACACAGGCGGAGCCATGGGAAAAGCTTATAGAATTAGAATAGAATAAAGAAGCCTTTTATCACATTAGTCTTTATTTAAGAATACCCCAAGGACACCAACTGATATCAGGTTTTCTCAGATTTACATTTTTTTTATCGTTGGGAAATGCATTTACCCATCCCGTTTAGCCACAGACGGGTATTTGGGACTGACCAAACAAGTTGGAACACCCACTAAAACCCAGCGCCACCTCCAATGTACATTGCGTCGCCACGGGATCGCTGACGCATTCTAACCATGACGTCTCGACTTATGTTTTACGCGCCGCTCATAGGAAGAAAGAAGGTGCGTAAATCGCCTTCTCCTACTCGATCAAAATAATTATAAGAGTCTGCTTCAAGCTGTGAGATTCGAACACACGTCCTTCGCGCTACGTATAGAAGCTCGTCACCATATTATCCATCAGCTTATTTTCCCTATCGTCTTGTCTTGTTGTACCTAATACCTATGTCCTGTTAGTCCGAGTGAAACGGAATAAAAAAAATAAAAGTGTGTGTGTGTACTTATGTACACGCGTTAGAAGTTATACTTCTTTGGCGTAACAAGATAAAAATCTTTTCAAAAATTTTATCTTTCGCCTTATCCTACGTTTGTAGAAAAAAACGACACTTACAATAGAAAAAGGTATTTAATACATTGAAAGTTTTATTATAACGCATTATCTAGTTAAAGAAAGTTTAAATCACAAAAAAAAATATTTCTACATTGACAGCACCTGACTAGCAGACTTTGACAATTGAAAGTGTACACTGTCAAACCATTTTTTGACAATGTTGACTATATATAACTTCATGGTGTCTAATAATCTAAATCTGAATCTGAAGATATTATGTTTAATTTTACATACTTCAGTCAATAATAATAGATGTCTAATAGAAAATAGTAGTAGAAGATAATATACTATCAAAAATTTTACATAGGTACCTATAGCCATTGAGTTAAATATACTAGAGAAGCAAACTTCATCAGAATGCCTCAAATATAGCGTAACCACTTTTTAAACGCGACGACGTAGCTTTGAAATCACTAAACATTTGAATGTAAACATATATCTGTCTCACTTACACAAGTCACAATAACAATTACCGTCGCGTAGATTAGACAAAGATCGCAATATTAACATGCAATTACGGGAATCGGCGCGACAGGGTTGCCTACCCACGCGAAGTTTTACCCAATTTTTTTAAGCCATAGAAAAGTTTTAATACTAAATTAAATTAACTTTAAAATATTTGAATTACATATGTAAATAGAATTTTGATGATCTGAAATTAATGAAATCATACTCCGCTTTATAACATAAGTTTTGTATACAATTGCCTTTTAGACTCTTTTTTGTAAGTTTGAGTAAATAATTTGCTTTCGTAATACAATCTTATTTTAAAATATTTGTAAATTATGGAATCTATACTAATATTATAAAGAGGAAACATTTGTTTGTAATGTTAAAACACAAAAACTACTAGACTGTTTTCAAAAAATCTTTCACCATTAGAAAGCTGCATCTTCACGTTCTGACATAGGCTATATAATAATATTATACATTTGTGTTTTTGAATGTAGGTTTGTAATGTTTTCACACAAAAACTGCTGGACCGATTTCGATAATTCTTTCACAATTAAAAAGCTGCACCTTCACTGAGTAACATAGGCTGTATAACATTTTTTTTTAAAATAGGGATCCTTAATAAAAATGCAATAATATTACCCAAGGTGTGAAAATTACCTAAAATATTCTTTACATCGCGTGCGCTGCGAAAAATATTGATGATAGAATAAAATAATGTACTACGACTTTGCAGATCACATCATTATTTACAAAAAGTCGCGATACCATATGTCCAACTACTGTAGTTATGCCACTATAACTACTTTTTTACATTTTAAAAGTTTATAACAGTGCCGACAATAATCAAACCATTATTATTCATAACTTTGAATTAATCCATATCCCATTAAATATTATTATATTAAAGACCGTTTCAATACCTGTTAAATACTACTTAAATTATTAAAATCCGAATAACGAATAAAAATATATAACGAATTTAAAATGTCAATCTAAAGAAAATGCGTTCTCTTAGATATATTACTTAAAAGATGAATAGAATTGATGAATTGCTTCATATTAGCAACAAATGTTTACAGTTGAATTAATTAATTAAAATGTAGGATATGTAGGTACTTTTCATCTCGGTGATTTTCCACAAAAATGAAGTTCGAAGGACAAAATTCGATCGATAGTGTCTTTGAAGAGGGTGGCAACTAGGTGTAAACGAAACTATTGTTATGTCTAATTCCACGCGAGCGAAGCTGCGGGCTTCCACTAGTTTACTAATAAAAGGGAATGATCAACTAGTATTGAGGATATGTGATCTCCCGGGTGTATCGCAAATTCTTTTAATATTTTGTAGGTAGCCATTCTGTCTCTTTTCTCAATAATCGAAATAATTCCACCCACTTATCACGGCGTGCTGCATCTTTAGGTACACTGCAACGTTGTTATTATTAAAAATATATATATTCACTTATTCCATAATTTAAAATTCTCCCAGAATTGTGGGGATCTAAAACTAAGTTTTAAGTGGTCACACTGAACCTATATTTCAAAATTGTACAATTTATTTATTTTATTGCGTTTTTGCGTAGATGTAAACACAGAAACAATAAAATTACGTGTGGAAAGTAATTTTAATGGACTTATTAAGTTTTTGTGATCTTGAATCGCACTTTATCACTGTGCATTTGCCCATTTTGAAAATATTTTCTGTCAGTTCAACTCGGCCGGCGTCACACAGAGTACTGAACTGACGTTAGCTACGATTAAGACCGTGGCCATAATTCCAGTGACAACGCTTTGGCGCGGTGATTACTAATCTAGTGGTAACATATATATCAATGCCTATAGCAGTTAAATGTACCTGAACCTGAAACAATACCTCACACCTCGTACGACAGAACTAAGCTAAGATTTATATCTATAGGCATATTCTTTAACCACAGAGTACGATATAGGTAATTATGTGCTTCTAATATGTGCTTCACAAATAACTTGTTCGCTCATGATTTCGAGTCACATCACATGTCTATCTCGAACAATTTTCATTATCCATAATATATGAATACAGTTTGAATGTCAAACTGAGACGTTTCAAATAAGGAATGTGTTCGACAGTGCTGTCACGTTCAGATGGCGTGTTCGTGCGCAATTTGCTCGGTCTCACCGCCTACTGTAATAACGACTTCCGTACCCCGTCGTGGCGCCTCCTCAAATTGGTCGCTTATCACCAATCTACGGCTGTAGAGTAGAATATCAGTTGGACCGGCTGCAATTTGTCAACAGAGCAGGTGGTTAGTTGTTTCCTCGTTTACAAATTGCGATACGCTCGTATAACGAATCATGTCCTAAGAATTGACATTTAATTTAGTATTCCGATACGTCGTAACTTTAACCTTCTTTAAGTTTGAAAAGATAAAGGGTAATTTACTCATGTTGTTGCAAAAATATACTGTACATAACAAGAGGCATAATTAATATCAAAAACATGGATACGAGGAAAATATGGGTTGCAAAAATAAGCTCCAAAATGTACCTACGTCCTATAACTACTACTAACCATCTTGCAAGTTACGATGGGAACTGAAAACTTTGGCATGTTTCTCCCGAGTACGTTGGTACTTACTTACTGGTTTATTGCTTCCCGAGATATTATTTCAAAGAACTCGGAATTTATTCCGCACATTCGTCTGGGTAAGGTAATCCCAGAGGTTCTCTCTACTTAGTTCAAATAACCTGTTTCATATCTAGATAGCAAATATCATTTAAACGTGTGTATGTATTTGCGTCGATGTTTATGATAGAATTAGGATAGGAGTACCTACATTACGTCGTCCCTCACGAAGCAATCTAAACACTATTTAACAAGTTTTAATATGTAGGATAATTAGCGAGAATAGAACCAAATTTAATTCGTTATATATACCCTTTTGTTATTCAAAAAAAAATTATAAACGAAACATTAAAATCTTTTTAAATAGCTATTCAACGATATCCCACTTGATATATGTTTGGTCGAGTTTTTTATTTTCATTTTGACAATAATATGGTCGCTGTGGTGAATCATTGTAACTCCCATGTCTTTGGTGACCTTCGAATGGTTGGCGTAAGAATAATCAAAATCGTCTGCGTTTGGTCTCTAGAACGCTATAGATAGAGGAATAAACATACATACATAGACAGATAAACACCCTTCTTTGCGTCGCGCCGTCAGGTCAAAAGTATAGGTTATCTGATTACAAAAAGTTGGTTAAAAATGACTTGTTACCGTAATTGGTATGTAGGTATCAAGGACGTTGAAATAGTAGCCGGACAGATCGCCATTAATAAACAAATGAAGCCACCACGATAAGCCAGTCCAATCATAGATACACATGTCACACACACACTCGCAATTTAATAAGCCGATCGCTTATAAAATTACATATCTTATGTAAAAAAATCATAGCAATTATAAAATCATAGCAAAAATAGATAGGTATTATAATTAAATGATTCTTACTCACTCAGTCTCACTTGCATTGAGAGCAAATATTTTAATTAAGGTATACACCTTAAGTAAATGTTAATAAAATTACCCATACGATATACCAATAGTACAATTTATTATACCTAACACTACCTAACATTAAAATATTCAGTATGTACCCTCAAAGAAATGGGATGTATGAAATGGTATACTTTTTGTGTGATATCATTAATCATTATAGGGAAGATAAAAGAGGAGGTTCGCATGATCGAGTTATGGAATTACGGTGTCGGCGGATAATGCGATTTCGACGAACTCGTCTAGGGATTTGATTCCGAGGCTTTAATTATTAAAATATTATTAAAGTTAAATGTTTTATTTTGCTTATTACTTATCGTATGTATTATATTCAATTTATTGTTAGTAATTGGCCTAGTGCGTGTATTGTCTGTCATAAAATACCAGCAGTAATACAGCGGGGATGATGCCGAAGGTTTTGTATCCCTGGAGCAATTGCCGGGTAGTGGGACTTCCCAAACTCGAATCTCCTCACGCAAGGCGACCGCATTAATCCTTAGATCATTTAAGATCTAAGGGTAATCCGCCATGAAAAATTATGGAAAATTAAAATCATATTATCCGTCATAATTACGTATCCTTTATATTAAACTTTATATCTATAATTACTCCTTTACCTTTACCATCGTGGTACAAAGCATTTTTAGACCCTGTTATCTTTTATGTTCATAGAACGAGTTCACACTCGCAAACCTATAATTTCTCATTTTGGGACAGGCAATGTAAGTCGCAACCCTAAAGTGTGTGGCTTGCTCTGACACATACTGGGCCTATAATTTAAGTCAAAGGTAAAGTCAAATAATTTATTTCGCCATGAGGTAATTGGGTATTTGAAAAAAAAAAAATTGATTTTTTAAAATTTATTTTAATACTATGTTAATAATAATATTGATATTTAATGCAAAAAACTTAAAATAAATATTTTCCAATTAATTATAAACAATTAAAAATTGATGAAATTTGAATAAAAATCACGTGACTATAAACGCGCCATAATTGGTCACCATATTTGTGACGTCAAAATGTTATATAAAGGAGGATGGCCATTTTGGTACCCCATGTCCAATCAAGATGAATCACGCACCGGTACCAGGTTCCATACATTTTTGTCCATCATCCTTTAAATATTTAACAATGTAAACTAACATTATGACGTCACACGCGCTCGGGTTTGTTCGGGAGTTGTCGGCGTGTCTTCGGTACTGGATTCAAAAATTATTGAATTGAATTTTTATTTTGAAATAACTTTTGAATTATTGCGAGAAAAAAAGAAAAAAAAATAGTTTTGTTATAAAACTTATATATGATCTTTTCATTTATCACATAAAAAAAAAATATTCAAATACCCAATTGCACATGCTTAGCGAAAGATTGCCATAATACGAGCTTATCCTAATATCTAGTTGACGTAAGGTCCTAAATGTATTCAAAACCGTCAAATTATAATAAAGTTACACGAATAAGGAAATTTAACAGCCTGCGTTATAAAACAATACATACATATACAACACCGTTAAAACAGCAGCGGTACAGTTTTATGATATTCATTATGGCCAACAAAACAGAAAAATATCCCCTATTTGGTATGTTTTGGTTTGTAAAATAGGGAATTTAAGCTTTTTTATGCCACGGTCGGCGGAATCGGAATGAAACCTCGACTCGTAATGTTGGATGTGGGTATTATTAAATCATGTTATTATTATGTTTTTGTGTCACGCACGCCTATAGACGCGGGCGACATTCGACATAGTTAACTTTTGAACTTAAGTAATAAAAGCCTTCTGATACCATTCATGATTGTTTGCGGACTTTAACTGCAGAGAAGCGAAGTATTTTGAGTAAAGTTTGGTGTAATACCTTCTAGTTGCTAGTAAACCTCGCCTAGTACCTAAGCATTTATTTAATTATTATCAAAAAAGTTATTATGTGAAATAAAAAAAAGTGCGTGGTACAAAGTACACATGTCAGAAGTGAAACTTCTTTGGCTAAATATTCAAATATACACAAAAACAGAATAAACATAAATATTCATTTGAAAATCTTGTTGTTTTATTAAAAAACTTAAGTTGTGTTAGTCTTTATAAGTTTTAATTTCAATTTAATTTTCATTTATTGCCATATACACTTACAATATCCAGTCACATTATAAATATTATTATTAGTCTATTATTTTCTTCATCCTCCACCACTATTAAGTATTCTGTGCCTCTACTACAATTTTGTAGAGTACCTACTACCTATAATTTAATCCTTTTCAGTCCTCAACCAATGTTATAAGATTGGTCTGTGTGTCTGTCGCTATACAGGCTCCTACTACTATGCTGCTATTACTAGTACTAGCTATACGAACCGGGCTTGTTGGTACGATCCAGCGAATAGGGTTTAGATAAAAACTATGGAATAGGTTTGATTATGCAGATATAATAATTAAACAAAAAACAAATTAAAAAGGTGGTACTGAAGGTGGTTTTCAAGAGCCTTTCTTACTGCTGGTAGGTTTCGAATCTACTGCCTAACTGGAATGGAGAATGTTGCCGATATTTATAAAATAAATCTTTTTTTTTTTTTTTATGGATACTGGATAGCAAACGAGCTTGCAGCACCACCCATCCGCTGCCACCCATGACAACTGTGACTGACTTTGAACAATACTCAATTAGGGACTGGGATGGTTAGTCCAATTAGTTGAGAAAGTTAATTAGAACATTAGTTGGTCAGTTCGTTAGTAGGTATGAGGACTAGGGACTGTTAGTGATAGTTAGTCCTGTTAGTTGGTGTTAGTAATAGTCCAGTTAGTACTTGTTAGTAGGAGTCTCGTTCTAAGTCAGTCACAGATGTGTTGCTACCCTTGAGGACTAAGATGGTCGCCTCTAAAAAAGTGTAACCGGATGTTAAAATAATTTCTACTATCTGCAGAGGGATTTACAAGTTATAGTTTACCTGCTGTACAACTTATATAAAATTATGTACCCAGTTGGATAACAGGAACCTATATGCCCATACTTAAAAAAGGCTATGTTCATTTCCTAGGCAATTTAGTGTAGTTATTATGCCCACTTTTGCTCCCCTCGTGGCGTGACGGCTGTGCACAGTCAACCTAGCATTAGAAAGCTATAATAAGCAAATATCTTAAGATTTATGCCTAAACTAATTAAGTGAATTCGCTGTAATAACATGATTATTACGAGTTTGCTTAGCCTGCCATGCCAAGTTTGTTTGTTAATTGCTCAAGTATTTTTCCATATTTACCTTTTATTCGACCTCTTAAATTGTAATTTTTCGGTCGTGACACTTTAATGGCACGAAATAATAGATACCTAATGTTAAATTTCAATACAACACAAGAATGTAGTAGAACGGTGTAGGCGATACTTCGATAGATATTTTATGTTAAAATTACTGTTTCTACATAAGTACTTAGTAAAATAAAGTACATACAAAATATAACTTTTTTTAATAATCACAACCGCATTAGAAAGACATGAATAAATATTTGAAATCTAATATGATGACTTCTTTTTACATGGAATATTCATTCGTACGAGGCCGTAACTAAAAGAGGTATCTACCAAAATAATTTAATTAATACATACCTAGAAAATAGGTAGGCACTAATTTATAACGTCGTCGTGATTAAGTTTACATTCAGTTCAGAAGAGCGATCTTCGGATAGGGAAATCCAAGACTGAATCAATTAGTCATGCCTGATTACATCATTGCTTTAGTTAATAGTTACATTCACCTAATTAATTGCAGCAATTGCTATGCACATTGCACATATCGCTACATAAATAAAATGAATATGCAGGATCGTACAATATATATATTAATACGTATATAATATATTTCATAAGCAATAAGCGCGGTCGGTTTGTTTTTCATAGGCGGTACCGTGCTTCGGAGGGCACGTTAAGCCGTTGTTCCCGGTTGTTTTCAATGGTTAAAACAATTGATAAGCCTTGACGAATACCTTCGGGTGGGTTGAGAACAAGTCTTGGCCATATTTATAACCCCTCCACCAATCCGCATTGGAGCAACGTGGTGGAGTATAAGTATGCCCAGCAGTGGGTCATCTATGTTGTAGCTAGCTACTCGTTGCATTATATATTTAACCTATTCTGATCACGGCATAAAATCTATCATTCTGTTTTTAAAAGTCTGATTGATTAAGGTTTTTTTTATATCAGACGGATCATCCCAGCTGATATAATGAAGGCATACACAGCTATGTGTCATACACTGCTTCTTAGTGAACTTTATCTGAAATTTGGAACAAATGATAGATTGTAGGTACTTTTTAAATGAGAATCTGAATTTGTATCAGTTGAAATGTGACTTAAGCCTAATATGACAACATTATTTGCACGTAGACGAAACTGAAAATCCAACTTTAACTTCGATAGCTTGTGAAGAGCTGTCAATATAAACGCCTCGTTAAGTTTGTGCTATGTTGCCGAAAATCTATTATTCATTTGAGGATACGTCGTATTTTGACACTAAAGATGCCACTGTAATCGTATTTAACTTCGATCAATGTATTTAAATACCTACTAGCTGTTGCCCACGACTTGGCCTGCGTTAAAAATAGCCTATGACACTCAGTGTTTATTATCTAGCCTATAATCTCAGTATGCAGTCAATCTATTTTGAATAGCTTGATTATTGTTTAAATGCAGAGACCAAAGCCAAATCTTTAAATGCCACAAAAGTATTTTATTCCCACTATCAAGTCTACTATAAATTTTTATAATACTTTCATTCACCTATTCTAGCAACCAGCAGTTTTTGCCGAACATCAACTTAAGGGGATACCATCCTGAAAATCCATACTAATATTCTAAATGCGAAAGTAACTCTATCTGTCTCGCTTTCACGCCAAAACGACTGAACCGATTTAAATGAAATTTGGTTCACAGATATTCTAGCTAGAGCCTGATAAAGGACATAGGCTACTTTTTAATTGAAAAAAAAAAAGTGTTGAAAAGGGGGATGAAAGGTTGTATGAAAGTATTGTCATTTTCAGAACTAGAAGCCTTCATTGGTCATTTTATTACATCTTCATAGTCGTGTAAATTAAAAGTTGGAACTTTGAGGTAGTTTACAGAAGGTACAAATAAAATTTGGATTTGCAGATATGTTTACCTAATTTAAAGTGGGAACAGGTTCATTCAGTTCATTTCTTTGTTCTTTTCATTTACGAACTTTTGAAACGAGGAAGTATAGTTAGTTCGCGTGCTTTATCGATTAGCGCTCGCTTGAACTTTTAACAGCTTATTTAGTACCTATCTCTATCAATAGGTTATGCACGGGATCGTTTAGAAATTAAAAATGTACAGGCCAGTTTAGGTTAAAAACAGATTTGGTCTTAAATATAATAACAATGAGAACAAAAAATGTTATAGTTAGTAGAATTAATCTTGAATCAGTTAAGGAGCATTAGTTAAGGAGCTGTAGTTAATATGTATAGTATTATTATTACCTAATCGTGGCTACGAAAATTAGATAAACAATGCAGTAAAAGTATAGCATTCACAAAAAGTAGGCAACAAAGTACATTGGCAGAACTGAAAACAATATCTTAGCTGTAAACCTTAACCTTATTTTATTTACCTTTAAAAGTTTGTAAATATTTTCGCAAGACAATATTATCAATAACTTGTTTGTTATTTGATAAACCAATAGTTGGCCCGTGGTTGCCTTAAATATTGTTAGTTTGCGTGCTTTGTTTGAGCGATCAACGGCTGCTCGAAGTTTTAACTACAACTAACAAACTTATTTAGTAATTGATAGATTGGGAATATCGGTTAGAAATTCATTAAAAGTTAGTCTCCACGTTGACGTTTAATATTTTTTCTACTTCTATACTGACCATTTTTATTTTTCAGTCTTAATTGGTTACAAGCGTTCATCGATACTATGATACTAAATGTTACAATTAGTTTGAATAGTAAGTATACTATTCAAACAAGTTGGTAAATTGTATTATGTATCTTATCGTTGTTCGTGTTATATAAATTTCATGACTATTATTTAAAGACACATAAATCGTTTAAAAAATATATTTATAGAAACTATATGAATGTACCGACTGGAAGATGTTTGATATAGTATAATGTTTATAATGTTTTGAAACATTGTGGTCCGTAATGATTAATATTTCATATTAAAGACATTATTGATTTAATGAATAAATCGGGTCCAATTAAAAAGTATATTCCCCAGTCGGATATAAACAGTCGGCTGAACCCATTGTCCGCAAGTCCAGTGTTTGCGAAACGGCCAGATACATTCCCTTTCAATCGTGAAGCTACGGTTTGATCAGTGCCTACTCGCACCGGTAATGGCAATTCAATTGAATTAGACACATAAATTATTATTATACCCATTATTACACAAAGCTCTACAGTCCGCTGTAATGTGAATATTATTGTTTTGCTTACAATTGACAACCTTTTTTTTTAACATACTCATTGTAAGTAATAATATTTTATCAGTGCAAATATTTTATTATAGAGCAAAATGAAAAACGAAGTTATACATGTTTTTTTTTTAAACTGACGTTTTCATTTAAGTTTTAGAAATCATCACATTCCAAAAAGCCTTAAACGCCTCATTGGTACGGCCGATTTATTGTATAAGTTACCTTCTAGCAATTCTACGAGTAGTACCCTATTTTCATATGCTTGTCAAACTGTATTCTACTGTATAGAATTATTAAATCTATGATTCTACTCGTAGAATGACATTTGTGTGATTTTGAAATGTTGTAATTTGTATCGTCCCCATGAAATTTTGATTATGCAGTGTTAATAAAGATATTTAAGGTTTTTGTTATAAAGTACATAAAAAGGTGTCTAATGGCTTTTTTTGTTTTCTATTTTTGTATTCGTTGTTGTCCTAGAAATACCAGAAGAAGTCAGGTCGTCAGTGTCCCAGATAATAAAATTAAAATTGGTCTGTGTGGTGTAAAAAGTTGGCACAAAGGGTGGCTCGAGTTCCTTCATAAAACTAACAATATTGTTAGAGGTAACAAGACAAGAACGTTTCTCTCGAGCCCATATTCGCGTTGGCATTGTTTCGCTCAGTAGACTTTAGGGGCTTGAACCGCACTGTTGGACTATTGTTTAGCTTTCTTCACCTGGCAAGATGGATTCCACACAAAGGAAGCGCTCGTTTCTGCACTTGTGTTTGTTTTTGTTATATGCAATTGGCGGTTTCGAGCACCACATCCACATGTGAGGGAGTGCGGATTTTCACTCGTTTGTGAATTGAAGTGAGCATGTTCCCCGTGTTTCACGCCTTATTTACTTACAAGTGCAGTCTCTTGGATTTCATAATTTTTTCAACTTTTCTACCTTAGATTATTAATATGTCTAGAAAGTGACGCGCTGCAAAATAAGTTATACAAATAGGCCAAGCTTGATATGCTACTGTGTGTGATATTATGTATATCTTACACTCTCGCCACGCTCTTTTATTGTCATGGTGTGCGTGCATAATGATACCAGTAGTTGAAAATTAATTTTAAAATAGGGAGTTTTTTACATATAGAGTTAAGTATTTTTTATCTACTTAAATATGCCAAAATAATAATATAATAATAATAACGTCTCGAGGTTCGGATCTCGGTCATTTTATATTAGGTCCTTACATATTCAATTGTCATTTTGTAAGGGAGGAACATGAAGTCGATTTAAAAAAATATATAATATGTACATATATTTATTGAGGTAATCAAATTATGTACCATTGCTATTTATGCACTTCTACAATCTCATAGTTAGTTCATCAATAAATTCACGGGAATCAATAAAATCTTTGAAGGCGAATGTTAAAAATGGCGAACAACAATAATATTTATTTTCAAAATATTTTAATACCCTATTTTGCTTGAATTGATACGAAATAATGGTACTTACCGATGATAGGTGACTTTTTTCGTTGTTTTTGATTGACCTTTATAATTTCAGCGCACTTTTATCACACAAACCGTCATTGTAAACAAAACAAATAAGCGTAGCAACTCGAGCGTATGTAACACAGGGAAAGCATTTAGTGCCCAACAACAGGACACTATTTTTTTGATGCGTTTGCTGCGCGATACTCTATCTAGACATATAAATAATCTAAGTTTTCTACTTTGCTTGTTATTTAAAATATAAAGTTGTACAAGCTTGTCATAAAAATTGCGGTCGTGTTTGCGGCCGCGCAATTTTCATCTCAAGGCTCCTAGTCTTGATTTTCCATCTGAAAACACGAAATCTGATAAATTAATTTACACTGTAAATATGAAGTGTTATTTCAAGATTGAAGAAATTTAATATTAGTTGGCTTTGTAGAGGTAGATATAATACCACGGCTATAGTGCCTTTCTAAACACAAAAATTGGAATATGATATGTGAGAAAGTAAACAGCAGCGACGCGAGCAAACAACATTGGCGTTGAAACCAAGTGTGGTGTTAAGATGTCGGAAGACGGGGTGAGATGAATTGATGGCTTTCAATAAGATTGAGTGTAGGAACTCTATCCTCTGGGGCTTGAACTTCAGCAACGTTTATTGAGTTTTGTATATAGAGGCCATTAAGATGGATAGAGAAAGATTTGTTAATTATTTTCACCCAGATTAAGTTCAGATTCTGATCCTCGTAACTCGTTAAATAATTAATGTGCTTGACAGTGAGTACGTAATAATTTAAAACATAAACCGTAATAGCCTTCATCCATCAACATTTCGCAGTCCACTGCTGCACTCCTTTACAAAAAACAAGTAGCACAAGTTTTACATTTCTGTGATAAAGTCCATGAGTCTACTTTTCTAATTCTAAGTATTCAAATTAAAAATAATGAAATGATGGTAAGGGAGTAACAGAGTAATTCGTAGAAATCTTACGAGCAACACTCATGTCCAATTGTCAGATAATACAAGAGCCTGCAATTGACTTCATTTTGCGATTAGATGTATTGTTTTATTAACTCCATTGCTGCAATAAATATATAAATAATTAAATAAATCTTTATTCAGGTTACGTGACCCATTTAAAAGCTTAGAAAATATTACATATAACAATTTTTAAAATTCACAATTTTACAATTAGCAAATAGACATGATTTCATTACAATATAATTGAACAACATAACGCCTTATCATCTCTTGTTTAGTACCTATGTAATTTTTGATTATTTCGTCTGTTTTAATATCTTGTGTAAGATAATTACAGTATTTAATTATTATATAAAACTGAAGTATTGTGAAAGGTATTTGAGAACAATTCAAACAGTAGGTAAGGTAATTTGCATAATGTTGTTCACCTTTTGGACTGTTTTGGTCTTGAGCCAAACCGTGTCCAGTTATTTCAAGGAAGATTATAAGGCTACTTTTCCGGCATTTGAATACATGATGCGAAAAATCTAATGCACTGAGCGGTCTTTGTTCCGCTTGAAATGAAATGAACAATAAAATATAAAGGACTACGTTGTAAAATAGAATTGTGCCTCATTGCTAAGTAGTAGGTATGTCATATTATTATGTTAGATATTATACATAATTTTGGTCGCCGATTAATAGAAATTCTATTACATAGATCCAGGAATTGTTAAAAAAATACCTACTTTGTAGTAGGTACTTTTTTAACAATTCCTTAAATACTTAGGTTTCTCATTACCTAATTAAAGTTTCTACATTGTATCGATCTACACCAGTAAGTATAAAAAAATCATGTATTATTATATTATATATTATAACGCATACAGTTTGAACTGATTGTTGAATAATAATTCCAAAGAAACGGCCATTTTTTAAAGAGACGAGTAGTCAACGTCCAGTTTTTATTTCAACATGAAATATAGTGGGCTAGAGACTCGTTAAAAAGAACACGATCTAGAATTACCCGTTGGCTAGTCGAGCGACGTCGGCTAACCCGCTTTATGTGCTCTTAATGCCGGTTCCTAGACTTGTTTCATCCACTCCAGCATAACGCGCATCTTAATTTAAGCCCGAACGAGGTGTATCCAAAATGGACCAAATAAAAACTTCCAAACCTTGACGTGGACATTTTAGAGAATCGTGTTTGTATCATAGCGAATCAGAAAATCTAAAAAGAGAGCTTGAGGGAGAATGATTATGACAACAAAAGGCCAGTGTCATAAAAAAACGCAGGGAATATTTAATTGCAAGATAAGGTGGTAACATATATATCAATGAAGATAAGTGTCACGAAATTGAGTACTACCTACCTATTCATTCGTGGCTCAAGTCTTTACTTTTGTTCTAGCGTCTGTCCCTTTTCAACTCGAGTTAAACAAATTTTTCCTAACAGTCTTTACCGAGACTCACCTCAAGGATTTAGAGGATTTACCAGGTTTTGGCTGTACCGCTTGTTTGCTTATCAACTTTTTCTTTTATTATATTTTGCAAGATATAATAATTTATTTATTATTTATTATTAAAACATTCATGTCTGCCATAGGCCGTTGGACCTCTCATTCTTAGAGAAGATCCGTGCTCAATTAAATAGTGATGATTTTGACGAATTGATTTTATTCGATTTGATATTTATTATATAGTTGATTATTTAAATTTTGAAAAAAAAAGAACGAATCTATTTTATGAAACTTTGTACAAACATGCACTGAATCCCCGAGTAGTAAAGGTTCATTTTCAGGGTTAAAGGTTTCATCCCGAAAAGTAAAGGGGTTCCCCTGGAATACAAGATGAAAGTTTGTATGGAATTTTTAACTGATGAATTTTAAATTTGCAGCTATGGTTTGTTATGTAAATTAATAGAATAAACATAAAATGAAAACCTATTGACGCATTTTGACCAACTTAACACTATATTTTGAGTTAACATTGTATTGATTCCCGGGAAATAATGAGGGTGAAATGAAATATCCCTTGGGATATGGGGTAGAAGCTTCTTTGAATTTTTCTTAAATTTCAAACGAATTGCTTCATATTTGCCACAAATGGTAACAGTGGACTGAAAAATAATATAGAATATGTGGTATAAGCGAAACATATTGGAGTTGTCTTTGGGGAGGATGGTAACTATACCCTGTACAACATAGCTTGATCTTTTTGACAGACGGGCGAGTGATGGGAAACAGAAAATATCTAGTAGTCCAAAAAATAACGTTTTAAAATACTTGTAACTGTGACGAGATGGTGTGGGTGTATTATGTGTGAAATTCTTTATTGCACTAGACATATAAATGGCTTATAAGGCCAGTCGATGGAACGATGGAATGCGTAATTAAAATTAGAATTAAATTACTTTTTTTACCTTATTTTTCTAAAAAGAGTTATACCTACCAGCTAAAGAGACCAACCACTAGCCAAAGAAACCTCAACCAAAAGGACCCCCGTTTGTAACAATACCTTAACAATGATCTTTGATAATGATTTTTTGTAATCGATATTTGTAACAGTTACTGCCTGTTATTCGTGTCCCATCCGTCCCACCGATGTAACATTGTACAAACGTCTATTATTTTCAGTGTTCCTATTAAAATTTTACTTTGAAGCAATAAAAAGTCTTAAAATTTTCGGATAACGCTTAAATCTTTAGGGACTTTTGTGTTATATGTATTTTTTTAATATAAATATAATTTTTAAAATCATTAAATTAAGAAAATAATATGTCCGTCATTGCAAAGTTATGTCGATCAGAAAAATTTACATCTGTCAAAAAGATCAAGCTATCTTGTACAGGGTATAGGTATAAACGATACTAATGTCATTTCCACGCCAGCGAAGCTGCGGGCTTCCACTAGTCTATTATAATATGCAATTTATTTCAAAATATTGGGTTTTTAGATTGGGTTTACAAATGCCAGCGTTAGGTGGTTCATGTAATAAATTATAACATTGTTCGGCATAAAACGAGTTAGTATTCACCGCGGTTCGTGGGGATTGCTCGCTAAAGTGCGCTGAGCTATGTTTTCGGTGTAACTCATCCACTCCAATATCAAAGAGATTGAGAAAGTTAAGTTATATCTGTAACAATTTCGTATTGGCCCATAAAAACTCACTTTTGCTGTATTTATTCCTAGTAAAATGATCAATGTGCGATATTACCGTTACTTTACGGTAAAAAGATGTTATGGGAAAAATTCAGGGTGGATTTAGTACATAACGTAGTACACACGTAATAATATCAGTAAGTTTATAACATAGCAGAATATACCATACCCCGTACAGGCACGAGGCAGAGATGTGTAGTAGCACCCACTTTTTAACCGACTTCCATCCATCCATCCATTCATCAGCCTTTTTGGGTCCACTGCTGGACATAGTCCTCCTTCAGTAATATTTTTAAAAGCAAGCTTCGATATATATACCTTCTCGTTAAATGTATAATCATAGGAACTGAATCAATACGTCAAGCAAAATCCAACCGCCGCACATGGATGGAGCTGTTAGTGGCCAATATATGTGTGTTGGATGTTTCTAGTGGAGACTAGACGGTTTGTTAAAGGGACCAACTAAACAAATTGAGTTAAACCCATAAACTTATTATTCTAGGCCGAAGTAAAACAACGAACTAACGAATCTACGAACTAACCTAAATTATTCCTATACGACTTTAAAATAGCCTTAATGTGTAAGGTATAAAAATGTCTAAATTATACCTATTTTACCTATTCATATTAGGTATAGTCAGTGAGGAGTCCAGTCATTCTATTACGCTATCGTGTGAGTTATACAAGAGCAGATAATGATAAACCGAGTTTTCGCAGCTTTCCTCTGCATTAAAACCTCGTTAGCCTCAAGCATGATTTTGTTGAGTTTCGACGTTAGTATAATTTCAGTGGTATATAAGTGGAAAAAAATTAGATAATATTATGCAGTTGAACATTTTTGAACAAGTAAAATGCTTGTTGCCATAAAAATGTTTACGAGTATGTCACAATGCCTTTTAGAAAATTCTACTAAATACTGGTTTTGCGTATTATCTTTATCAGGCTACAGAATGTTTTTAAAGATACGGAAATAAACGGTATTTTTAAAAGCTTTTATTTAAATTCACTCGTGTGTAAGTATGTCCTGGAATCTTGCAATCAATATTTCACCCACTTCCACTGAAGCTATCGAGCTGAAATTTGGCACACATATTTGGTTCTGATGACAATGCATGAAAATAAAAAAAAAGTCTTAAAAAGCTTTTTTTTAAAAAAAAAAAAGTTTTTAACGGTACCTATAATTTTTTCTTCACTTGCCACGCAACATTTAATTTGATGGTACTAAATGTTTAACTGGTTATCATGAAATATGAATAACTTCGAAAATTAAATAATTTAACATGAGTTATTGCCAAAATTTAATCAAAATTAAATGATATTTACTTATATAATTTATTTTTAAAACGTAATTTATTATGTGAAAAGCTAATCTTATCACGAAAAGGTCTGGACTTTTGGCCATAAATAAGGGCCATATTTATATAATAATTCAACCCTGGTTTACCCGACTTAAATGCTTTCCGTAGCGGAGATGTTACTCCCGTTAAGTATTAAACATTCCATATTTAATTTTCTCTTTAATAACTTAACGCCTCTATAGAAATTCGAATGTGCCGCCTAATAACTATATTTACTTTTAAAGAGCTTGTTTAACTATATTTACTTTTAAAGAGCTTGTTTAACTATATTTACTTTTAAAGAGCTTGTAATAAATACATTTTAAATGAAAAGAGGAAAGCAGAAGACATTATCCATTTTAGGTGTCAGGTTAAACTGCCTACTATATGGTATCTTGCGTTCTAAAATTCAAATTTGACGTATTTCAGCAGGTTCGTGATAGCGATAGATGAAATTGAATTCGTTAAAATTATATAAACACTTTTATTTTGTTCGAAAATATTCTGTGTGGCTATTTCAGTAAGCCACACAGAATATTTTATTTTTATATTTATTTACTACAGTGATAATTTTAATGCAAACTCCGTGCTCAACTTAACAATAATATGGTGAAATAGATAAAATTATAAAACATCAGATGTCCAAGAAAAATTTCAATTCGTATGGCTTCTAGGTACCTACTCGTATTTTAAATTGCAATGAAAACCAGATGCCTTCGGAACCTTCCCAACTCATTTTAGAAGTCGTAATCCGCGTCAGTAATGGAAGTGCTCCATAAGTTGGGTTGCGTGACTAATGAGTTTTCTTCTATTTCTTATTGTTTTTCAGTTGTTGACCCTACGCTATCGACATTTGTGTGCGGCCTGGCGGTTCAACTAGTTAATTATACTACTGAAATAATTTATTCCAAACGATTATACTAGAATTCGTTGGGCACGAAAATCGTTTTAACGTATGTCAACAACCGTTTATGTCATGACTTTAATGAAGTGTTGAAAAAATAAATAAATATAATATATAAACTGAATTTTTGAGGAGAATTTTAAAATAAACAAGTCACTTTCAGGCTAAATTTAGTTTTTAATTGAATTTAATATTAAAGTTAAGTAATCAGGTTTTACTTGATTAAACCACATAATTCTAGAAAAATAAAATGGATAAATAATTATACTGTAAAAAATTTTTTTTTTTAAAAAGCTTTTATAACTTGACCTTGAAACCTAATCGTGGTCAAAGTTCATTACAAGACTTTACCACAAGTGCAAACACGACTATGATACGATATTCCATCATGAAGTTCCAGTTAATATCTCCCGGCTCCATCATCAGATCAGTTCGACAGTACCATATTATTGCATTGTCATCGGAACCTAATATGTGTGCCAAATTTCAGCTCGATAGCTTCAGTGGAAGTGGGTGAAATATTGATTGCAAGATTCCAGGACATACATACATAGATACATACGAGTGAAATTAAATAAAAGCTTTTAAAATACGAGAAGGTAGGTATTCAAATCTGTCAATCTTATAAAGCTGAGTTTATTGCAATAGTTTTCCCACCCGACCCTTGTCTAAAGAAATAGCGCAACTGTTTAAACTTGGTGGTTTACGGGTATGTTACGGTAGGTATGTAGAAAAATAACAAACCCTTAAGTAATAAGCAGTTTTACCAACATACCGGTTTGTTAAATTTTAGAAAGAGCTTATTTGATACTTTTTATACGTGAAGTGAGACGTTCTGCATAGTAGTTATGTTTTTGTAAGGAAAATGTATTTTAAAATATCATCACCAAAGTACTCGTATCCTCATAGGGTGTATTTTTCACGGGGTGTCGCGGAAAGAGAAGTAGAATGGACGATGAGCTTAACGCCGTCCGGAATCTCGAGATAAACTGCCGGCCCCTCATTTAAGTGACAGTATATTGGCGAAACCAGCGGCGATAGCTAAGTGCTATCGCCGCTGTTCTTCTCGGGTAGACAAGGGTTAAAACCCCAGGCGAGTTTTTATTTTGTTTATTGTGAGCAATTATTAAATATTACTGTATTGCCTCAGTTTTTCAAGTGTGAAAACCTCGTTCTAAATAACGTTTACAAATGAGCAAAGCCTAAAAAGGACTAAATAAAATGTATACATAATGTATACCTACTGTGTTGCGTACACAAAAATGTATCTGCCAAAAACATGACATAGGATATGTCGAGATTCGAACTCAGACCAGCCGCAGCGAATCGGCTGCCGGGGTCAGTCACCGCCGCACCACGGCGTCGTCAAATGAATAAACATCCAGTGTTAGTAACTATGTTTTAAATCCTACTTTATCGGAGCAGAGATCGGTGATGGGTTGTGATTATAAATGCTTTTGACGCGGTTTGTGTTAATCCGGAGGACATGATAATAACTGCAAGCGGTGGTGAGATAAGTTGGGCAACTGAAGCAACCAAAATGTTCAAGCCTACAAACGAGAGGAGAGACGAGAGAAGTATTGTATAAAATAATCGAAATTATGTAAGTACTTGTAATGCAGGAAAAAATGTATAAAACCCTGGAAATGTTACAGTTTTGTATCTGTGGAGCCGTCACAGCATTGTGCTGTACACGCACAGTCAGTGTAGCCTCGTAGCTCGTAGTCTCGTAGCGCACCGCTGCTGATATGACGGCGTAGCAACTCTAAAATAAAAATATGTAGTGTCTCAAATATTAAAAATTATATACTTTTCTTCTTACAACAAGATTTAAACTTACTATTTGCCTTTTCCCTATTATTTTATAAACATGGGGCGCTGTTGTATTTATGTGTAATAAATGACATTTCAGTAATTTTATTGCAGTTGCATATTATAAAGGACCGTTCTTATTATAAATAAATACAGCAGTTGCAGGTAATTGGAGTTCTGAGTAACATTTCAAATAAATCACGGCCATTTGGAAACTTTAGTTCTGAAACTAGTGTCAAGTTTCAATTTTGTCAACAGAAGAGCAATTCAGTTTAATAAAAATAGCAACCATTTTCGAGCAAAATTGTTTGCTTTAAACGGGTTACTTACACAAATATACAAAACTAAAATGTTTTCATAAATTTCGTCTTGCGCGCTCTGAAATATAACGCGGGATGCGCTGTTTACGAGGAACGGGGCCATTCGCTGCTCAATCTTCACTTGTTTCTCGGATATGGTAACATTCAGCTGCAGTTACCGACCAATTGGCCGCTGCCTCCATTGCCTCTTCTGTGCGGAATTTACCCTTTTTTTACTATTTTAGGAGATACACATGACTAGAAGCTCCAGAAATTCTTTTTGATAATTTAATAGTTTTGCGTTTTCATTAACTTAAACTATTCCAGTTAATGTTAATGTCTCTTGAATTAATAGCACCACCAAGCCCAAAAATCGTAATTTTTAATTTATATTTTTGAAGTTAGTCTTTTGGCGCGTTAGGGAAAAATGATGCTAGTAAAGGAGATGTTTCAGGGATGTATGGAGCTCCGGCCACGTCTATGTACACCATACTAAAAAATGGAGAAACACAATTAAAACAGTTTTCAATTATCCAATTACTTTAAATTGGCTTAGTTTGGATGTAAAGCACAAAAATGTACACTTGAAATTGCAACACAAAACATTAATCCGTCATGGCGGTAAGCTATCGTGTTGACAGATTTGATTGAAGTTTGACATTTGCATGACGTTTATTTGTCATAATTGTCTATGATTCAAATGGATTGTATGTAACACTGAGAACGAGTACATACCTATTTTATTTTTCCCTTTATAGATTTTTATATTATTTAAGTTTTTATATAAGTACAGAATATTCAATCGTCGGAATATTAACTAAGTAAGCTAAGTTAGCTAATTACCAATGTAATTAGCGATGTTTTGATTCAACTATCAAATACACAGCTGATATGTTTTTACTTATGTAAACAAAAATCCAAAAAACGAAAGCCAGGTTGTTAAAAATAACTCAAGAAATTCAAACGAACGGAACATCAAACCACGATCGGCAACGAAAGCAATTGAAGTACGTAGTATCCCTTATTAGTTTGTGAATTGAAGTGACACTAGACGGATCACGATCTATGATCAATGGTTGATCTATGGTTTACTGACTTTTTTTTTACCACAGAGTAACCTAAATTGGCGGGACGCCATGTTGAAACTCGATAAAAATAATTGATAAGTATACAATTAATACAAGAAAAGTATGCATTTAAGCAATTTATCTGTATTTTTCTCAAATTTCACGGATTTTTCTCGATTTTTCGAGGTACTGTACATATACTGGGCCGGATTTGAAACATCTCCTTTTTACGATGCTCGCGCACACCGTCACAAAAAACCGACACCATGAAGTTAGCTATAGTATAGTCAACATTGTCAAAAAATGGTTTGACAGTGTACACTTTCAATTGTCAAAGTCTGCTAGTCAGGTGCTGTCAATGTAGAAATATTTTTTTTTGTGATATTTAAATAAACTTTATTTAACTAGATAATGCGTTATAATAAAACTTTCAATGTATTAAATACCTTTTTTCTATTATTAGTGTCGTTTTTTCTACAAACGTAGAATAAGGCGAAAGATAAAATTTTTGAAAAGATTTTTATCTTGTTACGCCTCTTTGGCGTATAGTATAACTTCTAACGCGTGTACATAAGTACACACACACTTTTTTTTTTGAAGTCATACTTCTTTTGGCGCGTTAGGGAAAAATGATGAGAGTAAATTTTTACGATGCATGCGCACACCGAACCGAAAAACCAACGGGTTAGCTATAGTCAACATTGTCAAAAAATGGAGACTAATAAAAAAAAGGCAAAAATATACTATGGAGTGTTTAACTGTTTAAACACGGATTGCAATTCAAATTTAACATTTTTTACGCTTCCTACTACTCTGAAAGGTAAGATCTACTTTAAAGTGGTTATTATTATTATGAAATATCATTCATGATGTTTATAATTAGTAGCTAGGTACGTATTTAGGTAAAGAAAATATGTAGGAACGTAAGTAGGTATACCAGATTAGTGTATTATTCTTTCACGAATATATTAAAGCCCCATCCACACGCTTGGCAAGCAATGGCAAACAGCCAACAGCAAACAGCAAACACGGACGTGTGGATGGGTGTTTGTCGTTGTTTGCCTGTTTGTGTTTGTGTTGGGCAGTGTTCGGCATCGGTGTCGGTTTTTCTTGCCAGATCAAAGGATGTTCGGCAAACAGTTTGCGACGTATCCACACGTTTGGCAGCGATCAGTAATGCGCGCGAGCTTGCGGGAGGCGGACGTATTTACTTGCCATATTCATGGGCATATAAAGAGAACATTCCACCCTATTATTGATCGAAGATTCCACTCCATTTAAAAACTGTACCTCAAGTATTCGAATTCGATGGTAGCAAAATTATTTATAACAAGTGATTTTAAAAACTTTTAATTAAATTCACTCGTATGTATGTCCTGGAATCTTGCAATCAATATTTCACCCACTTCCACTGAAGATATCGAGCTGAAATTTGGCACACATATTAGGTTCCGATGACAATGCATGAAAATAAAAATAAAAGATATAAGTAAAAGCTCTTTAAAAAAAAAAATTTTTACAGTATAATTTATGAATAAAATCTAACTATATTAATACATTTTATTATTGCAAAATTTTCATCGGAATCACCATCGTCTTCGCTTTCTTCTTTTTTTCTTTTTTCTTTCTCTTGCTTTAATTTATAATAAAAATATGTCAATCCGAAAGTAATAGCTGCCACAAGCTTGTCGTCCGCCATGTTTGCCGATTCGGAATGTTATGAACGTTCGCCAAGCATGTGGATGGCTGTTTGTGTTGGGTGATTGTGGTTGGTGTTTGGGACTTTGCTTGCTGTTTGCGGTGTTTGTGACAAACAGCCAGCGTGTGGATGGGGCATAATGAAACTGAACATAAAAAATAATTCAAGAAACAGACTTTGAAATTGATGGAATGGGATAATTTTAATATTGGAGTGTCACGTCTAGACCTACTTTCTGATTCGGGGTTAGGTTGGACGTGCGAGGCCCGTGAAATATTTTACGATTGTCGAGACATAAGTCTGCGGAAGCGCTCCTACCTTCACGTATTCGTCCCCATTCGGTGATTCGTAAAGTCGTTCTTTGTATAGTTTTACCAATACACAAAATATAGTTTTCTCTGGGAACTGCTCTTACTAGTGCATAAAATATAATAATAACTTTTTAATAAAATAAATAAAATAATGCCTACATAAAATTGTTTATTTTCAAAGTTTATAAATATGTACCATAAGTTTAGGTTGAAAAATACATTTATTCTTATATATATTCAACTTTTCACAATCTTACGATTGTACGCAGCTACTAAATCGGTGACAGCCCAGTAGCTATCGAACTCGCCTCTCACTCGAGCGGTCCGGGTTCAAACCAAGCGGCTCGCACCAATGATTTTTCTAAGTTATGTGCGATTTAAGAAATTAAATGTCACTTGCTATAATGGTGAAGGACATATCGTGAGGAAACCTGCATGCCTGAGAGATCATAATAATGTTCTCGAAGGCATATGATCTGGCAATCCGCACTTGGCCAGAGTGGTGGACTAAGGCCTAATCCGTCCCATTCTGAGAGGAGACTCGTGCCCAAGAGGGGGACAAAGAAAGGTTTGTGATGATGATGAACGTAAATACGTCGAGAGCGTCACCAGTTTTGATACTAGTTATTTTAGTAGCTAGTTTCTTTATTAACAGATTTGTGATGACTTTTAGTGGTCGCTGCTGTAGGAGTATTGTAGAGCTGTGAGACTTCGAAGTGACTGAAACTGAAAAATTAATGTATCTTGTTATGATTGTTGACCAAATAGCTTGCTCAGCCCCTGATTTGTATTATAAATCTTGCATCTTCATCCATCTATCATACAAAATTTCTTTAATCATCAAAGATAAATCTGTAACGAAAACTATTGCGCGTTAGAGTGGAGTTTTGTGTATACGAAATAAAACAGAATTTTCACTTTTGAAATTGGTAACTATTGTATAAAACCTTTTAATTGGATCACGGGATGAAGTCTCCCTATAGAAATGTTGTTTCAATAGAACGAGAGTTCCTAAAATACGTTGTCCAATATGAAAAAAGTAGACTAAAAGTACTACACTATATTGGTCCTTAAAAGTCAATTTTATTTCATTATAAGGTTGATTGTGACACGCATTAAATCGTAGACATACGCATACACAAAAATTTATTTTGACATTTAACATACATGTGAAACAATACAATCACCATCATCAATAATGACAAAAGTCTAAAAAATTAGTTTATGTAACAATTACAGAACTAAAGAACCTCATTGGATTTAATGGATCTGGATGGAACCCCTTCGATCAAGTACATTATTGATCGAAGTGTAACCCACAAAAACATTCAACTCATGAACCTCTTACTGGTAGAACACGTATAGTACCTACTTACTACTACATTCCTCTTATTTTTATATTCAGCTGCTCTATTTTGTTATTTACGCAAATATCTTTTATCTGGTGATTAATAATGAATAAAATCATTATGAATCAATTAAAATACATGTTTAAGATTCTTGATTCTTGATTATTAAAGAATAAAATAAGTAAATAAGGGATTTAGTTAATATGGTTAGTTATCTAAATCTTATTACGATATACAATAAATATGGTAAAAGGTAACTTAATTTTGTTGGTTTGTCCACCTTCGAACACCCATATGATACAGACGAATTATTGTTGCTTTAATTCCGGCATGTAACAATATATCCATGTTTCATATTCAGTCACAGCATTTGAACGTTCATAATCGTACTTTAACATGACAGTACAAAAACTTTATTATGGTGAGATCATTAAAAGTTTTCTAACTTATGAATGTAAGATTTTTTAATTTGGCTCATACCAATCCCCAAATGTCCTCGAATGTCCTCATATGTGATACGACGGCTTACTTCAATTAGTTGCCTGGCAGTGTACTGGTGTTTTCTGTACATTAAATATTTTTCAAAATTAGTTGACCTAGAATTAAGAATATAGATACGTTAATAGTTATATCTCCAACAAAATTCAGCGATTTTGTATATGAATCTATAAAGTATAAAAGGGGAAAATCCAACAACATTGAACCATCCCTACAACAAGGATATAAAAAATCGTAAGGCGACTGTAAAAATGCTTAGAGCAGTAAAAATAATAAGTCAATTCGCACTTTTTCATAAATGGCAAAGCAATTCACAGTTTATTTGGCATTTAAGTAAATTTAGAGGATCCCTTCTCTGCTGGCATTTTGTTTTATGTGGATGCTCGTTACCGGCGGCGGCCGCGCGTGAAGTTACGGCCGCGCCGGCCCGCCTGCCCGACACCAGCACACACTGCGCAAATCAAACGCCGCTGCTATGTTTGTTTTGTGGCGCATTAGCCACTGTCGCGTCTGTGGGACCCTGGTTAGACTCCTGGCTAGGGCAAATATTAGGAACGGATTTTATGTCAATTTGTGTTATTTTTTTACAATTTTTCACGCTCATCCATTTAAATACAGGGTGTTCGTTAATTCATAGAAAAAACCTTCGCTGGCTTGCTCTACCCGTAATTCTGAAGCCCACCACGAATGTAGTTTATTTTTAAAAGGAAGTTTTTTTTTCCTATACAAAATAAAACACGATTTATTTTCTCAAAAATATAACTTACAACACTGTGGCACTAAGCCGCAAATGTTCTGATGAATGAATCGAACATAAGCTTCCATTTAATAAAATTTTACAACTGGCTCAGTAGCTCGCTTCGGCGCCTTTGAAACGCCGCGCCGCCGCGCGGGCCGCAAGAGTACCTACGAACCTGAACGGTTAGGCTCCGCTCACACTACCGCTGAGAAATCCCGTCGCCGACTTTTATCATCATTCTGCGTTAGAAAAATATTCTTATTTGGCAACTGGTTATGAAAGTCAGTTATGAAAATGGATTCAATATTCATAGTTCGAAAGTTGCTACGAAAAAGATAAAAAAGTCTGTTTTCTTAACTGATTACGAAACTGACCAAACCAACATTTTCTTTGTGGATTTAAGATAGCAAACGTGCTTGCAGCTCCACCCATCAGCTGTCACTCATGACATCTATGACAAACTTGGAACAATACTGTACAATTAATAAATAGGTATGGGAGTAAAGGTCCAGTTAGTGTAAGATGTTAATAAAAATATTAGTTGGTATGTATTCGTTAGTATGTGGACTGTAGGAGTCGACTGTTAGTTAGTGTTAGTGATAGTCCAGTTAGTACTTGTTAGTAAAAGTACCGTTCGAAATTGGTCACAGACGCGTTGCTACCCTTGAGGACTAAGGTGGTCGCCTCTTTTATAGCGTAGCCAGCAACCACAATTTTCAGACTGGATGGATGGATGGAGTAATAGTAGTAGAAACAATAGTAGTAGTAGCACTTGTGTGCTATTGTTCGCTCTAATCCAAACTAACTACACACAAAATTTCATAAGAATCCGTTATTGTGGCTGAACAAAATTTCCGTGCAGTGTGATGTAAGCTTTACAACAGCGTCGAGCCGATAGCGGTCTTTGAAAAATGCCGCTCGCTCGCCACACGCGCCGTATTAGTAGTAGTGAGTTCGCGCGCTGCAAGCAAAATGTTGTAACTCGTTTTTCGAGTTTTCTTCGGAAAACATTAAATTATTAATTTCTCCTGAATTAATGCATTTAAAAATAAACTACATTCGTGGTGGTCTTCAGAATTACGGGTAGAGCAAGCGAGCGAAGGTTTTTTCTATGAAATAACAAACACCCGGTATAAAAAAAATATATTAAAAACTATTTTTCAGTCTTAATAAAAGTTTACCTAATTAACATGAAGTTTATCAAAAACTTATTCTCATACAATATACATTAAAATGATTTGTAGGTCAGCCTTCGCAACATAAGGAATCGAACAGTGATTGTACTAATTTATTTTATTTGTCTTTGCACTACATATTCTTTATCTTGCAGTTTCTATATCCTGTGAGAGACCTCAGCGAAATTGCAATACGCAGTAACCACAGTTCTATCCTACATTGAAGGTACATAATTAGATTAGGAAAAGAAAGGGGTACCTACATAATTACCTATCCTATCTATCGGTATGTCATGCAGGTGTAATATTCTCCGCATGTACCTACCTAGGCCTCAGATATGAATGTATCGTTTCTTGTACACTCAAATGCACGAGTAATTAGATGTCTACCATAACTTCAAATACGTAGTTATCACTGCCGAGAGTATGTGAAAAGCTCTACTATGTATGTTCATATGCGGCAGTGGATACCACATATAAAATGATGACGATAGGTATCAAACGATTATCAGAAAGAAAACGCTGGGTGTTTCCTAAATAGTGCGTAACGCGAGCAAACCATGCCCCGGGGAACTGATGCGAGTTGCATCTCACTAGGGCGATATTTTTATATTTTCACTGCATTTCTGTTCCATTCCGCAAAAGGACACTGTTTGTCGGCCGTAAAACAAAAGTAGATACCCTATAACACACAGTTTTTGCTACTGAATTGTTGCATTTAAGCTCCAATAAAAATATCTTCCAAAAATATTGTTTTCCATCGGTATCTTTGTACGTATTATACCTAATGTAGTGTAACGGTACAATAGAACGCTCGAATAACTTCATTCGGCTTAAACTCTTAAAACTAACAAGCTTCAATAAAAACCACTTTAGGAGGCATGTCAAAACAGAGTGAGTTTTTTAATAACAATGCCTACGTACATTGTTTCAGAATATACCTACATATATACCTGCAAGTATTCAAGCTTCATGTAACTTTGATTAGTAATCTATTATTTATCGAAAATGAAAGGGAATACCTGTGTATTCAAACATTACTTTATCTCTGTCTTTGAGTGCGCGTAATTTTCTAAACCCTAGGGATCGACCAAACCGTACCTATTTCTTGTAGGAAAAATAAATCTATTCCCCTTTTTCCTATCACAAATTTCCTTTTTTCTTACTTACATTCAAAGGTGCCCAAGATTAATTGAATTTTAGACAACTTTGATGCCAAATGCCAGTGCCTGAAGACGAAAGTTTCGAGTCGAGCCATGCGTGTTGCCAGTGATGACATATGGATTCGAGACGAGACTTTACCGTCGGTCTGATCCGCAAGCTCATAGTCGCTCAGCGCACTATGCAGAGAGCTATGCTCGGTATTTCTCTACGGGATTCGCAACGATGAAATCCGTACCTATATGAACGAAGGTTACCGACATAGCTCGCAGGATCAGCGAGCTGAAGAGGCAATGGGCAGGCCACGTCGCTTGACGGACTGATAACCGCTGGGTAAGAAAAGTCCTCGAGTGGAGACCGCGTCTCGGAAAACGAAGTATTGGCTGCCCCCCGACGAGGTGGACTGACGACCTGAAGGAGACAGCGGGAAACCGTTGGATTCAGAGGGCGCAGGATCGGGAGGAGTGGCGACAATTAAGGGAAGCCTATGTCCAGCAGTGGGCCCAAAAAGGCTGATGGATTTATGGATGGATGGATTGATGCCAAAAAATCATTGAAATACAACAGTATATTTGAAATACAACAATAGGTATGATTTAGTTCTCCTCAAAGTTAGACGTCTAAATTACACGGATTTCAGTATTTCTGTAACCGATTCCAAAGAAAGTATGACATACCTAGTTATTCAAATCTATTACGTTTTCATTTTCTACTGGACAAATTAAGGGCAATTAATAGATGTAGTAAAAAGAAAACAAAACGAGTAGGTAGGTACTCGTATCGTAAATACTAAACGCTTTATAACACCAGTGAACTTTCTCCACGATCGTAAGGTGGATAAAGAAAACTTCCTTGTGAAACAAGTAGTTATGTAGTTGTTATCTTTCGAATAGTAAAATTCTACTGATGTCTGTCTGTACATATTTACGTAAAAACATATAAGTGATCGATACCTACAGAGTAAAAAATACTACATTATGATACAAGTGCGGTAAGTTGAAAATTACAGCCGAGGCGATATTGCTAGCCCGAGCCGTAGGCGAGGGCTACAAGAAAGCAGAGGCTGTAATTATCAAAGCGCACGCGTGTCGTGTCATACGACGTTTTATAACATATTTGCGAGGAAATAAATTAATAAATTCATCAAAACTTGACGACATTTTCAAATAAAAACACTACAGCGAAAAGAAAAAGCGCGCGGAATACCACAGAACCACGACAGAACAGTCATATCGTACGATTTCACTGATCAATATTGTTCTTATGATATGCATCGTTATTTTCGATGATTGAGTGAATTATTTGATTTTTTTCTCAGCCATTTACAGCAAATTCGAATTGTCTACAGTTTTCATTTTATAATTTAAATAATTTTTACTTGTATACAAATTAGCAATGCGCGCGCATCAGAGCTTTTTTTTAAGGCAAAGTCACAAAAACAGCCAATATTATTATTAAAGTAAATTGATATTTTTTTTGTTTTTGGTACAGATAAATTATTTTAATTTATTGTCAAAATTAATTAAATTAAAGAATTAAATGTTTATTTTTTATATTTTATCTCCCAAAGTGTATTTTATTCATAAAATGTTGACCACTTTTTGACATAAAAACTCTTTGCTAAGATTGAAAAAAGTACCGTTCGTTTTAGACGGAGCATCTTGTTAGACCGTGCGTTTTACCTTATTAAAAAAAAAACCCGTGCGTTTTACATTACATTACCGCACAAGTGCTGTAATGTAATTTAAAACGCACAAGTGCGGTAATTATATACATTACGATATTGAAATTGGTGAAATAAGGGGCCCTTTACGAGCAAATGTGTTATAAATATAATATTTAATACAGTTGCTCAAAAAGTGGCATATTACAGGGACGTATAGCGTTCGGGAAGTGAGCTATTACACACTCGTGCTTTTTCTTTACCTTTTCCGAACTCGTGCGTTCTCTTTCCCAACTGTCAAAATAATGTCTATTAAAAAGAAAAAACCAACCACGAAGTTTTTACTAAAAAAAAAATCATAGAAGTTTTTATGATTCATGCAAATATTTCTAAAAAGAAGCTACTAATTTGTTTCAATATCAGATTTAATGATTTGATTCAATGAGTTAGGTTAGGTTTTACTTCATTTCATCTCATTAAATTTCATGTCAATAAAAAAATTCTACTGAAGACTTGGCTGTATGGGCATAGTTCCCTTTGTCTACCCAGAATGGGTGAAGAAAACAAAAAAAATCTCTGCAATACTCTGTATTCTTATACGGTTGGCGCCATTTTCCAAAAATGTTCTTTGCGAGTTTAGTTTGTGTTTTTATTATTTTATTAAATTGCTTCATTTTTTCGCAACTGTATTAAAAATAGTTGTTCAGTACACGTGCGGAACCGTCATTAACCTTCGGCTCGGGTAGACATTTGTCGGAACTCTTTGCAATGACAGGCTTTCCGCACTTGTAGCGAAATATACTATAACATCACGTTCGCTTCGCTGCGACCCATAGACGTCCCACTGCTGAGCACGGGTCTCCCCCACAGACACTATAATCACGTTATAAAGAAGAAATTTTCATTTTATAAGACATGTAAAATTCTCTAGCATCGATAGACGAAATGAGTAAATCAAAATTTAGATATTTTTATAGCATTGCCAATTCGACCCTGAGTCGACTTAGGATTCCTATTTATATTTTGGAATGAAAATGTAAATTATTACCCGCACTGTACTTAATACTAATGTAGTTTTTTGTAAAAAATATCACAAAGCCAATTTCGGAAATAAAGAAACAAATACGGAAAATCTGGCCTGTCTAAAAATCGACGACAACGACGCAACGACGGGCGCGGTCGGTTTGTGGAGGGCACTTAAAGCCGTCGGTCCCGGTTGTTTTCAATGGTGGAAACAGTCGTTAAGCCTTGTCGAAGACCTTCGGGTGGGTTGAGAACATTCGAAACTGGGTTGGCCACTAACCCCTCCACCAATCCGCATTGGAGCAGCGTGGTGGAGTATGCTCTAGACCTTCCGCAGCAGTGTCTGTGGGGGAGACCCGTGCCCAGCAGTGGGACGTCTTCCTTCCTTCCTTTTTTATCCGATTCCTTTACATACATACATACCAAGCTAATAAAAGCGTTACCAAATTAGGTACGTTACAAAATTACCTAATACTTTTTTTTTATGGATACAGGATAGCAAACGAGCTTGCAGCACCACCCATCCGCTGCCGCCCATGACAACTGTGACTAAATCTGACGGTGAGAGAATCTGGCTGGTTGTCAGGTGACTTTAAGTAATTACATATTTGCTTTGTAACGTTAGACACAATTAATGAACAGAACAAAAATTTTTTTTTATTCCTTAAAAATTAAAAAACACATAAAAACATTTAAATAGGAAAATGAGTTATTATGTTCAACGAAGTGCACATCGCTGGCGTAGTCAGCAACGCTGCAGCAACTATCTGACATGTTAGGGGGTAAACTCTGACACATTGCCCGAATATCTGATACATTACTCAGATTTCTGCTACGCCTTCAAACTGGCAACCGTTATGGCATTGTGACATTCTGATTTATGCCGCTATAAATGTGCTATTTGCCGCTATGCCTAATGTTGTTGAATTGCTCTTAATACGACTTTATGAGATGTTAAAATGATTGATGGAGGAAAGGCATAAGGAAACGTAAAAGAAATATTACAATATCCTTAAGTTATCCATTTTATGTTCATCCTAATACTGTCTAGTGTCCATCAAATAATCGCACTTTTAAAGTTATGCCAGACAAGTAGTGCAACTCCTCCTAGTTCTGGGACCTCTGAATCTAATTCTCTGGTAACGGTGACTACTATAGAAGACGTGTAGTAGGTTATTTTAATTTTCATCGATAGATTTCGCAGCCAGGCATGGGTCGTGGTCCACCTGATAGGTCCACCTGGGGGACCACGGGCACTTTTTCTTGCCCGTGGTTCACCTAAACGAAGAGTACCTAATATAAAAATCAAAAAATATATGGTCCGTGGTTCACCTAAAATTACAACATTATACAAACACACACACTCACAATCTTTAATTACTTTATATTAGTGTGATTTCACGCAGCTAAGCCTTGGGCAGCAGCTAGTTTTAAAAATATAAAGGCAAGTTTTTGGCACTTTGGGAAACATTTTCAATATTTTGTTTAAAAAATATAATCATGAAAATGACCACAAGTGAAATAGAATTTTATTGATATTTTAAATGAGAATAACTTCCTGTAGGCATAATGATCTTTGTGACATGCTTCCTAATTTATGCCACTGCAGCTGTCATGTTCAATATACCTATCGTCCGACTGTACTATTATTGCTCTTAGTGTGTCAGCATTTAATATCGAGGTACTATAATATAACGTCGTCGTTAAAACACTGATCCAGTATCATCCTTGAATAAACTTGTATGGAACCGCCCTTGAATTACTGTACGACTGTTAAGAAACGACTGCCTGTCAAGTCAGTAAGTTAATAATAATAATAATAAATATCTTGGACATTCTCACACACGGCCATCTAACCCCAAAGTAGGCGCGAGCCTGTAAGATGGGTGTCTGAGACTGATACATAGATATTTTTAAATACATACTTAAATAGATAATATGTATTAACATCCAGACACAGAACAAATACAAGTGTTCGTCACACGAATATTTGTCCTGAGTGGGATTCGAACCCGCGACCCCTGGCGCAACAGGCAGGGTCACTACCGATTGCGCCAACGGGCCCGTCGAGTCAAATTTGATGCAGTTGTTCAGATTTTAACTTTTTTTCTTAATTCGCTTAACAAAAGATGTTAAAAAACGAGTGTGCTATAAACCACATAAATGAAGTAAGACTTCTTTAGCTCAGATGGAGCTAAAGAAGTCTTACTTCATTTCATAGATATTTGCATGTATATATACTAGTATATAGACTATAATTTGGAGTCCCTTAAACAATCCATACGATTGGCAGTGAAGAATTTTCCCATGGAAAGAGTTCGTGCTTCTATTGATAATTGGCCTCAACGTTTAAAGGGCTATAGTGCTGTCAATGGAGACCACTTCGAATAAGGTTTATATATTTTTAATGGTTTTTTGTGTGTGCACGCACCTCACTCTCATGCCCCTTCAGTAAAAACGTAACTCTCTTTCTATCATCACTAACCTAAATCTCCTTCTAAACTTCCGTTCGCCTCGCCCGATCACACTTTTCGTAACGCTCTCGTCACGCATTCACCAGATTACTCCCCAAGTCAAGCAAGCGTAAAGAAGTTTTACTTCAAAAAATAAGCAACACGAAATCAACAATAAATGGCCACAACAATAAAAAGACACTACGTAACATTACGCAGAACACAAACGATTACGCACACCTCTTGGAAGCAATTCCTAGCCGCTACAGGATCGTGAAAGGGATAGATGCATTGTGTGCGACAGGCTCTTTCTCTCCTTTTGCTTGGATATTAGAGACGCACTCAGGCACCAGTTTGCTGGACAACGGAGGCGCAGACGGACCCGTTAGGTTATATCTAGGATCAAACTACAAGCCTCGATAATTATTTTTCAACACACAATATCCGTATCGCGTTTAGTCTTATTTAATCACTAAATTAATGAATGTTGTACAAATAAAGGAGCCAATAATAAAAGGAAACAAAAAATAAAACGTTAATGAGATTAGTTGGAAGGTTTAGTGTCACACGTTTAGAAACAGAGCGGTACTACTCGTACCTGTCACCCAATGCTAAGTTTTGCAGTCCTAGTTAGCTTGTTCCTTAACTCTGGCCCCACTTCTACACTACTGATGGCTTAAGGTATTTGGTAAGATTAGAAATGTTCTGTTTTATATTCTGATTAAACTAGAATGTTCTTACGAATTCGGTAAATTTTCATTCCGATTTCAAAAATTCTTTCACCATTAGAAAGCTGCATCTTCACTGAGTTACATAGGCTATAAAATATGATTACTAGGTGTAAACGAAACTATTGTTAAGTCTAATTCCACGCGAGCGAAGCTGCGGGCGAACACTAGTAGTGTAATAACTGTAACTGATCTAATAAATGTTTAGGTATATATAATAAAAGAAGAATAATGCTATAATTGACCTTTTAATGCATTTCAAATATACCTCACACCTTAACAAACATAATTCTAATCTAATTATACAATTATCGTTTAAAGGCACGTACCTATAAGTTAGTAGCAAATAGCTACAAGTATGTATTTGAAATACATACTTTCTTGTTATGACTTCTGACATTCACATACATGGCTTCCACTTCCTTCAAGACAGTACCTATTGTACGTTTTTGTATTGAAATTTGAAACTGAGTGGGATTTAAATTTGTAAAGAACATTGTGTTATTTATTTCATTCAAAAACATAATATATTATAAATAACCTATAAAAGTGATAGATACACGGAGAAATCGTTACTTAATGCAGTAACCTGAATTCGTAGAATGTAAAGAAACAGAATGATGAACGTATTGTAAATTAATTTGTTATATCGATTAGTTGGTAAAATTGCATAATAGCTCATTTCTATTTCTAGTTGTGAATAAGAGTTTTTGTGCAATATTTTGATTTATATATTATATATCTGTTGAATTAAATATAAGTTGCCTTTTCGTCATAACCTAAATACAAATAAATGCCTTATACTGCGTCCTTACATGCATTTTTTTTTATACTGGAGGAATGGTCCAATGGGTCCAATTATAAATAAATTCATCCTGTCATATTCCGAACATAAACAAGATTATTTATTCGGTGTTCAATATAACAATGTAACATTTAGGTTCTTGAACCGATACTTCAGCCTATGAATTGCGAAGCAACGTGACTCGTAGGCATTCGAATTAATATTAATGGTACTTGTAAGGCCGCCTATGAGGTTGTTGCAAGGAAAACCCTCACAATTCGCAGAATTCAATTCTATGGCGCCGGGTCGCCGGGTAATACGTATACCTGAAATCGAATAAATTATAAAAACGTTTTAGGCCCATAATCGAGACTACATTGGAGATGTTTGTTTTTAAATTGGAGACTCGGAACGATAAATATAAAAGCTTTAACGTAGATAATCGGTATAACAGGCATTCATTGCCACGTTACCTACGTTTTTATTGTACACTTTTAAAACACTAGTTTACTTTACTTAAAAAAATCACAATTGAGACTTAAATACGAACACTCTCTTAAAATATTTAAGCCTCGGTAAATTGGCTTACTTTTGCGGAAATAACATTTTTCTTTAATTTCAAAAGTAACATACAATCGACTTTCTCATACATAAGTGCATCAAACCAGATACGTTTGCTAGGATTTACTATAAACATTATTTGTTAATAGCAGTCTTCTTTGGCAGTCATCGTTACTTTTTTATACCGAAAGAAAATGCCAGAAACAGTAGTTATCGTGTGGGGTGCTCTATGAATTGCGTCTGTTTCTTGTGAAAGGGATGGCTTCATCAAGGGGGAGGTGCTATTCGTGCGCCGTTGCATACCGCTTAGATTAGTACGGTGCCAGCTGTCGCTTGGATCGGACGGGTGTGTGACTTCGTTGCTAGTTCATAACAAACTTTTCACGAGATTTCAGGAAAAAAATTAATCCTTCGCAAAATTACTTCCTCCAAATTACTTCCTTGCGTGTATTAAATGCAGTCCAATGACCGTTTGTGGTAACATGTCAATCGTTATTGGATTTTTATTGATCGTAAAAGTGGTCTTATACACTTATGTGTCCTGAGTGAAACTTTTGTTTATAATAGTTTTGTTTATTACAACGGTATGATTATAATTTAATTATATCTAGCTAATAAGAACTTTGGCGCCCAACATGGGACTAATGTATCTGTTTTTATATAAGCAAGATTGAAAAGTCAAACTAAAGCATTATGGAGACTACTAGGCTGATAAGCTTGGTTAAAAGTGGAAACCTAGTTTTGGCATTATTGATGTTGGATTGGCTACTGGCGACTACCACTCATGCAACTGCACGTAAGTACTTTAAATTATTGACTTATTTTAAATGATGATAATAAGCTGGAAAACAATGTATTTTCTAATTGTATATCTATTTTACAGTAACTGCAGTTAACTGCTACCTTTAGTCTAATTTATCTCACTAACCGCAAGTCCTTTGGGAATTTCTAAAATGATTACTCCGAAATGAAATTGTCAGCTGCGAGCGATCAACGCATAACGGTTTTTATTAATGCTTATTTATGATTTTATATTTTTGACTATGACTACAAATATGTCGTTCCTAGTTTTTACACTTTAAAACTTCATTTAAACGTAGAAATGAAAAATGAAGACAAATTCACACTAAAGCCCTAATACCCAGCGTTCATGATTTTTTATAAGCTTTTATTTAACTTCATTTAAAATATTATTAAAAGCTTTTATTTAACTTCACTCGTATGTATGTCCTGGAATCTTGCAATCAATATTTCACCCACTTCCACTGAATTTGTTAAGTTAAATTCCACTATTGAGCTGAAATTTGGCACACATATTTGGTTCCGATGACAATGCACGAAAATAAAATAAAAAGTTTTAAAAAGATTTTAAAAAAAAATAAATTGATAAAGGAGCCTGTGTCAACTGATTATTATTTCAAACCATACTCGTACATTGCCTGTTATATTTTGGTGACAGAGAAATATTGCATATTTTATACATATATATAGCGGTTAAATTTATGAATAAATCGAATATAAAATAACGCAATAAAAAAATTATAATCGTTAAAAATAATTACAATTTTACCAAAAAAAGCTTATTTTGATGTGCTGTAAAAATCACGTACCTATATTGTATGTACCTAATTTTTCAAACATACAATAATATTCAATGAATCGGTTTTTACCGAATAGGTGAAACAGGTTCAGAGATGTCAGGTATTATTATCAGAATATAATAATAAGTAGAATAATTAATTGCTCCTATTCTTAATCGTACGATTATCTTTAGCAATCTAGGATAGTGCTGAGATACTATAAACTTCGGTTATGAAAAGGTGAAAAAAAGGTATGTTAATACTTTTAAAATAGGAGCGATAAAATTATGTCATTGTTAAATGGATATTATACCGATTGAATTATAAATATATATAAGTCATCAATTTATATTTTATTATTATATATTATAGACGTTTCGACTATATAATATAGTATGTATACTAAATTACGAGAGTGAGCAAGGCAATTGGTTAGTTCTGAATTAACGAGAAGGTTCTATTTTAAAATAACTGCCACATTAGCACTGGAACCATTTAATAAATCTGATGTTAAATTTATCCTCGTCTGGAAAGGTTACTTAAAATGATTTCCGCTGTATTTGGATTACCGCGGTTAAATTTGACGTGCAGTCAATTAGTGGAGTCAGGGTCCGGCAGGGAGCGCGCAATTTGTCAGTGACAACGCCGGAAGTTTCACAAGCCTAGCTTTAGCAGTATAAACCATTAGAGCGCCTTTAACGCGTTATCAACCAGGTCTTCTATCTCTAAATTCGTTTAAAACTCTCCGTTCTATGAATGATCCAAATCAAGTTATTAGTGCCACCCTAATATACTGACCTTCAATAATATTAATGTAATAAATAATAATAATAATTATTATTAGGTACCTAACTACGAGTTATTTAAATTTTTACTGTTCTTTGGAAAGTAGACTATAATAATTGGCTTAACAATAATGTGATAATGAACAAGAATTTAAATAATTCGTGTTACATGAGCCCCTAATATTCTTATGCGTGACAGGATGTACACAATATTTTGGGCCGCCGAGTTTGCAACCTCGTTGAAAATTGATTATGTAAGTCCTTGTTGATTAGCACTATCGGTGTGATTATTATTTTAATGTTGCCTTAAACTAGTTCTGACCTAAATTTGTGAGTATATACTACACTTCGTGTGTCGCGTGCCACCAAACTAATTTAATCAAAACATGGTTTATTAAAGGGTATTTGGCAGTAACGTCTCGTTCTAGTTGCTCAACCGATCTAAATTAAATATATTGAAATTTATTCTTTCAGCAATTAGTGTAAGCTATAAAGGTATTATGTACAAATAATTTCAATGAAGTGGTTGAATGATACAATAAGTGTAGGTAAGTATCTCAGTTCCAACGTTGAAAGGAAGAGAACCAACGCGTGGGTAGATGTATCATAACATGTGATAGATAGATAGACATATAGGTACATAACGGTATTAAAATATTGAAATTTTTGGTTTGTGTACCGAGCTCAGTTTGTTATCTCTCTTGTTGTTTTTACTTTCCTGTTTATTATCTTTAACTTTGTAAATAGCCCCGTAATTGATTTGTAGAAGGTTGCCGAGCTTTAATATCTGAGGTTTTCGAGGTCTATTTAATATCCTATTTGGCAACAACGGTCGGAAATATAATAATATTGGTTTGTTACATAATATCGTACCTAATGTTTTTATTATATTTGTGGCTTCAAGTCTAAATTCAAATGAAATCTAACAGGGAAGCGTGAGGCAGAGCGGACTGAAATTCTGTATACGAAACGTAGTGAAATAGACAGTTTATTTTAAAAAAAATCTGTCTCTTAAAAAATCTTCGTAAAACAATTGCAAAACAGACATACAGGTAGACCAGGTAATATTATAACATTTACTATGAGTTTGTATCGAGTGATATATAAGTATCAATCTAATTTATTTGACTCTCTCAGTAGCTCTAGCTCCTCATCCCAGTTGTTATTAAAAGCCCCTGCAGAAGTGCCAGTAAATATGTAAAATAAATAAATAAAAAATTAATGAAATGGCGATTGGGCGGTTTCCCACGGTGCGTGATATTGCGGATGGACGCGGATTTAGACTAACGATGCTCCGTAGGCATGGGATGATATAGTTATCGTCTGTAAAAGCGCAGGCAAGATCGTATTGGTCCGGCCTTCGACGGCCGTCCGTGATTATCTGCAGGATCACGAACCTTGGACAGCCACTACAACACATGTCCACCAGATAAGGTCACCGTGGGAGATTTATTCGGTAGATATCACTCGGTGGAGATTACTCGGCATCACTCCCGTCACGTTGCGGAACGGAATACCGTTGCAAGGTTTCCCATTCGTAAAAAAAATGCCAAAAAAGTAAGTCTTTTTAAGTACAGTAATGTACGTAAATCAGCAATACAAAATACCTACAATATTTTAAAAACACATTACTAAAAACAAATTGAACTATAATAAATGAACAGTATTGAGATTATTTTTACGTCATTGTAATAATCGTCTGCG
Source organism: Carterocephalus palaemon (assembly GCA_944567765.1). Taxonomy (NCBI): domain Eukaryota; kingdom Metazoa; phylum Arthropoda; class Insecta; order Lepidoptera; family Hesperiidae; genus Carterocephalus; species Carterocephalus palaemon. The sequence goes on from OX155645.1 coordinate 6,538,352, forward strand.
CAACTATTGTCTGAAGTTACGAGAAAGTTTGCGCATTCAATTCTGTGATTAACTAGTAGACCCAGCAGCTCGTGAATTGAATTCCAATTGCAATCAAATTCCGTTTGGTAGCAGAATAAAAGTCCAAATAAGTATTTGTTCTTATATCTTTGGGGGATTTTTATATCAGTGGAACATATAACTGCGCTGAAAGCCCACTCGTCCTGTCACTCGTAAGGGTTCGGTTACCAAGCGGCTTGCACAATGACTTGTGAAGTTATGTGCATTTTAATGAATTCAATGGCGCGGCGAATGATAACATCGTGAGGAAACTTGAGTTTTCCATAGTAATAAATAAATTGAAATAGTGTCCTCGAAGGCATGTGAAGTCTCTCGGTGCATGGTGCACTTTGGCCTTATTCCGTCCGTTCTCACCCGAAACGTTGAGGTGATACAGAATCGGTGAAACAAAAAGTGATTTCTTGAATCCATAGTTGCACCACTGAAATTACACTTTTACAAAGATTTGGACTCCTGGGTGCAGATTGCTCATGACGTGTGCTAAGGAAGGTGACGAGGAATAGTATCATCAATCCATAAAGCTTTTGAAGCCCGCTGCAAGACATAGATAAAGAACGTACCGATTATAATTTGTTCTTGATTCCAGATGAGCCTGGCTTCAATGGTCCCATCGCCAACGTGACTGCGCCGCTTGGTCGAGAAGCTATTCTAGCGTGCACCGTCCACAACCTATCTTCGTATAAGGTAATTTATATACTCCTAATAATTATTATTAGGAGTTTAAAGATAAATCTGCATTTCTAATTAAAACATGGCCTATTTTAGTTCTTTAGTTTAGTATTTTAGTTCAAGTACATCTATCTATTAGCAGATTAGTAGATCTGATATTAGATGTGATATTAATAAAGTGCTCTACATAGTCTCCCATTAATAACCTAATGATTACATCACGTAACTCATCATACTCTCTAACTCTTAAAATCAAGTTACGTTATTGCTGTTACTGAATAATATTACTCGCCATTTATGAAGTCTCAATTTCTTCTACTGGCTTCAATGTATTTTTTTCAATATTTGTTGTATGTTTAGAAAAGTTTTATAAATTCCGATTTTTTATGCGTTTTTGGTTACCCGATTTTAAATAAAACAGATACTACATATTATGAAATCGGATAAGGCTAAGATTGAAAACGTTGTTTTCTTTAAAGATTAACCTAAGGGCCTCGAAGGAGTAACAATGTCGAAAATTATTTTGTTTTAAACCAGAAAATAGCAGGTAGCTTAGCGTGAAGGTACGGATTATTATTTGAGTAAAATGTTCCAATCCAAGTAGAGGTCAAACGATGGAGACTGATTAGCGTCACAACCAGTCACGTAAATACGTTCAGACACGTAGGGAATCAAATAATAATTATTCAAAATGAGTAACTAAAACGCTGGCGAAGGAATTTGCTGTATATTTTACAAAATATTAATATTATAAAGCAAATTATATTATAATAATATTATATTAAACAAAACGAAAGTTTGTGAGTATGTGTGTTTGTATGGTTGTTACTTCTTCACGCTCAAACGGCTAGACCAATTTTGATAAAATTTGGTATGGAGACTATGGAGGTAGGAGGTACTATTTATCCCGATACTCTTGGGTTAAAAAAAAACTGGATATTTTTCACTATGTAGGTACCTACTATAAATTCCACGAGGGCCGCGGATAGCAGCTAGATTGATAAATACTTACCCACACATAGAGAGTAGACTCAGTTTCAATTCTGAATTTATGGAATAAGGTTCATAAATCATCATTAATCGGAGTAACAAGCGATTACAAATTATAGCTTTTTAACGCATTAATTGAATTTAAGCGTTTAAGATATCACGGTATTCTCTTTACTTATATTGTAATTTTTAATGTATTCCTTAAATTAAATTATTTTCTAAGCCTGTACCAAATAATGCATAAAATGGAATAAAGTAGGACATGGCTATATAACCCCGTGGACGCCCGCAGCTTCGCTCGCGTAAAATTAGACCCATTAATGACGTCTGCCCGCGTTCGAGTTGCCCACTTGACTTCAAAAACGGCAAAGTTTCATACTAACTTTGCACCCCCGTTTTACCCCCTTAGGGGATGAATTTTCAAAAATCCTTTCTTAGTGCTCCCCTACGTTAAAGGAACCCCTGTGCAAAATTTCAAGTTTCTAACCCTTATAGTTTAGGCCCTGAGTTGATATGTCAGTCAGTCAGTCAGTCAGCTTCTCCTTTTATATATATAGATTTAGAATTATTAACGGCAGTCCGCAAATATAAGTGTGACGATACTACCTATCCAGACGAACTTATGCAAGGTAACTAGCACCTCAATAAATAAAGATTTTCAAAGGTTTTTCACTGTATGTACCTATAAGTGCTTCTTTTTGAAATAGATTACCTATCTACTTAAACCTAAGTAAACTCGCTAAAGAATTTTATGATTAATGCTCGTACTGCCAAAAAACTTACAAATCACGCATCTATCTTGCTTTTGAATTCTACGTCGAGGTGAGGTAAAATATGCATGTTATAAATTTCAAAGTACCCATCAAGATATTGAATCGGAAAGAGGATAAGACGTTTTTGCAAGTTTTCGGTTCTTAAAACTCAAGGCCTGATTCCCATTATAAAGAACGAAAATAGTATGGTTAAATGAATTTGTCTCTATCATACTACTAATGTCCCACCGTTGGGTGCTTTTTCTTTAACCAAGTAAAAGTAAAGCCTCAGAGAAGGTTAGCAGAGTTTATGCTCATTTATAACTGTTATTGAATACAGTCAGGATACCAGATTTCGTCACTTAGTCTTATGATTATTTTATAACAAATTATAATTACGTCGTACCACGCCGGCCGACCGTCATTACGCGGCGCGACCATATCTATGTTTGTACTGTTTATACACACAAATACAATCGGCGGGGTGCTTCACTTTCGGTGTAGGTAAAACGGTGTTCTTTATTTTTTATACTTCCATGGTTGTTAAGATAAACCTCAATATTTTTGGTAGGTTTGAAAATCTTCTACTCCCTGTTTTCCTACTCGTAATATTGAATTTTAAAAATAGCAATAGATTATAACGTCGAAATTATAACGTCGATTGACAGATCGCTGGATAGGGAATGGCTAGTGCATGATTTGGACGAAATGGACGACGAAATCTACTTGCAATCATTAGAAAACAATGCGCTATCATGTATTCGACAGACTTAAAATCTTCTATCGCTCAGTTTAATTGATTACTGACCTGTTCTTTAAAGTAGCGTTAGACAATATGATTGGATGATCATTTGATGTTTTTTCAATATTTTTCAGAATAATAATAATACATAATAGGTCTATATGGTCCCCTAGATACAAATTTATTTGTTTTTATTAATCACTTAATAAATATTCTAGACGTGGTTGGAGTAATTAATCAAAATAATCTAGACAGGACTGCTTGTGACCTGATTTCCATGGTGTATGCAAAGTAAACGTGAACTTTGCTAGCTTTAATATACGTAGTTTGTCTTTCTTTCCCGGCTTAGGAAACATGTTAAGAGAATCTCGCTGGAAGGTATTAAAAACATGTTGAACGTTAGCGCGACTAGCGAACATAGATATGTGCATACAAACTCCTTAAAACTTACTAGTTCAAGCTATGAAGTAAAACGTCAGCTTACAAGATGTTACATGAAAGTTACTTGTAGACACCTTCAAATTTCCCATGAACTTCACATGTTTGTATCACATCACAGCACAGGATTAAGCTTAGTAAAGACTAGTGGGCGCCCGAAACTTCACTTGCGTTCGTTTAGATATAATTAAAGTTACGTTTATTCTCAAGGAATTATCCGGAAACCTCTACTCATTTAATTTCAAATAGAAGAGGAACTAATGAGATAAAAGTCCATCCATTCGTCCATCTAATCCAAGTAAAAACCTAAAAATACGCTATTGTTGATTACCGAACTAAAATGTATTCTTTTTAAACTATTGCATTGTGATTGATGTGAATTGTTTCAAATTAGTTCGACGTATTGAAGTGGATAAAAATCAATATCAAAGATTCCGTTAGGTACATACCTCATCAGCTTGGTATGTATGATAGTATGTGCCCATTGATACCATGCTGCATGTATTTTCTACAATTGACAGGCCCGTTGGCGCAATCGGTAGTGACCCTGTCTGTTGCGCCAAAGGTCGTGGGTTCGAATCCCACTCAGGACAAATATTCGTGTGACGAACACTTGTATTTGTTCTGTGTCTGGATGTCAATATTATCTATTTAAGTATGTATTTAAAAATATATATGTATGTATATATCAGTCTCTGACACCCATAACACAGGCTCGCGCCTACTTTGGGGTCAGATGGCCGTGTGTGAGAATGTCCAAGATATTTATTATTATTATTTATTTATTAATTTTTAAATTCAGGCGGACGAAGTCGCGGGCAAAAGCTAGTAGTAGTATAGATTATGAAGAAAGCGAAACGGAGTACCCAAAACCAAAGAAAAAATATTTTATCGCGACATGTTTTGTCAGACTCAGTTAAATAGGGTTAGCTGATTTTATGTTTAGAGAATAATAGGCAAAGTATTTAACTGGGGTTATATATAAAACTTAAATAAAGATGGTTGAATGTAAGAAATATTAAAAAAATGTAAAATGTATTTAATTTTGCGTAGTACCCGCCAATTTTTTTTTTCGTCTGTGGGTTGCAGCGGGCTTGCAGCATCCGCTGCCGGCCATGATAACTGTGTCAGACTTTTAACAAGACTTATATTTAGGGACTGGATGGTTGCTTAATCCAGTTAGCAGAGGGTGTTAATATGACATTAGTTAGTTCGTTATTCGTTATGTTTCTACCCCTAAACATTACTGTGGACTGTTAGTGACGGGTACTCCTGTTGGTTGGTATTAGTCCATTTAGTAATTGTCAGTAATAGTATGGTTACCCTTGAGGCCTAAGATGTTCTTATGTAAAAATTTTAATAAAAATGTGTGACACATGTGTTACCGTCGCGGTTAGCCCAGGGGGAAATCTAAACAGAATCCATACCTAAAGGTTGCTTAATATTTTAAGCTACCACCTACTCCACCACCACCTACGTATCTATAGATGTTTTCATTATAGGTAGCACCTATTCGTTTCCATGTATATTTCATAATGTGAGAAGTATATCAGATCATGGCTATTGAATTGACCATGACTAAGGAATTATTATGATTTATTATTAAGTTGATTTTTTTAAGTTATTGACTTATTTTACTTACTGACTGACTGTATTTTACTTAGTAGGTAACAGCGGCCAAACCAAACCCAAAAACAAACATCACCACCCGCAATGCTATTGTTTCATGCACGATCCTAAAATAAAATGTGATTTTAAAATAAAAATGTATTAGGGACTCAATCCTAGGTTATGCAAACGATCGTTCCTAAGTTATTCCGAATGCTACTCAGATTGTATAAATTGGAAAACGTGAAAAACCTAAGATGCTGAAGTGTTTATTTGCTCTTGAATGAATTACAGAATAAAAAATCTATCTAGATATAAATCTAATAGGTAAAATCTATATATGTGTTATTTAGTTTATCAACCCAAAACCTTTTTTTATACCTATACATAATTATCGCAAAAGGAAAAGTGAAAAGGATGTCCTTGTTGATGTGATGTTGAAGTTTTTCCATAGCATTTACCTTTTTGGACAATTCCTTAAGCGTTGGTCTGACCAACTTGGTCAATGAGACTGACTGTCGTGATCCGACTGATGTGATCGAACTGACGACGAGAAACTATCGAAAGTTTGAGTTCGTTTTGAGTTCGCCCGGAGCAGTACCACCGCCCGCAACGGTACCTAGTACCATTTTTGCCGTGTAATAATTGTTTTTAAAGCAATAATGGTCCGGTTGGAAAGATGTGGTTTCCGGTTACACTTCTTTAGAGACCATCTTAGTCCTCAAGGGTAGCAACACATCTGTGACTGACTTAGAACGAGACTCCTGGACACACTAACAAGACTTTTTTTTTTTTTTTTTTAACGATGGGAAATGCCTTTACGCACGGAGTGTGGGACTCGCCGGCCTACTGCCGGAATACCCACTAAAACCCATCGGGCACCATCCTCAGCGCTCTGGGAGGGCTCCGGGATCTCTGTGTAGAACGCACCGGAGCCCTCCAGCGCGGTGCCTGGGCAGGCTCGTCACGGGAGTCAAGACTCCCCCGGCGCGGGACGTTGGACTACTGGACTAACAAGTACTAACTGGACTCTTACCAACACCAATTAACAGGACTAACTATCAGTAACAGTCCCCAGTCCTCATACCTACTAACGAATTGACCAACTAAGTTTGCTATATTGTATCCATAAAAAAAAACATCTACTTAGAGTATGTACACTAATTTTTCACCATTAGCTATAATTTTTCTTCATTAGCTATTAAGCTAAAATTATATATAACAAACGTATACACTAAACGTTTGTTGTGCGTGCCCGTGTTGTATCCTGCTACTACTATATACGGTCTTGTCAGCGTGATATTTTGCGAAATCTTCACAACGTGGAACTTAAAAGGACCTCCTACGTCGAAGTATTTTGCCGCCACAAGCAAGCCTTTAATGAGGCATGAAGCACTTGGTGTTGAGAACCTACTTGAAATTGTCTCAATGACATCCAGTAAAACTTATTCTACGAATGCTAAACGTCACGTCATAAAAAACGGTCAGGTGCGAGTCGGACTCGCACACTTAGGGTTCCGTATCAGTTCCGTACTTAACTTAGGCACTGAAAGGTTTGGTTGTTAAATTGCTTTCATTTGATCTAGGTTGCGTGGCTGAGGGTGGACACACAAACGATCCTTACAATCCACACCCACGTGATATCAAGAAGTCGAAGGGTGGGAGTGACACACAGCGATCAGCGCACCTGGTTCCTTCACATTCGCGAGCTCAGGGAATCTGACAGAGGATGGTACATGTGTCAGATTAACACGGACCCAATGAAGAGCCAACTTGGATACCTAGATGTCGTTGGTAAATAATACTAAATTATTTTTTATGATACATTATTCAACGTCTTGGATAGGTTGCTAATATATTCCAAGCATATTTTGAGTACTTTACTTTGAATCAATCTCTCGCAAGTATCGCTTTCAATTCATTCAATCTTTTCAGTTCTATCGCTTCTAACTTTTTTATTTTGATTTAATTTACATTTACAAATCTATGTATTATTTTCAAAATTGTATATACAAATTTTGTGTGCATGTGCATGTAATATCGGTGGTGCTATTTGTCCAGCAATCCAATAATAAACATTTTTTCGGTATTGTAGCGTCCATAGGCTCCCAATGGCTCGCGTCGATTCAATGTGATCGACAAAGTTAAGCAACGACGGGTGTGGTCGGTTAGTGGATGAATACCTTATATGAAACCTAGTGGCAACATTTCATGGGCGCTACCGTGCGTCGGGGGCCGTCGGTCCCGGTTGCTTTCAATGGTGTAAATGGTGGCTTGAGAACATTCGACACTGGGTTGGCCTCTAACCCATCCACCAAACCGCATTTGAGCAGCGTGGTGGAGTACCTATTCTCTAGACCTCCCGCAGATTTGTCTGTGAAGCAGACCCGTGCCCAGTAGTGGGACGTCTGTGGGTTGCAGCTTAGGTATTTTAATAATTTTATGTAAAGGTTAAACAAAGGTTAGACAACACATCGATACCTTGAATCTCAAATGGCGTAATCACCAAATCGTCATTTTTCAGGAGAGCCGAAACAAAAAAAAAATCTTAGATTAAAATTCATATCTTTTCAATTAATAATGCTATTTAAATGAAAATTGGATGTAATTAACTTATAAAGGGAGCTTTATAACACAGTAATACGGTATTAAAAATTCAACCAATATATGCAAAAATGATTTGTGATTACGCCAAAAAAATTTTGATAACTTGGAGTTTACGACCCAAAAAAAAGGCTGTTCTGTAAAAAGTTACGGTGTAACAGGGTGTAACAGCCTAATTGACTTATAAAAAACAAGGAAGGAAGGAAGATGCAAGAAAAGAGACAAATTAGGTAATTTGATTATTACAAAATTAATAGCAAGTGCAACAATGAAATAGATTTTATTACTTCAATTATCCAAACACAATAATTTTGGTTTGCAGTTCAAACTAAAATTATTGTGTATGTATAATTCTGTTTTGTTTTTAGATTAGGATAGACATAATAATATTATACTTCGCATGAACTAAGGCTAGGTACTCACTAAGGCACTGACAGGAGCCTTGCTTAGCGCCTAGATTCTAGATAGTCTTCTAGTGTGTAAAGAAATAAAACGAACGTTTTAAAATGTTATAGCTAGTATCTAAGATCTGTATGAGATTTAGGCGCTAGCAACACTCCTGCCACTTGTGGTCGAAGAAACTTTATTCTCAAAAGAAATAACATTTCACTGAATGAGAATATAAATTAACATGTTCACTTGTTGTGTGCACAAAGTATAAAGTAAAGATAAGTTTTGAGTTGATAAATTTATATTTATGTTAAACTTATGCCTAGTTAATAAGAATAAACAACAGCTTATGGTCGGTAATTTGAAAAATAAAATATAATTTACTCGGTACTCGTACTAGCTATAAGTGTGTCAACCAGCACGGCACGGAACACTTCGTTTATCTTTTAGGTTTTTCCTGCAACTAAACAATCTTCAATATGAGTAGTATTGGCCAAAAGAAATAAAACACGTCAATTTCACTATTCTAACTAGAATTTAATGAGTTTAATTATAAATCACAGACCTAAATTATCGTCAACATGAACTAACATGAAAGGAAAACGTTTAAAGAATTAAACTGAGTTTTCTTCATATTCACCTTCTTCGTCCTCTTCATCGGTTTCTGCTAATAAGTCGATTAGTAGGTACCTTTTTATCTGAAGGCAAACGAAGATACTCTTCGTGAAATATTATTTTTAAAAATGATGGGGGCGTAAGAGTCAATTCATTTTATAATACAGATTTTTTTGGCCTAACATTTCATATATAACATGGTTGATACGACAAAAGTAAAAAACATATTTTTAAAAATCCATGGGTCGTAAACGCCAAATTAAATGCAAGAAGGTTAATACCCCCTAAAATTATTTATTTTATTTTAAATTCTTAAAGTAACTTGAGTCGTAAACGCCATAGTTAAACTTATGAGTCCTATACGCCTAACTCGATAATCAGTATTTTTCACATCATTATAATTTTAACTGGTGTATCGACCGAAATCTTAAAAAATATTTTTTTAAAGGTATTTACGACTAAACAATTAGAAAATTCTTGTTCATCGACGAAAAACACGTGGGCTGTAATCACCACTTTTTTGCGAATTTTAAAACTCTGATTGGACAGATCGATAGAGAAAAAAAAACGCAGTAAGACAGCATTCAAAAGTCATTTTGGCCAAAATGGTGATTACGCCATTTGAGATTCAAGGTATCGACATCTTACATTACGTAAAATTTTAGTTCGACGACATGAAACATGGGCTCGCATGATTCACGACGTGGGTGAAAAATCTTCATATCTTGACAAAATATCTGTTTAAATTTAAAAGAAGGAGGCGTTATAGCAGAGTATTCTTAATGTATGTTGGCTATAGTGTCGTTAAAATACGAGTTTTGCAACTTAAATTAATGAGATTTGAGTTTTTGGTTAAAACCAATGTCCTTCTTGAGACGTCCGTTAAAAAACAGCAAAATAATATTATACAACAATTCAAAAATACTTTCGAAATCCTAACGTAGTGTATAAGCGAGTTGCACGCTTGTTTATTCTCAATAGAGCCCGTTGAATACACGCTAAATTAATATACGCCACCGAAAATATATCCCTCTGTTATTTTAAACAAGTTTTCAGATTTCGCGGATAAATCAAAATCGGTTGGATGCAGTTTGTTATATTTTTCTGCATTAGATTTACGACAGTGGATATGGAACAAAATTATTAACGCTTTGCTTTGAACTTTAAATAAAATGAAAGTCATATATTCATATTCATTCTATGACTATTCATAGAAAACTTTATGGCAAATAGTAGTGATACTAACTACTGTAGCTGTGACTGTAGCGTTCATAAACCAATGGCTCGCGTGATTGACAGAGTTAAGCAACGACGGGCGCGGTCAGATTGTGGATGGGTGACTGCTAGTGGCAAAAATGTCAGGGGAGCTACCGTGCTTCGCTGGGCACTTTGAGCCGTCGGTCCCGGTTGTTTGCAATGGTGAAAACATCGTTATGCCTTGTCGAAGACCTGCTGATCCGTTTCAATATTGTTGGAGCTTTGTTACAGATGTCATTACGGTACGGGATTTTTAAAAAGAAAGAAATCATTATTCATATAGTATTTATTTGTATGTTGCATGTTTTATGATATGTTATATTATTTAAAAAAATATTACGTGTACCTACTTGTTTGCAATAAATACATAGCAAAACTTATTATATCCCGCTAGGCGTTCGTTAAGCCAAAAGACGTGTTTGTTACAAGTATTTTTTCATGTCCCAGTACCACCGGATATCCTAGACCGCGGGACGAGTACGGACCAGACGGTACGCGAGGGGGCATCGGTCAGTCTCACCTGCAGTGCGACCGGCTCACCACATCCGCAAATCACGTGGCGGCGCGAGCACTCGAAAGCTATCGTCGCCGGCGCACAAGGTGAGCACCGAAGCCTTACGAACGAACTCTACGACTAATTCGATTACATTTTATTCGGGGTGAACGGCATCCAAAGCAAGACGTTTGTTGTTGTTTAGAAACGTATTTATAACAGCCACAAGTATTAATCCCTTAAAAATATGATTAATCACAATACAAAGGGAATTTAAATGTCATGACGAAAAATGATGTTCCCTTGCAATGCACGTTATATTACGCTATAGGATATATTCTGCTATAGGCAAGTATAGTAAGTAAGTATTTTAATGTCCTATAGGTAGGTAGTAGATTCATCTATGAAGCGGAGCTCTTCTAGATTTCTAGACCGTACCGTAATGGTGTAATTATATATATTCTAGCATGATATAAAATAGTAACTATGAGAATACGTTAAAGTAGGAACATGAAAGCTTTCATGAAAGTATATAAATATACTATATTCTAACTGGCTTGCAACTAAATGAATAAGAGTGTTTTGTGAGTCCAACAGATCGTACAAGCCTTCCATTGTTATTTGTTTTATATTTTGCTGTCCACACGTGCTGGTTAAAAGTTATTTTATAGCATTAAAACAGCTGTAATGATTACAATTGGAACTTTGATTTTCAGGAAGATCAGTAACACTCCAAATGATTCTTAAGTTTAATAAAGATGCTTCCGATGCTTAATTTGAAAATTTGTAATGTGAAACTTTAGTAGTGGAAGTTTAATCAACTGTAACTGATAGAGTAACTTGGTGTTCAGAACTTTTCAGAAGTAACGAGAATATAGATAGATGTCTATAATATTTTAATGGCGAAGAAATTAATTGCATAGAAAATTTCGATAATAATATCTGCACTATTTTGTTTGGTTGAATAATTGGTTCATAGTTAAAACAGTTAGCATACATGAAGTTGTATTATTAAGTATTTTTAATAATCAAGCATATATTAACTGTTCTAATAGTTCTACGTAAAATTCTTTTGATGTTTTATGTTGACCTTTTATTTGAACTTTAATTCGATATTCAAATTCAAATTCAAATTCAAATTCAAATTCCATGGAAAAATCATTCCAAAAAAAAGATTCCAAAGATATTTTCAAACATATTGTCTGTCTGTCTAATAACTGCCTAATGTTAACTAGGTAAGTAATTAGATACCTACAGGAGAAAGGTTGTGTGGAATTTTACAAACATTAACTGATTGACTTAACCAGGGGTGTTTCACATTCTAATGTCAGGCGGAATTAGAATTAGAGTGATATGGGCCACTGGTAAATGGACCAAGTCAAATACATCCAAAATAAAATTCGTTTTCCCATTGACGGTTTTCATATACGAAAAATATTAAAAAATTGAGCCCCAATAGATAAAATGATCTATAAATTCATACAGTAGGTACAATATTAAGATATCATAGTCGATTAGTAACGTCTAAGATTGATAAATTTAATAGGAAATAGGTATTATTAACGTTTGGATATTTGCAGTTACGTCTGTGGAAGGTCCCGTGCTCAACATCAGCCGGGTGACGCGGCAGCATGCGGGAGCGTATCTGTGCATCGCTTCTAATGGCGTACCGCCCACTGTCAGCAAAAGAATCATGCTTACCGTCGAATGTAAGAACATTTTACTTCATGTGATTTATAGTTTCAGAAAGTTTTGACCTTTTATCTAATTTTCCTTTGTAAGATTATTTGAATGTTACATAAATACGCGCTTTTTGTGATCGGTTCCGAGAGTACACTAGCTTAAATGTGCAGACGATAAGTTGTGATGATGTATGTGAAACGCTTGAGTGAGTGGTTCCACCATCACTATAACCCCGTCGTTGTCCCACAGTTGGGCTCGGGCTTCCTTTCGGAATGGCAGGGGTTACGTTATTGAGCAATATTTTTTATTTCCCGACTGCACGACGCAAAAAAGGGTCTTGTGTTTATCAATCTATGTATGTATGTTTGTTTCTCAATGGCGTTCTAAAGACCAAACGCGTATGGCGATTTTGATGATTCTAACGACAAACGACAAATCGTTTAAATTAATTAACCATGCGAGTGTCATACGACATAAAGACAGTGGTAACTGCCATGTTACCAAGATTGATCAGACGGCATATAGTCAAAATGAAAACAAAAAATCGACCAACACTATCAAAAGGGGTTTCGTTGAATAGCTGTTTTAAAATAATTTTGAGGTTCTTTTTAGCATAATTCATTTTAACAGTTAAAACACATTTTAAATAACATATATTAAGAGTTAGTTACTAATCATTCTCGCAATTTTTTCTAGTTATATTTTATAAAAAAACATATTTTTAAAAAATAAAAATTAAGTACCTATGCAACTTCTTTTACTGTTATCATTCTTGATATCTGTATACAGTTCCACCAGTGATTACAATACGAAACCAGCTAGTGGGTGCTGTGCTGGGATCAGAACTCATCCTTGAGTGCGAGACCGAGGCATACCCCAAGCCAGTGAGCTACTGGAGTAGAGAAAACGGTGAAATTGTTCCTATAGGTAAGTAACTGCAAGAACTTACTTGATTTATTTGTCACACTACGCGATAGTGATAGGTACGTGTTGCTAATAACGTGTGTTATTAGCAAGTAGTAGAATAGTTAGTACTCTGGAAGAAATTCTGTACACAATACATACATTTATTTAATAAAACTATATACATATAATTAATAAAACCACGATTTAATAAAACAGGGCCACTGTAAATAATATTTTACAGTGATGTACCGTACCGTACTTCGCACACATATTTTGACAATATCGAAGTGCCTTTATAACGAATTATATATTGTGAAAAGTAAAGAATATTTAGACAAATTTCTTATAATTGCTAGCTAGGTTCATCTCAAAAACATTTATTCTGAATGTTTTACATATAAGTATACATTTTTAAGCGGGAAATATATTTTCAATAGTTTTTGTGTTCTTGCATAATGCAAACAAAGTATGCAAGTGAATAGATATGCAAAACATCAACGTATGAATATGAACTACTCTTGATAGATTAGGTTGACAATTTCGAAACTTGACGAAGCAGCTAAAACTTACGATTGGCTTGGCATATTTATAATTTTCTTTATTAGGAATTTGAAATATTTTGAATAGTACAAATAAATTGAATTTAGTTGTAAAAGGTTTCGATCATGATACGCCTAGCAAACAAACTAACAGCAGTTAAATCCTGAATTTCAATAATAAGAAATCAACAGGATTAGAAACAATACTGATGTATAGTTTTTCCATATCCTGTTAACTTCAAAAGTTCTGACATGATTCTGATATTTAATGCAATAATATTGTTATAATATTATCCATCACGGCTTTCCATACATACCTTTCTATACTGTGATATTCAACATTTGGATGAGCTCGTGATGCATGCGGGTCCGGTTATAATCTGATAGCTAGTATTGATCGAATGATAGGGATATATGTATTGACTTGTTTGTTTGTACCTACAGTTTATTCACGTGTGGTAAGATTCATTGGATGACATGAACAACACGAACATCTTAATTTCTTCCTCATTTCAGTTTATGATTTCTATCTAGTAGGTACTTAGGTACGCGTAGTAAAAAAAGAAACCAACGAAAATTACCAGATAAATTTGGCTGTTAGTGTGTTTATGATGATTGATACGACCAATAATTAGAATTGATCATCTCTCTAGAATTGAGCCACTGGCAAAAATGGAAATGAATTAATGAGGAAAGGTTAAACGAAAGCTCTGAGAATTTCCGTACTTGTTCATAACGAAGAGGTTTCGAATAACCCCGGTAAAAACCAACGAAATCGGAGCAGTTCCGGGATAAGAAATGTTTATGGCTTCATTGGCGCAACTATAACTGTTTTATCTTTTCTTACCTAGCATTGCATTCTTATTTTGAAAGTTGGTACATTTTTATTAGCAGAAAATACATTATTTCTCTTTGTATTGTGTGAGTGACTATTTTAAATAGAAATTATGTTTGGTTAATGAAGATTCCCCGCATCGAATATTTATAAGATACTTACATTATTGCGATTAAAGTAATACACCTCTGAAAAATTATTCTAGAGTTTAAAACATGGTTCAATGGTCAATGTCACATCGACCCAATAGTAAGTGCATGCACATTGTAATACGTGTTTTCGTGGTCTTTCCTAAAGGAGGGGGTCTAGAGCCCTTAAAGATTGCTGGCTCATACAGATCAGTTCTTCGGCTGCCCATAAGAAGAGTAACGGCTGCAGACTACGGCGCCTACAAATGTGTCTCCAAGAATTCTTTGGGAGATACTGAGGGCAGCATAAAATTATATCGTAAGTGCTCTAAATCCTACTTCACTTTTATAAAAGAAACGTGAATTATATTATACACAAAATTATATTATACAGGATATTATACTACATTTATAAATTGGCACATGAAGCACTTGTTACTAGAGTTTCTTACCAATCAACAGCCATAAACAGAACTTTTCATCTTTATAAAATAGGGTTAGTCGATTTTGGACCTATTCATTAATTTAAGATTAATGTTTATTACAATTTATCCAACTAATGTTAAGGTAGCCAACATCATCATGCCTTCAATAACACGTATGTAGTAGCACTGCTCACTGCTCAACAAAGATCAAAATAAATAAATAAATATTCGTTTTAATTGTTTCTTCTTTAGCTATGCCAACTCCACCTATGGATAATAGAAATGGTAAGTTTCTGTAAAACTTATAGTTTAAGAGGACTACAGAGGCTAAACGCGAGTTTTATAAACAAGATATCACACGAACCATTGCAGAGAATCAAATAAAAAAAATATATGGTATTCTTGGGGATATATGTTAGATTGCTACGGCCTTCAAAACATAATACATTAATGTTGACTCGATAGAAAAAAATCACGAAGATACCTCTAAAATAATCTTCTAAACAATAAAATCCCTTCTAAAATACGTGTTTTTTTTTTCAATTTAACATATATTTTTCATCACAATAAATACAATATATCAGTTATACCACTTTTTAAATCCATTTTGTAGAATTTCCAAAAAACCCTTGTTCTCATTTGCGCAGTGTTTTAGAACATAACTCGCGAGCATGTGTGTGTAAACGCCGTGTACCGACAGTCGCGGCTGAGGCCTCTTGCTAGACGGGCGTGTCGCGCTTTCTGCCGCAAAATTTCTGCAAGATTCCAACGTTATTTCATTACTTTTATTGATTGGTTATTACATTTGGTTAATTTATATAAATAATTTAACGTTATAAGTATTTTTTTAAGTTAGAAGGGCGTAAACGGACTCCTATTTTGTAAATAAACATGGGAAATAAATCAAAAGTGTTCATATAAAGCAAACGTCACACACATGAATGACGTAAAGATTTAAATTTTGTCAAACATTTATTAATTTTCATTGTTCTCTGCAATCCTGCAGAGTACAAAAAGATAGATACGTACACAGTTTTTCAACCCTAATCGTATAGCTGTAAATGGCGTATTTGGAGTTTGCGGCGAGTAAGAATCTCGCTCCAGAGACTCGGGTTCAAATCCCAGTTACACTTCCTATCTTTTTCAATTTTTTCTTTATTTTTTATGACTTTTTTTTTGTTATTATTTTATGCAAATGAAATAAAAAGCTAATAATATTTATATATGTCATAATATGTATTTATTACAGGAAAAGAGAATCCAAAGATAATATCAATAACGGGGAAATTATAGACATTAGCAGTGAGTAAGAATCTCGCTCTAGAGACTCGGGTTCAAATTCCAGTTACACTTCCTTTCTTTTTCAATTTTTTCTTTATTTTTTTATGACTTTTTTTTTGTTATTATTTTAAGTAACTAAAAAAATTGCATAAATCTAATTTCATTACGTTGTCGTACCTTCCTATAATTTTTTTGTTAGGTCAATTATTACTTAAAATAAACGCCATCTACTGAAACACTTCCCCGTATAAGCCGCGCAGATAGAGAATAGATTTGAAAATGGCGTCCTCTCGCATGCGTTCTCGCTCACTCTCTATCGCTGTCTATACTCACACAGTGAAGTACGAGCTGCAAACAAATAATCAGTCGGGATTCGCTTTCTAAGCTACTTGACGCACTCCGAGTAATTGTTGTTTTCGTTGATATTGTTGTTTTTGTTTGCGTTACATTTGATTGTTATTTATTTTCGTTAAGTTTTTGTTACGAACGTTGACATTTTGTGATGTAATTGAACAGCAACACCGAAGATGAAAGTGACGACTCTGAAGACCAGGACTGTGAAAGTGACCAGTCCATGGAAGATTTTAACCAATTCATGGAGGGAATTGAACCAGTAATGGGTACAGATGACCAGGACACTGCTGGACCAAGCGGTTTATAAAACCTTTGATACCATTCCCATCCTATTGTTCTTTATTTTTATAATCTGATTCTGAAATGTCACAATTAATAAAGGCAAATTTTACAATTGACCAGTCCATGGAAGATTTTAACCAATTCATGGAGGGAATTGAACCAGTAATGGGTACAGATGACCAGGACACTGCTGGACCAAGCGGTTTATAAAACCTTTGATACCATTCCCATCCTATTGTTCTTTATTTTTATAATCTGATTCTGAAATGTCACAATTAATAAAGGCAAATTTTACAATCCAGTGTTTTAAGTACCCTTGCTTGTGTTGTGTGTTGTGCTTGTATTTTAAGTGCCATTTTCAGATCTATTCTCTATCTGCGCGGGTTATACAGGCGATTAATACAGTACCTCATGACATGTCATTGTATGCTCTGTAAGGTAGTTCTGAGGTTTTCCGTTAGAGGCGCTGTTGTCGTTTGTGAGAATGTGTGCACCGATTCTCAAGGTCATTTTGCACCACTAGGCGCCTTAAGGAAAATAAAACAAACAACATAATATGTGTAAATTATTATTTTACTTAACTATTTTTTACAGTTGTCCAAAGGTTAAATATCATAGCAGGTCAATCATCTGAAAGTACGCCATATGGAACTCAGGGTACGTAATTATTTATGTTGAAAACGTTAAGTACATTATATATACATAAGTATGTATTATAAGTTTGAGCCATTTCAAAATTTAAAATGAAATGTTCAAAGGTATTTGTATGATACGCGTACCTACTCCGTAATTTTGCATCGGTGCGTTATAAAATTAGTAAAATAATTTGTAGCCATATTATCGTTTGCATGAAATTGTAGGTACCAGTCTGATAGTCGATAGGTATCAAGTTTGCAAATTGTTGTTAGGTAAGGCAATTTCTGATATGGCATGAAAGGTTTTGTTATGACCGAGGTATGTTAACCGTATGAGACCAGTCAATAGGTTCTAATACCTTAATTTCGACAATATTTTAATAAAAAATATGCTAATAATTTTCTGAAAGAACAAACGTTAGTGAAGGAGAAAACTAATAAATATTATTGTCCTTTCCTGTAGGCCAAGAAAATAAATAAATAAAAAAGAAATTGAATCGCCATCGTCTTCATGTCCCTCAGTACTGTTCCCATCCAAGATGTTGGTGGGTCTACCTTGGCCTCCCTTAGGTTATTCCATATCCAGAATTTTCCTTGTCATGTGGTCGGATCCACGGCGTATGACATGTCCATATTAGCGTAAATGGCTTTCAGCAATTTTATCAGTGATTTTTGCTACTTAGAATGTCCCTATAATATGTTCATTTCTGTCTTTGTCTTTAATTGTAACACCCCCAGACCACCTCAACATCTTCATCTCCCTTACATGAAGTTTTTGCTCATCGGATTTCCTCATGGGCCAGCACTCAGACACGTCAGTCTCATCTATTTATTCAGGAACAATTATAGAAATATATTTCATGAACAATTTCACAGAAAATAATATGATTGATGATGATATAGATGATGAAATATTTTTGGATTCCGGGCAACTTATTATTTCGGAATCAACGAAGCAATTCAATTTTGTTGTTAAATAATATCTATCTAGTTTGTTTACATAAGATTCTCAAAGATACCAATTCGCATGTAGGTTAATTAATTATTATGTTTTCAGATTACAGATTACAAGATAACAACAGAGCGGTTTCCATGGATCGGTTTAATTGTAGTATTATCCTGCTCTTAGTGGTTCTAAGTGAGTTTATGTTAAAGGCTTATGAAATATTATAAATGGAGAAGATCTTTTTACACTTTATGAATACAGTGTGTGGTAATATTATATCCAACTTTAAGTGCAATCATTATTGTAGTATTTATAGAATGTTTTTTTTTTCGTTTCTAGTTTGATCATAATTTTTACTTAGCAGATAATTATGAGATAATAATCATTGCTTTACCATTGAATTTATGTTTATAATATGTGTAATCTAATGTAACTTTTATGTCAGATTAGTTTCTTAGTGACATGCAATGTTTTAAACATTTTTTTCTTGTTAAAACTTATTTGAGTAATTATTGGATTATATTTTTTTATGTATGTAAATACAATACATAGTGCAATGTGATGAATTTATTTTTAATAAAAAAATTAAATCAATTACGCTTGCAACTCTAAACCATTTAATAGTAAAACGTGCTCACGTGGAATTAAACATAACATTAGTTTATTATTAGAAACTTCACTTTAATTAGAGTTTAGTTCTTGATTGAATGTACAAAATCGCTGAATTTGTATTGGATAACACACATTGATTTATTATTCGTCTTCAATATAGGATAAAAACAACCATGGTTCACTCAGGAACGCCTCTTGAAAAATTAAAACTATCTACAATTTATATATAACTCTTTTCTTCTTTATCTTACAAAATACAGAAAGCGGAGAAACACGTATTCTATTAATATAAATAACAAACCATTGCTGCAAATTTCAAATGTATCAGATAACGTTTGAGAATGATTCCATACAAACATTACAGGATGAAAGTTTGTATGGAAGTGTTCTCAAAAGAAATCCAACGAACCTCTGTAGTTTTCAGGATGTATCTCCGTTCCGTCTTAAGATGTGATGCTTGAATAAAGTGTCATTAAAATCTGTTCGTCAGATTTTTATTCAAGACAACAGACAGACAGACAGTAAATTTGACAAAAAATATGTTCTGAATATGTATCGATTACACATCACCTGATAGTTTTTTTCAAGTTTTATTCAATGTACAGACGCAGACTTACGAGTACTACAGTTTTATTATAATTATGTTTTATCTCTTTGGTAAAAAAAATCGCCTTATTTCAGTATAAGTATTAATATTTGCTGAACATCGCTAATGGACTAAATAGCACATTTTGATCTCCAAACTGCTATCAACTAACCAATTGAGAAATTAGTTTGCTTTGCTATAATCGATATTATATATTTGAAACTTCTAGAAGGCATGTGATTCATGTTTCGGAGCGAATTCTCCGAAAGTTATCTTCACTTGCAAACCTGTACTCCAATTATGACGAGTTAATAGAAGGGATCAACAATTTCATTCTTGCACTGGAGCACAGTATCCAGTACATTATCTTCATACAAGAGGTAGTTTGATAGCATGTTTGTGTGCGTGTCATGCACGTACGTCACGCAGACACAGATTCGCAAGCAAACTAAGCGTTGCATATATCGCAGTTCGTGCGCATGCCTAACCTACCTTCTATAAGCTTGAGCTTTAAGTAGATAAAGTCGATAAGTCTACTTACTTTTTTTTTTTAATTTTCTTCTGGATACCTACTGAAAAAGACAAGACAAGTGTGTTATCTACCAACCCACTTACTTTATTTGTGGTATGTTCTTCATCATGATTATCGCCAGCGCGGTATCGCACCATTTACTGGACACAGAATGACAACGTTTGTACTTACACAAAATTGACATAACTACCTACGTGACTCCGAATGCTTTGAATACGGAGTGGTTTGAATCCAGTTAGTAAGTTATAGCATAGAGTAAAGAGTAACTACGTATTAAATAGTTATGACATTACGAGTATAGGTAAATGTATTGAATCGAATAGTTATTTATATGATGATGAATTGTATTATCGTGTGTACATACGAGTATATAATGCGTAAAGTTAGATACCAATGAATAATGGTTCGAAAATTCGCAAGGATTTATGAACCGTGTTTTGTTACTGTTTATTATTATTACTCACAGAACAATATCTAATTAATAATTACTTAAATCTTAATTAAAAACTTAATCTACATACGCCAATATTAACTTACGAAAGTTATTTACGTGTACCAGTAGCTATCTACATGTAGAACATACTTCACACGCTCAAATGCGGATTGGTATTATCACGGACTGTCCTTACTCTATGGTATTAGTAATGATCGACGCAGATCGGTTGTACTTGCGTAAGAATAATTAAGTAATACTTGAAATTAAATACATATTATTATAATGTACCTATCTAATACATAAAAACAATGTTGAACTCTTGGACTGAATTAATTAAACAAACTATCAATTACAACCAATTATTGATAATGTTGTATTTGTAATACTTAGGATTCGAACTCGGGACCATCAGATCACTAACCACCGCACCACCTGGCGCCTTGGAGTCATTATTCACTGTTGAAGTAATGTTTCCAATCATACTATATGTCTGTTATTACCTTAACAAATAATACTGGGCCCTCGGTCTATTCTTGCTTACCTAACTGCATATACCGACAAGAACTTGTCGGTAAGCAAGAATCTTTGTAATACCAGTAATACCTAAAATGTATCTCATAAACACGCTCATTGTATTGGAAGATAATTTCATTCCATATTTTTAATAATTGATTTAACTAATTGCCATGCGCGCCGGACAAAACTAGGCTATTAGTTCTATAAAGGGGTCGAAGATAACTTAACTGTTCCATAAATATATAACTGTGACGTCAGCGTTGCATTGAGAGCCATCATTTTTAAAATCAATCAATAAAACAACATCGTTTAAAAAACTAAAATCACGGTTTTGTAGATAACCGACCTAAAATTTAGATATATTTTTTATTATTGTATTGTCATCGGTTCTTGATATAATATGTGCAAAGTTTCAAATGTATTCGACGTTATAAAGTGGGCGAATATCACGTTCAATGTTTCCGTTTCATACATACTCGTACATAGTTACCTACAGCTAATAAAAGCGTGTTAATAAAGGTACTTACTCGTGTACCTTGTTAAATGTTTTAGTTCGCTTCTTAAATATCCATGTGGTTATTTGTTTTTTCTACATGTCTTAGCAAGTTCGTAAAGTTTTACTTTATAGTAGGTACCTAGTCAGTTTTATTTATTTTGATCTATATATTTATATATTGATTTTCTATTTTTCATTCTTGATATCAGAATGCATGTTAAGCGATAAAACATTCATAGATCCAAAAACACGTAGGTAGGTACTATTGCTTAATAAAACTTAGTGTTAAAAAACAAACAAACGTGCATTTAATAATAGGTATGTATATCAAAATTTAATCTAATTATAATAATACTTCATGAGCATGGAACCCTATATACGTTCTATTTAGAATTTGCGTACCTCCGCCCGCTATTTTACCTACTGCTCCGGTTGGAAAGGTGAGTTTCCGGTTACACTTCTCAAGAGGCGGCCATCTTAATTCTCAAGAGTAGAAACGTATCTGTGACGGACTCAAAACGAGACTGTTACTTATACGTTGGTGTTAATAATATTCCAGTTAGTACTTACAAGAATATTATAAACACCAACTAACAGGAATAAACGTCACTAACCTTCATAACTATTAACATACTGACCAACTCATGTTTTCATTAACATTCTTTGAAAACTAATCATTTGAGTTAGACTAATCATTCCAGCTCCTATTGAAATCTTGTTAAGTCTGTTAAAGTTGTCAAGGAATTCAGAGAATGGGTAGCGCTGCACGCTCGATTAATATCTTATTCCTAATAAAAATAATTATTCAATGTAAGTGATTTATAGTAATAATTCTATATTCTTTGAAATATCTATACATAATACAAATGACGGGCCCGTTGGCGCAATCGGTAGTGATTCTGCCTGTTGCGCCAGGGGTCGTGGATTCGAATCCCACTCAGGACAAATATTCTTGTAACGAACACTTTTATTTGTTTTGTGTCTGGATGTTACGATTAATATTATCTATTTAAGTATGTATTTAAAAATACTTATGTATATCACTCTCTGACACCCTTAAAAAGGCTCGCGCTTATGAATGTCCAAGATATTTATTATTTATTAAAATACTTACATATTTATTGATTATATTCGCAGACTTCATTTGACCGTTCATGTTTACCCTTACCTTCTTATACATTGATTTCAATAATGTTTGATTTATAAAGGTTCTGTATTTTTTAAATATTTTCTATTGGTCTCCTTTATGTCTGCCCGTAATATGTAATAATTAACTCCTATTTAAATATTACTTTTAAAATAATTAAAAGTACTTATTAAAAAGGAGAGGTTTATAGTTATATATTGATAGAAGTTATTTTCCTACCTGTTAACTAGTCCCTAATATATACTAATAAAATATTAAGTTGTAAATATTAACTCTATTTAATGTGGCTTAAACTTCTAATTACCTGAGTCAACATATCTCCAACTCTAAATATTAAGCTTCATTTAGATGTAAAATAAGTGCAAGTATTAGAAAAATAAGTTTGTATAAATATAGAAAACGTTAATTAATACCTATAGACTGAGTTCATAGAAAGTAGTTGTAGTGTAACGTAACATTGGTGGCTATTTTTAGCTTGGTTTAAATTTGCAAATTAATATTAAGAGGCTGTCAATTATGAAATGTTATTAGTTAAAACCAGTGAAACTAAACTATTATACTTCGATGCTGATGGCTCTGTGGTAGAGTAGTTGGTTCCTATCAAGTTTAATAGGAATGAATAGTATCAAGTGGACATAAAATAAGTGACTCTAAATATGGAGTGCGTACCTAATACGTATAGTAAAATTATTTTTAAGCACTTTAATGTGGCATTTGCTGTAAAGTGAATTTACTGCAAGATATAGTTATCTGAAACTTAATTGATCTTAACTCTAATTAAGATAAAATTAAACTGTACCTAACTCTATGTCATCAAATATAATGTACCAAATACATTTTACATATTAAAGTCTGTTAGTAGCAACAGTACGAAAAAAAAATATGTCATGATACATACATACCTACTTTGTTGCCGACCATTATATTGAATTTTGAATCTGGAAAAAGTTTGCCAGCCAGATCAGATTATTTTTTATAGATTAATTTAGATAAGGACCATTTGTCGAAATTATCAAAAATGAATAAATTTAAATTGAAAACTAGCTGCTCTGCATTTTTATTTATTTATAATGTCCTCGATATTCACCATTTTTACTATTGATGCACTTGATTCTACGGCTGCTGCAGACAGTTGTATACTTATTCATATTGAAAATCAATAACACACAGTGAAGTCTTACATAATATTACGTTACATATATAATATGTAATATATACATAATATTACGTTACATATATAATATGTAACGTAATATTATGTAAGACTTCACTGTGTGTTATTGATTTTCAATATGAATAAGTATACAACTAGTTAGTTCAATAAGGAATTTGTAATTAACCTGACAAGTAACTTTCCTATATAACGAATAATATATATTAACGAACACCGCATAAAAAACGAAAACAAGTTAATCTTTTGGGCATGCAGATACATCTGAAACCTCAATAAGGGCGAAATAAAACGATTAGGTACTCGCTCAGATTTCACGCTCGACTCGATTTTACGCTCAGTAATATTAGTAATCTTGGATATCTTAATTTAAACATAGAAGTGTTTGTGATGATGATGATGAAATACTACCTTTTCCTGTGAACATTTTAACAGTTTGTGGCAGACAATGGATATTTTGAATGCTTGTCGAATACATCGCAGATCGGGAAGTAGTGCTCCGTGGGAACGAAATAAATATCAAAGAGTGTATTTTTAGTATTCTTTAAATTCTTACAGCAATAATAAATTCTTGCAGTAGACACGTATGTATGTAGAAGAAGTTATAATATCGAAGTAATCTTCGATATTATAATAAATGCTTTAAAGGTTGCCAGTTATCAAACCTTGTAGGACTTCGGTAACCTCGAATGCACCTGATTATAAATACTATCGGATATCACCACTCAATCAAATAATAGTTTGCATACATAACATGAATATAATTCCAAGAAAAAATAAGCTGATGCTTCTTTCGAGAAAGACGCTGTTAGTGCGATAAATTGTATCTTATTTCTTTGAGCTGCTTCACTTATTATATTAAAGCTGTAGGTTGTTAGATTACTGGATGCTTACCTCGTTAAGTGACATCGTCCAAAAAAATTTAATATAGTAGAGCTTAAATTTTGTAAGGTTTTTTTTTTGAGCACATCTATTTTATAAATAAACTGTGTTCCCTCGAGAACTATGCACGTTTTCAAACTTTACGCGGCATAGATGAAATCGGTAGTGCAATAAGGTACTTACCTACTAGGTATATTTATAATGTTCTCATATTTTTTGACTAGGAATAAAAATGGGTTAAGCACCAAATTTATCATTTCGGTAGCTGTCCATACATTTTAGTATAATTTCCCTCGTAAAAAAAATCTATTTGATAATTAGATTTATGACTGTTCTTATCTAAAGCGTGAATAGTGATAATATTATTACGAAGTTATATTAAAATCTCCACAGTTCAGTTACAGATAAGTAGAAATGCATCTGTCCCAGAAAATAATTTCATTTCGGTGGCTAACAGTTTAAAACAGATTTTTTGCATAGGAGAACCCTTGCTCCCCTTATGCCTATAAAACATGCACACCCAGTGCCGTCTAAGTGCTTATCGTGTTCTCGCCAGAAACTTAAAACTTTCGTTTCTGTGTCACTGTCCACCAAAATGATAATGATCTCATTTCGGTGGTTTTTAAGAATTTTGGTGAATAATTGTTTCATTTTAGTGGTATTATATTATATTAAATAAAATAAAGTATTCTTTACATCGTGTAATTTATATTTAAATTATCCTTTCTCAAAATGGATAGTCAGAAACAAAACTTACAAAATACTAAGTAGGTAAGTGAAAAAATATTATTGCGCTCTCCGAACATAGAGAACAAAAGGTTAGTTAAGTAGTCATAAACGATAAATTTGATTTCTCTGCCGATTGACATTCAAGGCCTAAAATAAATTTATTATTTTCTATTTGAGCGGCGAGAATTTAATATAACCAGAATATCACGCTTGTATTTTCCCGAAGGGGTAGGTAGAGGTGGCTGTTGCCATATACCGAGCACAAATCCAGACTCCTAGCTGCTACCGGGCGTTTCAAATTAGAAAAATCGATCAAGTGCGAAATGGACTTGCAGACGTAGGTTACCGAACCACCGAATGATATAATAAGAGCGACATGAAAACACCACGTGATATTATAAGTACAACTAACACAAGTAGTTATGTAAAGTTATAAAAGATCATGACTATCAAACGAATAGGTAAGTAACGTCATAAAATATGATACTGTTAAGTGACGCTATAAGGGTCAGTAGTTTATTATAAACTGAATTTTTGTAACTCCAGCTGGTGTAAATTACTGTAGCTGGACATAAGCCAGTTTAAAACCCACACCAGCGTCCAATTCAAAATGAGTAGCAGTGGAAAACTCCGCTTCTCTATTTATAATAACAGGACGTATTTTCCGCGGATAAGTTGTTGTTGCTCCCTGCCACAATATAGAGGCGTTCTTATTATGTTTCGAGTACTTTGATGTCTTGTTAGTGGGTGTAAATGCATAAACATCGTATTGTATAATGTATTCTTTATGTATCATAACATCGATACGAACAGTCTTTGTTATCTGTTACGTTCTTGTCATACAAAAGCATGCCTATTATTATTATGACACTCATATTGTTGCTTTGTTTGACTAATTAGTAACACCTATTTTCTTTATTTATATCAATGGTACCATGTAACATTGGGAAGATATAATAACAGGTTCTGGTTTTATACTAGGAGATAATAATTTCAGTTTCGTTCGACTAAATTTAGTATGTGGATAGTGGTTATATTATCAATTAGTGATTGATATGTTATTTTCATTTGAAATTTAAATTGTTTATGAAATAAAATCTCTTAATATGATAATGATAATATCGAAATGACTATGTTCTAATTTTTATGAAATCCGTAGACGAACAAAGCTCACTGTCGTAGCTCGCAGAGTTAGCAAGTTGAAGTGGCAATGGGCAGGCCACGTCGTTCGAATGATTGATAACCAATGGGGAAGAAAAGTCCTCGAATGGAGACCACGACTCGGAAAAAGGAGTGTACTCCTTGTCGAAGGGCGACCTGTAGGTCGCTCTTGTAGATAGACAGACGACCTGAAGAAGACGGCGGGAGACCGCTGGATCAGACGGCGCAGGACCAGGACAAGGCGAAGGACCGTCACCGTGTCATTTAGGAGAGGCCTATGTCCAGCAGTGGGCCTCAAAAGGCTGATGGATGGATGTTCTAATGTTTACTGTTTATATTATTTATTGTATCTAAGAATTATGTTAGGTGCCTTAACTTACCATATTTAATTGAACAATAAGTACCTACAAATAAAATAATTTCTAACCCTAATTATTCCGGGATTGATTCTAATAAACGTAACCCATTGTTCACAAATTATTAATAACGCACCGTTTATAGAAGATATGACATTAATATTTTGGCGTAAACTGAACTGTGCATAGTTCAGAAGTAAAAACCTCATTGCTGTGGAGTATGCCAATAATGTATTGTATGAGTACTCAAATAATGCTAATGCTACTTTTCGCAAACATCAGGGGTAATAATTGCACTCAAGCACGCTATTGCTATCCATAGAACGAAATTTCATGGAAAATGTACTATATTTTACGATAATTATTTTTCGTATGCGAAAAAGATTTTAATGAATGAAAATACCTTTCAACATAGCTACTGAAAAATAATTAATATCTTCACCTTTTGTTCCATTACTAGGCAACTCAAACCACTCCTACTAATAATATAAACGAAAACTAAATCAAAATGTCCGGATATTTGTGATTACAATACCATCGTAACGGTTCACATTAAATAAATTTGGAAACAGTTTAAAACATACGAGTGCAACTCAAGTCGAGGACTAACAATTGGGAAATATTGTATTAGTAAGGGTTGTGGGACAAATAAAGGGTGATGATGAAGTGCAATAGAATAAAAAAATACTTTTTTAATACTTCAGTTTTAATAATCTTGAGCTGCTTATGAAAGTTGCAGTTGCAAGTTGCTAGAAAGTTAATGTTCAGTTGTAGAACATGATTTTTATTATTTATTTATTTATTTAATCAATCAAAAACATTACCAATTTTACAGCCTGACCTTATTTGATAGTATTTCTTAAATCAAAGTACAATTCTACTAAGTCTATTCTTATGACATGTCAAAATAAAATCAATACATACGAGTACAATAGGTGCAATGTCAAAGATCATGAAATTAAATTCAAATCAAATCATCTATCAAATTATGTTCAATTTCCAAAAATAAAAAAAGATGTCAAAACGAGAATAAAAATATGTATGTCAAAAAGGGTCATTTTCATAATGTACCTACTAATAATAAATAATAATGAACTTAAATATGTACATTACATACTTCATTGGTTTTTTTAACTGGTAACAACATGTTTTATGATGCATTGGATGTTAATATTATCTATTTAAGTATGTATTTAAAAATATCTATGTATGTATATCAGTCTCTGACACCCATATCACAGGCTCGCGCCTACTTTGGGGTTAGATGGCCGTGTGTGAGAATGTCCAAGATATTTATTTATTATTTATTTATTTATTACCCAGTGACCGTGAATGCTGCCGAGCTGTGGATTTGGGTTCGAGACTCGGACGAGGCAGATAAAAAGAGATAAACATTTTATATACTTCAATAGAAAATGTTTATCTCTGGGACTGCTATAAGCATTGATATATATGTTACTTAACTCAGTGGCTATAAGCCTTAACAGAACCCGGAGAATTGTGTTCGGGTACATACATTGACTTCGATTTCAATTATTATTATTCATACAAAACATCCTTAACGCGCTATGCACATACTCGTAATTATATGTATTTTCTTCTGATTAAAATACAAGTAATATGAACCTACAATATTATTTATACTTGATTGACAAACAAAGCCAATTTACTTTGCACGATAAGCTTTGTTAACAGAATTAATTAGACCATGGATACTGTCATATCACGTTCCACACAAGGGATCCATCAATCTATCCAATACAATGTATGAAAATGGTAATAATTAAGCTTTACCTAGTGTTAGGTTTCAAAGAGTTCAGTAGGTATAACTGTTCTTTGTTATGATATTACACTTACAACAGTACATAACATGATACTTCTTATGCCAATAATTTTGGACTCGTAAGTACGCACTTTCCAACTTCACACCATTAAATCATCATTGGCCATCACTCTTACTTATCATTAGCCTACAATTAAGTACTCGTACTGCTGACGATTCGGCCATTGGCATGGCTATCCCAGTGTCGAAAGTTCTCAAGCTAACCGAAGGTCTTTGAAAAGGATTAACGATTGTTTTTACAATTGAAAACAAACGAGACCCAGCTTAACGTGACACAAAAGCACGGATGCGCCCATGACATTTTATCACTATATAGTGGAGCGGTCACTCATTATACCGATGGCAGGCAGAGTAGGTACCTACCGATTACGTCAACGGGCCAGTCAAAAAAATAATTTAATTGTGGTTGAAATAATTTAAAGAAACATTTCCCGTTTCATGCCTTTAAATTAATCACATGTCTAAATTTTAATCCTCTTTTATCATGTCTCATCATCTTATAGTTCACATTAACATTAAGCGTACTTACCTACTCGTACAACATGGTTTCTAGACAGAAATTGTTTTAAGGCTTACTACCCTTGAATAAAATACCGAATTACAAAAAAACAATAATGTTTCTTTGACCGGCTAGCCTTAAAATTGTAAAAATGTCTCTATACTTTCATGTGGCAAGGTGCCCAGAATGCGGGTTGCATTTCCTCGCTCAATAGTTCTATTTCATGTGGTGGCACGGTTAAAGAAATGTACGGTTCAGTAATAATTCCTGTTGTGACAAGGTAATCAATAGAGCAGGTTGAACCAAATATTTTGGAAACGTTTTCTAATAAATTCTTTGCTATCATTTTGTTATAGAATCAAAAATGATCATCCATAGGTACATACGGACTTATGATCAGATGTACAACGTCAGCCATCACCACTGGGTCTCCTTTCAGAATGGAATCTATATCTATATACATAAAAGGAGAAGGTGACTGGTTGACTGACTGACATAGCAAAGCAGGGCCTAAACTATAAGGGTTAGAAACTTGAAATTTTGCACAGGGGTTCCTTTTATAACGTAGGGGAGCACTAAGAAAGGATTTTTGAAAATTCACCCCCTAAGGGGGTAAAACGGGGGTGCAAAGTTAGTATGAAACTTTGTCGTTTTTGAAGTCAAGTGGGCAACATTGGTCGTCCTCCTGGATCACCTTCTGCGTACAAGCTAAAAGTGCTGCTGAGTGAGCAGGAAAAAATATTCGAGAAAAACTTGTCTGTCCGCCTCTCTCAGCACCTCGCTAAAGTGGGCCCTAATCTATCAGAGTCTCAATATGGGTTCAAGACTGGTCGCTCTACTATAGACG
The DNA here is from genome assembly GCA_944567765.1 of Carterocephalus palaemon. Classification (NCBI taxonomy): domain Eukaryota; kingdom Metazoa; phylum Arthropoda; class Insecta; order Lepidoptera; family Hesperiidae; genus Carterocephalus; species Carterocephalus palaemon. Next base: position 6,568,797 of record OX155645.1, read on the forward strand.
CTCTGAAGGAATTAATAAGCTTGTGGGCGGAAGCGGTCGAGGGCAGTGACGTTATACTTGCAGTCTCATTTGATATAAGAAACGCGTTCAACAGCTTACATTTGAGACTCTGATGCAGGTACTAGGTTACCACAAATTACCACACTATCTTGGAACGGCCCGGCCGGTCTATCGGGCCCGTTGGCGCAATCGGTAGTGACACTACCTGTTGCGCCAGGGGTCGTGGGTTCGAATCCCACTCAGGACAAATATTCGTGTGTCGAACACTTTTGTTTGTTCTGTGTCTATTATCTATTTAAGTATGTATTTAAGAATATCTATGTATATATAGTACATATATCAGTCTCTGGCACCCATAGTACAGGTTCGCGCCTAATTTGAGGCCAGGTGGCCTCGTGTGAGAATGTCCATGGTATTTATTTATTGGTGTCTTGGAACGGTTTTGAAGACGGTTTTTCAGGGCAGAGTTTCCAATCAGAGGGAGGCAACGGCGGCGTTTTTTGACGGCGGGTTGCATGCGGAGTATCACATATATTACATGGGACCTAAACACAACTGGTGAAAAATGGGTGTACTACAACACACCTAGCTAGCTACCCCTTCGTGAAACACAGGCGTGATGTGTTGTTATGTAATGAGTGATTTGAACACTACCGATTATTTAATATTGGTTACATAACAACAAGTAGGTACCTACCTAAAACCTCATACCTACTGATTCTAAATCATAGCACGCTTAAATAATTTGTCTTAGTTCTGTCGAAAAATCGTTAATGTTCCAACCAATAGCTATTATTTGGGAGGCCCGTGTGTAATATCTATCAATTAGTGCTGGCAAGCTTAACACGAAGAACTTTCATTTGTTCCCTTAGGCTTTCTCAATTTTCACGCATAAATACATTTTCGGTTATTAATTTAGGCAATTGCGGATCAGTGGTGTTCAAGTACCTGCCCGTGAATATGATGTCCAGATAACAATTTTTCTGTCTTTTTCTACTAATGGGGAAAGTCTAAGTCTTCAAGATAGTCTGGGAAAAGTCTACAATATCAATCCATCTATTTATATTTTTCATTCGAAAACTTTATGAAAAACTGTCAGGCATTCAGGTTTCCTCATGATATTTCCACCAGCGCAACACGAGGAACTAGAAACCTAAGTTTGAAAGCTTTTAATCATTGAAAACATGGAAAAGATTTATCTACAACTTATTATTTTCTTTTTAGTAGGTACATTCAAATAAAAGCTGGTTTTTGAAAAAAAAAAATATTTAAAAAATATATAAATGTTATTTAACGATTAAATAGAATAAGGGGGTTAACTTTAAACTTTTCATGTGTAACATGTTTAAAGTGAATGTAACTTTAGTAAATAAAATGAACCCTGGAGAAGCATGATGGAATTTCCAGCATCCATCTAAAATCCGCAGCCTGCATCAACAGACAAGATTACGTGGTTGTGGCTAAGTTATTGAAGAACATGCTAAAATTTACTGACTTCGGTTAGACGTAGAGTTTCCTGGCAAGTTTATCTGTATATCAAACATATTTAAGACAAATCTGGCATTGGTTCTCAATTTTTACCTTGGTACATTCGATCGGGGATACCCATTTGGTTGGTACATACCTAATCATAAAAATTAATACCTACTTTAGGTAGTTTGTTCTTTAAGGTTTTTATTATTATTGTTTATTTCACGGGAACCGTGGCATTTTCTGCATAAAATTAAGCCTTTGGTACTCTCCAAGCCCTGTCCTACATATATGTGCTAAAAATCACAGCGCTCCAGCGATTAAGTTGAGAAGGAGAAGAAGGAACAAAGACACTTTCCCATTTATATATTAGTTAGGATTACAGAACATGTTTCACATAGTCGTATTAATGAATAGATGAAGCGACCAGTAATTCTAGTATATCAAATCCCCGAGGCTAACTATAGTAGATACGTACCTATGTATTATAGTTATACTCCTTTTACAATTAACAATTTAAAATATTATAACAATATAGGATGCTTATGAACATGATGCCTGCTTTCGAGTTAATTCCTTCGGATAATGCTTGGCTCATTAAACGTACCCTGGATTATCAACTTGAAATTGCACGACTAAGCAATACGAATATTATGATGTTAAAAGCAATGAAAACGCGGTTAACCCTCCTGTATTTCACTTGCCATAAAAACTTGGGTATTCCGTGAAATATATTGGGAAAAAAAGGTCTACACGGTCTATCATTAAAGGAAAATTGCTCTGCTTTATATCCGTTGAAATGTAAAGCGTTGAAAATGTTTGAATGCCATGCTCGAGTTGAGGCGAATCTTCTGAAATGACCAACTTGTTTTAACTTAGTGGTATTTTTCATGACTAATATAGCTAAATTAATTAATAACTGCTTAATAGTAGTTACTCACTAGTCGTCATAGCAAGCTTATTTAGTAGGTACCTTATTTTTAATTTAACCAAAAAATAAGAGACAAACTAATTTTATTAAGAACTAGTGGACGCCCGCAGCTTCGCTCGCGTTACACATTCACTAACTTCAAAAACGGCAAAGCTTCATACTAACTTTGCACCCCCGTTTTACCCCCTTAGGGGATGAATTTTCAAATTTTTCTCGACGTAAAAACCATCCTTGAACTTCAACGAACATTTAAAAAAAAGAATTGGCCAAATTGGTCCAGGCGTTGTTGAGTTATGCGCTTACCAACACATTTTGCGATTCATTTTTATTATATAGATTATGAATTTATATTTGAGTTACACTTAGAACAACACCACTCCCCGATTAATTGATTACATTTCAATATCAGTACCATTTACGGTATTGTTAAAAAAGTAAAGTACCTATTCCTAGCATTTTTGGTTTTCAATCGATTTTTTTAGAACTATCCACTAACTAACGAACTAACCATGATTATGTGAAGGTCCTTTTTCAACCACTGCAAAAACCTCTTTGTTATAAAAATCTGAAACGATAGATAAATTAAAAATCACGACTAGTCATATGTATTATTTTGTTTTTACATATTTATTAAACGTAGGACTTCCATCTGGATCCATACAACTCTGAGCTTATATTACCTTACCTATAGTTATTTTTTTTATAATTTTTCTTTACTTGTGAAGTGTGACGAGGTAAATTCCGTAATGTTTCATTTTTATGAAATATTACTTTGGAGATAGTCTTTAAGCAAAATACACTCCATCATTCCATTCCATTATCCAGCTTTTTCAGAAAATTAATTTGTGTACTATACTATTTTATTTTTTATTATTTCTTGTACTTAAATGTATAAATCTATATAATAGAAGAAACGAATTAAACGTACTCAGTTTGATCACTTATTGGGATTATGTAAAAGCAATGCGAGTAAGTGCGTAAATATTTATCAAGCAAAAGCCGATTACGATTTAAAAGTCCTATAGCTGTGAATCACTCATCTCCGTCCTTGCTCATGGCACAGAATATGCTCATGGCCAAAACATACGATAAACGGTATCAACCGGGCAATCGCGTTATCATAAAATAGACGAAGTAACTAATGTCAACATTATGTCAGTTCGACTTTATCGAATAAAGTATCACATAAAGTACTAATTTACCGCGATACTCCAAAAACCTTTTGCGCAATTTCCCTGCATGCTGTCAAGTCTTAGCCAAGTCATTGATACATATTATCTAACATACCGTATATTAGTTGAAGCGCTCATAGCCCATAAGATCGCGTCGATCGAACGTGATCGACCAAATTTAGCAGCATTGGGCGCGATGACTGACCGAAATAGAAAATTTTGGCCGCTTCCGTGCTTCGGAGGGCTCATTATGTCGGATCCGATTTCTTTCAATTGTAATGGAATTGTTATCTTCTCGAAGACCTTGTACAACCTTTAGGTGGCATTAGAACACTGGGTTATTTACTAACCCAGTCCGTGGTGGAGTATGCTCTAGAACTTATTCCGCTGTGGTTGTGGTTGAGACCCTGTCACACTTAAGGACACCTATGGGTTGGTTTTATGTCGTTGATGTGGCCTAGCAAACCTTTGGCCTTGGGCAGATCAGTATTCAATTTTTGCCTCTACACTACATTATTATACTTCCCATAGCTGTGTCTGTGGCCGGACTCGTGCCCAACAATGGGACGTCTATGGGTTGTAGCAAGCTATACAGTATAAAAAATAATATTGGAAATAACACTTTATAATTTAGAATAAAAATAGAGAATCGAAACGACGCCAAAATATCGGACTTCTGTCCGCATGTAAATTTCCGAGAATAACTGCGAAACTCCAATCCCTGGACGCTTAGTCGCACCACGCCGCCGTAAAGCCGTATAACATCGTGTAAACTCGCAAGTTATACCAACCATATAAAATAGATGGAAAAACATTTTATACTTTGTATCTTTTTGAATATTGTTTGCAAAATGAAAGTAATAATGATAATGCTACATCACACACTACTATATATAATGAATCAGGCTCAAAAACCTATCATTGTAGAGTTAAGTACGCGAAGGTTAATCGCAATTTGCGATTAACCTTCGCGTGCATCGTAGAGTCTACTTACCCTGAGGATGCCTTGTTTTGGGGCGAAACACGTGTTGGTGTGTGTATTCATTTATCGCATGTGCATGTTTTCCTGCGTGGGAGGGAGGGAGGTGCTACGTGCATGAAAGTATACATTGTCATACATCACCATACGTTTTTGTTCGCTGATTGTTGCAAAGTAGATTAATTCTTGGTTTGTAATATGGTGTATTGTTTCATCGTCATTCACATCGACATCTATGAAATTTTTAGAAATCATCCAGATTCCTTAAAAAATTAAAGTACCTTATTTTCATAATAATTCCAAATTTATTAAACTTTCTTTTAAAATTTTTTTTGTTTGATTGTAAAATGTAAAACTAATTATTACTCTCGCAAAGTTTGCGCGAGACCCACGGCCGTCAGCCAAAGCCAAGTCAATTTTTCATTTCTAGTAATTGTCCCGAAACCTGATAGCGTTCCTTCATGACAAAGTCTATTAGAGTTTTTGAGTTATTGAGGTCCAATAAGTGCTATATATCGATACTAACCACGTATCAAAAACCTTCTTATTCTAGGAGACCTGAAACTTGAAATAAGTAATAATAATAAATGAATGTGTAATGATTGTTTGTTTTAAACCTAGGGAAGAACAACTAAATAAGAACAAATTTCAGGTTGTAGAAACAATATTCTACACTCGGGGAATTAAAACCGCCACACCCATTTCAATAATGTAATAGGTAGGTATCTAATAAAAAATTAGGTTCCAATGAAAGATACTATTTCAATTTATTTAGGCCGCCTCACCACCTCAACAAGACAATTTAAAAAAGCCTCTTCTCTCGAAAACAAATGGAAAGCTTCGACTTACAGTAATTCGCTTATAATACCTTTCTAGATTTAACTATGTAACTACATATTTTACACAATATTTTTAATAGAAACACAAACTCTCTCACTGTATCACAAAGGAATCTTTTTATTTCAGGGAACTGAAGTAGCCTAATCATTTAAGTTAATCTAGAGTAATTAGTAGGTACTTTATAGGCTGCGTATTACTTTATCGACTTTTACTGCGATATTTGGGTGCCACTCTTCAAAAAGGGCAGTTTTATAGCGTCTCAATGTGATCGACAGAGAAGCAGCGATGGGGGCGGTCTAATTTTGGCAAAATTTCATGGACCGTTTTTCGGAGGGTACGTTAAGCGGTCGGTCCCGGTTGTTTTCAATGGTGAAAACGGCTGTTAAGTGTTGTCGAAGACCTTCAGGTGGCTTGAGAATATTCGACATTGGGTTAGCTAACCCCTACCAATCCGCATTATAACAGCATGGAGTATGCTCCAGACCTCCCGCAGATTTGACTGTGGGGGAGACCCGTGCCCAGCAGTGGTTATGTTTTAGTTTGTTCAGATGATATTAACAGTAGGAAAGGTATATCATTATATTGTTCACATAGGTAGGTATTAAAAGGTCTATTTAAAATCAAATCAATCTATTCGATCTATTCTATAGATCAATTTGAATCAAAATTAGTAAAGTGATATAAGTCAAACACTTGACGTAGTTGTTCGCAAGGGTATACCTACAATACCTACTACCTACAACGTAATTTTGTACTGTGTTATATAGATTTATAATTTTATCTAAATATTATTGATTGATATTGATTAATATTGTCATGTTCATATTAATTATATATTAATATATCGTCGTTGATGTCTACAGCCTACAGCTCTACAGCTCGAATAATACAATATTTACGTAGTCATGCTACCGGCGCGATGAGATAGACGGACAAAGTACGAATATGTATAAATTATAAAAAGTTTCATGAAAAATCCAAGATAATTAAATATTTATTTACATGCTTAATGCTTTACAAATATGTAATGCATATAATGCATTTCTGTGTAGGTACTAGTCATATTGACAATGATCATTGCTTATCTTTAAGAGTTCAAATAATGTCAAGTGTATCATTTATGGCGGTCGAAAGGGAACAATAGCCGGTAATCAATAAGAGCCGGCGGCAGGCCATTGTGTCTCTAATGTGTGGGAATTAGCTATTTGCTTCATGACGAAGACAAATTGTATCCTCACCTCGATTAATTACACAGCTTAACCACGTTATCGATATATAAATACACGTACGTGGTCGCTCGAGATAATTTAAGCCTAATACGGATCTTTAGCCCCTAATATTTCAGCCACTGACGCACAGGTAAAGCTAGGCGTTCTAGACGAAACATTACCGTAGTGAAATAAATAACGTATGTTGTTGGTTACATCCGAGGAGAAAGTGGGACGCAGTTTATTTCAAGTCCTTTGTCGTATTTCAAAGTTTTCAACCCATTCTATTTAGATACTAACTTTGAAATTGAAATTACCTTCTCTTTTGTTATTTTTATTTTTATTAGGTTCAGGTTGAACGCGACTGACCTAGGTATATGAGTCAACTAGAGGAAATTTATACCTGCGTACATTTTTATTTATCGATTTAGCGTTTAATATGTTAAAACGTAAATCATACATTGAAACGTTAGGATTCTGCATCCACTGAATATTGCGTTCTTTTTGCACAACCGCAGTAACGTTATTTTTGACTACGCTATATTGAGTGTGACTTTAAACAAAATAAACCACATGAAAACATTGATGAACTATTTTAAAGTCAATATTTTTTTACAAACACATGCAACAATGTGTTAATCTATTAGATAAAATTCTCGTGTCACAGTTTTAGTTACCGTACCTACTCCTCCGAAACGGCTTGACCGATTCTCATGAAATTTTGTATGCATATTGGGTAGGTCTGCGAATAGGCTACTGTTTAGGGTAGTACACCCTTAAATATTTTATTTTTTATTTTTAGATAAATTTTTATTTTTTTATGATACAGAATTAGAAAATACATACAAACATGAATTTTCAACCCTCTACAATCAACCTCTATTTTCCATCGCGATTTTTATTTTTAATAATTTCCTACTTTTATTGTTTACTAGTGGTCCGCCCCGGCTTCGCACGGGTATTTTATATAAAAATCAAAATTATAATACACACACACATAAACCCTATTTGCGTCAGGTTACTAAAAAAATAAAAATTTAACACGACTTTATTTTACATATATAGATTATAACAATAGTTTCGTTTACGCCTAGTAATATTATATAGCCTATGTCACTCAGTGAAGATGCAGCTTTCTAATGGTGAAAGAATTTTTGAAATCGGTCCTGTAGTTTAGGCAGCGCACGCCAGAATAGCTTGCAGATGGTAGATTTTTTCCTACTTACCTACTTGATCTATCGTCATATTTTAGACAATTCACACAATATCTTTATAAATTTTAGCCTGTGTGTTATTCTGATGTATAAGCTATATTATTGTAAAGTTTCATTAAAATCCATTCAGTACTTTTTACGTGAAAAAGTAACACACATCCATCCATACATACATACATACTTACAAACTTTCGCCTTTATAATATTAGTAGGATAGGATTAGTAAGGATTATACCCTATCAACAGCCTAAAATTTAAGTTTTATGCTTCTAGTTCTGAAAATGACAATACTTTCATACAACCTTTCATCTCCCTTTTCAACCCATTACAACACTTTTTTCCAATTAAAAAGTGTCTATGTCCTTTGTCAGGCTCTAGACTGTGTACCAAATTTCATTTAAATCGGTTCAGTAGTTTTGGCGTGAAAGCGAAACAGACAGACAGACAGACACTTCAAAACCAAACGTCCAATTTTAATCATTCAAAAACCAAATATTATCTACATAAACTGTAAATGTAGTCCAAAAAAGATAAAAAAATGGTTGTTGTGCCTCACTCGACATAGATAGGTATAGTGTGTCTCGGTTTTTTTTATAGATATTTATAAGATCTACAATTAATTAGAACATTTTATGGTTCTATCTTTTATATTTTAGGCAGCGTACGCAAAATAAGTAACTTTTCTGGTTGATTTTTCCGAAAAACCCAAATATCTTACGGAACTCTATTTTTTTCCAAAATAAAATTTAGCCTATGTCACCCGGGGATAGTGTAGCTTTCCAACAGTGAAAGAATTTTTCAAATCGGTTCAGTAGTTTTGAAGCCTATTCGATTCAAACAAACAATCAAATCTTTCCTCTTTATACAGGGTTATTGGTAATTCGACGTATTCCCGTTAGGAGGTGATAGGGGTGACTATTTGTGATAATTATAACCCCCATATGCATTATGCAAAAGTGAACCATTTTTGAGTTATCGTGGTTTTTAACTTTTTTCAAAATAAGTCGAAAATGCAATATAAAAAATTTATTAAAAAAAAAGTATCAATTTAAATAAAATATTTTCTTCTGATTTATAAAAACGATTAAACAATGCTTATTTTTCAATATTAAAACAACAGTTATCGGTCCAAATTTAAAAATGCGAGACGACAAACGATATAATTTCAATATTTTTTGAGATTTTCATCCACTAAAATGCCTTAAAAACCAAAAAAACTTATATCAAACTTGGCTTGCAGATTGTTTTAAAAACATAACCGTTTTCTTAGCTCTCCAACAAGGCATAACAACTAGGAACTTATTTAAAAAAAACTGGAAATAAACCGATCACAAAGGAAGCAGGCGGAAATTTGTATTCGAAATAACCTTATAGTCGTTCTTTAAAATTCCCATAAAATTAATTAAAAACAATGCCCAATGTAAATAAAACAAAAAATACAAATTTAAAATAAAATTTTGAACCAGTAAAAGTTTAGTAATACCTAATAACAATTAATAATAAGTAACAATTAAGACATTTTGTAATTTTGCCTACTTAAAGTTCTTGCTCGAAGGGACTTCCCCTATTGCGTACGCAAAGTTTCATTCTTTTTCTGAGGTGTAACATAACTACCGAGTAGTCAAATTTGCTGCGTTTATAATTCTTGTTTTGAGTCCTTTCGCGAATGACACAGGGGCGAGACGTCGTAAACTAGGGATTTCATGTGACCCCAGACATAGAAATCAACCGGCGTTAAGTCCGGACTCCTCGCAGGCCACGGAATGGGTCATCGCGCGCGCTATCCAACTATTAGGAAAATGGCTATCAAGTCATCGCCTAACATTGACACCAAAATGTGCAGGACATCCGTCTTGCGTCATAGGGGAAGTCCCTTCGAGCAAGAACTTTAATTAGGCAAAATTACAAAATGTCTTAATTGTTACTTATTATTAATTGTTATTAGGTATTACTAAACTTTTACTGGTTCTAAATTTTATTTTAAATTTGTATTTTTTGTTTTATTTACATTGGGCATTATTTTTAATACATTTTATGGAAATTTTAAAGAACGACCTTAAGTTTATTTCGAATACAAATTTCCGCCTGCTTCCTTTGTGATCGGTTTATTTCCAGTTTTTTTTAAATAAGTTCCTAGTTGTTATGCCTTGTTGGAGAGCTAAGAAAACGGTTATGTTTTTAAAACAATCTGCAAGCCAAGTTTGATATAAGTTTTTTTGGTTTTTAAGGCATTTTAGTGGACGAAAATCTCAAAAAATATTGAAATTATTTCGTTTGTCGTCTCGCATTTTTAAAGTTGGACCGATAACTGTTGTTTTAATATTGATAAATAAGCATTGTTTAATCGTTTTTATAAATCAAAAGAAAATATTTGATTTAAATTGATACTTTTTTTTTAATAAATTTTTTATGTTGCATTTTCGACTTATTTTGAAAAAAGTTAAAAACCATGATAACTCAAAAATGGTTCACTTTTGCATAATGCATATGGGGGTTAAAATTATCACAAATAGTCACCCCTATCACCTCCTAACGGGAATACGTCGAATTACCAATAACCCTGTATATTAGTATAGATAACGCTTTCGATTATAAGTAGGTACATCCCCGAACACTTATAGTAGATAGTTAAAAATACATAAAACCCTAAATTTTCAAGTAGTAGTAGTAGTAGTAGTAGTAGTAGTATTGGTGGTAGTGGTAATGGTAGTGGTAGTGGTAGTGGTATTGGTAATGGTAGTGGTAGTGGTAATTGTAGTGGTAATGGTAGTGGTAGTGGTAATGGTAGTGGTAATTGTAGTGGTAATGGTAGTGGTAGTGGTAGTGGTAGTGGTAGTGGTAGTAGTAGTCCACACACTTACATTAAGTTCTCCCAAAATATTCACTAAAAATTTTTTATATGGCAAAACAACGTTTGCCGGGTCAGCTAGTATAATATAATATAATATAAAATAATAATTTTAATTATCTCCAATCAGAAGATCAGGCCCTCCGTCTCTGGTTTGCCTTTACAGGCTGGGCAAAGGAGACTCGTTGAGGGGCCGGAGGTGTCTTGCCTCTGGCTTGCATTTACCGGCCGTCCAAATATATAATAATGTTACAGTTACATATTGAAATATTGAGCAATTTACTATATTTTACAAGAAGTAGAAGTAGAAAAATCTATAAGATTATAAAAATACATCAAAACATTTGTGTACATTGATCGCCATCTTGTAGTACCTATTCGAGGTGTACTTATAGGTGGATGACGTAAATATTAATTACTTAGAACATAAAACGTTCAAACTTATAAATACTCCGTGAAGAGTAAGAAATGAATTTCCGGTCGAATTTCAATCACATGTTTATATAAATACAGAGTTGTACGGATATAGAATCAAATTATAGAGTTTTATGGATGTTGACCAAGGTTAAATCAAATAAATTTAATAGTCTATTGCATTTCGAGTTGCGCAATAAGGTTTATTGGAGGGGTTAAATTACTATAATCGTTAATAAAATTATGTAAACGAAAATGTTCTCTGACAGTGAAATGTCAATTAAAAGGCAACTTTGTCCCAAAGTTTTCGTTATTAAGCGCTGTTGTTCCCTTGTTTGTTGTTGAGATGTTCCGGTAGAACAATTTGACTTGTTTCTTGTTTTCTGTACCAATTGAAATTTGAACACCTTTGAGATCTGGTTGTGAAAAGATTTTATTTCGTTTCCTTTTTAAAAACATCAATAATAGTTTTTTCACAAATACTCCATACTGCGGTCCAGAAAAAAAAAGAAGCTTAATATATTTTTTTAAATTTAAATTTTTTTTGTTGTCTGAGATATTTTAAATATTGCTATTAATTCTCCTTGTACTAAAAGCAGTCACGACAAAATGTCAAAATCTGTTTAAAAATTAAACATAATCCACACGGCTTCTACTTATTATATTAATTCGTGAAGTAAAATCTTTGGACCTATTTTAACAAACATTTCGTAGACGGAGGTTTATGAAGTTATGCATAGTTTATGTATAGAAGAAGTGAAGAAAGCTTACATTTTTATATAAATACTAGCTGACCCCGCAAACGTTGTTCTGCCATATGAAATGTCAAAGTGACGCGATGCTTGACGTCAATGAACGACGGTTAAAAATAAAAATACTAAAATAGTGTTTAAAAAACATTTTCCAGTGGACCAAATTGTGAATCTAAACCATTCTCGAATCCCCTTGAACACACACAAAAAATTTCATCAACATCTATCCAGCCGTTATATCTATGATATGGTCGAAGTTTGACCACTCGGCGACCAATAGATGTGTTAACTACCTCATGAGTATAAAATATCTCATTCTGTATTAAATCACTGTAGGTATAGACCAACGTACTACTCAAGGGCTGAATTCTAGCAGTTATCGTCTTGGGACTCATAAAAAGAGATTGCTTCCACTCCAACGACGTTTTATTGACTTATTAACATCGATATCAGATCGTAACACTTGATTCTTTGATCTTCGTCAAACATTTAGGTACTCAAGCTACTTTGTGTCTTCCTTGACCGCTCTCTGAAAATATAGCGCCCTCAAGTTGAATGGATATAATATGACTAGTGTACGCCCAAAGCCTCGCTCGCATGTACATAATAATAGATTCTTCTTAACGCGTTAACTTTAGCTCAACAAATTTGTACTGAATCCGTAAATGTGTTATCCTCTATGTTTATTTTACACCCTTAAGGGTAGCATTTTTACAAATTTATAATTCCATATTTTTTTATTTAAAATATTTACAACACTTTTTTCCGATTAAAAAGTAGCCTATGTCCTTTCCCAGGCTCTAGACTATCTGTGTACCAAATTTCATTTATATCGGTGGCGTGAAAGCGAGACAGACAGACAGACAAACAGGGATACTTTCGCATTTATAATATTAATATGGATTTATGGAATATACATATATAAATTCTATTTATAGGTCGACTACTCATCAAGATACTAAATACCAAATTTGCCATGTATTCATTGTTTGAATAACAATAAAATTGTATTCTAGTTTGAAATGTGTGGTTTTCGGTTATACTTTTCTAGAGGCAACCAACTTAGTCTTCAATGGTAGTAACGAGCCTCAGACCTACTTGGAACGAGACTCTTACTAACTTACTCATTAATTTCAAAGTCATTAATTTATGACTATACCTACATTAGAGAGAGTAGGTCCTGGAGAGTAGTAGGTACGTTGTAAGGTTTTTTTTTAATAATAATTTATTTGGTACTTGCAAGATTAACCAAAGGTAGCAAATACATAAATAAGTAAAAGATACATGGATAGATAAGTTAGTGAAATTCAGTTCCACATTCGTGAAAATATGCACAGATTTATTATAAACCCAACATTTCCATACTTCTTTCTATGCAAATATAAAGCATCCGGCTGTGTAAATTTATCATGAATAGTTCAGTGCACCATCATATATGCCTTACATAATGGTATTTTATTAATTTTGTTAAATAAAGGGGGAGATTACGATTCGTACGGCGCCACGATTTGAAGGCGGATTCTTATATCGGAAACTAAGCGAGATATCGAAAAATTTTATTCTTTCATTTCGTTTTCTTTCGTCGAGATCTATAAGAATCCGCCTTCAAATCGTGGCGCCGTACGAATCGTAATCGTGCCAAATAAAGTTTTAAAAAACCTACTGTAACTTTTATTTAGGTACTAAGTTTTTTACACCTTGAAAACATATTCCCAATGTAGTTTAAGTTTTATAGCATAAAAAAAGTACCTAAGAAAAACTTAATAAAGTTGAATGCGACTCGTGCTTGCAGAGATCCCACCGAAAACGGCGAAAGTAGCCTTTAATTTCACTCACTTACTAACAGAAAGACATGCATAAACTGGGTTCCTTCACAAGTGCGGACAAACTGCTTTCGATTGTTTGTTCATTTCTGTCTTTTTTCGTTTGCTGTTGCTAAAACTTGGTGCACTACATTAAAGGTGGGAATGATGTACCCACTACGAGTAGTTGTAGTGCAGGGAAATGTTGTATAAATACATTATACATTCAGTCAGAAAAGTATCGGGAATGGATGATTTGTTTATGGTTCCAAATTCAAATTTTTGTTTTTTTTTGTTGTTGTTAGATTGGCACAACTGTTTTCCATTTTGGCGCGGAGTTTGAGTTGCATCTGTTATTTATATTAAATACAGTTCTGTTTTTAGTTATATCATATCTAGTCGCTGAGGACATGCTAGAACGAGTCAATTCCGACCCAACATTCATGAAACGCATTGTTACTGGTGACGAGACGTTTACGAGTTTGACATGCAAACTAGTCAACAAGCTTCGGAATGGCGCCTTCCAACTGAACCGAAACCGAAAAAACCACGCCAAAGTCGACCAAAAGTCAAAGTCATGTTGACTGTTTTCTTTGACTATCCCGGTGTTGTGCACTCGGAATTCTTGCCGGAAGGTCAAACGGTACATAAAGAATATTATTTGAGCGTTATGCGACATTTAAGAGAGCAAATTCGACGAAAAAGGCCAGATTTGTGGAATGAAAATTTTTGGATTTTGCACCACGATAATGCGCATTCGCACAAGGCCATAATTTTGAACGAATTTTTGACCAAACACTCAACAAATATCATCGAGCAATCACCATATTCACCAGATATAGCTCCAGCCGACTTCTTTCTTTTCCTAAAGTCAAATTACCAATTCGTGGCATCCGTTTTCAATCGGTAGAAGACATAATAGGAGAATTCGCGGCGAGAACTCAACTCAATTCCGGAAACAGCGTTTAAAAAATGTTTTGATGATTGTATTATTCGTTGGCGTAAGTGTATCGTTTCTGAAGGAGCATACTTTGAGTGATAAAATAAATTTGGATGAATAAGAAACATTTTGTGTATTATTGATCTTTTCCCGGCACTTTTTTGACAGAGTAGTATATTATATTAATAAAAATGTTACCTCTTACATTATTTAATTTGGTTGCGAAAGTTATACCTGCTATCAGACCATATTACTATCTGAAATGTGTATTCTATTAAGTATCGGTAAATTGTAAATATGTCTACGTAAAGTTTCAACGCGGATAAACTTCCTTTAAATTTTCGAAATATTTTATCTCAGCGAAATATTATGCGGTAACGAAATACGAGCTTTCTGTTTGAAGTAGAACCATTTGCTGGCTAAAGTTTAGGAACGTGTGTTCTGTGAGTATAAGATGGGGTTATTTGTTTAATCTGGCGTGAATGATGGTAAACAGTTAAACACGAAATCTGTGAATTGTGATTGACCACTAACCCGTCCACCAATCCGCATTGGAGCAGCGTGGTGGAGTATGCTCTAGACCTCCTGCAGCTGTGTCTGTGGGGGAGACCCGTGCCCAGAATTGGGACGTCTATGGGTGCGACCCATAGCGCGAAATCTGTGATATTTCGACCAGTGAATATATAGCGCAAATGCTGCTGCTGCTGTAAATAGCTTCCTGGCACATTCATTACTGCTTCACAATATATACGCGTTAGTTTTACATAATATGTATACAGGCAGATCCCGCAAACGTTGTTCTGCCATATGAAATGTCAAAGTGACGCGACACTTCATGCAAATGAAAATTTATACAAAAATTCAAAACTAATGTTTAAAAACAATCAGTGGAACAAGTTGTGAATCTAAACCACTCTCGAATCCCCTTGAACACACACAGAAAATTTCATCAACATCTATCCAGCCGTTTAGGAGGAGTTCACTGTCATACACACGTACGCAAGAAATACATATATTAAGATTAGTAAATATAGCGTCACCTGGCGGCGTTTGTTGTAAAAAAAGATGGGTTGCACTCCGGGAGTGCCGGCAGAAGTGAAAACTTGATTATTAACAGTAGGCCCAGGCATACATTTTCGCCGCGCCGTAGAGAGGGGATAGCTGTCTACTCTCCATCCGTCTTACGCTTTTTCGATCAGGTCACGTGTCCTGACGCGAGTTTAAGATTTTATACCCATTACAGAAAAAGTGCTCAACGCCGCTAAAGAAGTTTTCACTTCAATAATGAAGCTTTTGTTGTTAAAAATTAATCACTAGTCTATATCCTTAAAGCTGCAAGCCTGAGAGTTCTTCCTTCATGACAAGCGTTATAGACAATAATAACCTTGTCCCTCCCATTCTGAGAGACCAGTGTCCAAACGTAGGACATAAAACGGTTTTGGTGAATCTGGGCTTTTCTTATGTTTAAATGCTGTAGCAGGTATGTAATGCATGTGTAATGCACAAAATATAACTTTGTAAGGGTATAGACAGACAGACAGACAAGTTCCTTTATTGTACACCAAAAGGATAAAGATACAACAAGTACATACAAAAATAAGAAAATATTTGAGTGGTAGTATAAATGTATAGTACATTGTAGGTAAAATCGTTTGTGCCTGACTTGTTAGTTACGAGCTATTTTGTTTGCATCAAACTCCACTCTGTGCTGTACAAATTATGTAATAAAGTTATATTTTTTAATATTTATGTCGAGTTGTGTGAATATCATAAAATTATTTATTTATACGACCCAATTTCGTCGGTATGCTGGTCGACAAAGTATTTCGGGGTTTATCGAGACCGAATCAAGGGTCAACACTTATATACCTACTATCAAAACTGTGGTATGCATGAAGTGATTAGGATTCCATTTGATAGTTTTCAACGGAGGTTTTCAAGGAGTTATATATTTTAAAGTGTTAACAAAATTCTTATTATATAAAAACAGATTAAATAGATACATAAAACAGAATCCTCTTTAAATCAAATAAAGAGAATTTTGGAGGATTCTTCTATCGAGGATCTAATTATTTGTTTAAGTTTGTTTCGTTGATAAAAATATATTAGGTATATAGTTTTATATCATAGAAATTCTTTAATTACCTCTGTGAGAGCTTGTTCTTTTCAATTAAATCCATACAAAATGAAAATTAAAAACCTTATGGTTTGTTTTTAACAAACAACATTTTCTTCTCAAACATAATTGGGAATATTTGATTTCAATTATATGATATCCCATTAGTAATTATGAATAAAATGATAAACCATTGATGGGCAGCTTATGAATGATATGGTCCCCGTAATAAGCTATATAATGAACCGTAACATTAGATCGCTGACTTGAAAGCGGCAACGTAAGTATTTGTGTTAAGTTGTTTGTTTTTTCACATATTTTCTTCAGTCAGCTCTATGAACAACGAAAACATTGTGAAAAGAGAATACTGAGACTTTGACACAATATTTATGAAAACAAGGACTACAATCACTTCTATTATAATTAACATAACTTATCACCAAGCCTGTATTTTCCCGAAAGGGTAGTCAAGTCAGACCCACTTTATACCAGTTATGTTTAGGTTCCATGCTCAGAATACAGAACCGACATCCCATGTAATAAGGTGGTGAGCCTGCCTGCTGGGAATTTCAAGTTAGAAAAAAACCAATAACCCAATTGGGATCCGACTCGATTATAGTAAACTAGTGGACGCCCGCAGCTTCGCTCGCGTAGAATTAGACCCATTAACGACGTCTACCCGTCTAACGACTTCAAAAACGGCAAAGTTTCATACTAACTTTGCACCCCCGTTTTACCCCCTTAGGGGGTGAATTTTCAAAAATCCTTTCTTAGTGCTCCCCTACGATATAAAAGGAACCCCTGTGCAAAATTTCAAGTTTCTAGCCCTTATAGTTTAGGGCCTGCGTTGATATGTCAGTCAGTCAGTCAGTCAGTCAGTCAGTCAGTCAGTCAGTCACCTTCTCCTTTTATATATATAGATAAACACGTATGCAGTTGACTTAATGTATTCGTAACCTTATCCCGCATGATCCATGTAAATATTTAGTAGTTTTACTTACATAAAAAAACAGCTAGATCTTAATTATTTAAAAAATACTTGAAGTTTTGCGTGTTGTTTAGCGCACGTAATAACTCTCCTCACTCGTCACATGGCGTTATTTAGCGTTCACATCGTAATGTGGTAATATATATTTTTGTTTACGAAATAGGTCGTGGAAAGTAAGCCAACATCAAAAATATATATGTACTAGAAAATATTATCGACTGAGTGCAATCTAGAGAGGGCTACGTTAAAGATATCAGTAGGTAATGATTCCACTTTCGGTGATTGTTTAACCTTTGACCTACTCGTAATGAGTCTATGAAATAATATTATTTAAACAGAAAATGTTTGACTCCTATGTCTAGTAAAAATGAATCTACGTTTGTGTATGGATTCTTTCTTTTTAGTTTTGTTGTCAGTTTTATGATCCATATCCATACTAATATTATAACTGTGAATGTTATTTCAGTAGTTTATTATTTAGCCAAAATGTAAAGCTACGCTTTACTGAAGCTTAGTTTTTACTGAAGCAGCCATAATTATAGCACACGTAGGTACTATAATTATGGTCTGCTTCAGTAAAAATTCTCTCTACCTTTCACTCGCGAAGAAACTAATTTGAAAAAAAAATAAAGTCAAACTTATCACGACACTAGTGAACACCAAACTGCTTGATAAGCTCTCTCGTAAGAGTATTCTAATTCTCATTAGGTATTCATAACAATTTATGCTTAATTTCTTAGCGTCCGCATATTTCCACGCATGACATTTGTTTCCGTGATGTATGGAGCATCTATAAGCAAATGAAGTTATGAATATTCATCAACAAAGCCCATAAGATTCAGGAGCATTGTTTTTCACTTACCTTGGCATTTAGAGTGCCTAACGTAGACATTATATTACTTGTTAAATCATATTTATGACAAAAATGGGAATAAACGCTGCACTAACTTAACAAAAAAGAACTAAAATAATATATGCTGATAACTTCATCCTTTTTCATTCATATTTAATAAAATTAATTCGATATTTATCTGTTATTATTAATTAATTCGATTTCGTTTGTGAATTTCGTTAGAAATTAATTTTACTTTTTTAGTTCGATTGCCAGCCAGCCAGTGACTGTTATCCATTGCAGGACAAAGACAATAAATGAAGTAATATCGTGCAAATTCTACATGTTATTTCAGTGTCTTTGTCGGATGTTGAGCGGTGATCTCAAGGGTAACCTCAAACGCCAGTCGATACTAGTCTTTAAGAGAATATTCTTCGAATATCGAGTTATAAATTTTTATACCTACTTTACAAATCTTTAAATAAAAAAATGACAATTATTTGTCGCTTGAGCAACTATTAACAAAATCTAGCGATAAAAAGTATGATGGTATACGAACAAGGTACATACTAATAGTAAGTTGATTTTCTCATCTACTTCTGATCTCGCATGTGTGAAATATGTTATGTTATGAAAATCGCGAAACGTATTATGGCAGTAAATTGTTATGATTTCGGATATTTTTCTAAAGATGGTAGGTAAAAAGCGGTTCTTCGGTAAATGTGATGATTTCTTCCATTAGGCATCAGTTACGATTCGTTCTCGGTCACGCGATGTCAGCATTATCAACCTGAACATGTTTTGTATAAGTACAAGTTCATTTCGTTTTTCTTTAGTTCTGGGAATTGTACCGTTATATGATTCGACGAATGATTTTTGGGTGAACTATTGTTTCTTCTTATCTCTATATATTTTTACTGTAGAACACTTAATGATTTTGCTTGTTTTAAGAGAAGAATAAAAAACAAAAGATTTTAAGGTCCGTGTTTTGAAGAGGAATACTGTCATCAGAATTACGAAGAAAGTCATTTAATTTTAAAAAATAAAATAAAATTTTCTTAAATTCCATTTACCTAAGCATTTTAAAATTCAATTTTGAGCGTTCTTCAAGAGCCTCGCTCTCCCATGCAGTGTCTACAGACATGTTTGCTTTATAGTTATTGGTTGTTTAGTGTCGAAAAGCATAACATCCCTATATCAGCTGGACCACGACCCATGCCTGATATATTGTCCATATTTTTCATACAAAAAAGTCATTGACAATGTTTGGTTCGTTTTTTAGCTGTTTTAGCTCCCTATTTATTCTGATTTTCCTGATGAATCTGATATTATAGTCGCGGATGACACGGACAATTTAACTTCCAACTCGACGTTATATTCCTCGCAGCTCGGCGCGCGAAATACGAATAGTAGTGTCTGGTTAGCGTGCATTCAAACTTGTATTCCCTACTACTACACGTATGACGTACGGTAACTAAAATCGGTAATTTAACAAGTTCACGCCAAGACAAAAGTTCAAAAGTTAATACTTTTGTTACGATCTGTGTTCCGGATGGAAAGTCGGGGTTATAGGTACTTTTCCGTGGTGGTACTTAATCGTAGCTGGTTAAACGAGTAGTTATCTAGAGGCCATGTTTGAGAACATTTTGCAATAATGAGAAAACATGTATATATATCCAACTCCAACATTATTTGCTTGCAGATTTTATTTGCCCTTTGATACAAGTGACACTAGGATTCCTAGTACTCGTGCGTTGTCTGTGTGTTCGCGATACAAATAAACCTCGTATGAAAAATAGGAACATGAAAACCTATAAACCTATTTTTTACTCGAGTGGTATATTATTAAGAGGAAGAGCGAGTCGAAAAGATTTTGTATCTCTTGAGATTTGGCAATATTTAACTGAAGAGGTTTCATAAACATGACAAGCAAAAAACATTTAAATGCGAGACAATAATTTGTGTGGGGAGTGCTTCTGACAAGCTCTAAGCTTGTCAACTTGTTGACTCGCCCTTCTGTTTCACATTACTTTATTACTGTCCCTTGATGTTGTGAAATTATGTTAAATATTTATCCTTCCAAGACATATTTGCTTATGTATCGCAGAACTCACATCCTTGTTTTAATATACGGCAGCAAAGAGGTTCGTTGAGATTTGTCTTATGAAATAGGGATACGTAGGTTCTACCGTCACCCATCGCCACCTAACATTACAGTTATTAAAATTTGCACGCTAAGAAGATTACAGTTATGTGGGTCCTATTTAAGAATAAAATTAACGAAACTCTAAATATAAATTAAATACATGGAATTTTCCATGTACATAATATGTATTCATTCATTCATGTACTCTTATTTTTGACTATACCACACAGTCTCTGTCGGTTACTTAATTACTTGTTAAAATACCTGTAGGGTCTCGGAACGGCTTCTTGTCTTGATAATGAATTGTGTTTTCCATATTATTACTTTACAAATACCTTGTTGACTTAACAAATATGATAGCGTATTAATTTGGAAGTTGATTAATATAAAATTAGAATTTTGAGACTTCAAAGTTAATTAAATAACAATGCTCTCAAGTTTACTGGTTAAAAGATAAGAGAAAATGAGTATGTCGGAATAAGTTCGGTTTTGATATTCATATATTTAATTAATGTATGCCTCTCATACCTAAATGAGGGCATGGAAATCAATTAAAATTAAGAAGACAGCTAAAGTTCAAGGTTATATTCAATTCATTCAAAAGCTTATCAGATCTTGGTGAAACTCGTCCAATCTTATTGTTCAATTTCTACTTAATTATGGAACGTCGCGTCGGTGGTATTTTAAACGTCGGTAGTATTTTTGACGGGTAAAATATTATATGACTGGTATAATAAAGCTCAATAATAAATACCACCAACAAACCCCAAAACTTCTTTTGGGCTTATAGAACATTGCGGGGGGCAAAAACAATCCAGGATGTGGGCAGCACTGCGGCCAATAAACTCGCATTGGCCAACCGCAATAACTATGATCGGTTATCCTCTAAGTGGAGCTATTAGGTGAGCTCGAGGACAGGCCCATCAGAGGACAGAGGCTAAACCTAGCCTTGTGTTACTGTAATTAGGAACATTTAATTATAATATCTTTAAATAAGATTAGTAATCATTATGATCTCAACTTGCTATTTTAATCTATATATTGTCACAAGCCGTTGGCCCTTGGAAAGCGATAACACGAATTATGCTATGCTAAACCTTAGGGTATCATGTAAAGAGTACAACTATAATTTCATTGTAACGATGTGTAGCCCAATTTCAGAGAGCGGTAATTTTACGTTTCCCTACTGTGCGCCTCTACAAGTTCGCTCCCAAGGCTCCACAATTGTTTTCGCTGCTATCTCGTCGGACTCAAACTTCCGACATACCCACCGTAATGTGCTTAAGTGAACGATGTTGCCCCAGCGAATTCACAAACTTCTACAATTTGATGTTTACCTGCACGAGAAGTGTTTCGTTCCTTTTTTCGCTGGACGAAAAAAGAAATAATGAATCTGATTTCGGCGGACCGGTTTCCATTTTTGATTCTAATTGCGAGGAGCTTCATAACGACGGAATAAAAAGTGCTATAGTATGACTGCATACTTAATGGAGAAAGCTCAAGGAAAATAATAATATTAGCTAGCTAAAATTATGTTCTTTTTGTACGGCAGTGCTGTCAGAAACTACTGCATGGATATAAGTTTTCATTATTTGTAAAAAATCTGTTGGACTATATTTAAAAAATAAAACATGCAAGAATCAGTGTGAAGCCGAGGTGAATGCTCGCTAGTAATTCATCACTAATCAAGTACAACTCATAATTGACCCACGGTTGAGATAAGTCTGCTTCCATAATGGAGCACTCTCTGGATTCAAGTTCGCTCACGTAATTTCCTTAACCTAGGCAGACTCGAAAAAAACTTCTATATGTAACTATGTGATTTGGCACGGACTTTAGCTCGGGCTCCAGCACGGCAGGCACACGGTAGGTACTCCGTCTTGGATAGTGTAAGGTCAAACTTACGAATTCAAAAGTTCATGATATTCGATATTCGAATATACACCGGAAACTGAAATTCGGTACATTCAAAATAACGGCTTGCCGTAGTTGCAGTTGGAATCGAAGAAACATTTGTTACTTGTCTCGGCCTTTGTTCCCCTGTCTCTCTCTATACTGTGCTTTGGTTGTAAGACCACCCATACTTTGCAGTGTACTCATAAATATAAATATAAATAAAAGGAGAAGCTGACTGACTGACCGACTGACATATCAACGCAGGGCCTAAACTATAAGGGTTAGAAACTTGAAATTTTGCACAGGGTTTCCTTTTATAACGTAGGGGAGCACTAAGAAAGGATTTTTGAAAATTCACCTCCTAAGGAGGTAAAACGGGGGTACAAAGTTAGTATGAAACGTTGCCGTTTTTGAAGTCAAGTGGGCAACCCGAACGCGGGTAGACGACGTTAACGGGTAATTCTACGCGAGCAAAGCTGCGGGCGTCCACTAGTATAAATATAAATATTTTGGACATCTCACACAGGGCCATCTGATAGTAAACTAAGCGTGAGCCTCTACTATGGTTGTCAGATACAGATAAACATAGGTACATAGATGTTTTTTAATACAAACTGAAATAGATAAATATTTACATCCAAACACAGAACGAACACAAGTGATCGTCGCATGAATGTTTGGCCTGAGTGGGATTCGAACCCACGACTCCTGGCGTACAGGTAGGGTCACTACCGATTGCGCCAACAGGGCCGTCTCTTGGATTGAAGATTATCAAGCTCAACTTACATCCCTTAAACCTCTAAATGATATAGCGAAGGCTAACGGTTTTACTAACTCCCATCGTAGTTGTCGACCTTAATGGCAGGCATTCAGTTTCCAGATCTTGTAGTCAATCAAGGTGACAACCGGCGGAACACTTACATTTGTCTTTTTAATCGCCTTCCGCCGTCGAGATCTACCTAATAGATCCACCCAGCGATATCATCAACACGTTAAATTATTTAAATCTAATACACCTTCATTAAGAACTTCATACATCGTGATAAGTAAGAAGCTTTGACTGAATTCCCCAAGTCCAGTCTGAAAGACTGAGTATGACCTTGAATTCTGTTGATTTGAAGCAGAGTGGTATATGTTGGTTTACTGCAAAGTAGCCAAACCATGTTTTAAATATAAACACTCCTTTATAGCATTTTATATTATTTATTATTATTTATAGCATTTCAGCGCATAATTTTCCTAACAGATTAATAGTATTGGATGTAATGATAGGTACATAATTACGGTTAGGATAAAATCTCAAGAATAATTACATGAACAGGTTATATTATTATGAAACCAGGAACTTGTGTGATTTTTGATGAAATACTACTGGGTCCAAGGAAAAGGATCTCCATCCTTTTAATAATCAACTAGCATACCAAGACTTATCTGAATTATCCGAAAATTTAACAGGCCAAATTGCTATAATTAATGACGGCGATTTTACTATCCTAAACATTTATATCTAGAGCTTTCTATTTAATTGAATACAAAAGTTAAACGCTCAGAGTCACTTTATTCTCCGGCGAATATTTGCAAAGTCCATTTTCCCAGAAAGTAAGCATCTGAGGCCAGCATTTTCCTTTCTTAATTTGTTTTAAATTACGTGACGATAGCTTTGTTAATTTGCTAATTCTACTACAAGACGATAAATAAGTCGGGTTGTAATGTTTTTTTTTCGTAACATTTTAGTGGTGAATTTAGCAATAAAGCAATTTGAGCAAACGCCAGTATAGTGTAATCTGGGCAGTTGGTATTTCCGATTGTTATAACTTTTTTATAACTTCCCCTATTTTTATTTCACAAACCTTTGCTGCAAATTTTTAAATGTATCAGAAAATGTTTCAGAAAAATTCTGTACTAATTCTAACCTGTATTGTAGTAGAACCTCCCCCATAGACACTGCTGCGGGAGGTCTAGAGCATACTCCACCACGCTGCTCCAATGCGGATTGGAGTTGCGGTTAGTGGCCAACCCAGTGTCGAATGTTCTCAAGCCACCCGAAGGTCTTCGACAAGGCTTAACGACTGTTTCCAGCATTGAAAACAACCGGGACCGACGGCTTTACGTGCCCTCCGAAGCACGGTAGCGTCCATGAAATTTTTGCCACTAGCGGTCACCCCGACAAACCGACCGCGCCCGTCGTTGCTTATATCTTTCGATCACATTGAATCGAAACGAGCCATTGAGCTATGGACGCTACGAACCTCGTTACTTTTCGGGATTTATTGTAAAAAAGATCCGTCTCAGTGATTTAGTTTTTATACCAAGTTTTATTAAAATTGGTTCGGTAGTTTTTGAATCAATGGCGCACATAGACAGACAGACATACATACAGACTTGAAACACAGGCAGACAGATAAAAATTTGAAAAAAAAAAATTTCGGAATCCGTATCGATTACATACTTACATGCTTAGATATTTTTCAAGTTTTATTAAAACAAAATAACGTAACTTTTTATCATGTGTATGTGTGTACGTGTATTCTTTTGCTCAGCTTTTTAAAAGTAACTTCATGCCAATAAATATCTGAACCGATAAGAATTAAAACTGGGGACTGAGTTTATACCTTATTACAGCGTAAGATAGGTTTCGCTCATAATTTTCAATTTCTCTAGTACTGCTCAACCTTAAAATTAAAACATAATAATTACGTAAAGTTGTTAATAACGAAAGTCCACGTCAATCCGAATCTTTGTCGTCAGATACACGCAATCAAACACAAAACTTTGGGGTTTCATATAATCTGAGCGTCATGAAGACGTTTTATGACGTCTGCTGAAAATGGATACAAGACTTAAACAATTTTTATTTCATGAATACGTCTGGCTTGGAAAATATGGTTTTTGCATAAAATAATAATATTAAAATATCAAAAAACCGACTTCGGAAATAAAAAGTAAGAAATAATACAAAAAATTTTTGCTAGCTTAAAATAATAAAAAAAAATGTTTATTTGTAACTTTTAAGTGTTAGTCTTCTATTTTTAAGCTTGAGCATCGCCCCCCTGACCTCCGACCCCTTTGCCTCCCTCTTTCATTTCGCTGTAGAGCAATAAACAGACAATTACACAAAATAATAAAGGTTATTTTTTACCAATTTAAAAGTTTAAAAATAATTATTGTGGTATAAATATATAATGAAATAATTGAAAATTTGTATAATACAAATTATTGACGATACCGTTTCAATTGCAACGTCATTAACGACTTTACAAACACACCGACCACTGAGATCCAGGAACGTAAGTATACAATACGTCGTTATTTTCAGTTTCGATCTCGAGCGTATCAGCCGATTACTACCTTCTTCAGGGAAATTTTATATCCGTAGCTAAGCTGTATCATCCACTAATCACTATTTTAGAATCCTATCAATAAAATATATTTTTATGTAACTCTACCAGACTGTAACGATACGGCGTTTTGTGTTATGTTTCAAGGAGTAATGCAATAATACATAACTAGTCTTAAGTGAATGTTCCACGGAATAAAGCTCTTATTTTCATTTATTTTAAAGAAATATTTATAATAAAAATCTGAAAAATATAGGAGTGGTAGATTGGTACTCAGAGAGGCTTAAAAATCAAATAACATTAAAAAAAAAGAGCGTAATCGGCGTTTACCGCTTTGTTGCCCGGGGCCGGCGTTATGTAATATTATTGGGTTCGTGTTAGTACCTACCCCGCAACAGGTTTGTGTTTTCCTATTAAAATTAATTTATGTTTATCTGTAAAGTAAACATATTTGATAATAATAAACTTAATTTACTCTAGAACCGTGTGATTGCTGTTCCAGTTTTTGGATATCTCGTAGCTCTCATTCTAGGAATAATAATTTTCCCTCTGTGGTGAATGTGGCTACCTACGCTGCATACTTACGACTAGACAACTTCTGAGTACGAAATATTATTAAAATTAGAAATTTTAGGTATTGAAACACGGAAGACAATTTACAATAGTATTTATGACTTAGTTTAAGTTCAAAGTGCCCTATTCGTCAATGTAAATATTATATTGCTACTTGGCCTTAGGGGTAAATCTTTGCTTCTTTGTTACCACACCGTGACATTGGTTATTATATGATTTATTTAATGTTTATATATAATGTAGGTTGTATATTTCCAAACTTCTGAAAATTCTTATATTTCAAAGCAAAACATTTATTTCAAAACCTCAAAACAATTCCAAATATCTAAGTTGTAATAACTACACCATTACCGATGTGACCACGGTTGACTGGCTAGCGGAAATTGAATGTTACATATGGACCATTGAATATTATTTATGATTATAGTGGAAATCTTAATATTTACCACGTTTCACGTGTTTTGGCGATACGTATTTTCAATTTAGTATTTTGTAAAGGACTGATTTTATTTTATGATGACTCTATTTATAAGTATACAAGTAGAAGTGAAAAAGTTGCTACTAGGTAAATACTTACATAAAGATCTAGATTATGCTTTTGAACATTCAATGAAGTATTATGTTTTCAATTAAATTGCGAGCCAATGACAAACAAATATAACAAGGTACCTATATGACAAGGTGTTTGAAACACTTCAGACTAGTACAGTTGAAGTAGGAATAAACAGGTTTTGGTTTCAATATTATAAGCAATAATATTTGGGAATGAATCCCAAAAATAATTCACTTATGATCATTCAAAAGAAGGAGAAAGGAAAATTTAAAACTGATGATTGCTTATGTGTAACATTCGATCAAGGTGAATTGGATTTAAGATTTAAGATTTGTTCATTAACGCAACGTCGTAATTTCTACAACTTCATTGCAGAATTAACCTGCACCATCTTGTTTTCTAAATTATTCGAATTTCAGTGCCAAAATGCTAATTAACATGGCAAAACGACGGGCAGGAAAATGAGCACTCGCCGACGCCAGGAATCATGAAGAGAGCGGTCCCATTAACTTTTATTATATGCCGTTTTAAAGCGTGTCGCCCAAATTAGTTGGCCCTATTTGCAGAACATCTTCCTTCTCTGACCCGCTCTCATTATACTCGTAGAAGAGACGCAGGGAAGTTCTTTTTAAAATTTAAATTGGGATTCTATTACACTACTTACTAGCCTTCACGACTAAAGCACCAATATTTCTATTGAAGTTTTGATACTAATGTCCCATCAACGCAATCGGTAGCAGTGACCCTACCTTATGCGCCAGGGGTCGTGGGTTCGAATTCCACTCAGTTCTAACATTCGTGTGACAAATTCTTGTCTTTGTTCTGTATCTGGATGTTAATATCTATATAATTATATATTTTAAAATATCTGTGTATGTTGTACCTATATCTGTCTCAGAAACCCATATTACAGACTCGTTTGCCTAGTTTGGGGTCAGATGGACGTGTGTGAGAATGTCCATGATGTTCATTGACTTATTATAATTATGGACATCGGGTCCCAAAATGTCCCAGTTATATGTCACAAAAATAGATATGTGCAAGGTAATTTAAACACTGAATTAATTAAATCACGGTATTTCGATTGCAACAATCTTATGAAGCTTCGATTGCAGTAGGTACACACCATATGCAGCTCATAGTAGAGTAAAAAGCGACTGTAATAGAGTAATTTTTATTTAAAATAGTATATATGTAAATGAAGCTCTCTTAATCTTCATTTAATCTGAATTTCCACTGTTGATATTATCTGTGGTGGTGTCTTGCCCTATGTTGGATTAAAAAAGCGCTATTGACGGATAGAAGAATTATGTCAATACGTTTCACACGTAAATAATTTTAATATTATAAAAAGACAAACTCCATGAAGCAATAGCTTTTAATGTTGTTTCTTTTTACAGGTTTGTACCTAATTATTAAGAGTGATTTGTATTTTCAAGCTATGTTTATAAAAGTATGTGTGATATGTACCTAATGTAGCTTATATTCTTAAAAATAAAACCTCCACTTTTTACAGAGCAACAACATATTATGCAGTTGTTTCAATAACATATTACAAAACAACATTATTGATAGCCGTTGTAAACAATGGAAAAGTTAAAATTTGAGTTTGTTGTGAAATCGGGCGAAGATCCGAAGACAAATGTCATATGCTTAACCTCATTAATGGATACCGATAAAAATACTTTTTTAATTCCGGAGAATTTCCAACCGGTGAAATTACATGATGCATTAATGAAATCGCAAACTTTTCAAAAAGTAAAAAATACACTGCTAAGAAGACACGAAAAACGACAAGTATGGATTTCAGTGACACCAGAGTTACGTAATACCTATATGGATGAGGATGGAAATATGCAATTCAAAGGATATATACTGGAAGAAATTACAACAAAAACACAGATTATGACGAGTGAAACTTCAAC
Source organism: Carterocephalus palaemon (assembly GCA_944567765.1). Lineage (NCBI taxonomy): Eukaryota > Metazoa > Arthropoda > Insecta > Lepidoptera > Hesperiidae > Carterocephalus > Carterocephalus palaemon. The sequence goes on from OX155645.1 coordinate 6,597,734, forward strand.
AGAAGCTCTTTCAAGAATATTAGAAAATTTGGCTGAATTGAAGAAAGAACCTAAACAGTTTAACTTAAAACAATTATCCGAAAATCTCGTAATAGATAAATTCACACAAAAGACGTCTAGTGTCACACAATGGATGGTTATCTTTGAAACTGAATGTACTCGTGCCGGTATAACTGAAGATATTCACAAGATTCAAGTGTTTAGGTTATTTTTGGACGATTCATGTCAAGACTGGTATGGTTCAATGCTTATTAAACACACAATTAATTCTGAATGGTGTACTTGGAAAAAAAGCTTTTGTGAGACATATGTGAACAGAGGTTGGTCACCAATAAGGTATGCAATTCAATATAAATATCGGCAAGGTTCATTGTTAGAATATGCTTTAAAGAAAGAAAGGCTTTTATTAGAGATTAACAGATTTATGGATAAACCAACATTAATTGATTTAATTGTAACTGGGTTACCAAACTTTATAGCTGATGAAATTAATAGAAATAATTTAAAAGAAACTGAGGATTTATTTAATAACATTCGGGGCTTAGAACATTTAAATAAAAAGATTTTAGAAAAAAAAGAAGTATATTTGGATAGTAAAATCAAACAAAATAACTTAAAATACCAACCATGCAAAATCTGTGAAAAAGAAAAAAAAGGAAACCGGTATCACCCTGAATCCATTTGCTGGTTCAGAAATAAAGACAGTTCTAAGAAAGATCCGATCAGGAGTGTTAATAATTCCGAATTAGAAATGAGTTTAAATGAAGTAGATCCAAAAAACTAATTATTCCACCATTAATCAAAATAAAATTAATCATAAATGATGCCATAGAAACATTGGGGGTTTATGATTCAGGATCAAATGTAAGTTTAATTAATTCAAGGCTTTTATCCTTAAAAAATTACAAACCCAACAATAATAACAATCAGGCAAATTTAAAAACGATTAATGGTGTAAAAATACCGATAGGAATTGTAACATTAAAGATTAAAATTTTTCAATTAGAGAGAAAAATAAATGTTTTTGTTGTAGATGAACAAAATTTTAATTATGATTTTTTGATTGGATTAGATTGCATAAAATCTTTTCAACTAACTCAAAATGAAAACCTAGAAATAAAACAAAACTTAAACAACGAGATAAAAGAAAATAATGAAAATATTCCTGGCTTTACAGGTGACAAAATACAAAACATACAATATTCAACTGATGATAATTATGATAAAAAACAAACAGATAAAGATAATTTAATTATAAATGATAAATGTAAAGTTAACTTTAATGAACACATAGAAATTACTAACTTCAACATGTCAGTTGATCAATTAGACATTCAACAACAATCAAAAATAGATGAGTTAATAAAAAAATATAAATCACTATTCGCGAAAGATAAATATGATGTAGGTTTAGTGAAGGGCTATGAAGCACATATAGATTTACTTGTAGATACATATTGTAGCAAAAGACCATACAGATGCAATTTTGAAGATAAAAAAAGAAATAGAACAACAAGTTTCAAAATTATTAGAAAAAAAATTAATTGAAGAATCTTATAGTCCTTTTGCGGCTCCTGTAACACTAGCCTATAAAAAAGAAGACGGGAGAAAATCTAGACTTTGCATAGATTTTCGCGACTTAAATAAAATAGTGGTTCCTCAATCACAACCATTTCCACTAATAGAGGATCTAATGATAAAAACAAGAAACTGTAAATATTTCTCAACATTAGATATAAATTCTGCGTTTTGGGCAATTCCCTTAAAAATAGAGGATAGAAAGAAAACAGCATTTGTTACTCAAGAAAATCATTTTCAATGGACTTGCTTGCCGTTTGGTTTAAAAACATCACCTGCAATTTTTCAAAGAATACTAAGTAGCATTATTAGGAAACATGACTTATCTAATTTTACAGTAAATTTCATAGATGATATATTATTATTTTCCCAGACATTTGATGAACACATTAAACACTTAACGCAGTTATTGGAAGCGATATCAAAAGAGGGCTTTAGATTAAAATTTTCTAAATGCAAATTTGGTCAGGATTCTGTGAAATACTTAGGCCACATAATAAAAAATAATACAATTACTCCACTTAAAGATAATTTAATAGCTATAAAAGATTTTCCAATTCCTAAAACAAAAAAAAACATTAGACAGTTTTTAGGTAAAATTAACTTTTATGGCAAATATATACCAAACATATCAATCATATTAGATCCTTTGCACAATTTGTTGAGAAAAGATCAAAAATTTACTTGGTCAGAAAAATGCCAAGAAACTTTTGATAAAATAAAGGAACTACTTTGTGCAAAACCTATTTTAGAGATATTTGATCCGGACTTACCTATACATATTTACACAGACGCTAGCATACAGGGCATAGGGGCTATATTGAAACAACCACAAAAAAATGGAGAAGAGAAGCCATGTGCATACTTTTCGAGAAAATTAAATGACAGCCAAAAACGAAAAAAAGCTGTTTACCTGGAATGTTTAGCTATAAAAGAAGCTATAAAATACTGGCAACATTGGCTCATAGGACAAAAATTTAAAGTGTTCTCAGACCATAAACCTTTAGAAAAACTTAATATTAAGGCAAGAACAGATGAAGAGTTAGGAGATCTCACATATTACTTATCGCAATTTAATTTTGAAGTCATATATTCACCAGGTAAATATAATTTAGAAGCAGATAGTTTAAGTAGAAACCCTGTATTAGAAGCACATGTGAATCAGGAAGAGATTTTAAAAGTCGTGAATTTAATTAAAATAGAAGACATCCGAAATGATCAAGATAAAAATAAAGATATAAAACTAAATAAAAATAAACTAATACTAAAAGATAAAATATACTTCAAAAGAATAGGAAAAAAAGATAAAATTATAGTCACAGAAGAATTTAGTAAAAAGATTATAAAAAACGTACATTGTACATACTGTCATATAGGAGTAAAACAAATGGAAAGTAAAATTAAACCGTTTTATTCAGCAAAAAATTTAATACAAAATATAAAAAACATTTGCGATAAGTGTGAAATATGCATAAAAAATAAAACTAGAACTAGATTTAAATACGGATTGATGTCTTATCTGGGTCCCGCTACTTACCCTTTTGAAATAGTCTCTATAGATACTATTGGTGGATTTGGTGGCTCCCGCTCTACAAAAACCTACTTACATCTTTTAGTGGACCATTTCACTAGATATGCCTACATTTTGACATCAAAAACCCAAAACGCAAATGATTTTATAAAACTTGTAAAAAAGGTTACAACTGAAAATAAAATTGGAATGATTTTATCTGACCAATATCCAGGCATAAATTCAAAAGAATTCAAAGGTTTTTTAAAAAAAGAGAACGTACCTATTATCTACACTGCAGTAAATGCACCTTTTTCAAATGGTTTAAATGAACGATTAAATCAAACACTAATTAATAAGATAAGATGTAAAATTAATGAAAAGAAAGATAAAATGGCTTGGACCACTATCGCTCATGAATGTACCCAGAAATATAATGAAACAGAACACACTGTAACTGGATTCTCCCCAATATATTTATTGCAAGGAAAAATAATTAATATCTTACCAGATGAATTAAAAAAAGAAAAAACACAAAATGATTTATTACAAGATAGAACTATAGCTTTAGAAAGGAGTATAAGATCACACAATTACAATAAGCAACAATTTGATAAAAATAGAATAAATTATCAGTTAAAAGTAGGTGATTTAGTGTATGTGGAAAATGGCAACCGATTAAATAGAAAAAAACTAGATGAAGTAAAAATTGGACCTTATAAAATTATAGAAAAAATATCTGACTCCATTTATAAGATAGATACAGGTTACAAAAAGTTAGAATCGAATTATTTTCACATTACTAAAATTGTACCAATACCTGAATGATTTTTGCATATTTGGGGGGTGGAGATGTAAATGAAGCTCTCTTAATCTTCATTTAATCTGAATTTCCACTGTTGATATTATCTGTGGTGGTGTCTTGCCCTATGTTGGATTAAAAAAGCGCTATTGACGGATAGAAGAATTATGTCAATACGTTTCACACGTAAATAATTTTAATATTATAAAAAGACAAACTCCATGAAGCAATAGCTTTTAATGTTGTTTCTTTTTACAGGTTTGTACCTAATTATTAAGAGTGATTTGTATTTTCAAGCTATGTTTATAAAAGTATGTGTGATATGTACCTAATGTAGCTTATATTCTTAAAAATAAAACCTCCACTTTTTACAGAGCAACAACATATTATGCAGTTGTTTCAATAACATATTACATATATATTATTTATATTTATTAGCTAACAACAGTTTAAAAGATAAAAAAACAATAGTCTACTTAACAAAAATATGATATGCCACCGTCTTTTTTTCACGTTACTTGCGTACTTTTTACACGATTACAAAATACAGTGTGATGTGACGTGTTTTTATAAGAAGGGTTAAGTACATACATACTTACTTACTTTTTCTTTTTGCACTAGTTTGATTTGGTAACGGCGCGATGAATGCTACTTTTTCGTTCGCTGATTTTAACGTGGAGGTTCAAGCATTCATATAACCAAGGATTTTCATTGCAGTTCTATGGCCATTCAGTGCTGGTAAAATTTCTAGACGTCGCATCTGTAGGCGTACATAGGCAAAACACGGAATTAAAACACTCTTTTTCAAAAATCGCTAACTTTTTCCAAATAGCTAGATGGGACGATTTTATTTTTGTCCAACAAACATGGCGATAGATACATACTAGGTTAGACTAATTACACGATCTAATTGGTGTGTCTGTCCATCTGTAACGCGGCCGCGGGACACGCTAGTTAATTAGTGTCCTAACCGAACCGTCTGATATATTTAACATTCAGCTGCACATTTCTTTTCCGGGCTTATCTGTAAATATCAACTAAAATGTTTTACCTTAGCTAACGAAATGTAATGGTAGATTAATTGTTTGAAAAAGGAAATACAAATTGCACACATAATCATTCTAATGCAGTCGATTCAGTTCAAAACAGCGAGTTTGACTTTGACTATGACAAACTCATAACGTTATTCTAATTCGTCATAGAATATTCAATATCCATTATAACCTACGTCGAGTCTTATAACAACGCTCCCAATATAATACAGAATGTAACAAACCTGTAAATAAAAAGTTTCTTTATGTATACCCAAAGAGTGCTATAAATAGATGCAAAGAAGGGTATTGTGTTTATCAGTCTACGTAAGTACCTATGTTTGTTCCTCCATGGCGTTAGGAGATCAAGATGATTTTGATGATTCTTACGTCAAAATATTCGTCTTGACCTTGCAAATGTTACTAAAGACATGACAGTAACCAAAATTTGCCATACCCCTTATTTTCAAATTGAAAACAAAAATATCTACGAACTTTGATTGAGATATATTTAAAAATCCTTTTTATATTCCTTTTATCATTTTTCATTTCAATTAACAATATATACAATGGGTAAATAGGATTTGTGGGAGGATTGGGGTTTACTGTTTCTTTTATTAAACTTGTTACTTTCTTTCATAAATGCTGCTGATTTTTTCAGCGATGAGTCAAGTCAACCAGATTCATAATAAGGGCGTCAGACTCTCAAAGTGTCGGAAACGCATATTTATTTAGAAACATCCATAGACATAAATTGAGGAACAGATTTGTCAAGGGGAAAAATTCGCAGGTTTACTTAGCGCCACTCACAGCTGGGCGCCGGCACTGGCGCGAGCGGTGCTCGTAACTGAGGAGTCGACTGATATTGCAAGGGCCGTCACTCAAAAGTTACTATCATAAACAATGCAAGTATGGTGGAACATAGTAACGAGGTCTCCTGTACGGGATCTATCTATCTATCTAGTAGATAGACAGATAGATTCTATAGATATCTATACGTTATAGATATCTAAAGGTACATATATATACAACTATAATTAAGCTGTCTGTACATAAATAAATCTTAAAAAAATAATTGGAAAAAAATATGTGTGCTGAAGACTCAAAAACTACTAAACAGATTTTGATGAATCTTAGTATTACCACAGAATACTTAATTTAATAGTACAAGTAGGTATTACTATGATTTTTTTTATAATATAGACGAACAAACAGACATACGGGCAACCTGATGGTAAGTGGTCACCGTCGTCTATGGATATATACAATAATCATATTAGATGGTTGCTCTCACTCGAACGGTCCGGGTTCAAACGCACCAATTAAATTTCTAAGTTATGTGCGAGTTATTGGGGTATTTAAACTTAGTCTTACTAAGTTTAAATGTCACTTGTTATAACGGTGATGGACACATCGTAAGGAAAACTGTATACCTGAGAGTTCTTCATAATGTTCTCGAATTCAGTGTGCTAAAGATGTTTTACCTTATGAATAAATAAATAAATAAAATTAAAAAAAATCTGTAGCTTTATCTAAACCATAATATTACATCAAAAATCGAGTCAAACGCTCAAATACAAGATAAATGCATGCTCTCTGATGATAAAAATTCTCTGATGATTAATACATTCCAATATTTTATAGGTGTAAATGGATCGCCAAAGCCAACTTACTAGCTGTATGTTTTCATAAGAACCAAAAGGAATATATTAATGGAATATATAAGAATTATTATATTTATAATATTCTCGCGATGACATATCTGGAATGTTGTAACCCTGTGTACGCAAGCCGGATTTACTTACACTCATGTGTTGAGCGCACCTGCTTCTTTCGCAACATTTTTGCACTTTACTGAACATGTAACTTGTGTCTTTGTTTATCTTTTCCACCGCTCAATATAACGAGCCGGGAATTAATGACAACTCAATTTATAAGATTACACTGTTCCATCGTACTCTTATTCAAAACACGATAGATTGATTGACTGATGTCTGGACCATTATTTACAGGATTACGCTTGTAAAATTAATACAAAAGACGAAAGGGTTTATTGACTTTACTGAAAAAGAAATTGATATCTAAATTAAGCCTCTCGACTGCTTAAGATAGCAATTCACCTCCATATACGAGTATATGAAGGATAAGCAAAATTGGGTATATTTATTTATTTATTTAATAATTTATGTACACACTTTAGTTCGGACATACCAGAGACAGGAAAATTGTAATAGACGGCTATACGGTATTTCTTAGATCTCAATCGCTCGCTTTTTAAGCTTCGCTTAAAATGTGACCAGTCTCCATTTGAACTCTAAATTGACTGAAATATACCAAAATTACACTTTGATCCCTTCATACAAGTTCCTTTATAGTCTATTAAGAAGCGTAAAATTAAATACAAATTCCAACAACGTTTTTAGTAAGCAAATAATTAGTAGAGAAACTTCGACACGAATGATTTCTACTTTATGCAGAGGTAATATTTAAAATTGGAAACAGAAAATATCTCAAGCACACACTCAATAGAATTTTTAGCGGCTTAACCCACTTCGGTTACGTTTCAGCTTACGGTTTATTGGAGAGTGCGCTCTTCGACCTATCATACCGACATAAACTTTGAAAGTGCCAACTTGCTGCATAAATTGCTTCTGCAACAGTAGTTTGTTGCAGGCTTTTTAGTATTTTTTGAAAATCTTTCATCTTAAATTACGTTTTATTTTCGGGTATTAACAAGTTTTGTTTATTACATATAACCTAACTTTTCGAGCCAAAGTGCACGATGAAATGTTTTTATCGCGATAGTTATTCGTTGGCATGTCCCATTCTGAGAGGATACCCGTGTCCAACAGTGGGTCGAAGAAAGGGTTTTGATGATGATGTAATGTAAGATTATAATAAATAAAGATAATCAGATTGTTTTTCCTTTTTAAACAGCTCCGAAAGGTTTTTTAAAAACAAACAATGTTTTTGTTTGATCTTCATTTGCTGTTTTACCAATAGTATTAGCAAAATTATCATCCGATATTCATTCATCCGATTTCCTCCAGCCCGCGATTCCATTTGTAAGTGCTCAGCTATATTCACAGCTCACGTACCTATAGTGTACAGTCTTGTACTATGAGTTCTATTACCGTTCTTTCGTACACCTCCAATCACGCTACATGAAGTCACGCGATGTCCACATTATATGGTTGCAAGATTTCGTTTCCACTTACAAAATCACTTTGTATCTCTTGATCTCATGTTTTCCTTTATTTTGAGTTAATAAAATTTAAAAAACCAGATATACTCTGTACATTCCGCGTTGAAACAAAACATGCAATGCCATGATAATAAACATAATATATACATACATGCTTATATAATTATTAACTTACATATACAATAAACTTACATTTATGCAGTCTTGACATATCACTTTTAGTATATGTATCGATAATTTCTGACAAAAAATCAATTATTAAAATAATGTAATGATACCTACCTAAAAGACTTATAATTGGTCGAATGGGGCAGGACCGCCATAATAAGATCCGGTGTTCCCAGTTAGGAAAAATGTGGTTGTCGATTATACTTTTGGCCAACAACTTGTCCTCAAGTATAGAAACGCATCTTTGACTGACTTAGATTACTTAGACTCGATTTTTAGTAACAAATATTTACCAACACTAACTTGACATTAATCGCTCCTAAAAGTCGCCATTACAACAAATAAACTGACCAAATTTTTTTCTATTAATATACTCCATGAATAAAGAGAATTTTCTTTACCAGTACATTTCTGAGTCATGTTCAAAGTTTGTCATAGGCGGCAGTAGGTAGGTTGTGTAGGTTATACAAAAAATTACATATCTTCTAGTGATGCTTTTTTAATATCTGTATTGTGTGAGGTTCATTAAAAATAAGAAAAGTTTTTCATGTGTAACATGGAAATCATGTCAAAATCATACCCGGAACTTATGACGACTGTCTAGTGGAAGTACGATATTTCCACGTCAGCTTGGCGCCTGCTGCAGTCAGACACAATTTCACGCTGTACCAACTTGCAGAATCCTCGCAAAATTCTAATTTGAAACAAAATTCGGATGACGTCACCAATTTAAACTCAAGTGGTGTGTGCGAAATATATTAATAGCATCGTATAGCTATCGTACCTACTGGTAGCCGGCTACTTCAGCGAGTATAAGAGAGAGTAATGCTATTCTATGAATAAATACAAATGTTTTTCATACTTTCTACCGATATAGAATAATACAGACTTCAAAACCTTCTAGAATATTATGGTGAACTCTCAGGCATGTGTTATATACTTACAGCGCACATAGAAAAGTCATCGGTGCGTGCAACTTGGATTTGAACCCAAACCCGTGAAAGAGAGGCGAGTTTGATAGCCAATGGGCTGTCATTAAGTCATTAAGTACCTCTACGCATTCCTGAGAAAAAAACGTTATTTGACGAACTAAACGTTATTGACTTTTCTAATACCTAAAAGCCGCCGCCGAACCAATTAAGATGAAATTTGGTGACGAGATGGCGACTTCGTGACGCCGCGGTGAGTGACCCTGACTGCCGAACCGCGGGTCCCTGGTTCCAATCCCAACTTGGGCAGATATTTGTTTCGCTGATAAATAAACATCTGTACTCGGGTCGTAGATATAGTAGTAGACATCTATTTTTAAACGGTTTTATTTAGCTTGCCCTGTTTGTTTATTTCTTTATTTATTACTAGTGGACGCCCGCAGCTTCGCTCGCGTAGAATTAGACGACAAAACTTTCAAAAAATTCAAAATTCAAATAATTTATTTCGTTATGAGGTGATTACACACGCTTAACGAAAGTCTAGGTAACTACAAACTACTTAATGCTATTCTAAACTGATTAATATAAAGCAAAGGATGAGCTATTTATCCTTGAATGAATAGCTAATCCTACACAGGTGCCTAACCTGCCTTATGGCTAATTTACAATAATTACCTACCACTAAGCTAAGCTCTAAGTCACGATCGACTATCTACCTGGTCATCGGCTTAAGGACGAACTTACAATATTCTTATCCTATGCCCTAGTGTAGGCCGAGAGAGAAAAAAGCCGGAGGAAAAAACTCTCGGTACTCTTTTAAAATTCAAATTAATTTTTACAGAAAAATGTACAGTATGACCATGATATGATTAGGACAGACACGAGACAGCCAATCGTGTATGCCAAGAATCACCCCATATGCCACCTGCTTACAATATTTAGTATAATTAATACAAAAGCATAGTGATAGCCTGTCAGAGTTTAATTCAGTCCCATGCCTTCTTATCATCCAAATACTCCTGAATATTATAATAAGCTTTTTGACATAATGTTTGTTTGATGGTTTTTTTAAACCTGTGTAAAGGCAGAGACTGAACCGCAGCCGGGACTTTATTGAATATTAGAATAGACATTCCTATGAAGGAACGACTTTTCTTACTAAGCCGGCATTTAGGAAACGCTAGTTTGTGGCCGTTCCTTAGTGTTACATTGCGTAAGGCATTTAGGTCACTACGACTTACAAACTGATGCCTATTTTTACGAATATACATAAGATTCTCATAGATGTACTGCGATGCAAGGGTTAGGATGTTTATTTCCTTAAATTTTTCTCTAAGGGAGTCTCTACTTTTCATTTTGTATATATAACGGATAGCCTTTTTCTGCAAAATAAAAATAATATTAGCATCCGCTGCATTACCCCAGAGTAAAATGCCATAGGACATTATACTGTGAAAGTAACTGAAATAGACCAATCTAGTGGTATCGACATCCGCTAAACAGCGTATCCTTTTAACCGCGTAAGCTGCAGAACTTAGTCTATCCGCCAGTCGACAGATATGGGGTCCCCACTGCAACTTCGAATCAATGGTGATTCCAAGGAAAACAGTCGAGCTAACTAAGTTCAGTTTATCACCATTTAGTTCTGGTTGCTTATCTACTTGTTTCACATTAGGTGCTGAAAATTTTATGCAATTGGTTTTATTACTATTCAAGTGTAGGTTATTAACGCTAAACCAATGCACCACTTCAGAGAGAGCATTGTTCACATCGTCATAGTTAGTTTGTTGCCTATTTAATTTGAAAATTAATGATGTGTCATCCGCAAACAATACAATCTCGTTATTATTCTCTTCCATATATGGTAGATCGTTAATATATATTAAAAACAGGAATGCACCCAGAATCGATCCTTGTGGGACCCCCATCTGTACTAAAGACCCAGACGATCTTATACCGTTTACTTCGACTTTCTGAGTTCTTTCGCTGAGATAAGAAATCAGAAGTTTCAGTGCGGTATTTTTAATGCCATAGTGATTGAGTTTCCTGATTAAGGTTTCATGCTGTACACAATCAAATGCCTTGGATAAATCACAGAATATGCCCAGTGCATCTAGTGAATCCTCCCAAGCATTGATAATATCAGTAAATAGTTCAACTCCCGCATCAGTTGTTGAACGGCCTTTTGTAAAGCCAAACTGTTTGTTATGCAGGAGTTTATTACTTGTAAAGTAGCTAAGAAGTTCCTGAAGAATTACTTTCTCAAATATCTTACTACAAGCCGGTAAAATTGAAATCGGCCTGTAGTTGGTTGGATCTGTACTATTTCCGGACTTGAACAAAGGTATCACTTTGCTTTGCTTCATTAGGTCAGGAAACTCTCCACTTATAATACAGTTGTTAAATATTAAAGCTAGGTGGGTTCGTTGAAATAATGTAGGTATATACGAAAAACTTTTATACCTACTAACTTTGCACCCCCCTTTTACCCCCCTTTAAGAGATGATTTTCGAAACTCAATAAAAAACCTTCATAGGTACTGAATTTCATTCGAATAACATCAAAAACGGCAAAGTTTCATACTAACTTTGCACCCCCGTTTTACCCCCTTAAGGGGTGAATTTTCAAAAATCCTTTCTTAGTGCTCCCCTACGTTATAAAAGGAACCCCTGTGCAAAATTTCAAGTTTCTAGCCCTTATAGTTTAGGCCCTGCCCTGATATGTCAGTCAGTCAGTCAGTCAGTCAGTCAGTCAGTCACCTTCTCCTTTTATATATATAGATAATTTACAAGTCACAAGATATTGACGTATTCTTTATAAAAGACAGGCCCGTTGGCGCAATCGGTAGTGACCCTCGAATCCCACTCAGGACAAATATTCGTGTGACGAACACTTGCATTTGTTCTGTGTCTGGATGTTAATATTATCTATTTAAGTATGTATTTAAAAATGTCTATGTATGTATATCAGTCTCTGACATCCATATCACAGGCTTGCGCCTACTTTGGGGTCAGATGGCCGTGTGTGAGAATGTCCAATATATTATTTATTTATAAAATTGTCAATAAGAAAAAGGTAAAAAAGCATTCTATTACTTGATCCAGGATTTTAGGTAAATTAAAGTTAACCGAAATGGGAAAAGGGGAAGGGGAAGAAGGAGGATCACCTGGCTTGACAATATAAAGACTTGGACTAATATAAGGAACGCAGCTACACTGGCAAAAGTAGAAGCGAAATGACAATGATGGTCGCTAACGTCCGTTAGGACATGGCAACTAAAGAAGAAGTTATCCGGGTCAACTAGTATTTACATGTAGGTATTAAAGAGAACGGATTTATTGCGTTTGCTACGAAAATGTTATGCCCGAAAAGTTGATCCTTATAAGTGTAGTAAAAATCGAGACTTCTATCTGACGAGGTTGATAAATTTTCTCGCCTGTACTGTGCTGAAGCTTGAACTTTCCCATCATTATAGCAACGATGTTGCATACGCCTTCCTTTCGTCGCGAGTTATACTCGCAACTCGAGCATAATCTATATCTATACTAATATACAGGGTTATTGGTAATTCGACGTATTCCCGTTAGGAGGTGATAGGGGTGACTATTTGTGATAATTTTAACCCCCATATGTATTATGCAAAAGTGAACCATTTTCGAGTTATCAAGCTTTTCAGCTTTTTTCAAAATAAGTCAGAAATGCAACATCAAAAATTTATTTAAAAAAAAGTATCAATTAAAATCAATTTTTTTCTTCTGATTTATAAAAACGATTAAACAGTGGTTATTTATCAACATTAAAACTACAATTATCGGTCCAACTTTAAAAATGCGAGACGATTAACGATATTACTTCAATATTTTTTGAGATTTTTGTCCACTAAAATGCCTTAAAAACAAAAAAAACTTATATCAAACTTGGCTTGCAGATTCTTTTAAAAACATAACCGTTTTCTTAGCTCTCCAACAAGGCATAACAACTAGGAACTTATTTTAAAAAACTGGAAATAAACCGATCACAAAGGAAGCAGGCGGAAATTTGTATTCGAAATAAACTTAAGGTCGTACTTTCAAATTTCCATAAAATTTATTAAAAACAATGCCCAATGTAAATAAAACAAGAAATATAAATTTAAAATTAAATTTAGAACCAGTAAAAGTTTAGTAATAACAACAATTAATAATAAGTAATAAGACATTTTGTAATTTAGCCTAATTAAAGTTCTTGCGAACTACTTCTTGCTCCACCAATCCGCATTGGAGCAGCGTGGTGGAGTATGCTCTAGACCTTCCGCAGAAGTGTTTGTGGGGGAGACCCGTGCCCAGCAGTGGGACGTCTATGGGTCGCAGCGAAAGATCTTGCTCGAAGGGACTTCGAGTCGCAGTCTCATTCTTTTTCTGAGGTGTAACTTAACTACCGAAGTGTTAAAATTACACTCACATTTGCAGGACATCCGTCTTGCTAGTAAATCATGTTTTGCCTTATAGCTAAAGGCACGTCTTCAAGCATTTAATTTGTTAAAAAAATTCGTAAGCGAGCAAAATTGGTTTATCGAGAAATTCTTGCACATATTGCACATAATGCAGAATAATTTGACTATTTCGGTAGTTAACTTACACCTCAGAAAAATAATGAGACTTTGCGTACGCAATAGGGGAAGTCCCTTCGAGCAAGAACTTTAATTAGGCTAAATTACAATATGTCGTAATTGTTACTTATTATTAATTGTTCTTATAACTTAACTTTTACTGGTTCTAAATTTAATTTTATATTTATATTTTTTGTTTTATTTACATTGGGCATTGTTTTTAATTACTTTTTTTTGGAATTTTAAAAAACGACGAGTTAGTTCGAATACAAATCTCCGCCTGCTTGCTTTGTGATCGGTATTTCTCAGTTTTTTTAAAATAAGTTCATAGTTATTATGCCTTGTTGGAAAGCTAAGAAAACGGTTATGTTTTTAGAATAATCTGCAAGCCAAGTTTGATATAATTTTTTTTTGTTTTTAAGGCATTTTAGTGGACAAAAATCTCAAAAAATATTGAAGTAATATCGTTAATCGTCTCGCATTTTTAAAGTTGGACCGATAATATTAGTTTTAATGTTGATAAATAACCATTGTTTAATCGTTTTTATAAATCAGAAGAAAAAAATTGATTTTAATTGATACTTTTTTTTTAATAAATTTTTGATGTTGCATTTCTGACCTATTTTGAAAAAATCTGAAAAGCTTGATAACTCGAAAATGGTTCACTTTTGCATAATGCATATGGGGGTTAAAATTATCACAAATATTCACCCCTATCACCTCCTAACGGGAATACGTCGAATTACCAATAACCCTGTATAAAGAGGAAAGATTTGATTGTTTGTTTGAATCGAATAGGCTTCAAAACTACTGAACCGATTTGAAAAATTCTTTCACTGTTGGAAAGCTACACTATCCCCGGGTGACATAGGCTAAATTTTATTTTGGAAAAAAATAGGGTTCCGTAAGATATTTGGGTTTTTCGGACACAACGTGTAAAAAAACAACCAGAAAAGTTACTTATTTTGCGTACGCTGCCTAAACTATAAAAGATAGAACCATAAAATGTTCTAATTAATTGTAGATCTTATAAATAAGTACGCGACACACTATACCTATCTATGTCGAGTGAGGCACAACAACCATTTTTTTATCTTGAATTTTTTTGGACTACATTTACTTACAGTTTATGTAGATAATATTTGGTCTTTGAATGATTAAAATTGGACGTTTGGTTTTGAAGTGTCTGTCTGTATGTCTGTCTGTCTGTTTCGCTTTCACGCCAAAACTACTGAACCGATTTAAATGAAATTTGGTACACAGTCTAGAGCCTGACAAAGGACATAGACACTTTAATTGGAAAAAAGTGTTGTAATGGGTTGAAAAGGGAGATGAAAGGTTGTATGAAAGTATTGTCATTTTCAGAACTAGAAGCATAAAACTTAAATTTTAGGCTGTTGATAAGGTATAATCCTTACTAATCCTATCCTACTAATATTATAAAGGGGAAAGTTTGTAAGTATGTATGTATGTATGGATGGATGTGTGTTACTTTTTCACGTAAAAAGTACTGAATGGATTTTAATGAAACTTTACAATAATATAGCTTAAGTATACATCAGAATAACACACAGGCTAAAATTTATAAAGATATTGTGTGAATTGTCCAAAATATGACGATAAGTGTCAAGTAGGTAAGTAGGAAAAAATCTACCATCTGCGAGCTATTCTGGCGTGCGCTGCCAAAACTACTGGACCGATTTCAAAAATTCTTTCACCATTAGAAATCTGCATCTTCACTGAGTGACATAGGCTATATAATATTACTAGGCGTAAACGAAACTATTGTTATAATCTATATATGTAAAATAAAGTCGTGTTAAATTTTTATTTTTTTAGTAACCTGACGCAAATAGGGTTTTTGTATGTGTATTATAATTTTGATTTTTATATAAAATACCCGTGCGAAGCCGGGGCGGACCACTAGTAATATTATAATATGCTTCATCTGTTCGTTCATACTTTGTCAATCCTTCAAACTAATTCTGAAGTACGTAAGTTTTCAACACTAATGCACCTGAGATTTTAATGTTTAGGAATGAAATAATTATTACCTACTGCTATCAAGTTGGTACCAATCAAATCACTAAATTATGTGATTTCGATTATTTTCTAAAAAATAATTATTAGGTAATATATAAATATTTATTATAAAAGTAGTTCTAATAAATAACACTTCCTTTATCAACACATATAAAAGTAAGCTATGTACCTACCCAAACCGAGCACTTTGATAAATGTGGTCATAATCGTGACAGAGGTTATGAGCGGAATATTATAACGCGATTAAAGTAATCGTATAAGCTTTGTTGGAACATTAAAAATTTCCACTGGAAACCCCTCATTAAATATGCTAAAGCTGACGAACAAAAGTGGATAATCTGTTTGGCGTCCGGCGAATTAAAGAAGCCGGCCGGTACGGAAGGTCTTTCACTGAGATCAAAGCGATTTCACGGCTTTGCTAATTGATCTTTGAATTTTAATGACGCGCTCTTCTAAATTCAGTTTTAATTACCTATCACTTCAGATGCCACTACAAACTTCAAGAAAAAATATCGAGGGTTTCCCGTATCTTTTCGAATTTGCACATAGTGTTCCTTTAACAATTCTTAAGGCTTGTAAGTTCCTGTAAGCCTTTCTTGCAAGCTCAACAAAATTGAGCTCCTATGTGTAAGTTGAAGAAGAATTTTAGATTTGTTGGTTACAAAAAATGCAGTAGATTTAAATTGCTTTTCGACGAGTTAGACGTAGACGCTTTGTACTTGGTACAGAGAAGATAACTGCATTAATTAAAATGTTCCTAGTATTTTTATTACAATTTATCACATAGCAGGATTTAGAGGACAACAAACATAATCATTGTCACTAAGCCCTGCAGTTCATATCTATCGCAATATCGTTAAGTACCTAATTTAATATCTGTTACCATTCTCCGCATAATTCTGATCTGTCTCTGAACAACCACAGTAAAAATATATTTACATGGACAACTCTCGCTCATTCTCACACTACATTCCTGATATACATTGTACACCAAATATGCATTTGAATACCTATTGGTTTTTTTTATATAAGATAGCAAACGAGTATGCAGCACTACGCATCCGCTGCCGCCCATTACCACGGTAATCTACTGTGAACAAGACTCAAATAGGGACTGGGCTGATTAGTCCAGTTAGCAGATGCTGTTTATACGTAGGGTATACTGAAAGTTTCTGAAATTGGCCGCTTACATAAAGTTAAAAAAAAAAACAATTTCTGTTTCAGTCAAAAATAAAGACTGTCATTTGTTTTTTGGTTCGGACGGTCTTTAGAAAATTGTGTGTCGTATAATAATTAATTTAACTCGTGTACATTTTCGCTCAATGATTTTTTACGATTTTCGCTGTGGCTTAAGTTAGCAAAAGAGTTGCACGAGACTTTAATAAGCTTTTGGTCATGAAATCCCAAGTCGCAGTTTTGATGTGGACATGTTCATCTCCATGACGATGTAGAGAAAGGTTGACCAACGACTGGGGTTGCAGAATCTAATATTGATACCGTACGACATATACTGACAATAAATACTTGTCAGCAAATTCTTACTTTATTAAGCACTAGTGGACGCCCGCAGCTTCGCTCGCGTAGAATTAGACCCATTAACGACGTCTGCCCGCATTCGGGTGGCAACCCACTTGACTTCAAAAACGGCAGTTTCATACTAACTTTGCACCCCCATTTTACCCCCTTAGGGGGTGAATTTTCAAAAATTCTTTCCTAGTGCTCCCCTACGTTATGAAAGGAACCCCTGTGCAAAATTTCAAGCTTCTAACCCTTATAGTTTAGTTAGGCCCTGCGTTGATATGTCAGTCAGTCAGTCAGTCAGTCAGTCAGTCAGTCAGTCAGTCACCTTCTCCTTTTATATATATAGATAGGAATGAGCATTGTGCAAACCATTTTTGATGTACATCTTAAGGATCAAAAGTTGTCCTTCACCATGATAACGCATCCTCACATTCCGCGAAGGTAACGGGTCTTCCGTTATTATTTATTAGATTATTTATTATTTATCAGAAGGCTTCGAATGTAGAACTGGTATCCACCATGCAGCCGAGACCTAGCAGCTTGTGAAGTCTTTTTGTTTTCAAAAATTAAAGACAAACTTAGAGGTGCACGTTTTACGAGGCTAGCGGTGAATGCGTTCCTCGAAGAAATTGAAGAGGCCTCTTAGGAAGACTGTTGGAATTGAAAACTAGTAAAAAGTTAGTATGGTTTCAGCGAATGCAAAATATATATAAAATATTTATGCAAGTAGTCAGGGTATTTACTTTGAAAACAATTTATTCATCCTTAGCCTAATATCCAGTCTTATTTATCATTATCCAGAGACTTTCAGTGTGACCTAAGTACCGATAATCAATCTAAAAATAATAAGTACCTAAATCAAAAAAATTCCATTCGCTACGGTCGAATGGAACTACCCGCAAATCGCTACTTGACAATTGCATTAGCTCATTGGGCTATACAAGCTGTAATGTTCACGCGGGGCCAGGCTTGTCATTTGGCGCATGCAACACTTTCGCAATGAGTTGTTTGGCACGCCGTTTGTAATTTGGCCTAATTACTAGTATATGGGAATACTTGAATTTTACCTGAGGCTCTTCCCGCGACTGTTATTTTTGTAGAAATGTTCTTCTAAGACTCTTGTATGATTAAGTTATTCCTTGCAGTGCTAGCTATCGTTTCCTACTACGAAAGAAAAATATCTCGATAGTAAGCTCAGGAAAATAAAAGTAATAAGATTTCCTTAATAAACCACTCCACGTACAGTATTTGTCTACAAATTTACTCGTAGTTTAGGAACCCTACACATAATTTTATCGATGAACTGACCTAAGAACATAATAATTATCGGTCAGTACTTTTACCTATTTTTGTTTGTTAGAAACAATTTAGACCTAACGAATGAGGTAAAATAACATAGAATGCATGCAGTTAAAATTTTAAGTAGAGACCTTCCACGATTACCCCTTTGTCTATGCTTGTAGTGTTATTGAAAAGAGCTTGTTGAGGTAGATAGAGGTAGAATACACTTGGGTCTGTGGGACCAACTAGCCCAGTAAATGCTAATGTCATGTAAACAGGGAAGCTACCACGGTCTTGTATTAATTCTCGGTTACATATCATAAACAAAGTAATCTTTGAAGGCGACATATCATGACAACGCTCATGTTTTGGTTTGCATCAGATATTAAGAAATAGTATGACCGTGTTTAATATGCCGGCTACCACAAAAATCCTAAAATATTCCCAAGTTGAATTATTAAATTGGTATTTTACGAACTAAACAAGTATTTTACCTCGGAGCCCCGCCCCTCTGGCGGGCAATGCAGCGCACTTTCTCGGAACTTGGTAATAGTTTCCGCGGCTCCCCTATTCGATGTCACGCTTCGACCGTTTTTCTTCAGAAGATTGCTAATATCTTGCAATCGTAACAAATGAACGCTTGCAATTCAGCCGAATTCCGTGTTACCATATTATTCGTAAAAACAATTTATTTTAGGTATTTCAAATACATTTTTATTAATACGTCGAGATTCCTCAAATATACAGCCTACAAGTTATTTACCACCTAGGTATTTTACAATTCATAGAATATTAACTATAGCGTGACCTGCTAGTGATTATTTGATTTTGCAGGCATATTTTCTCATTTTACATATAAAATGGGCATCTACATATTACAGTATAAAATAGAATATTTGCTGCTTAAAAAAGAAAAGAAAATGGGAAAATCTCATTTCAGATCCCAAATTGTTTCATGAGGATTTATCGTTGTTAGCTCCTGTAAAATATTATTATGGAGCAATTACAAGACAGTTTTGGCTTAAATATTACCTACTACAGCACTAGTTGTCCGTTGCAGATTTTCCTCATAGGCTATATATATATACGACGATTAAATTTATAAAATGTAAATAAGGAGCAACTGAATTTGAGCCATGCGCAAGGCTTCCAGGAATCGAGCACAGTTATTTTTGTCAGTCATTGTTGTCAGTTGAAAATGTTAAAATCGACAAAAATAATTAAGGTTTGAACAATTTAAAAGACAGGACAAGGAATTTTCCTCGCTATGGGTAGGTGAAAATTTAAGAAAAAAAAGTGCGTGCGTACAAAGTACACATGTCAGAAGTGAAACTTCTTTGGATAAATATTCAAATATACCTACACAAAAAAAGAATAAATATAAATATTCATTTGAAAGTCTTGTTGTTTCATTACAAAACTTAAGTTATGTTAGTCTTTTTAAGTTTTAATTTCAATTTTCATTTATTGCCATATACACTTACTTGTTTTATGTTCGCACCGCACGGTATCTCTAAATGACGATTCCGTTTAGCGATCTTTTATCTGTATTTTAAAAGCTTTTATTTAACTTCACTCGTATGTATTTATTCATGTATGTCCTGGAATCTTGCAATCAATATTTCACCCACTTCCACTGAAGCTATCGAGCTGAAATTTGGCACACATATTAGGTTCCGATGACAATGCATGAAAATAAAATAAAAAGTTATAAAAGCTATTTAAAAAAAAATTTTTTTAGAGTATAATTGTCTTATTTAGTCTGTCGTATATCTTTGGTTTTGGATTTTGTATCTGTATTTTACTCGTATTTAGTCTGTGGTGGAGCTTTGGATTTGACTTGTACTGTGCGACGTTCGCATATGAATTGACCTAAACGTTGTAAATACCAGGTCAAAAAATCCAAAAAAAAAAAACTATCTCACTGCATGCTACGGGACGCATTATTGCGTCAGATCCGTGATACAATAATGCGTCATAACCGTTTGATCCGTAAAAAAATTACCCTCATGCGCCTAAAGAAGTTTCACTTCAAAAATAGTATAAATAATGTAGTTCATAATTACTGGTTAAGACTGTCTAATATTTTATAATTTTATATTATTAACCACTTACTTAAAATGAAGTGTGCAGTTTAATATTTGGACTCCAATACAAATTCAGCATTTTTGACTTTTGAAACTGCAAATGGTTTTTAATGGGGATGAAATTTCTGACTAAAGTGAAATATTGTTTGTCCAGGCATAACGTGAAAAGCCAATCAATTTCGGGTTAATATGAGTGGACATCAAGAAATTAAGGAAGTATTCCAAGGATTCCACGTAAGGTAAGCTTCCGAAATATGTATCTTAATCCACGCGAGCGAAGATGCGAGCGTCCTCTAGTCATTAGCTACCTAATAAAAGCTTTGAAAGTTTGATTCAATACTTCATTTTACTAACCAATACTCCTTTAGGTGGTTGAAAAGAGAAATGGCGCTCAGTCAGTTATTAATAAAAGTCACGTTGACGTGACTACGAATCGGGTATCTAGTCAGAATCTAAAAGGCATAAATCTTCGCAACATAAGACAGATAAGACCACTCCGAGGCGCTAAGTGGAAAACTTGCGCTATGTAATTAACAATTCAACGGACTTCAGTCTGAACCAGGAAAACTACTTACGTTAAGGTTGTTTAAATTAGAAATCTTTCTTTCTTTTTACTATCAGCATTCCTCCTTTTACTTGGGTATCTTATTAAAACAAACTACACGAGCGAATACACCGAAATGTAAAGTTACAGCTACAGTATGTTTTTTGATAATGTTTCTATTTTAATTTTATTGGACTATTTTTTAGTTTGACGGAGACGCTAACGGAACGTCGCCTAAAGGAATGTGGTAGTCCTCGACATGGACTGGGAAAACACCTGAAGTGATTTTGTCTATACCTACGCGTGGATAAAGCATATGTTGTATTATTAATACATTACGACATCGCTAAAGTGAAAGCTCTATGCGTTCTTTACTCTGCGGAAATATTGTGCATGATGATTATAGAGTAGTTTAACTCTATATAATCATGCCATTCCAAATTCAAATGTGACATCTTCCAGTAAGTTCGAGCAAGGGATAGATGAACTCGATACGTTCGAAATTAAAAAAAAAACTGTTCCACTTTTTTACGACAATGATATAAGTGGAGTACCTATATAAGCCGATCGGGTGAGGAGGGGAGACAGTAGGACTGATCACGAGCGATAAGTGAACAACCGAAGAAGAAGAAGTCAAACCAAGTAAGAAAGTGGTGCTAAATAGTGGTGAATAGTGCAGTTAGAAGTGTCAAGTGCAGTTAAACAGTGGTGTAGGCTATTGTGTGTTTGCCGTGTATGGTTCAAGAGGAAAACATAACATCACATAACACATGTATTTCCCCGAAGGTGTAGGCTAGGTAGGGGTGTGTACTTTTCACCAGGTATATTTTGGTTCCATGTAATAAATAGGTGGTGAGTCTATTGCTATATACCGGGCATAAATCTAAACTCCGAGCTGCTACCGGGCATTTTAAGTTAGAAAAAAGGATTTTATTGATTTCTACCCCTAAGCGGTAAACTTAATTTTGATCAATGGCGCAAAATATTTAAATGGATTTAAATGAATCTTGATACACGAGTAGATAATATATAAAGTACTTTTCATGTTCCGTAGGGATGTTTGCATGTTTATTGTTTCAGCTCCTGTACCTACTTGATAACATTGTAAACATTCATAGGATTAAGATGAAAACACACAAGCAGACGTTATCCACATAACATCTATTTTATCCCGAAAATATGTTCCCTAGGGATGTTTCTAATAGTATATTTTTTAAAATTTTTGACAATCTAATACAACCCGAACCTTATCGAGCCAACTTGATAGTAGGCTAGACTTTCTCATTAAATTTCGAAATTATGTTATTTTTATGTTATCTTCAATTTCGAAATTCAGGCGGACAAAGTCGCGGGCAAAAGCTAGTGGACGCCCGCAGCTTCGCTCGCGTAGAATTAGACCCATTAACGACGTCTACCCGTCTAACGACTTCAAAAACGGCAGTTTCATACTAACTTTGCACCCCCGTTTTACCCCCTTAGGGGGTGAATTTTCAAAAATACTTTCTTAGTGCTCCCCTACGTTATAAAAGGAACCCCTGTGCAAAATTTCAAGTTTCTAGCCCTTATAGTTTAGGCCCTGCGTTGATATGTCAGTCAGTCAGTCAGTCAGTCAGTCAGTCACCTTCTCCTTTTATATATATAGATACACAAAGAACATTTTCGTTAAAACTTAAGTACTTAATGCTACGTGAAAATAGTTATTATTATACTATTATTATATGCAATTTTATAGAGACAATACACAAATTAAAAGATTTTTTTTTAGCTAGGTACATTTATTTTGGCCAACAGTAACACTCAGCACTCTTAATTCCCAAAAACCGGCCGAACTGTAATTTGAGAATAATATTATTACAGAGTGGGTTTGTTAATTAGACAACTTCCATCCCTGTGCGATGGCCACTCGAATACTGTAGTGCACTACAACCTGACTGTGAGCATAATAGACCTCCCCGTTAGGTATTCCATTATACAGTTCTAGAATTAAAAAGGTTACAATACGTACCAATTGTCGGTTTGTTATCGTTTAAAAAGATATTTGGGTATTCTGTCACAGTCGTGTCGTAGATGAACGGTAATTCTGCTTATGCCCGTTTTCACCAACATCCCCTAAATAAGTAACACTTATGTCAATTTAGATGACCCTTATGCGTAAATTCGATTTCACCAACCGTTAAGGGATACCTAAAGACTTATGTGTCACCTAAATTTTAGGGGCCCGAATATTCCTCCCTTAACCAGTCCCTAACTATGTAACTGATCTACTTGACGTGTTATTTTGTGAAATTTTATCAAAATGAGCAAAGATTTAACTGATTTCTTTGACTCCCTAATCAAATCAGTAATCCTCGATTTATGACTAGACCGCGAATTTATGAAGAGAGGCCAGACTTTTTTTAAAGCATGATGACAAATATTTTTGTGCAAAATATAGGTTTAAAGAATTATTAGAATTTGCTGATGACAGGTTAGTACTCATACCTACTTTTATTTTATAGATATTAGGTTACTTTTTTTCATACCTTTGTTTGTCTTCAGGAATAAATCTGTCTAACCCATCATTCAGTTACTGTGTGCTCTAAGATTTTATGCCACCGGAAGTCACTTGCAGACAATAGCTGATATAGGAGGAATCAGCATCGCTGCATGCAGCCGTATCATACAAAGGGTTTCGGAAGCTATTGTGACTTTACGTGACGTTTGTTAGGTGGAAGAGCCTATAGGGAACCAAATAGGTTTTATATGAAACCTAATTGGTTCCATATAGAGTTCGCACCGGGCAGTACCACTGCCCGCCACGGTACCTAGTACCATTTCTGCCGTGTAATAATTGTTTTTAAAGCAATTATGGTCCGGTTGGAAAGGTGTGGTTTCCGGTTACACTTCTTTAGAAGGGACCATCATAGTCCTCAAGGGTAGCAACACATCTGTGACTGACTTAGTACGAGACTCCTACTAACAAGTACTAACTGGACTATTACTAACATAAACTAACATGACTAACTTTCACTAACAGTCCCCAGTCCTCATACCTACTAACGAACTGACCAACTAATGTTCTAATTAACTCTCAACTAATTGGACTAACAATTCCAGTCCCTAATAGAGTCTTGTTCGAAGTCAGTCACAGTTGTCATGGGCGGCAACGGATGGGTGGTGCTGTAAGCTCGTTTGCTATCCTGTATCCATAAAAAAAAACGTGCAGAATTCGTAGTTTCCAACCAGCGAGCAAGAACAACGCAGTGTGAAGGTTGCATTAAAAAAAAATTGCTAGTCTAGTTTTCCCAATGTATATAATCAGCAGGCAAGTACCTAAATTATACTTATCATATTTATTGGCAGATAGGTTTACTAAGCCAAAAAATATTATAAACGGTAAGAAAAAAATGTTTTAGTATTCGTACAAGTGTTTTTAATTATTTTATATATCCTAGAATAATTACATTTAAGAAAAAGTCATGAAATATTGAAAAAAACTTAATCGGTAAAAAATCGGTAAATATACGGCTATGTTAATCCCTAAATTTTAAGTATAACCTAGTAAAGTGTCACTTAGCTTGGTGAAAACGAAAATTAAGTAAGTGTTGTTTTAGGGTATCACCTACACTAAATGGTACTTAGTAAGGGGATGACTTAAGTGTGGTTGGTGAAAACGGGCATTAGAGTTACACCGGCCCAATACTTAAGAGACAACAACGGCGATCTTCTTTTACATTCAATCAATAATTATTTTTACCCCCTTTTTTAAAACGAAAGCCAGTATCAAGCAACACATCTGTAATAAGTTTTGCTATGGTAAACCTTCTGATTCCTTGCACTTCTTTGATAATACCCTTGCAATGCAAACGCAATCAAACTCGGCAAACTCAAACAGTGAGGGTGTTCCCGTAAACGAGTAATCGAGTGTTCAATTGAGCAAGATCTCGATTATCCAGAAATTGAAATCGAATGCGGCCGGAGAATTGGAAACGAATCTTCAACGATCGTTTTTTGCTCCGCGTTCTAAAGAAGTCTTGCGAAACGGGTAGGTAAGGCTTTGTCTTCTGCTCATTCGTTTATCAATTCGATCGTCAATTTCCGCTTTTTGAATATTATCGAGATACCGAGTCATATTGTCCCTGCTCAATGTAAGGTAGGTTTTATTGATGGAGTTGAAATTCTGCTTCCATAATGCATATCCATGCTTCATTGCGTTCGTATGATATATTGTAACGTAGTTATGAATTTTTTATCACGTAGTATTAAACACGTCACGTTCAATATTTAAAAAAGTGTTTCGGCTAATTAACTTAACGTATGAAAGTTCATTCTTTTGGTTGCGGGTTTTTTTTATAATATTCATTAGGGGAAGTTTGGAGTTTAACATTCATCACAATGACATCCTGTCACTGATATTCACTGATAATTGGGCTACCCACTCGATAACTATTATATTTATGATTCTAAAATTCAGCGATTCATGAAAGGCCAAAACGAGGGTGTACTGCCCAATAAATAAATCTCAAATCTGCCGGAGAGTACAAAAAAAATTGAAAATAAAACCACGAATTCTAGCCTAAATCTATCAAGAAAAGTTAACTTTACGCTAGCACCAAGTATTTGCTCGAATTCATTTCTAGAATGACTTTCTATTGCTATGAAAAATTAGATTTTTATTTAGCAATTCGTGTAACACTGTCGTAGTCAGCAAGTATCTTTGTTTTGTTTGCCGAGTAGCTAATTACTCGCGGCCTTCGTTTTGTTCCTGCGATGTTGAATGATACAGCGAGTGCAAACACGAAAATGAAGCTCTAAAGTTAAATGTCAATAGCGCGGTTGTAACATGGCGGTAAATTTGATAGCGGAACTACGCACTTCTTTGAATAATAGGAAGTTCTAATTACAAAAAAAAAGTGACTAAATATTTATTGAAGTGAAACTTCTTTTGGCGCATGAGGGTAAAATTTTTACGGATGAAGCGGATATGACGCATTATTGTGTCACGGATCTGACGCAATAATGCGTCACGCAGCATGCAGTGAGATAGAGCGAACCTCGCACAGTACAAGTCAAATCCAAAGCTCCACCACAGACTAAATACGAGTAAATACAGATACAAAATCCAAAACCAAAGATATACGACAGACTAAATAAGACAAAAGACAGATAAAAGATCGCAACGGAATCGTCATTTAGAGATACCCTGCGGTGCGAACATAAAAAAACTCACTATTCTACCTGCGAATACTCTCTCTATCCACAAAGTACAGTATCTCTGCCCTGCGTCGCTGTCAAAGCAAAACAAAACCGTATGAGTCAAAAATAACAGGTGACATCTGGTCCTGGTTTGCTATTTTTAATGTGAGTAGATATTGTAAGTGTATATGGCAATAAATGAAAATTAAATTAAAATTAAAACTTATAATTATAAAGACTAACATAACTTAAGTTTTGTGATAAAACAACAAGACTTTCAAATGAATATTTATATTTATTCTTTTTTTGTGAATATTTGAATATTTAGCCAAAGAAGTTTCACTTCTGACATGTGTACTTTGTACGCACGCACTTTTTTACTAAATTCACTAGCGAACCACTTGTTTGGAATTAATTTAATAGACTTTGAGATTTTTCTTGAGGTTTCGACTTATGTACAGTATTTCGAAGCTCGTGAGCTTGGAGACACGGATTGACTTTTTCTGTTCAATGTTCATATGAAACTAGAATGTATCAAATAACAACATTTAGAATTCAGTTGTTTTTATGATTTCTTATCAACGGTTCAATGCAAGGCACAAATCTTTTCTTTTAACTGGGGGCAAGAGCGTACTTGATCAAGAATTGCATTATATGGCATTTTATTTGAATAATCAAGAACACAATAACCTATTTTATTGTACTTTTTGGAGATCCGCGCTATTATCACTATATGTTATGATAAATTTTCATAACTAAAAAGAGTTGAATATTCTTTAAGTGTTTATCAGCTTCAAGAACATACTTAATTTCCCTGTTTTGACAGAAGGCTGGAAAGCCGTGTATTGACAAATCATTAAACACTCTAATATGTTGTTTTACAAACAAACGTATTCCTAATAATAGGAGTTTATTCTTCAATCTCCTTGAAGTCTCCTAGGAAATGACCGATCGCCGCAAGACACAGTTGTCAAGCCGCATAGAGACACTAGGCTGTTAACTGACTAATTTACAAGCCTATATTGTGTGTAGATGGTTAATAGTGTTCTGACAGTAGTAAGTAACAAAATTGGCATATGAACCTTATTTATGTTAGTTAATTACTTGCTAAAGTCAAGCTGCATGAACTTGCACATAAGCGGAAGATTATCACGATGAAAGTCTGACTTAAATGTTATTTGTGTTAGAAAAAAAAAATATTAATGGCGTGTCTGCGCCTTTCTTTACGTCAAGAAATATTAATTTTATACCGAATAACATGGCTAACGAATATTGACTAAATGAATATTCCTATTAACTAGACAAAACTAGTACCTCGGTATTGGTTGCCATATCCATCCATCCATCAACCTTTTGAGGTCCACAGCTGGGCATAGGCCTCTCGTAAACGAGACCACGCCGACCGGTTCTGTGCCTTTTAAATCTTTAAGTCGTCTGTCCACCTTGTCGAATTTTGGTATGTTTGGTAAGTGAAGAGATTGGTAAGTGTGAATTATATTAAAAACAGCCACAAAATAAGTTAGATACGACTTGTACTGTGGTTAAAAATGTTTTAATTCCAGGCAATGAAACAAAAGAAAAATTTCACTTTCCCTACAATCAATGAAATAATTTGTTCAAGAGACGCGAATATTAAAAGTCGTATCCAAATTTATGCAAATAAAATGAACCATCATGCTTCGTTACACAGTAGGTATCGGCCGTTAGAAAAGGATTGTAAAGTTCCTCAGACGGATCTTTAATGGATGATTTCGTTATTACGTTTTTAATTAAAATGTAACATCTATTACCTGATCCAAAAAGAAATTCTTTTCTCTGGAATTTTAGAGTCTCTTTGTTTTTGGCGTGTATCACGTACCGTTCACGTATAGAGTAGCGTCCATAGCCCAATGGCTCGCGTCGATTCAATATGATCGAAAGAGTTAGGTAAGTAACGACGGGTGCGGTCAGTTTGTGGATGGGTTAGCGGTCGCTAGTGGCAAAATTTCATGGACGCTACCGTGCTTCAGAGGGCACGTAAAGCCGTCGGTCCCGGTTGTTCTCAATGGTGGAAACAGTCGTTAAGCCTTGTCGAAGACCTTCGGGTGGCTTAAGAACATTCGACACTGGGTTGGCCACTAACCTCTCCATCAATCCACATTGGAGAAGCGTGGTGGAGTATGCTCTAGACCTCCCGCAGCTGTGTCTCTGGGGGAGACCCGTGCCCAGCAGTGGGACGTCTATGGGTCGCAGCGATACGTATAGTATACCTACTATACGTATCTTTTTATCTTATCTTTTTATATGTAGCTTTTCGGAATGAATTTGATCGAACTAAATCTCAAAGTACTGAAAATGAGATTTAGTATAACATTACAACGAGCAAAGATAGGATTACCTCAGGCCTCATTTATTATTCAGTATAATAAGCGGTGCACTGATATTTATTGCTTCTTCCCCCAAATGACGGGTAACACGATCAATACCCACAGGGAAAAACCATGACTCGACATATCAGGAGCGCCTGGAGTGTCTGGACGGTGCAATGTGATGTGATGAATTATAAATGAGGGAAGGCATACATAAAACCATCCATTATTCCCATTAACTTGATCTCTACGATTTTACTAGTAAGCTAGATAGCTCAAGGTGATAATCTCGTTTTAACGTTATTTATCCGACTGCGCGACGCAAAGTAAGGTACTTTGTTTATAAGTCAATGTATGCGTGTTTATTCCTCTATGGCGTTCAGATTCAGCACAACAACAAATACGCCATGTTGTCAAAATTATAACAAAAAAATCAACGAACTATATCATTGTAAAGGTATTAAAAGCACATTTAAGGATTCCTTTATCATTTTTTATTTTAAATTACATATAAGGATGTGTAACGATTCCATTCTCGCTAGTTATCTTACGAGTACTTATATGTTGTTTTAAATCCTTGAATCCGAAATTGTTCGGTGAAAACACCGAACACCTGATTCAGCGGTCTGACCATCGCATATTAATATAATTTTAAATCTTCCAAACATGCAAGTACAGTCCCTCAATCAAATTAAAAGAATGCACGACGCAACTAATGAAAGTTTAAATGCAATAAAGAACCTAGGTGTCGACATTAGCACACTGGAAAAACTTGTACTTACCTACAATAATATTACTCAAATTTAAATTACTTACCTATAGTAATTTAAATTTGAGTCTAACGTAATTATCTACCATCCTCGTACTCAATTCATCTAACATACACACATACAATTCTAGCAAACATACATTTCCAATAAATTTCTAGGTGAAAATCCTGTAACAGCAGTTTGCAGAGCTGTCGAAGTGCTCGATAGCGTCCCTCGCTATCCCTCCGACAACAGAGGTTTCTCGTTGTCTTCCTGAAATCTGTTACCTACTCTGGATTCAATTCTATTATAGTAACATTTAATCAGAATCAACATACGAACGATAAGGTAAAGTGAAGTCCTCTTATCGAAAACTTCATAATAATATATGGAATGTTTCATACTGAAAAAATTTACAGTCGTGCTACGAGTATGATTTATTTTGACTTGTAAACAAAATTAAAAGTCAAAGTAAAATATATTTTTTTCGCTAGAAATTTATTAAGAACGCTCGACCAAATGTCAAAAACAATGATAGTATAGGATGGTGAGGTAAACTAATCCCATGTATTAGTGCAAGACTAACACTAAAATATCTCTGAATCAAGTAAACATCTCTATTATGCTACCCGACAACCTTTCTGGTTGTAAATTAGAATGGAAATTACTACATTCAGTGATTTTTAAAATTGTACCTACCAGACCACACTATTTAAATCTTTCTGTCAACTAAATCAAAGATGACCTAATCTTGCATAAAAGACAATGACAGATTGGCCCCAGATATTGCAGGCATGTACTTGCATTTGCACTGAATACATAAAATAAACAAAGCGTTTATCGTAACGTCTACCCAAATAATAACTCTATTACAATAATTTATCTGTAACAAAAACAAAAAAATATTAATTTACTTTAATAGTACCTAATACTGGCTGTTTTTGTGCCTTTGCCTTAAAAAAAAAGCGCTGATGAGCGCGCATCGTTATTTTGTGAACAAGTAAAAATTATTTCGCGCGCTTTTTCTTTTCGCTGTACTTATTGTTTTTATTTGAAAATGTCGTTAAGTAATGATGAATTTATAAATTTATTTCCTCGCAAATATGTTATAAATATATGTACGGCTCCCGTGAAATGGACAGAACGCTGAAATAATCGATTGAGGATTATGATCGGCCGGACTGCGGGTGAAGTTAAATTTTGATTACTGGTAATCTTTGGTGTAGCTTGCTTATTATATTTTAAAACATCCCTGGGTATAGAAATTCTGCACGTAATAACGATTAGTTGAGGGCGGAGCCGCTGGGAAAGCTAGTAACTTAATATTTAAGTTTCCGTGCTTTGATTATATATTACTATCGTAAATTTCAATGTTATTTAGACCCTAAATCAAGTGTTTGTTAATTCTGAGGCCAAGTTAGTATGGGCCGGGCCCCTTATCCTTTGTCACTAACAATTAATACATTAAAAATTTAATAGATTCCTATTTGAAATTCGAACTTTTAACATTTTTGTTACAGTTTTAGTTATTGTTTAACTTTTACTTCGTTTTGTGAGTTACTTCGTTCGAGTGGAATTAGACAAAATAACGGTATTATTTTACAACTAGTTGTCATCCTCCTCGTTACGGACCAACTCTACCCTTCCAACTTCATTCATCATCAACACCAAGAGAAATTCCCGGGATAAAAAGTATCTACTTATTCCTTAATAAATAAATACCATGGACATACCATAGTTATCTGACATACCAAAATTAGGCGCGAACCTGTACTATAGGTGCCAGATACTGATATACATACATAGATATATTTTTAAATACATACTCAAATAGATAATTTTGACACCCAGACACAGAAAAAACACAAGTGTTCGTCACACGAATATTTGTCCTGAGTGGGATTCGAATCCACGACCCCTGGCGCAACAGGTAGGTAGGGTCACTACCGATTGCGCCAACGGGCCCGTCTTCTTTATTTTTTTATTAATTAAACTGGCAAACACTTGAATTAGATGAATAGAATATACTTAATTAAAATTACATACTTCATATTGTAAAGCAATTCTATTAAAATTTCAGGATAATCTCAACATTTTCTGGGAATGCTTCTTGATAACATCAAAATCTGTCAGATAACAGAACAATAATTACTTGAGGTCACTTTTTTCAGAACTTTCCACCCATTATTAACCCTATGTGCATTGAAAATACAAAATCGTTTATGTATTATAGAACATAATTATCACCATCATTATGATTCACCCAAATACTTACTAATACTACTTACTTACTACGTAAGTGACTTAAAAAATAAAAATATCAACAGTTATTTGATTCAATTTTTTAATCTTATAAAATACAGAAAAACGGACAAACATGTACCCAATTATTATTGTTAGGTTTAACTCGGTTTTTTTTACGGGTACACATTATTCTTAGAATTATCATAAATTAAATGAATAATAGCTTTGAGTTTGTAGGAAACTTTAATTATTATTCTCATGTAAAAAGTTATTCGTAGATAATTTCATAACTGTTATTTATAATATAATTTTAGATTCAAACTGTTACCTCAGCATTCAACTTCACACATATTTAATCTGTGGCCACCGCCGCGTTTAGTTCGACAGCCGTTCTAAATATAGAAAGGTTTTAGTGATCATTAGGAAATCATCAACTATTGTTCTAATCAACGACTATTCTTTTACCTTACAGGCTAACCAAGTTTTTTTGAAAGAGCCGATTACCCAGTAATAAATTATTACTTTTTTTGATTCATGATTTTAATTTTGTATTATAATAATAGTCATAATTTCTCCTTTTTGTATTTTTTAGGGTGCATTTGGATGAACTATTGTGGATTCTCTAACAAAAACATCCGAAGTACTAACTTATATTATAAGGATAACTTTGAATATTTTGGGTAGCCTACCCATTTTATCGGAGCAAATCTTGGATTTATGGCTTTCACTTGCTCTTGCTTTTACCCCTTATAAGATGGTAATACGTGGCAGGCAGGTACACGCGGGAAGAGTCGTTCAATTTAAGAGGATTCAACAGCCAGAAGCGGGATTAGTCTTGAGGGCCTTTTAAGAAATCTACCGAAATAAAGACATTCCCAACAAATGTTACAGAATGGTGAATTTATTTGCATAATTCAGCAAACCTAAATCCTTTGTCCGCACCGCCGTTGAAATAATAAATTTCCTCCATGTTCTACGGTCCAAATGTTCTATCCGAACAAAATTATTTAGCTTTTCAAAAGCTTGCTTTAGAAGGAACATTTCCACCTAGGTTAGATAATATATCTTTGAGTCGGTTTAGTTCGGTTATTAAAGCGAACTTCGTTTGGTTCGAAAACCTGTTTAACAGACGATAAAGTCGAGTTATTTTCATAGTTGCCAATACAGTAGAATTACAATAATTTCGAGATATTTGACCCCGTCGCATTGTGTATTCCGATCGTACGCGACGCCGGCGATTCGACCGCGAGCACAATATGTGTAAATTTAGAAAACGTTTTCGGCACATTATTACGTTTAGGGATTTTCTAGGAAATTGCCTTATTACCTTTTTGAGTTCAATTCTGAGATAGGATTTACTTGGATCAAATAATTTTGTGTAAATCCTTTAACATTTCATCAATGTGACAATGATGCCGCTGCATAGCTGAATGTGGTCCATTTTAGGATCTACTGCAGTATAATTCATGTGATCCCTTTCTGTTGTGTTTGTTGTTTTTATATTTTTAAACTTTTTTTTGTATTTTAGATCCTGGTTGTTTTCAATGGTGCAAAGTAATTGTTAAGCCTTCGAAGACCTTTCGACACTGGGTTAGCCACTAACCCCTCCACCAATCCGCTTTGGGGCAGCGTTGTGGATTATGATGTAGACCTCCCACAGGTGTGTCTATGGGAGAGACCCAGTATTAATGACATCAACGTAGACACAATTTATTTTAGTGAACCATACATTGTATGCATGTTTTTTGGCATCTTATTCACTTATGCGTTGCTTACCAGTTGAGCTGCCGCTCACATAATTTAATGCGTAATAATGTGTTTTTTCGCTCTCATCGACCAGCATGTGAAAACCCGTGAAGATTCTGACTGTCGTGCCTTGGTATACTTTGGTAGTCCAAAGACGAATCCGATGCATGGCTGGTATTAAAAAAATATTAATTTAATTTTTTGTGTTGTTTGTTGATGTATACTGGTGTATTGATATTGTTTGAAAAATTTGTTAAGCTTAATATCGAAAATATTAAAGAATACAAAATTTATGAGCCGATAGTGGCGCAGGTCACCTCCAGCGTCTGCGCGCCGCCTGCATATTTGATGCGCCATCACAGGAGAGCTGTTCCAGCTAGCTTAGGTATATGCGTTACTTTTATAAAAATCTTTTCTCGACGAAAACTGGTTCTTTGATACTGTTAATTTAAAGAGGACAATACAGTGAGCCATTTTTATTAAACCTGATTAATTACTTTCTGACTGAAACATACTAGAACATAATATTCGTTACCCAATATTTTGCTAGGTCTAGGTGTATATAATCCCACTGCAACACGAATAATATTTATGTATTTAGTTTTTAGTTTTTAGGTATCCAGTAATAGTAAGCGTTCAAAATCCAATCAGGGAATTTCAAGTTATAAAAACTCAATAGTAGTTGTCCGTCCCGGTTGTAGTGTACTCCTAACTATGTGAATGTAGTGAACGTATTTCTGATGCACTTTACGTAGTTAATTATTATATCGGCTCGCTGCAAGCACTACGTCTTTCACCCGCGCCTGTCAGTCTGTAATAGCTAGCTACTAATATACTAATCTGTGGTCTGTAACTGACTCACCCCGCGCGCCCGCGCAATGCTTGGACGAGACGACAGAGAACTAAGAGTATATTTATTATTTACTAGTCAATATACTACACCGGTGATGGAAACCAGGACCAGGAGCTTAGTAGTCGACCATTAGACAAACGAGGCAGCTAATAAGTTATATTGTTATTTAATGTTTCTCCGCATTTACAATACTTTATTACCTATAGTAAATAAAAAAATAGTAAAAGCACTTTTCCCAGCACAAAAATATTGATTAAAAGTACGTCAAAGAACCTATTGCGTAAATCTATAAATTACGTATTTTTTACATTTGTTACCTAACTTAAGTAGAGGTCGTTTTGTTGTTGGTCGTGTATATTTTTTATTCTCATAAAGGTACAAGTACCTACACCTATGGTTATGTTACAAATGTTTTCATTTTTAACCTTTGAGTTCATACAAAATTGCTTATCATCTCATTTTATTCAATAATGTTTCCTATTACGAGATAATTTAAAAACCCTTGTACTGTTGACGCAGTAAATAGAAATTTGCAAATTGACAAGAAAAAGTTGGAACTTCCAGGGGACATTGCAGCTAGACAGAAATAGATTACTTTTCTTTCCCGTTAGTGACAATAGTTTGTTGTGTTCTCAACATGTTTAATGTTTTTATTTAGTGTACCTACGACGCAAAATGGTTGATGATTGTAACAATTATTTTGCTGTTATTTAGAAAGTTAAAATATTTTTTGTTGTAATCATGTAAATTAACATTGGTGATTCAATGTCATACTGGGACTTAGCTTCGGTAAGCTTATGGGGTATGACGTACCTATAAAGTTTTGTTCATATTTTTAAAGCACGAGGCGATAGCATCTTTGCCCAAAAATATTCTTTTTTATTTTACATCTAGGATTTTCTAGCTTATACCTATATGTAGTATTTAAGAATTACATTTTATTTTATCACTGCATTATTTTCAAATAACCGCATCCGTAGTTTTTGAACAAATCGCAGACATACAAAATAATATGTGCGAGTGTGTGTAGCGTTACACATAGTACTTTCATACGGGTTGAATACAGAATATATATTTTTTCTCAGTCGATTTAAATAGGTGCAGTATAACACTGTCATTCTCAGATGGTAGGTAAAATGATTCGTTCTTTGTTATTATAAAATGGGAACTGGTTTATTGAACAACTGTAAATACAGTTTCAGTCTCAGCGTAATTAATTGTCAACTTATACATGCTAGGAATCACTAATTGGTACTTTCAAAAGCTAAACAAAGGTCTTCCTTCGAATCAAATATAACATATATCCGATAGCAGGTACAATTAATGTAGATATGAGATCGTTTTATGTATGGACCTTAATTGTAATTTGCTTTGAATTTAGGTGCAGTCTGTGAATGTATGTGTCTGTGAGCTAGTTTAAATGTTTATGCGGCTTTTGATAAATAAATGGCTATTGTATTTTGTTTTATTTAATTTCTACATCCGACAGTGTGCAGTGTACATCCTGAGCTGGCAGCTTAACATAGGAAGTCGAAATAATTTCATTGGCTACAGCAGATAAGTGCGTACTTCCCGTAAGATTATTATTGGTATTTAGGTAGGTAATGCATTACGGTTCATGACGTCATAATTTAACCTCATAGCGTGTATAAGATTATTATTAGGTCAATTACACACTGCGTCAAATGTCAGGAAAATACGATTTCAAGGATTCGAAGCACGTACGAGCGAGGTATAGCGAACGCACAGAACAGCTGTAAGAATGCCTCACCCGCCTGGTAGGTAAATTGTTTCGCTTGTTGTTTATGTTACTAGCTTCAACAACGTGCTTGGTTTGTCAAAAGCGTACCTAATGTTTTCACTTTCATCTTGAAACACAAGACAACTCAAATGTTGGCGACAATTAAGTAGCGGCTTACTCGAACAACTATGTAGTTTCATATATGAGGATGTCTCGTTCTCCTCAGTAATCGTTTAGTGTATCGTTGTAATCGTTACTTGAGCATCAGAGAAAGCAAAGGTACAATAATTAATAGTGAAATACTTTATATTTGTCACCAAACAGCACAATAAGGTATTCAAGTATACGACTCACGTACAAACACGATACAGTACCTACAGCAAACGCGCTAAACAACTATCAAAATGTCTTACTCGGCGGATAGGCAAATTGTTTAGCTTGTTGTATTTATGTTACTAGCTTCTAAAACGTGCTTGGTTTGTAAAAAGCTCTATGTATATTTTCACCATAGGCTTCTGAGTCAAATATATTATTGAGGACACTCCATTACAAATCTATCTCAGAAACGGCAGGAACGAAGGAAACGAAGAGGCAGGGATTGAATTCAAACACACAACAAACACTGATAGTTCTGGTAAGTAAAACTTTGATTTGTTCAAACGAGATTTATTACATTATTTCAAGATCATTTACTTAGTTAAATATTAGAAAAAACACTTTAATACGATTAGATTCTACTCACGCACGTGTGCGGTACAGCGAACCCACTGAACAGCTGAAGAATGCCTCACCCAGCTGGTAGGTAAATTGCTTTGCTTGTTGTTTATGTTACTTGCTTTCAAAACGTGCCCGGCTTGTCGAAGACTTACCTAATAGTTTCACTGCTACCAATGCCGAATCAATTTTTAATATATTTACTAGACATACATTGGAGGAACTCGATTCTGTATATGCTAAATATGCTTTACCTATATGCTAAATTTAATGCATACCTAACGTTTTTTACTAGAAATTTGTTTACACCCGTAACTGAGGTATAGGAACACTTGTTTGAATCAGTGCATGTTTTAAGTTTTTGTTTTGGTGTTTATCTTGTTGGTGTAACTTATTAAATAAATAAATAAATAATAAAAATACAAATGAACCATCTTGAAAAGCGCATTATATGTATTTGATCTCGCTTCTATCTACGTCTGTTATGATGCCATTTGTGCGTGTCTAGGCGTGCCGGTATTTGCTACCTTGAATAGGAGATATTCTGGTCAGAGAATATGGCCCGAGAGTATAAAACATTTTCATCAAAGGCACGCATCGATGTAGCGTTGACTATGAGCCAGGTTTACGATTTAATATTAACTTAATACACACATCAACGATATACTCGGCGTCGGGCTTCCAAGGTTAGAAATTTGATAAATTGTTTGATCACGATTGATATTAACGGCCTTGTTCTGTAATCTATTTATTTATTTATTTAAGCTTTTCATACACAAATTGGTACAAAGGGCGTACTTAATACCTACCAGGCGGCATTTTCCACCAGTCAGCCCTTGGTGATGGTGAAAGGTTGACGGTGTGCCGAAAGTATACCGGATGCAATAATTGAGGAGGCGCTCCAATTTATTCAGAAATTCTTCATTAAGGTCTGGATAACAAACGTCACCATAATTAATAATGGGAACTACTAGCAAGTTAACTAGCATGAGTCTATTTTTCATAGGGAGATTTTTTTTAGTCTGTATAGAGATGCAGAGAACCAGTGACTTAATTTATATGCACTCTCCAAGACAAAGTTTTATCTATATGTAAACCTAAGATTTTTTCAGATTCTCTCAGAGGGATGACAGCGCCGTTGTAGATAATGGGTTACAAGGTCGCTTGGTCAATCTTAGTCAGGACCCTTAAACTGCCCACAATAATCGCTTAACATTTCGATGGGTTTATCAACACCCCATAATGTTGTGACCATTCCTGCAACTTACTCAAATTCCGGTTGATTTTTGAAATCGTGCTTTGAAGGTAATTTACATCGTATCGTATTTGCGTATAGTTGAAGGTCGTCCGCATTTAATACGAGCAATCCAGCAAGGGTGTGAGTTGGTTGATAAAATAGAAAATTGATTTGGAGAGAGGATTCCACCTTGGGACACGCCAGTCAAAGTTTACCCATTCGGAACATTCTTGTCGCGAAATGACTGCTTGCTGACGGCTCCAAAGATATGATGTAAACCATGAAACAGCAGTGGAGGAAAAACTAAGACGCTCTAGGGTAGAAATTAAGATATTCCTCCAGAATATTCCGTATATTCCTTCAGAAATAAAAAAGATTGGTATAATGTAAATACATTGTTTTTAATAATGTTTCTGTAATGAATCTCACAGCAGAAAGTTCCTGATTAAGTAGATATATCTATAATTAGGTTCTAAAGATACACTTTCTGTCAGACGAAATATTTAATACCCTTTCATACTAGAGGTATAATGTACGATGCTAGTGTTACAGTAAGAAGATTTCATTTCCAAAAGGTATGGCTATTAAAATTGTATCCATTTAGCACGTGTGAACCATGTTCAAATTAAAAAGAAACCAACTAAATAGCAACAGGTGAGAAGGCTTAAACCCAAGGACTTAGGTAATACACTAGCGTGAGAGCTGCCTCTCCAGAACGTAATCGTGGTTGTGCATTCATATGATGGCTGAAAATAATACGGAGCTACTACAAACACGTGCTCCGGAATAGATAGCCTTAGTTCCAATATATCAATAGTCACCTACGTAGCATTTGTGAATTTGCCAGAGTTATACAGTAGTCTTGCTTTGTGCAAACACGATCTGTAGATTAAACCTCGTTCAAATATATTCGTAGTTGGAGATCGTTGAGTAATAAGAAAACAAAGAAGTTGCATAAATAAAAAATAAAAAAACAAAACTCCCGACTGCAAATCATTGAATGAATCAATCAATCAATCAATTTATTTGTATGATAAGGTTATGTACAACAGGTGGTAAATGTAAAATTAAGTTAATAATAAGTTAAGTTCATAATAATTAAATTAATAACAAAATGTTGTCTTCGTACTTATCCACGAGCGCTCTTTGTGAGTAGAAATAATCTTGTTAGATTATTTGTCTTTGAACTGCACATTGATATCTGCAAAAATATTTTTTTATTTTTAATTGCTGTCTAACCGATTCAACTACGCTTATCTTGAGAAAATCTAGTAGGCTTAATTGAGTGTTAAACTTTCTAGCATTGGCAAGACTTAATTTGTGTATCGCTATTTAAGCTTAGTACCTAGTTAATGAAAAAATGAGGAAACTTTACAATGAAATGTACATTAAATGTCATCAAGATCTGAATCAAAATAATTACCTAAAACCAGCGTAGGTACTACCTACTCAAGAACTTCAGAAAAGCTCGAATCGTTGGTGAACACGCTAACTTTTCTTATTAATTCGTAGTTAGGGCATCGTTATTAAGCCTACATTACAGCAGATTGGTATATTACCTGTAATCTCATTATCGTATGGATTAGTGCTTTCTGTATTCTTTTGTAATTTTTATTATGAATAAAAATGAATAACGTATCATGAATGTTTCTAGCGGAGAGTAAAATTAAATTAGAACGAAATATATAAAAAAAAACAAGCTGACCCCGCAAACGTTGTTCTACCATATGAAATGTCAAAGTGACGCGACTCTTCATGTAAATGATAATTTATACAAAAATACTAAAATAATGTTTAAAAAACATTTTCCAGTGGTACAATTGTGAATCTAAACCATTCTCGAATCCCGTTAAATACGCACAAAAAATTTCATCAACACAAGAAATATAAAGATTATGATTGTAACAAACTACACAATATAAAGTAGCAAAATAATTTATTTAAGAGTACTTTACTAATTCAGATTGAGTATCTGTATTCACCAAGCAGTTAAAAAAAGTTAATTCAAATTTATAGTTCATAATGAGAAAAACAGAATTATTAATTTAAAAAGTCAGTGTTTGTGTTATTTTGACTATCCGTGTCAACTTTTAAATAATAAAATCAGCTTTATCACAAACCTATAGCAAAGTCCAAACAAACCTAGATTTTATTAGAACCAGTTGCTTTGTTTACCAATAAATTTTTGATACCCTCATGCTAGTTTTGTTTTAGCGGAAGTAAAAAAGAGGCTGAAAATTAAAATAAAACTAGCATAGAAATTTATAATAGCGAGAATCTTTTGAAGTATCTTTTTTACTGCAGTATTTAAATTATCCAACGCGAACGACACGGTACATTGGGAAAATGTTGCGAATAAATAAAAGCTGTCCTCGCTAATAGACGTCAAT
This sequence comes from Carterocephalus palaemon, assembly GCA_944567765.1. Classification (NCBI taxonomy): domain Eukaryota; kingdom Metazoa; phylum Arthropoda; class Insecta; order Lepidoptera; family Hesperiidae; genus Carterocephalus; species Carterocephalus palaemon. The sequence continues at coordinate 6,638,218 of OX155645.1, forward strand.
CGAATAATCGTCTGATTGTTGTTACCTCTGAATCATATAAAAGCGTTTTCCGTTTATATGATTACAACAACGAGTACGTGCTCACTGTGCAATAATATATGCTATTGACTGCAGACTGTACATACATGGTCAATAAAAGACATAAGCTACGGTAATTATTGAGACTAATTTGTCATATCATAATCTACATATCCAGTTAAATTTTTACAACACAACAAGTACAAGCGTCGGTGCGGCTAGTCCAGAAGGGACTCACGATCGAGCAGGGACTCACGCGATTTTTATTCATCACCACTAACTTCGCGTTCGCGATCCTGCTATCGTTTAAAATTGGACGATTACAAAAAAAGGCAAAAAGATACTGTGCAGTGTTTAACTGTTTAGGTACGGATTGCAATCCAAATTAAACTTTTTTTACGCTTACTAAGGACTCTGATCTACGTTACATATAGTGGATATTATTAGAATATATCAGAATTAAAGGAACTTATGTTTGCTATCTATAAAAGGAGAAGGTGACTGACTGACTGACTGGCTGACTGACATATTAACGCAGGGCCTAAACTATAAGGGTTAGAAACTTGAAATTTTGCACAGGGGTTCCTTTTATAACGTAGGGGAGCACTAAGAAAGGATTTTTGAAAATTCACCCCCTAAGGGGGTAAAACGGGGGTGCAAATTTAGTATAAAACTTTGCCGTTTTTGAAGCCAAGTGGGCAACCTGAACGCGGGCAGACGTCGTTGATGAGTCTATTCTCCGCGAGCGAAGCTGCAGGCGTCCACTAGTTTCGTTATAATTATCGAAACAGAGCGTCTTGAAGTTCAATCAAATTTTTGTTGCAAACCACCGGTGGAGGCCGATGTGGAGGGCTTGTTTACAACAGTCTGGCGTTGTTTGATTGAATTTGGGGAGTGAATTTTCTGTACTTCTACTATTAAGTATTCTGTGGTAGGTAAAATGCAAGTCTCAAACAACAAATTCTTGTTCTTGCATCAGTGTAGATATTCATCTACACTGGTGATTAATTATTTGAATTAGCACAGTTTGGATTATTACTAATTATTAGGAAAATTAATTTTCACATTAGTTGCAAAATTAAAGGGAAAATATTATGAATTAACCATTTTATTTTGGAAAGAGATCCAAACTCAGTAGTGGACTACTGCAAAATGGAGTATCGATAGATAAAGTATTTTAAACTATTAAACTGTTGAACTGTTGTACTGAAGGAGACATTGTAGTATAACTAACGTCTAAAACCAATTTGATTTGTTTATTTTATCTTAATAAAACCTGTTAAATATATAATTCCTAAATAATATTTGACTATTTGATATATTCATTCTTTAATTCCTAAATAATTAGATATGTATATGTTTTAATTATCTAATCGTATGTAACATACATGATTTAAATTAACTGTTACCTACCTAGATGTAAGATTGAAAGCGAAGATTGAAAGCAATAAATATGCTAAGTGAGTATATACGTACATCATTAACAAAATATAAATGGTAGACAAACAGATAACGTGAACCTATATTGAAAAAAAAAAATCTTTAAAGAAGAGGACAGTAAAAATTAAAACGAAAATTTATATCTAGTAATAATTTAGTTATTACTGCCAGCTGCAAGCTGATATCCCCATCAAAAGTGCAGACTGTGGAACTTAAAAGCAGTAAATTATAAGGAGCGCTGGAAGCTTTAAATAGAGGTATATTTTTAACCCTGATTTAATGCGAATAGCATTACATCATATAACCATTCAATCCGATACTGGAATTGACCTTATTTTTTTTGTTTAACGAGTGGGAAACCTTGAAAAGGTACCCGGACGTCATGGGAGCGACGCCGGGTTATGTGGGACTTTCACCCACTAAAACCCGCTCGGTGGCCTACTCCGGCGCTACAGGGGGGCTCCGGGATCTCTTGGAGAACGCGCCGGTACCCTCCAGCGCTGCGCCCAAGATGAGATCTTCCCGGTTTATATAATGCTGTGCAGCCACAAACAGCGTCGTCTTTCCCGGGGTCACAAGATGGACGTGTCAAGATCTTCTCTTGAGTCAATGTTGGTGAAAATTCCCTCCATCCACCATCCATAACTAACATTAGAAACAACTTGATAGTTTGTCACAACCAGAACAAAGAAGAACTCTTGATCTGGGTAAAAGAACATGATGTATTTTAAGAAAATTAAAGAGCCGAGATGCTCGCGACGGAGACAGTTCAAAAACTCAACAGGAAACAGGACTACGACCGGTGTCCTGAGTCATTCGCGAAGCGACACCTCCATGTGGAGTCGATTGATTGAAGAAACTACAGAAACCACTAAGATCTTTCTCCGGATCTGCGGTTTGCATTGAAAGTGGTAAAACAAATAGAAGCAAATATGGTGTTAGGACTTACTGATTATGGTGGATTTGCAGATTACCTGCACAGATTTGGGTGCAAGGACAGCGTGGGCTGTGTCTGCAATGACAACGTTGAAGAGTTGATAGTCCACCTTCTGATAGACTTTTCCAAGCCTGATGCAGATCGCGAGGCCCTGCAGCAGGAACTGCAGATGTGCACAGCTACAATCACCAACATAATGAGCGAAACATGCAGCAGAGAGTTGTTTGTTAAGTTTTGTCACAAAGTAAGGCTATTATGAGGAACAGAGCAAATAATACATATACATAGTGTATCTATCTCTCGTATTATTGAATGTATAGATTTACTTCTATATAAATTATATTGATCTGAATTTTTAATAGCTGAACACAAAAATACACTCATACATACACGCGCCTGATAACATAAAGGGTCACACATACATACCTAGCAAATCAACCCTAATTATTTTAGGGGACAAGGCATTCACTAAACATAATTAAAACAACTCTGATTTAATAAAACCGTTAGTAAAATATGAAAAAACGGCGAAATAGGCCTTTTACAAAAAACTGTTTCTCTCAATTCATTTTGTTTATGAAACGCTTCCTTTATAGGTTTGAAGATCCATTACAACTGCATTAAATATTTTTATTCATGAAAAAGGCGCAAGGTCATTATTTTATTCTTTTAGAGACTGACAGTCTCTAAAAGAATAAAGTAATGAGTCTCAATAGCGTAGTTAATAATAAATTACAACATTTGATTTCTATTTTACTTTATTTAGCATACAACATAGGTACGTAAAGTTTTATGATAAAAATACGAGGTTCAAATACGAGAGATAAAACTGTTAAGACGCATTTTGAAGATCTTTATTTGCGATTTGTTTTCTAGCATGTAATTAGAATACAATTATGTATTTGAAACTAATGGACGCCCGCAGCTTCGCTCGAGAGGAATCAGACATAATAATAGGTTCTTAACGCGTTAACTTTAGCTCCACAAATTTGTAATGAATCCGTAAATGTGTTATCCCCCTATGTTTATTTTACACCCTTAATGGTAACATTTTTACAAACTTTGAATGCCATATTTATTTATATCTAATCAACAGCCTAAAATATAAATTTTTTGCTTCTAGTTCTGAAAATGACAATACTTTCATACAACTATTCATCCCCCTTTTCAAACCTTTACAACACTTTTTACCAATTAAAAAGTAGCCTATATTCTTTCTCAGGCTCTAGCGAGACTATCTGTGTACCTGTAGTGTAAATTTCATTTAAATCGGTTAAGTAGTTTTGGCATGAAAGCGAGACAAACAGACAGACAGAGCTACTTTCGCATTTGTAATATTATTAGGGATAATTTCATGCTCGGAAATATGAAGAAGCTTAGGTACTGATTTAGATTTTTTAAAGTGTATGCATATTGTAAAAAGATTACCCCTAATTAACTAGGTTTGGCTACTTACCGGGCCTTAAGCACTTTCGATATATTTTTCCTTTAATTCAATTTTAGGCATGCTGTAGTTTAATGTGAACTGGGAAATCGCTTTTATTGTGTACGTTTTTACAATATTTTCTTTGTATATTGTACTAGTGGACGCCCGCAGCTTCGCTCGCGTGGAATTAACCTAACATAACCTAAATACAAAATTTCATTGAAATAATGTAGGTATATACGAAAAACTTTTATACCTACTAACTTTGCACCCCCCTTTTACTCCCCCTTAAGAGATGATTTTCGAAACTCAATAAAAAACCTTCATAGGTACTGAATTTGATTCGAATAACATCAAAAACGGCAAAGTTTCATACTAACTTTGCACCCCCGTTTTACCCCCTTAGGGGGTGAATTTTCAAAAATCCTTTCTTAGTGCTCCCCTACGTTATAAAAGGAACCCCTGTGCAAAATTTCAAGTTTCTAACCCTTATAGTTTAGGCCCTGCGTTGATATGTCAGTCAGTCAGTCAGTCAGTCAGTCAGTCAGTCAGTCAGTCAGTCAGTCAGTCAGTCAGTCAGTCAGTCAGTCAGTCACCTTCTCCTTTTATATATATAGATTATCTTTTCATCTATAATTTTCTACTTATTTTACTTCTGGATTTACTTACCTACCGTATACCACCTTGCTAAAAAATGTATGATTATTTAGGGTGAATATCTAAGCCGTAAATGGAATTGAGACGGATTCAATATTACCCTAGTCCATAGCTATATTTAATTACCTACCTTACCTACCTGGAAATGTAGGTATGCTAATACTTTAAACTATATTATGACGACGTACCGCTGTTATTTCAGTGTGAACCACCCCTTTTAAAAATCAACATCCTAGAATCTTTCGTTTTTATCATTGGAAGCGGACTTATAAAATGACTGCCATCTATACAAAGCTTTTTGTACTCTCATGATTTCGACAATGCATGCGTACTACACTTCATTTTGCATTCTGTATGTAAATGTAGATGTCGCTTGTAGCACGTAACTACATACAGACAAAAAATATCTGAAAGAAGTTATTGTATTCTTTAGCATTAGCTGAACAGTATAATCAAAGTTTTTTGTAAAATAAACCAAATACATAACGACAATCTTATTTTTATTTCCTTTCAAGTACCTAACATACGTACCGATTTAAATTGTTTGAGAAAATCACACGAGATGTCGCTGTATTACTCAGTTTGCTCAACGAAAAAATTATTTGATCTGTTTTCGCCTGAGTTACGAAGTCGAAAGTACTTGTAGCAGCTCATACCTATATCTAACTACAGATATCTAAATACATATTATATCTAAAAGCCTGGTAGTTACGAAGTCGAAAGTACTTGTAGCAGCTCATACCTATATCTAACTACAGATATCTAAATACATATTATATCTAAAAGCCTGGTGTCTTCGGGAGTGTAAGGGGTATGGGTATACATACCCATACCCCTTTAGGGTTAGTGTCTTCACGTCGCCCGAACGGACAATCCAGGTTGTTATTTTGCCCGCTATACGAATTCCCGGAGGGGGGCCGGGGGCTCGTCCCGCGTAAAAAACCTAGCGGTCGGGTGGCCGAACGTGGAGTGGCGCCAGGTCTCGCAGAGGCGGGAACATCGACGCGACAACACGCAACATAAGTCTCGGGGGAGACTCGAGGGGAGCACTGCTGCCTTGGCCTGTGTGGGTGATCTGGGGCTTTATCGACAGCTTTTGGTGTATAGTGGTCCCGAGTATATTGCTTACGTGGACCACTAGTATTGAGGAATGCTGCTTCCTCAGAATAGAATGTCGAGGTCATCGGTGTACGGTATCGGTGCCTTTTGTATTGGTCGTGTAAATAAATGTAGACGTCTTTATTGCTTACGATAATTGTACAGTGTTATTTTAATTTAATTTATTATAGACCTATTTACATATCAGTATAATAAATAATTAAAAGAATAATTATATACAATCAAAATAAATTATTCAACCCAAGCATTCCAAGCAAGATCGGACATCAAGAAGCATTTCACTCAAGATCTCTCTCCAACACTCTCAAGAGTCTTCGCTCCTTCGTTAAAGACAGGTGGGCTTGGGCTTGCCACGGCCATTTGCTGAGGGCGTCCCATTTCGGCATCGCTAATTTTACATAATATAAAATTAAAACTGTATTGTTTCACATGTATATCGAAATAAACTTGTGTCTATGTCTATGTCTAATCTCTGCCAGACGAAAATGCCAAATCTCTGAATTATAATAATAAACATCGAAAGAATTATAATTATGGTACCATCTATACCATAATTATAAATATGAAAAAAATATCTTACATGATAATTTTTCCTTTTGCATTCCTGGACCTACGAGTACATCCTAAAGTGGAGGTATTTTGACGTTTAATCAGTAAAGGTTATAATCACTGTTATAATCCAATAACTAGATATTAACCGTACTTTATCAATATTGGTAACCTCTGTTCTGTTGATGGTGGCAGCAACATACACCAACAGTGTATTCCTTACTGCATCATAATTGAACGCTGTAGCGTGGCTTACTGTTTTGCCCCAAAACCTAAGTATTAAGGAGTTCCGCTAGTTTGAAGCCAGTTCGGTTTATAGTTTAAGGTTTTTTTTTTGTAGATTAATGGTGCAGTGTAATATTTTTTGTATGTTTTTAATATCAGACTTTAATAATATCCAATTAAGCAATCAATTTCATGGATATTAGAAACTTAAATCACCACTAATTGTGTGGAACAAATTTTGAAATTCAGAAGATTGTTCACTATTTTAGTGTTGGTTTGATATTTGTTATAATTGATTAATTTATGGGACAGTTTAATTATTATCCTCAGAAAATTATTAAATAGATAAATTTTAACCTTATCAAACTGGTAGAGTTGTCTTGAGATGACAGAATTCTCACATAACATATTGAATCATCAGGCCATCAATAAATTATTTCTTTGAACTTAATGCTACGCACATGAAATTCGTCATTTTGTGGATTTCCACACGAATTAATATTATGAATTAATATTAATTCAGTAATTGTTTAACTATAGATTAAAAATTAACATTTTTCTTTGATTTTAGGGTTACTTAGTCACTATGATTAATAATTTTACGATTGAAAACCCAACCCATATAAATACATACTTCCAAGTATACATAATATTAATATATACACCTCAAAACTAAACTAGGCAAACCGTCCCCATAACGAAATAAGCATAACCGCGTTACGTTTATAGCTCCTGCTTGACGTAAGAGGTTCAATAGGCAGTTCAATGAATCGTTCAATAGGCTCATCTGTCTGCTGTCCTGTGCATTGTGCAAGTTTAAAGTTATTACTGGTATCACAAAAATACAAGAAAGATGAAGTGTTTTCATATTTTGTCTGAAGTAAGTACCTAGGTTACTATGTAAGTAGGTAAAGTTAACCTTATATTATGTAATCAGTCATTGAAACTTGCCAACCGATAATCAAATTAGCGTCTAGGTGTTAGTTTACAATTTTGATGGTAAGGTTTCAATTTTCACCAAATTATCACGTCTAATATGTAACCTTTCGCTAATGCTATCTTGTAGTGAACATAACAGCTAATAAAATAACAACTCTTCATTAAAATAAATATGGTAATATATATAAATAAAATATGGTGATCTAATATTATTAGGTTTTGGGGTCAGAATCACAAAGTTTCTAGTTCTATTAAACGCAAGAATAAACCATACAGCAGGAATAAAGCATATTGCTTACTAACTTAAGCATATTACTGACTGACTGTTAAGATCCATTCATCTATCCATCCATAAGCCTTTCGAGGTCAAATGCTGGACATGGGCCTTTCCTAAACGACACCACACCGACCGGTCCTGTGCCTTCTGAATCCACCGGTTTCTCGCCATATTCTTCAGGTCGTCTGTCCACCTTGCCGAAGGGCGAGCTGTACTTCTTTTTACTCATCGAACTATGTCGGCGAACTTTGTTCGTTTATGGAGTTCATCGTTCATGATTTGGTCGCGTAGCGAAATATCGGGCAAAGCTCGCTCCATAGCGCGTTGAGTGACTTTGAGCTTGCAGCAGGGCGACGAAAGACAACACACATTGCTTCAGGCACTGAGGTATCTTGTAGAAATGTTGTCTTTGAAAGAATGTGTTGAGCCTAAACCGCACCGAACTGCGGATTTTAATTAGACTCCTCACTGGACGCTGTAGGTTAAATAAACACTTAGATGCGATAGTAAGAACCAGCACTGGCGCCTGTAGATTCTGTAATGAGGCGGAGGAATAACCCATCCACATCCTCTGCCACTGCCCTGCAGTAACTCATGACAGAAGTCGCAAACTCAAATTGATGGAAAATATTTCTGCACATTATATCGGCATTCCAACGATGTGACAAAATATTTAGAAACGTCTAAAATAACAATAATCCGTTTGAACAAAAATCTACAAAATGTAATCTTAGACAATCATATTCGTAATATTTACTCGTATTTGTATAGTTAGCTCGCCAATAAGTATTATTTCGATAACATTTAAGTAACCTCTTCGCTGCTCGCTGCGACCCATAGACGTCCCACTGCTGGGCACGGGTCTCCCCCACAGAGGCAGCTGCAGGAGGTCTAGAGCATACTCCACCACGCTGCTCCAATGCTGATTGGTGGAGGGGTTAGTGGCCAACCCAGTGTCGAATGTTCTCAAGCCACCCGAAGGTCTTCGGCAAAGCTTAACGACTGTTTCCAGCATTGAAAACAACCGGGACCGACGGCTTTACGTGCCCTCCGAAGCACGGTAGCGTCCATGAAATTTTGCTACGTAATCTCTTACAGATTCCGATTTGCCATGAGTAGTAAAATTATAATCAATTTTGGGCTCTGACGTTGTGCTTTGTAAACGATCCGAGATTACAGGGGATTAACATAAGCGGACATGAATGGAACATACCTATATAAGGAAACCTTATTATCTCGGTTTATTGAAAATCTTTGTATTGACGTTGTAAGTGTAAATTCTTCTTCTTTTTCGAAATAAAATATTGCTTTTCATCTTACTAATATGATAAATGTGAAAGTATGCATGTTGGTTTGTTTTTATTTCTATGGTACGATGTGTTGACCTGATTTTTGTACATGGAGTTAGTACCTACTTACATATCGGAGAATGACAAATGCTATCTTTATTATTATGTACCTATATTATTATCATTACTAAAAATGCATGCTTCATTATGATGAAATTAATGAACAATATTTTATGCTACAGAATTTGACCGTCTAATCCTCTAATCAGAACAATTAGAACCAAAATGAAATCCAATCTAGTGACACGCCAAAAACTAAACTGAAAGGGACTATTTTTTCAATCCTAAGCATGATAGGACATCATGCTTTAAGATCAAGAGTCAAGGGAAATAAATTTTAATCTGGTTTCGACTTCACAACCCCAATTTCTGGTCAGTCAAATAATGAAGTAGGTTTCACTGACCATATATTATACTGACTTAAATTGTGTGTAGGAGAGGTGATAATTTTGTAAGGACAAATTATTTATACGCGAGCGGAGCTTCAGTTAAAGCTTGTTTATAATATAAATATTGTTAGTTTTGGCAAAGCTAAAATATGAGTCTCTTTTTGCTATGGGTCAAATCTGTGGGTACCTACTCGTCTACTTAAAGGTTAAGGTTTTCTTAATTAACGTTGTTAGTAATGTTTTTAAGGAAGCATGTATTTGATACTGACCGGAACTAAAATCTTTATGATATTTAAATATATTTTTATGACCATAAACGTGGTAACATATATATCAATGCCATAAACACTTTGTTCATATAGGTTATCTTGACCTATTATCATACCCATACTTCCAGGTACTGTTGTTTTCTATAAAGGAGACCATCCACTTTGTCACCAGAATTAGCTTAAATAACTCACTCTCAATTTAATTCAGACACGAATTTGTTGAATAATAATAAAATGCGTTATATGAAATGTGTTTTGCACATATTTTTGTGATGTTTTGGCATACCACCATATATATCAATGTTTGGCATGACATATCAAAGAAAAGGGCTTTTTAATTTTGCATCGCTATTTACAAGTACTTAAAGTAAATAGTTTAAAATAAATAAATAAAATATCTTCATACTTCTAGATAATCTATAAATAGCAGTAATCATAAATATCATGGATATACACGGCCACATAACCCCAAACATATAATTTATTAACCATAGATTTATTACTCTATACTAGAGAACATCTATGATATTAACATCCAGGCACAGAACAAATAAAATAATTCGTCACACGAATGTCTGTCGTTACTAATTTATTGTTACACCAAAAAAAAAGATGTTACAATGGGCGGACTTAATGCCTATTGGCATTTTCTGCCAGTCAACCCAGGGTGATGGTGAGATAGTGATTGGTAGGCGGCAATATTATCTATACTAAATTATAAAGAGGAAAGATGTGTTTTGTAATGTTAAAGAACAAAAACTACTGGACCGATTTCAAAAATTCTTTCACCATTATAGCTGCATCTTCACTGAGTAACGTAGGCTATATTAAATTTACAAAAAAATAGGGATCAATAATAAAAATGCAATAATATACCCCAAGGTGTGAAAATTAGCTAAATATTCTTTACATCGCGTGTGCTGCGAAAGCAATTGATGATAGAATAAAATAATGTACTAAGACTTGAACACATCATTATTTACAAAAAAGCTACCTACTAATCTTCGATCAATATGTACCTACATTATTGATCGAAGCTACTATGCCAATTTTTCAAAGCACTAGATATTTTCAAAGATTTTGACTTTTCAAAATTGAAAGAGTCAAGAAGTCATGTGTGTCATTCAAAGAGTAAGTCATAATGTCATTTTTATACATGCCACATAAAAAATTTAAAGAAAAGGCAATAAAACGAATACATCATAATAGAAAACTTAAGAAGAGCCTTTGTCAGTTTAGTATCTTGAGTATTTTGTCCTCGTGTAGTATTAAATCAAAAGACATTGATTTTTACACCTCCCACGGTGTGTTTGTTTAAACGTTTTACGTAGTTTATGTGTCCTCAACCCGATGCGATGATCTGAGGTCACGGTCAGCTGCTATGGCAAATATAAATATTGATTTATTGAGTTTGTTTTTGAAGATTACTTCTTCAACATGTTAGCTTGAGGTGATTCAACTTGAGCAGGTCTGGGGAGGTAGAAGTAGAAATTCACGCCACGAGTGTGACAACGATTGATAGAAAATTTGTCTTCTCTGGCGAAGACTTATTGCTCCACTAACTTTAATAATAATTTGCATGACACTAGCTTATGTAGCTTATGTACTGTTAAGTACATAAGCTACGTAAGCTACATAAGCTAACTTATGTTAATAAGTTTGACTTGCATCAAAATGTGTTCCATACAGGTGCCTACCAGGGGACTTCTGGGGTTGCGGGCTGTGACAGGGGGAGCTCGAACCGTCCATCTTGTGACCCCGGGAAAGACGACGCTGTTTATGGCTGCACAGCGTTGTGTAAACCGGGAAGAGTACCTATTACTTGGTCGCAGCGCTGGAGGGCAACGGCGCGTTCTACGAGAGATCCCGGAGCCCTCCTGAAGCGCCGGAGTAGGCCACCAAGCGGATAAGAGCATGTCTTGGGCGCAGCGCTGGAGGGCACCAGCGCGTTCTACGAGAAATCCCAGACCCTCCTGTAGCGCCGGAGTAGGCCACCGAGCAGGTTTTAGTGGGTGAAAGTCCGAACGACGTCCGGGTACCTTTTCAAGGTTTCACAAAAAAAAAAAGGCGCCCACCAGATGTATGAAAATTTGACGCAATAGTTTAAAAGCATTGCATACCCATAAGTTATGTTAACTATGTTACGTTTAACCATAAACATAATAAACTATGCGAACAACTACTGAATAGTTAGATAATTAGGATTTTCCTGATCTGTGGTAAGAGTAGGTAACAACTATTTAATTGCCGTTGAAACAACCATTTAGTTCATCTTCTCGTAGGTCTCATCGCACGTTGTATTGTAATGCGTTTCAAGGTTTACGAACTGGCAACAACTTAGTAAGTATAGCTACGTAAGTGACAAGTTGTTAAGTCTGGTTATAATATCGCGACGACTCATCATTTTCTACTTATTTCTGATGTTTATTATAGGTACTTATTTGGTTAAATATTAAATGACTACATGTTAAATTGATAATTGCGTTTCGAGTAATAAGGAAATGATTTAAGGTAGTAGAGGATAGATGTGCCATCCATACCTTCTAAAACCCAGAAGTAGCAGCATAATAAATAATAAACACAACAGTACTTCAGTAAAATAACGCTTTATGTAAATATTACGATATAACAATGAATAAAAAATATATTAATATGGAAATATTTATTTTATATTATAAATTATCTATCAATATAACAACATAATGCTTACGCTTCACTAATACTAGAAGGTCATCCTTGACAGCATAAACGATATTTATCAATACAACTATCAGACCTTCACGAGGTTTAAGGCTACTATCAGCATAAGAAGTCCTTAAGATCCTTGTAAAACCAAGGATAAAAATTTTCTACAAAGCTCCGAAAGTCTGCGTGACACAGTCTCGAATTATCAGTCGGGTATCATAACTTAATCGTTATTATAAAATACTGCTAAGACAATAAATCTAGACCGTACGATTTAAACATAGACAGTCCCGATTCTGATGTGTGCTTTTGGTTTCGTGAAAAGATTCGTGGCACTCTTGAAGATGCTTAGTAGAGGCCTGAATGTCGTCGTCTCTTGATAGTAGGTCTGTGGTTGCTGGTACTGATACCGGTACTGGTTGTTGTATTGGTTGTAGAACTGATAATTGTACTGGGGATCACCGCTGCTCTCAGGAATGACATTCGAGATGTAACCGTTGGAGTTCCCGGTGTCAACCGTTTGGTAGCTGCTGGATGCCGTATAAGTGGTAGATGCTGTAATAAAGAAACATAAATTAGGCCTGATATCGATAGTTCAAATATGGCTTTATGAAAAAAAAAATGGATCATCAAATCATTTCATCTTAGTTTTGCTGTATACTTATGTACACTTATTATACATTAAAAGCAGATACTTACAGCATAGGCCTGTATATTTCCTGGACTCTGAGAGCCCAAAAGTGCCGCAAGCTGGGTTTCCCTTTTCGTACGGGCTAGACCCGATAACATTGCCGCCCGGCCCGTAGTTGCAGACGTACAGCTTGGTGTAGCCCCGCACAGGATCATAGTAGAAGGTGTACCCACAGCCTACTTGTGAGCTCTCTCCCCAAACCAACTGTGAAAAATTGAAGCTTGGTTTTACATACTCTCAGTTGCAAAAATCTTTATTGAACTATATGACTTCCGCTACTTCGTTCGCGTGGATTTAGAAGTTTTTAACACAAAGACTGAGTGCCAGAAATTTGGAAAGATTTCCAAGCTATCAAATGAAAAAAAAAATTCAAATCCGTCTGACAGTTCCCGAGACAGGCGTCCATAAAAACCTGTTTAGCTTTATAAAACTCATTAGTATAGATTTCTGTGCTATAGACCGTTTGGTAATTTAAAACACACCTGAGAGTAATGTCCCGTGCCGTGTCCTCCGCTGATAGGTTTGAAGCCGTATATGCGAACTTCATCGAACCAGGCGTCAATTTGTTTGTTGAAATCGGGTTCTGAGTCTGCAGGCTCAGACGGAGGACGAGTTGTCCAGGTGGCGGCGAGGTTTTGGCCAACGGGGAAGCGTCCAACATCTCTCTGTGCAGCGCGATCGTGTGCAGGGGTGCACTGGTCGGCCCAACGCTGCGCGGTCGCTGCTAACTCGTCATCCCAAACCTGGCAACGAGACAATCAGTAAGTCCACAACTCTCGTAAAAATTAAAATGCTGTAGGATTTAAGACTAGATTCAAACTTTTATTACGATGCAGTTTATGAACTAAATAGGACACGGGCGTCGAGCGTTTGCGAATTTTCACGAGGTCAATCCTGGTGAAATTTGAAAAAAAATCTACTTACATTCTAAATCGGTTATCCACCCGCTTTTTAGTTTTTTGTTCTTTAAACTTTTTTGTTGTTATTAGGTATATTAGTAGTGGATAGGTTACAACTATTAATATTCTTAGTGTATCGCTTTCTATTTTATCCTTATCTTTATTTTTACTCTATAGGATCAATTTTATCCCAATACAAATGTTGTTATTTAGTTTCTAATAAAGACATGAAATTTAAGAAATATGGAATTTTCGTTAAAATACAAAAGCTGCTATATTCACTAAAAATAAGTATAATATTTACATAACACGGGTTTCCCGTTATAGCAAAACTACCGTACGAGTACGTTTGTCGTATTTTATTTTCTTTATCCGTTTAACGAGTGATTATAAGCTTTAAAATGAGCTTCAACTGTGAAATGAAAATGTTTATGCAAAGTTTTACTGCAAGAATTTAGCATTATTAAGGTTTTTATTATTAGTAAGTACCTTTATTGATTAACATTATTGAATCAGACTCCAAATTATTTTATGCTAAATAATAGATATGATATGTAGGTAATAATATTATCTAATATCATAATATTATCTATCTATAATGTTTCCAACGTAAGTCATATACCTACTTACCTACGTTGTTTTATTTTAAATTAATTACATACAATTTGATTATTTAAAAAATTAATGCTATTGAAAATATTAAATAGATAGGTATATCTTAGTTGTAGGTATATATCCTATATTACAAGTAGCTGCATGACTTTGTATACAAATTGGGTAGTTAAACTGGTAGTGTCTAGGTACTACATGCATTAATATTTTAATTTGAAAATTACTAAATAACATATTAAAACATACAACTTAGATCGATAAAATATGAAATGAATTTTTACTTTTTTGTGACGGAATTTTTATATTTTTTATGTTTTACAATTTGTCCTAATTTAAAGAATCAATTAGAACTAAATTTCATATTAATAAAGTTACAAATATTTAGTGAATATTCGGCCACGTACCATTTCCATCATATTCGCCGCCGGTGGCTGGCTGGAGACTTGCCCCAGGGCCACAGACTGCCGAAGGCGATTGTGCGCGTCCACGATAGCTTGCTTTTCGAACGCCGACAATCCTCCGGATCCTTTACAGATAACGAGTTATGCTTGAATAAAATAATTTACACTAAACATTACATCTAAATTTACTTTAGATCATCCATCCTGGATGTATTCATCTTTATCAATATCTAAATTGAAGTGTCAAGGAAAAATCAATATTCGCAAGTTGATTTCATTATCCTCTAGGTATAACTGATTTATTAGACCGGTGCGTATTACACAGGTGTCTATGTCAATAAAATTTTACGAACCCACTTCAAACGAGTATGCTAATGATAATCATCTTTGTAAAATGTATCCGCCCAACCTAGACTTGGTGGCGGCGGCAGGAAAATTAATCGATATTTCTTTTGTTAATTTCTATTTTGATATCTGCTTCACTATTTATCGTGACATTTTTAATAGTTTCTCGTTCTTAGCACCAAAAAATATTTCATTCAAATTATCTGTGGGTACATTGTTAAGTCAAAGGGATATTTAAATTTAACAACTTACTTATCATCTGCTTGCCGGCACTGCAGCCCTCTGTTGCTGCTAGAAGACCTCCCAAAACAAACAACACTAGGGTCATCATCTTGTTTAATTTATGAGTTTAATTCACAACACTATTAACTGAAATCAAATGCACGGTTTAAGATTGCGATTCGTAACAAAAGTTATCTCTTCCCACTTATATTTACGAAACGTCAAATCAAACTTTTATATGCCGGTGATCCTCTGCACAGCGTGCAGCGCGCTCTCCGGATTTTAGCTATCTGTGCGGCGAGCTGGTCCGCGGCCACTTAAGTACCCGCCACGCCGTTACTATGGAGACGCGGCGACGCCACCGCGACTTTCAGTCCATTCAAGCTCACGCTCCAACATTATTTTCACTTCACAATAATCCTCACTAAACTCCAATCTCTACAATATCACAAGAAAGTCACTTCACAATCCGTTTACTTCTTGAACCCCGACAAAAACTGTGCAACCAAGAGTATTTCCTTTTAAGCTCCAGAATAAAGACAATAGACGCGACACGCAGCGTGCAGAGCCTCTCAGTTACGAAACGAAGAAAGGTTAAACGAGCACCCACTAACCACTTTTTATCTGCGGTAATAATTTAAAACTCATTATGCTGCACCCGGTGGTTGTCAATGAAATCGAGTTCTTGTGATGTGTCAGGCCCAAAGGTGGAAATATGTTGACAGATATTGGTCGGAACGGAAGTGGTCTTTAAGCGAAATTATAGGCAGCTGAAAACAAGGAAAGAATAAGGTATAATCAACCTTTTTGTGTCAAAGGCTACTTAATTTTATGGCATTCCCGATTTCAGAGTGGATAAATTAACAGTAGTTAAATTTATTGTTTATCTAGTGTACACCAATCAGTTCATTGTTATTTTTCCGATGTAGCATTGAATGTAGTATGTGACCAATTAATATTTTACATTCATTATGATTTAATAAAACAGAGATTATGACTACATGCCTACGATACCAATTTTCACATGGGAGACGTTTTGTCTGATGCTTGTCAATCCGGTTTACCACCTGAGGTGACTTTCTGTGAAGTATGTTTAATTAATTTACATATATACCTACCTAATATGCTTTTAGTAAACTTGTTTGATTAAATGATCCAATCTTTTTGTATATTATTGTTGTATACTATAAGATAATTATACCAAACAGGGCAGCACCCTATAGGGCAAATATTTATAGCTATTATTTGCCCTCTGCTATAATGTACAAAAACCATAATCGCAATCAATGTCAGTTAGGCAGAAGATAAAAAGTTGAAACGGATTTCTTCAATCAGAGATATGGATTTAATATTGTAAGTTATACAAATTTAAAAATATTGACGTCAACTTTTTTACGCATGACTTTGGTTTTTTAAAGGTATCACGTTAAATGCTTAAGTTTTTGCATAAAATTGTATTTATATAAAAACCAATAAGTCACGAGCTTATTATTATTGACTTATTATAGAGTTTTGTTTGAACTCGGCGCTGCTCTTGCCATTTGAATAGCCATACTTGATAAAAATCTTTATTATTTCATTTTATCAAGCAATAAGATACCCAAATAATATAACAAAACCTACAGTGGTATGTTTAAGTATATTATGTATTTTGTATGTGAAACTAATCAGGCTAAATTCTATAAGATTTTGTCGACATCATCTTGAATGTCGTATCCAGTTTGGATGACCTTTATATTAATAGTATTTTTATTATATTTTAATGAGTGACTAATATAGTCAATGATCCTGCAGAGATTTTTTTTTATAGTTTCATACTTTTTTAATTAGAATAGAAAGAACAGGTTTTATGTTATTCAAATAAGCATTCTTATTTAAGAATGATGATGATGATGATGATTTACTTAACTTTTTAATAAATTTTTACTAAAATTAATTTAAAAAGACAGAATAAATATATAAAGACCTGGCAAACTTGCTAAATTTAAATTCTAATACTAAATTTGCATTCGTAAAAAAAATATTTGGCAGATAATAAATTTCAAGCCTTAAAAATATGGCAAGTTGTATATCTAAAGTATACTAGCTGACCCGGCAAACGTTGTTTTGCCATATAAGCCGAAATTTTTCCTGAATTTTCTTTGCTATAAACCTCACGGAGCCCGAGACCTTTCCAACGAATGCAAAACCGTGGAAATCGGTTCGTGCGTTCTGGAGTTATAGCGTCAGGAAGGAAAACCCGACTTATTTTTATATAGTAGATTATTCTTAAACTCAGCTAACTATTGACTATATGATATTACTAGCTGACCCCGCATACGTTGTTCTGCCATATGAAATGTTAAAGTGACGCGACGCTTCACGTCAATGAACGATGGTTAAAAATGAAAATACTAAAATATTAGGTATTTAAAAAACATTTTCCAGTGGACCAAATTGTGAATCTAAACCATTCTCGAATCCCCCGGCGAACACACAAAAAATTTCATCAACATCTATCCAGCCGTTTAGGAGGAGTTCACTGTCACACGTACACAAGAAATATGTATATTAAGATAACCTACAGGGCATACAATTTATTTAAGAAAATATGATTTTACAGGTATCATACTGCTTACACCGCATACAAAAATTTTTGTTCCCGGATTAGTTGCAAAGTAGATTAATTTTTGGTCTACTTATTTCTGTAAATAACAAGGAAGCTCGTTCAAGCAACTTTGCCGAAATAGAATCCCAGAGGCCGGGTTCGGCAGACAAAGCGTCGGCTTCGCGGTCTCATTCGTCCTCTACATGTATAAAATCACGTTTTTATCGATTAAATGAGTTTTCAATTCAGTTTTTTAGAGGTCGGGGTCTAAAAACTTGTAACGTTCGTACAATGCCTTTATTTAGAAAAGGAATGATAGAAACCAATATCTTAAGCAAAACACAGGCAAGTGATAGATTTTATTGTATTCTGATTTTACTTTATTGTAATTTGAATGTGAATAATTGTTGATAATGTTTAATATCGCAACAGGTTGGGTTGGTACCTGTTGGCTACGATATCGCACCAGGAAATCTCCGAACATGGTGTAATCACAATAATTACAGGAATAATTACATAAAATTCAGTGGCCATTGGCATTTTTTAATAAATAATAATTGATAATTCTATGTCCACAAGGGCCAAAATTAAAAATAACCAATTGTCATGTATTAAGAATATGAATGGATTTGTTTTGCGCTACAATAAATTTAACAATACTTAGTGACTCGTTGAAATGGGACAACCCTTTCCCTGCTTGTGATTGCAATTGAATATCTGTTCAGGATTACACTTTCCTCTTACTTGCACTTTGAAAAAGACTATTTATTCCAAGCAAATGGCGCAAAAGTTTTCAAAATTAAATGGAATAAATAATTGCACATAATATTATTCGCATATAAATTAAGTTAAAAAGTTGTCTACTTAAATTCATTGAATACGTTTTTGACCGTTTTTAGAATGCCGTACCGAAAGGGTGAAAAACGGAACCCTATTACCTAATACAACCTACTCGTATCTCTGGCACACGCAATATTATATTGCTATAACGTGAAAACCTGTTACCTAACACATTTTTATTTCTATATATATGTTCATAGTTGAAGTAACCGGCTTACTCACGTGTGATTTAAGTCGGAAATATTTAGTCCGACTATATAATATATGTTGCCGAAAATAAGCAGATTCCCTTATTAAAACGAAACTATTGTTATGTTTAATTCAACGCAAGTAAAGCTGCGGGCGTTCCCAAGTATTAAAACTTATATACATATACATATATAAATGGAAAAACTGTATCGACGTGATTTTTTGCACAGGTCTAGTACTAGATTTATATGGAAGGTAAAGACCAAGGGTATTTTTCAAATTTTATAATGACTTAAATAAATCGATTATCTAATATATAAAATTTCCATGTTTCACATTTGAATGTGGAACGCAAGATTCCATAGATTAATGCTCGCGTTGAGTTTCCACTTTGTGAATTCTTAATTCGTGATGCATCTCCCGTCCACGACATGTTTGAAAAGTTAAGTTTATAGAATTTTGAAGGAATAAACTAAACCATTATTTCTTAAACCTTTTTCAGCTGACCGTGTAGTGTATAGACTGACTGACTGAGTGACTGACTGACTGACTGACTGACATATCAACGCAGGGCTTAAACTATATATAGTAACTTATAAAAATCAAGTACCTGATAAGTTTTACTTCAATCGCGCGTAAAGGTTACACGCACACACTTTTTTTACTAAGCTTAATACGTTGAAAGTAATATGCATGAAATAAAATGTTGAAGGTTAAGCTTCTATGTAAGTCTAAGCATAAATTAGAAAAATTGCGTATCATCTTAAAATAGATTTAGGTGTGACGTCCTCTCGCCATAGGCAATTTATAGTATTAAATATTATGGAGTTAAATCACTATTCGCAAAGGTAATTTATTACTACAAAATCATGGTCAATGACTTTTAATGTTCATGTTAGTAGATACACACTATTTGTTCCCGTTCTGAAAAGTTTGCCAATGAAAAACACACCACATCCTGTTAAGATGACATCTATTCAAATATGTATTTTAGAAATCAATCGGTTATCATACCAGATATTCACTTCTGAGTTTTTGACCCGTCGTAAGATGGTGATGATAGATCGAATTTAAATAAGTATCTTATAAGTAATAACATCACTATGTAATGTGTAAAATTTAAACTCCATAGATTAGGATAATAGAAAGAGACTAAACTTAAGACTGAAGTGCCCTTAATTCAAGCTGATCTTTGCTAGCAACGAAAATCTTAAAATATACAACGACAAAGTAAACATCTTTAACACCTGCATAACTGTGCATAATACTAAAATGATATCAAATGCTTGTGATGTCGGCCAGCCCTTATAATAGGAGACCCGTGCTGATAATAACTATATTCTGTGTCATTCAAAATGCGGCTACAAGCTTGGTATCACCACCACCACAACCATGTCCTTATCCCGATCCTCTCAGAATGGGAGGGATTAGGCCTTAGTCCACCACGCTGGCCAAGTTCGGATTGGCAGACTTCACATGCCTTCGAGAACATTATGAAGAACACTCAGGCATGCAGGTTTCCTTACAATGTGTTCTTACCGTTACAGCAAGTTACATTTGATTTCTTAAATCACATAACATAGAAAAGTAATTGGTGCGTGCCACTTGGGTTTGAACCCGGACCGCTCGAGTGCGAGGCGAGTTCGATAGCTACTGGGCTGTCACCGATTACAAGCTTGGTATTGCAGGATATATATTTATTTCTAATATCGAACTAAAAGTGTGTCATGAAATTAAGATTTACATCCAATTTATATACTAAAGAGAGTTGCCGCCATTCTAATGCCCCATCCACACGCTGGCTGTTTGTCACAAACACCGCAAACAGCAAGCAAAGTCCCAAACACCGACCACAATCACCCAACACAAACAGCCATCCACATGCTTGGCGAACGTTCATAACATTCCGAATCGGCAAACATGGCGGACGACAAGCTTGTGGCAGCTATTACTTTCGGGTTGACACTTCGCTTCGCTTCGTTGACGGCTTCGCTCGCGTAGAATTAGACCCATTACCGACGTCTACTCGTCTAACGACTTCAAAAACGGCAAAGTTTCATACTAACTTTGCACCCCCGTTTTACCCCCTTAGGGGGTGAATTTTCAAAAATTCTTTCTTAGTGCTCCCCTACGTTATAAAAGGAATCCCTGTGCAAAATTTCAAGTTTCTAGCCCTTATAGTTTAGGCCCTGCGTTGATATGTCAGTCAGTCAGTCAGTCAGTCAGTCAGTCAGTCAGTCACCTTCTCCTTTTATATATATAGATTAAAGCAAGAGAAAGAAAAAAGAAAAAAAGAAGAAAGCGAAGACGATGGTGATTCCGATGAAAATTTTGCAATAATAAAATGTATCAATATAGTTAGATTTTATTCATAAATTATACTGTAAAAAAATTTTTTTTTTATAGAGCTTTTACTTATATCTTTTATTTTTATTTTCATGCATTGTCATCGGAACCTAATATGTGTGCCAAATTTCAGCTCGATATCTTCAGTGGAAGTGGGTGAAATATTGATTGCAAGATTCCAGGACATACATACGAGTGAATTTAATTAAAAGTTTTTAAAATCACTTGTTATAAATAATTTTGCTACCATTGAATTCGAATACTTGAGGTACAGTTTTTAAATGGGGTGGAATCTTCGATCAATAATAGGGTGGAATGTTCTCTTTATATGCCCATGAATATGGCAAGTAAATACGTCCGCCTCCCGCAAGCTCGCGCGCATTACTGATCGCTGCCAAACGTGTGGATACGTCGCAAACTGTTTGCCGAACATCCTTTGATCTGGCAAGAAAAACCGACACCGATGCCGAACACTGCCCAACACAAAAGCCCCATCCACACGCTTGGCAAACAATGGCAAACAGCCAACAGCAAACAGCAAACACGGACGTGTGGATGGGTGTTTGTCGTTGTTTGCCTGTTTGTGTTTGTGTTGGGCAGTGTTCGGCATCGGTGTCGGTTTTTCTTGCCAGATCAAAGGATGTTCGGCAAACAGTTTGCGACGTATCCACACGTTTGGCAGCGATCAGTAATGCGCGCGAGCTTGCGGGAGGCGGACGTATTTACTTGCCATATTCATGGGCATATAAAGAGAACATTCCACCCGATCGAAGATTCCACCCCATTTAAAAACTGTACCTCAAGTATTCGAATTCGATGGTAGCAAAATTATTTATAACAAGTGATTTTAAAAACTTTTAATTAAATTCACTCGTATGTATGTCCTGGAATCTTGCAATCAATATTTCACCCACTTCCACTGAAGATATCGCATATTAGGTTCCGATGACAATGCATGAAAATAAAAATAAAAGATATAAGTAAAAGCTCTATAAAAAAAAAATTTTTTTACAGTATAATTTATGAATAAAATCTAACTATATTGATACATTTTATTATTGCAAAATTTTCATCGGAATCACCATCGTCTTCGCTTTCTTCTTTTTTTCTTTTTTCTTTCTCTTGCTTTAATTTATAATAAAAATATGTCAACCCGAAAGTAATAGCTGCCACAAGCTCGTCGTCCGCCATGTTTGCCGATTCGGAATGTTATGAACGTTCGCCAAGCATGTGGATGGCTGTTTGTGTTGGGTGATTGTGGTTGGTGTTCGGGACTTTGCTTGCTGTTTGCGGTGTTTGTGACAAACAGCCAGCGTGTGGATGGGGCAAAACACAAACAGGCAAACAACGACAAACACCCATCCACACGTCCGTGTTTGCTGTTTGCTGTTGGCTGTTTGCCATTGTTTGCCAAGCGTGTGGATGGGGCTTAACGCGAAATAATGACTTGATTGATGTTGAACTATATAAATTGATTAGCAGTTTACCTCATTAATTCGCAGAATCATGGATAAATTAATGTGACACTTGATTAAATGTTTTTTTCTATCAATGTGTCGATTGTATGTGGTTCGATTAATCTTAGCGTCAAAAACGTCCAGTAGTTACGATTAAGTTAATAGATGTCATTAAAATTAAGATAAGCGTGAACTCGGAAATGAGTTTATCCACCCGTTTCGTTATTTAGCTACTATAAATCATTTAAGGAGGAAAAAGCTACATTTTAATATGTAAATATTGCATAAAATTGAAGTTCTTAAAGTTTTTTTTTTCTCCGAACTCTGACGTTGTAATCAGCTGCTACAATCGAAATTCAAAGAAATTACCTAGTTATTTTAATTTTTTGAACTTCGATTAATATTTTTACACCTACCAACTAGGCATTAATGACTTAGTGGCTAAGTGACTTTACAACACAGCTATTTTATATTAAAATTCAAAAATATTTCAGGTAGATACGCGTATTCTACGACTGAGGTTGTGTACAAATTAATATTTAAAAACTGAGAGTAAACATTTTATTTTGTCATTTCATTTCACTTTTCATTAACTTTATTGTATTTGACATAATACCTGTAGCATTCTTCAGTCAGACCTTGGTGGTAGTGATAACGTTAGGCATTGATTTATATTAACTCAGTGGCGGTAGATGTCAACCAAATAGAAAGGAAGAAAATCTAAAGAAACAAATTAAATGACATAATTACATAATAATTATTTCCTAACACAATATATATATATATATATATATAAATATATGTATTACATAAACATATAAATGCTCAATATAGATAAACATAAAATACATATTAAAGTTGTTGGAGGCTGGCCTAAAGGAACTAAAAAAGTGTCGTACTTGCAAATACTTCAAGACCGTTAACTTAAGAGACTAAATAAATATGACGAATAGACAGAAGAAGGTAATGTTCTACGAAGAACTTGTAATGGAGTAAATATTTTTAATATATCCAATCGTTCTGTCTAATAGACACAACCGTTAAAATACAATTTCAGTGTGATTGACGCACGGAGTTTTATTGTAATCATGCCAATAACAATTTTTATATCCGTAATTATGAGAATTTGCTCAGTGTTTGCTCGCACTCGCAAATATACCTACATAAGTTTGTTGCATTAATGTGTTAAAATATAAAAGTCCTACAAGGAACGATCGAAACAGTTATATGAACGCCTCAATATCCAGAGACCTATTGACCCAATGTTCAGCTTAAGCATTTGTAACATTTGGTCGTCTCAAAACCTAAATCACTGTTGATCGTGATTGTCGATAAGAAAGCTAATTTAATTTATTAAATAAGGTCAATGTGGTAATTGATCAGTGACCTATTGTAGTAGTGTGTATTAAACTAAACTAATATAATGAAAGTACCTATGCTAGCAATAAAATGTTTTGAAAAATGTATTTATCTGGCAAATTGAAGTTAGTAGGCAATAAGCCTTATACTATGACTTTGTGGTCCTGTCATGGGCCACATCCACATCTAAGGAGGAAAGCGCCGCTGTACGCGCACTCCCTAGAGAGCTGTTGGACCATCTTTCCCCCGATTATCAGGTGGAATTAGCGACTAGCGTTTGTTAGCCGTTTGTTAAATAGCAGTTACCTTGTTCGCGCTGTTTGTTCGTTCGTCATAATAATTCTCAACTTATACATATTTTAACTAACCTAATACAAGTAAGTAGGTATCAAGTTATAGCAAAAAATGTCCTGTTGGTAAACAATAATTTAAAAAAAAAATTTCAAACCACGAAAATGTTTAATTAATTATGATGAATTATTTTTATATATTACCTTGTTTAGTTTTAGTTTAATTTTGTGATAAGTAATATTTTTAATTATTCTAACATAGGGATCAATTATTTGACAATTATTTTAAACTATGAAATATATTAAGAAATTTCACCTGATTTTAAGGCACGTTGTGTATACACCATTACGACGAAATGCTGGAAGTAGGCACTTTATAATATTAATTGTGTTAACAATAATGTAATGATATTAATAATGTGATCGCGATTTAATAAGTCAACTATGCGAGTATAATTGTAAACTTCCTTTCGATTCCGCAAATAGAAGCGGTATGAGCACTTGTGTCGATAAACAAAAAATAAATACATTTATATACATCAACCAAGAACTTAAGCCCCATCCCACTCGACCGAAGATGACACACTTATCAAGTGCAATGTCATTTTCTTAAGAATAATTAATTAAAACAATAAAATAGATAAAATATGCCCATTGATTATAATACTCGATTTCCCCGCGACTCCGTTCGTTTTAAATCGTTATCCGTGCAGAATTACCTCCATCAGGATGGCTTAAAATATAATAAGTTTATCCTTTATTAACGGCAAGCTACACCAAAGATAACCCAACTAATCCGCATCCGATCCGATCCAAAATCTAGTTTCAACCGCAGTTCGGCCGTTCGGCCATCTGTGTAGAAAATCTCATCGATCCAGCATTAAGTTGGATTGGAGATGAAGGTAAAACCAACAAACACACTTTCCCATTTATATAAGTACTCGTAAGTAAGGATATCATTTTATATATAAGTTTATTTATGATAGTCACATATTTTAATGATAGGTATATAAAAACCTCTTTTAAATGAAATCTAATGTTTATTTTTGTTGAATTTCGTCATCACTTTAAAATCGCAAGATGAATGTATTACACGAGTAGTGCTTCTGTGTATACATAATATTGATTGATGTTTTAAGTAGGTAATTTGAACTGTAACTATGAGATCGATCTGTTAGCAGAAAACTAATTTTATGAAGATAATAGTGGACTTCGCATTATCGTTCGACTTATGTCGTTTAGATGAACCAATTTTTTGAGTTTTAAGTAATTATTATAATTTGAATTTCATCAACAAGAATTCAGATATTGCCCGATATTTAAAGGACTATCTAAATCTTATTTATTGAGCACTTGAGACCGGAATAAACTTGCGTTAAGTTATTATTAAAATAGCCTATTATTAAAATAACAATAACATACTCGACTTCCGCTGGTTTTGAATGTCTTTTAAATCATAAAATGCAGTGTATTATACAAACCTTGACATATGTAGGGTTTATTTTCCTTATTAAATAGAAAAGACCTTGAGAGGATTAGTTTATCGCATATCCGTAATACTGTAAACGTAAATTTTACGATTATCTGTAATCTTATATAGCTTCTATAAAAAAATTTACTACGTACTTACCGAACTTATAAATCTCTTGCTCTGAGATCAATTATTATTCAAATGAATATTTATTCAAACGTTACGTATAATTGTGTATCAAACGAAGCCAAACCATTTCTCAAGCAATATATAGTTATAGCAAGTGACATTTAATTTATTAAATCGCACATAACTTAGAAAAGTCATTGGTGCGTGCCACTGGGGTTTGAACCCGGACCGCTCGAGTGAGAGGCGAGATCGATAGCCACTGGGCTGTCGACGAACCATTTCTACCAAGTAGCAATTGCGTTCCAACTGGAACAGTGTGGTTTCTGGTTAAACATCGCGAGGGGGCATTCAAACACATCTGGGACCGACTTGGAACGACTTATTAACTGGACTATAACTTACAACAGAACTGACTATCACTAACAGTCTCTAAACCAGCCCTCATACCAACCCATTAACGTCCCACAGTCGGGCGCGGGTCTCCCCCACAGATACAGTCGCGGGAGGTCTAGAGCATATTCAACCACTCTGCTCCAATGGTCACCCGAAGGTCTTCGACAAGGCTTAACAGTTGTTACCATGGAGGAGTCTCTCAATCCAGAGTCCATCATTAGATCAGGTATAGAATTACTTCTTCTATACCTTCAGAAATATAGTAAGTATAGCCTTTCTAAACGTCAAGATTATCACTAATCAAAATCTAGGTTCATCCGCAGTCCGGCCGATCATAATCCGATTGTCCATCATTCGATGGCCATCATTGCCATCATTCGAATAGAATTCGATCGATAGTTAATTAACGATTAAAAATAAAACTATTAATACAGTTTTTTCTCCTTTTCCATGCAAAAAAAATCCGAGATAAGTAGCCTATAAATCTATGCCTATGTCAATCTCCAGCACTCGATTCACTCGAAATCACGTTGAAATAAAATTCCGTTGAGCCGGAGAAGAAGAACAAACCAATAAAGTAACAAACCAACTAATCAAAAAACCAACAAACGACAATCAAGCATTCCCATTTATATATTAGTAAGCATTAGGCACCTACACTATTAATAACTAATATCTGTGGTCAATCTGAGTTTTCATATGAGATTAATTTAATAAACATCGATGGCAGGGCTTGCTAAATTTTCCGTCAACTTTGACCAGACGTCAACAGTAGCGCTGTCTGGAGTGACCATATATTTTTGAGTTGTTTCAAGGCTTCGCACGTTTATATGAGCATTGCCACTCTTCCTTTGTCCTCTATGGTATAACAGTCCTCGGACCCGTCTTTTTTAATTTATCATTTTTCTTTATTAATAATAATTTTGTCTCACGATAATTCATATTCCTACTTTTGCTTATATATAAATCATTGGTATCCTGTTCAAAAATTTTCAGTTTTTATAAAAGTTCATACATGATACTATTTGCACTGCTACATAGCGATGCCCACAATGAAAGCCGGTTTGAAAACATACTTATACATATGAATTTATTTGCAATTGACGCCAACATGTCAATACACGTAACCTTCGTACTAATGACTGATTAAATAGAATCCAGTAAACCTGAAAATAAGAGTAGACGGAGTGCTGTGGAACTTTAACGTTTTGCCATACATGTCTGGTTAGATGTGGGTTACATACAAACCATCCATTGAATCTATCATAATAAGAAGAAATGTATGTTACATGTAACTAGTAATTTTGTACATGTAATTCTCAGTCAGCGATCGTAGGAAGAGAGCAAACAATATTAATGCTATGTTAATGTGATATTGGCCATATATTATGTTTTAATCCCAATACGTTTGGGTGTATTTATAGATAACCATTCGCAAAGTTTACACTTGTTATAACACATCGTAAAGTTTATATTATCACCAAATTAAAGAACAACTTTATTACTCACGCATGCAATTATTACCTAGAAGGGAGATAATGATGAACTTTGTTGTTTCAGATGAGATCGGTCGGAGTTAAATCTTTCACAACATGTTTATGAGAGAGTTTATGAGAACTAAATGCCTTGACGGAAATCGTCAATTAAGTTAAAGTACAAGTACTTGACCTTCTCTTTTTTGCCTTTCCCTCATTTGTAAATATCTACCTTGTAGTTTATCATCTTTCTTCTTTAAATTTTGCGTACACGTTTCCAATTTTACTGCTGAAAAATACATTTAAACATAAGGGTAAAATAATTAACAAGGGATTGAGAAAAAGAAATCCATAATACATAGCCACAGCCGAAAAACCTTAAGCAAAGCATTATCTTAAGTTAAGTTAGTTCAAATAGACGTATTTAAATGAGTAGATTATTGGCTAGGTATCACATTCAATTATTTCTTCTTTTTACAACTTCTTGTATCTATGAGTTTACATTTTATGCAAGATGTTGTTTTTTTATATGGGTTGATGATTTTACCTGGATTCTACGATCAAAACCCGGGAATACTACATAGAAATAAAAATCAGAAACAATTAAAACAATGTTTTTTTACATGGACATGAAATTGTATATGAAGATTTAGTGTCTCGCGTGAGGCTATTCATGATGATTTATGATTAAAAGAATGAATTGCCTTTTTGTTTCTATGAATTAACGTACACGTACGTTCGTACTTATATATGTAGACATGGATGTATGCAAGGAGCGTCATCACCGACGTAAACCATGTCAACTTGTTAGTACGCACTGTACCTACATAAGTCGGAGTTGAGAGAAAAGATCGTTTACAATGACGCATGATGTCGCGTAAAACGTTCAAGTGAATACGTTATTTTGATTTATGCTGTTTTAAAACGTCATTGCATTCACAATGATCTCATTAAAACTAGAAAATCTGGATTTAGAGAAAACGTTTTTTTACGATATTAGGTAGGCGCAAATTATGGCTGTAAATTAAAAATTAACGTCTAATTTCGTATAACTAAACATTAAATAAAAGCACCGCATCGGATGATTAATCGACACAAAAAGTCATTTATTCGGATGGAGATGGATATTCGACATATTGAACTTTTGACCAAGATATGACCTTAACTTTTGCTTCGCCGTCACCAATATCATTGACATTAATTATAAATTTAGTTACTGCGACAAGTTCCGCGCCGTTGCAAATACTCGAGGCTGCCTTATACACGAGCTTCTTTCATATTAAGTGTTAACCGACATAATTATTTGCATTTCAAAGTTACAGTAACGGGAAGCGACATAGTAGAGAGTAATAAAATTAATTTATATTTCATGGTCTATAAGGATGCAATTAACAGACCTTCCAATATTTTATCACCGGCGCCTTTCATCTTGTCACGACCTTCTTCTTATCAGAATAGCAAGATTTAAGTAATACAGTATAATAGATGCGATAAAATATGTTACTTCATACAAATTATTCCTCAATTAATATAATTAATTTTGAAAGTACCGCTATGACATTATTTTTGCTTTATACCTACCAAAATGTCATTGCCAACCAGGATTATTAATAATATGTACCTAAAGAATTAAATTCAGAGTTCTGCTAATCGGGTTGATTTTACCAAAAAGACGTATAGGACGATAAACTAGTAGCATAGATCAATCCTGAAAACAAAAAGTTCTATATCAGTACTCACTCCATGAGAGTGGGTGAAGAAGTTTTCATAAGACATATAATAAATGCCTTTAATGCATATTATGTAATTTTGTAACTATTTCAAAATGGCCTAAATATGCCAATAATTTCGTGTTGTTCACTTAGGTCTATGAAAATAATTTATTTTTCTTGTTTTATTGTATTAACGATAACATATCAAAACAACCAATGTACAGTCCACAATATGACCTATAATCTTATCTGCAAGTTTGTCTCATTTTTCGCGTCTGACTTTGAATTTTCGTCCTGTACTAATACAGGAGGTATTAGATTTTTTACAAGGTTTTAACGTATTTTCTAATCTAGGTTTATAGAGCTAAGCTTTAGAGAATGGCTTTTCTCTTCTTATATAAAGGTGAATTTTACAAATTTAGCCTAATTTCTCAATTCACACGAGCAACAAATTAAATTAAATATTACACATTAGAAAATGTTGTGAAAATAGCTTTAGACCTGAAGTAATTTTATTCTAAACTAACTTTTGCTCGCGTCTTTGGACCCGTTAAAAAATGCTTATGGCATTCGGCTTTTATGTTCGGCTAGTATTATCTATCCATTCATAACAAAAGGAATCCCTCTATCATTCAAACACTATTTGACATATTATGATTATATTAGAAATAATTGATGGTTAATTTACAAGGAAAAAAAGTCCGACTCCGCTAGAGTTGATCGTGTCTATTTATAGTTAGCCACAATGCTCACTGTCTAGATCTAAAAAAAATTACTGTTTTCTCAAATTAAGTCTTGTGGTGGTTATGAAAGCTATGTTGTTATTAATACCATTCTTGGTATCTATTCATGCATCAGACACGCTGAGAATACTGAATACCCGGTGTCTCCTTTGAACCTAACGTCATAATTTTAAGTTTACCGTTCCTATTTGAAGTAGGCATAGGCATATCCAAGGTGTAAAATGTAAAAAGATCTTGCATTCAAGACCAGCGGCACACTTAAGATTCAAACTTCCACTGATGGCACTGATTAAACAGTCTAAAATAACCTAATTAATTTAACGAGTTAAATTAATCTGAAAAACGAACTCCCCCTCACACAAGGGGTGCAGGTAAAATCCAAGCGGCACGCACCTGTGAACAGAAAGTTCATGTTGTGTTGTGGTTGTACTATTATTCTGTGGTTGTGGGCGATTTACGAAATTAATAACATCTATTGTAACGGTGAAGGAAAACATTTTGACCTGCATGCCTGAGCGTTCCAAATATTTTTCTTATATAGTTTATGTCGTTACGATTGGTACAACCCGTTAGTATGTTATTATGCCAAAGGTGAGACATTTAATTTATAAAATATACTTTAACATCAGCTGTGGCTGATTAAAAACCTGTCCAATATGTTTAAGTTGGGTGAATGTATGTTGACGCATAAATCAATCCATTCCTTTGTATTTCGATAATGTCATATATCATAATATTTTAATAAGTTCTTATAAGTTGGGATACACAAACATTATGGGGTTAATTGTGTGATTTATTGAAATATTTAAGTTTATATACTTCCTTATTAGGTCTCCTGCAGTATAATTGTTAATCAACATTCGTATATCTATACTAATATTATAAAGAGGAAAAAGTTTGTAATGTTTTCACACAAAAACTAGTGGATCGATTTCAAAAATTGTTTCATCATTAGAAAGCTGCATCTTCACTGAGTGACATAGGCTATATAATATTACTAGGTGTAAACGAAACGAACCAATAAAGTGAAGCTTAACATACGTGTAAGTGTGGATGAGTGTTGATTGTTCAAGTATAATACAGACGTAGGCAATCATAGGCATTAATTTATCTTTATAACTACCTATTATCATTAAACTTAAGTTATCCAATTTAAGCCTAAATAACTAGAAGTATTTAAAGTCATTGGAAAGCAATAATGCTTAAATCCCAGTTTTACTACGACAAAACGATACTTGTTAATTTGATTCAAATAGCTGGTTTATTAATTATATGGATATATCATACTACTCTGACAATCTTTTATGTATTATATAACTATAAAAATTTAGTATATTAGCAATTAATATGTTAATGTGACAAAATTGTTGGTGAGATGGCGTGACGTTAAACTGAACCGGTATGATCGCGTTACTTTTAGGGTTGCCATGATAAAATGATTAATATTAATTTAAACAGGTAAAATTAAGATAAATGTAAAATTCTTTAGTCGAATTGATTTATCACTCTCTTATATACAAGGTGTCCCAAAATTCAACGATAAGCGAGAATCAGAGGATGGGACTACTTCAGAAAAAAAAGGGAAAAAAAATTATCTCGATTTTTTTTCAAATTACATAATAAAAATGGAAATTCTTAGAAAATTGACACCCCTCATGATATTTTGAACTACCATGACTAAAATTTTTAAGATATTTCTGATTTTTTTTTGTATCCGTGAACTAAGTAATACTGCTATCTACTACAAATCTTAAAATTCCTATAATGTCTATAGTTTTCACACAATAAACAATTAAAATCATTGTTTTCCCGTGATAGTTAGACAGTTGAAATGTTCACAGATGATGTATTTCTGTTGCCGCTATAACAATAAGTACCTACTAAAAAATAGAAAAAATAAAAATTTAAGGGCACCCATACAACAGACATGATTTTTTTGCCGTTTGTATAAGATACGGAACCCTTCGTACGCGATTCCGACTTGCACTTGGCCGGTTTTTTTTTATCACCGCTTCGTATCTGAGACAAAGTGAAAACTATAATAGTATGGCAGAAATCATCAACCCTAGTAGATTTTTGTGATAACAGAATTCCCAAGAACACGCAGTCGTAAAGAGTTGAACGAGTTGAAGGCCAACTTTATATTGCTTAGAAGCGAAATTATTGACGTAGGATTGGATTTGATTTTAAGTTCACGCACTCTGTTTCTATGGTCCCTCGGTAGATTATTTATTAACATGTTCAAGTTTTTAAACTCAATTAAAATTTTCTCCTATTGCTACAACATTTAATAACATGAATTAATTTTGGGAGTTTGACTGAAACTTATAAAATAGTACAGTCAAACGAAGTCTGTTAAAACATATCTAGCTGATTTATTTACTTTTTTTGCTCGTACAAAATTATAACAACACTTAAGTAACAGTAAGGAGCATGGTCGTAATTAAAACTAATTTTGTGACAACCTTTTAGTTGTTTACTAGTCCTTTTTTTTGTTCTCCTGTGCGAGATTTACTGTCGAATTTCTGTATGCAAAAACAATATTTACTGAAAATAGTTATTTGTTCAACAAGTGAGCAAAGAGCAAAGTTAGCGAAGTGATTTTAATGACAAGCGCAGCGAGTGGTTCTTATTTATGTTTTACTTTACTGTTTAATACATTTTGTGTTTTATTTTAAGAAAACAAAAGTAGGTAGGTATTCGATTGGTAAAGTTTGAAATTCGAATCATTTCTACTCACGCTTGCGACTTTTTCTGGGGTAGTTTGACTATTTTTCGTTTGCTGTTAATTAATTATGGGGAACTCCAATAATGATTCAAATTCGGGATCATTACATTTTTAATTTGTTAAGACTTCTTCATAAAACCTTAAACTAGGTTGTACAAAGGGCGAACTTAATGCCAATAGGCATTCTCTACCAGTCGGCCCAGGGTGATGGAGAGGATATTATAAGTGGCACGTCGCAGAATTTTTTTTTGATGTCATTCTGCGAAATATTAAGAGGAAAAGCTGTGTTGTGTTCTGTTTTGATACAAAAGTGTCATTTGCGTCAGTACCTACTGTACAATCTTATCAATAACGTGTAGGTAGGGGCATGTAAAGAGCATAGCGGGGCTATACTTACCTGTGCAAATATAGCTTTTGTCAATATTTTTCTAAGATTTATGGAATGTTCGCGTAATTAAGGATATGAACATAACAGAAACAAAACAGGGCAGAGTACACAGTTTTGTATTACGTTGCCAATTAACATTAGGTATGCCTTGTAGAATTTGAAGTATGTACCTACTTATACTTGCATACCTTGCGTACCTATGTTATTTCAGTTCCCTTATACTCTCTTGCACGGCAAACGGCTATATCCGTGTACAATAAAAGTTTTATTGTGTTTGGTTCATCACTAACGTGTAAATTAATTTAAAGATCGTGAAAATTCTAAACGCATGAGAGTTATCCATTATATTCTTAAGGCATGTGAAGTCATTAATTCAGCACTTAACCGTTGGAGACTATGGGTAAGAAGAAACCCCTGAGGGGAGATCTATTCTCGCTAGTCAGCCGATAATTACGATGGTGTGTGATGTCCTTAATGAATGGTCTGACTGACATATTTTTATAATTATTCAAAATAAAACGAGCATACATCACGATCTGGTGCAGCCATTGACATTGAACAAGACCACAGAATAATAGTACAAACGAGACTAAAAAAGGGGCATAGGGAGTAAGTCCAATTAGTAAACAATGTTGATGGGAACATTAGTTGGGCAGTTTAATGAGGACAATTGAAGCAGGAACACTTGGTCATATTTAATTCCTTCCTTTCCAGTCACAGATGTGTTGCTACCCTTAAGATGTAAAGTGATCGCCTCTGAAAAAGTGTAACCAGAAACTATAGGTACCATTTGTAGGGAATTGGTGAGGATTCAGCCCATAAACCAATATGACCTAAAAAGATCTACTGTAACTAATAAGATAATTTCCAACCGAACCAATATTCCTTTATACTACCTCGCGCGAATTATAAAATAAACAACATAGGTTTCATGGTTTCATATAGTTACCACAATTAAAGGTTTTTTGTAGGCTCTTTCACTTTCTTCATTAACTAGATTAATAACATCAGACAACCTTTACTTTACTACCACCGTTACGAGGCTATCAAAATTTTGCCATAAATTTAAAGATTTGCCTAAATTAATTTCTTTCACCTCACGAACCTGATTTGAAGACATGAAACCCATTTTATAATCGTCGTTAAAATCTAAAATATAATATTCACACACATATTGTAACACAACCGTTAGCCTGAAGCTTCATTTTAAATAATTAACAGACCACTACCGCATTTCTCACTGTGACGGCAAGCTTAATTGAGAAAGTCGTACGTAGCTACATTTATTTCAAATTAATCTTACTTATTCTTAAGTATTGCTTTCAGATCAATTAAAAATAAATGGCCTCTGAATTTTCCTTCGCCCATTAGGTATTAAAAAAAAACAAATGCCTACAAGTAGATAATGAGTTGTTATTTTAATAGTTAAAGATAACCTTAATGTACAGAAATTAATATTGAATTGACATTAGTAACAACATAGATCTACATGAAACAAAAAACCATTATTTGCGTTTGGTCCACTTTCGAGCATTTATTTAGGTATATAATTAGCTCTTCAGTTCTCAGCACAAGCACGTCTTATCCAAATTATAACAATTATAATAAACAGATTATTGACCTCAGATCGTCATAATTAATATTTCCTTGATTAAAAGTGGACTCGCCGCGAAATAAATCTCGGTGGTGATATTTTATATTATCGTGATCTCAGTTATGTTCAGGTGTTGGTGCGGTCTTGTATTATATTTATTTGTCATTGAAAATTTACGATTCATGTTGAATATGTATTGGACGGTCACGTTGTATCTTCATGAATGTTATGTTAATTTTACTGTAGAGCCTGCAGACAGAGTGGCAGCATTTAAATGTATTAGCACAGTTTAATGATCTACCTCTGTGGTATTAGTCGTATAGTGGATGGTACAAATGGCTCGCATATGCATTTTACATGAGTGGGAATCAATCAAGCAAATATGTACCTTGATTGAGTTTATTGATTTTTTATTTTTTAATGTTTTGTTATGTTTATTAGATTTGCTTAACCTTGATTCCCACTCATGTAAGAATAAACTGTATTCTATTAAATTTAATTTTACTTTTATTGATCATATATTTAGTATTATTAAAAACTTTGTCGTTGCAGACTAAAAGCTAGAAGGCAGTTGACATGCAGCTTACATGTTTCTTATTTCATTACGACTATTAAAATAACCACAGAACAGATAAACCTCCTTTATCTGTTCTGTGAAAATAACATACCCTTACATTTTAAGCCTGTAGCAAGAACTTTTTAACTTATCCAATAGATTATCAATATACAAACATACAAAATCCAATTGATCATTAATAGAATATTATGGTAGATCGCTTGTAAAAACATTTATTTGGCAAAAAAGGTTTTATATGAGAATAAATTTATGTACAGCTTTTAGCTGGAGTCGGTATGGGTATGAATGAAGGTATCCATTGTATAATTTCGACATCATTATTACCTAAAATGTCATTGAAGCACGAATATAAGAGCGGAATTTTCCAAAACTAAAGTTTGGTCTGCAGGTACGAGTATTATCAGTTTTATTTTAAACTAGGCCCGTAGCTTCGCTCGCGTCGAATTAGACATAATAGTGTATTATTTTTAACCCGTTTACTTTAGCTCCACAAAGGAGAATGTTCATTTGTATGGGTGTTTTGGCCCAGAGTGAACAGTCACTAAAAATGAAAACGATATATAGAATTAGTAGCTTTAACCAGTAGTAATCCGAAAAATAATAAAGTTTTGTATCCAGGTTTTCCAAAAAATTTTTTATGAGATTTTATGAACAAGGTTTTTGAAATAAAATAATTATTCTTTTTTGATAATTTTATTGTTATTCATCTTCGTAACTCATCAAAATGTGGTCTAGGAACTGGGCAGGTGGATTTATTCTCTCTTGATGAAGGCATCGGCATTATCTGGCCCATCTCATAAACCAGATAATAGTCTATGTATCACGACCCATAGATTCGTACAGAAACAATAGTTTTTTTAAGGAAATGTACTATCCGCTAACAATCATATTGCGTCCCATGTCTGCACGAATTGGCGCAGTAGTTTTGCGAAGAGTAGCAAAATAATTGATTGAATACTTACCACTTGGGGCGCGATTCACTGTCGTATTACAGATATCACCTCCACAAGATTAAAGCTGCGCCTTCTCCGTTGCATTACATCGGTACCACAATTAATGCAGCTCAATTCATCGGAAGTCTCTACTATAGGTAAAGCGTAGTTGGATTAAGAGTGGGTTCGTCCGCATTCAATCCGGGGTCAACATTTGGGCTTCTATCAGTACCGGTAGGCATGCAAAGGTCGTCGTAAAAAGCGTCATCGGTGTTCATTATAAAGCAAGGTAAGCAAGGTCGAGATAAAAAAAGGAAAAACAACGAATTATCACAATATTCACAATGTGCACGAGTAACTTCCACAATTCCACAAAGCGAATGAGAACAAAGTACTCTGTGCGAATGAGATTTTGTCAAAATTGTCAAATTGACACGTCGTGCCTATGAGCCGCATAGCTTAGTGCTGCCAAAAAACTCGTTATCGATAAAACAATTCGCTTCGACCCATAGACGTCCCACTGCTGGGCACGGGTCTCCCCCAAAACCACAACTGCGGGACGGCTAGAGCATACTCCACCACGCTGCTCCAAAGCGGATTGGTGGAGGACCATTAGAAACATAAGAATAAGGTGGTGGGAACATAAGAATTTATAAATTCCCGTAGGTCTGGTCTAGATGAAGGCTTCCTTCTTAGTTACCACCCTACTGGTGAAGACGTACCACCAAATGATTTAGCGTTCCGGTATGCCGCGACGAAACCGATTGTGCATATAGGTTCAATAAAAAACGCCATAACCCTCTATCAGGTTAGCTAACTTACATCTGCATCATATTCATCGTCACAATCAGGTGAGATCGTAGTCACACAAAAAACACATCCATTTTTTAAGTCCTTCATAGTTATTATTACATTAATAACATCGATTTATAGAGTATTATATTTAATCGATTTTAGTAGTAATATTATATTATTTGCTGTCAAGAACTAAACCAGTGTTTAAGTAGGTACTCTGCGGTCAACATGACGTAATCAAAAAGCAGACCGGAAAATATATATTAACAACTGAAATACTCATTTTCTATTAGTGTAAATTGATACAACCACGAATAACGATAAATCTTAATTTAATTGACAATATTTTTTGGTATAATTGTTTTTTTCTGAGCTTTCTGTCCACGCTGGGCCGAAAATGAACAATCCCCTTTGTAATGAATCCGTAAATGTGTTATCCCCAATGTTTACTTTAAACCCTTAAGGGTAACATTTTAACTAACTTTATATATTTTATGCTTCTAGTTTTCAAAATGACAATACATTTAAGTATGGGATCCTAGAGAAATCGAGAGAACTCTTCAAATTTTGTAGGCACACATGAAATGATTTGGGTATTTTAAAGCTCTCAAACAGAACACTTTATTTGATAATAGGAAAAATATTAAACAAAATAAGTCAAATAAATGTAAATTAAATACTCGTATGTAACATTTTTCAAAGCGCGTGGTACAACAAAACAAAGGGTAGGGAAGGGATTTAACAAGGAAGATTCCCTTAGATGTCACTGGGTAGAGTTGGTTAAAGCGGTGACAGCCCAGTGGCTATCGAACTCGCCTCTCACTCGAGCGGTCCGGGCTCAAACCCCAGTGGCACGCACCAATGACTTTTCTAAGTTATGTGCGATTTAAGAAATTAAATGTCACTTGCTATAACGGTGAAGGACACATCGTGAGGAAACCTGCATGCCTGAGAGTTCTTCATAATGTTCTCGAAGGCATGTGAAGTCTGCCAATCTGCACTTGGCCAGCGTGGTGGACTAAGGCCTAATCCCTCCCATTCTGAGAGGAGACCCGTGCCCAACAGTGGGACGTCTATGGGTCGCAGCGAGAGTTGGTTTAGTGATGTCCATATTCATTCAATGATCAATAGCTAATTCTATATCACCACACAATCTTTTCTTTGTCCTACTGTCGGGGCACTCTTCTCAGAATGGAAGGGATTAGGCATTGGCCACGCACGCATCACGGTGGCATCACGCTGGCCAAGTGCGGATTGGCAGACTTCACATGCAATGAGAACATTATAATAAACTCTCAGGCATGTAGGGTTCCTCACGATCTGTCCTTCACATTTTATTTCTTAAATCGCACATAAAATAGAAAAGTCATTGGTGCTTGCTGCTTGGTTTTGAACCCGGTCCGCTTGAGTGAGAGGCGAGTTCGATAGCCACTGGGTCATCGGTCACGGGTTATTTTAATACAAAAATAATTATTTATTTATTTGAATTCTATATATGTAGATACTTATATGTGTATAAATGTTTTGTTGCTTTATATTATTCAATTTAGAATAGCATTATATCTATTTTCTTTAAGTAGTTTGTAGTTACGTACCTAGACTTTCGTTAAGCATGTCCAATAACATCAATGCGAAATAAATTATTTGACTTTGACTGGACTCTGACATGAGGTGCATAACAACTATAAACTGCCGTTTTTTCATTTCCACGCACCTTGTTCGGACTTGCCCATTGTATTGAAGTCAAGTGGACGAAAGGGCTAGCCAGGGTGATTCACTAAAAGCTAAAACATTATTTTATTTATTAACGTTTTTCGGTAAAATAAATTAAATGAATGAGTCAATAAGTATTTCCATTCTCTTATATCGCTCTAATCGCCTTGCCTAGTGCAGGTCAAAAGTTCGAACGCAGTTACAATAACTCTTTTACTTTTTAACAGTGTTGGCTTGGAACGTATATTTTAATAATTTAGTGAAATAGTAAATGATGTCACGGTTCATCTGACTCACATCACATCACATTTAAATAAATTATTAACCACATTTTTACAATAAAATCGCTTATCTCTACGTTAAAATAGTCGTATACATTCAAATTATATGACACTATTTAGTTTATTATACAGAAATAATATACGTATAATAAAATCGCGGGTGTGGCTTTGTTGCTAGTAAGTCAGGCATGTGTGACTGTTTTTGTCGTTATTTATGAGCCTAAACTAGAGTTTCTGTCACAGTAACTCTTTTTGTGGCTCGTCCGTCCTATCTATACAATGTGTTTTTTTGAAATTTGATCAAACGAAATGTGCGGATAAAAGACAAGAAGTTATCGATAAAAATATGAAAAAAAAAAATTATTTAGTACCCTATTTAAAAAATAAAGGCACTTTAATTTTATATTTAACGAAAACCACATGTTTTTGTTCTTACTTTGTTGCTTTGTTTGTAAACGGTGAATTATCTTCAAAATAGTCTCATTTGAAAGCTAGAAAGTCTAACTAGCTAAACAGATAAAAAAAAACCATAACAATATCGAACTGAAAC
The DNA here is from genome assembly GCA_944567765.1 of Carterocephalus palaemon. Classification (NCBI taxonomy): domain Eukaryota; kingdom Metazoa; phylum Arthropoda; class Insecta; order Lepidoptera; family Hesperiidae; genus Carterocephalus; species Carterocephalus palaemon. Next base: position 6,678,216 of record OX155645.1, read on the forward strand.
TTCGTAAAAAAATAAAACACTTTGAAATTTGTCAAAAAAGTACATTTTTTTAAATATAATTATCTGTAACTTTTAAACGGGGTCGTTAAGGTCAATTTTTTTGCATGTTTTATTAAATTTCATGATTTTATCTACAAGTTCTCCAAAGAAATTGTAGATCTATCTCTTATGGTTGTAATGATATCTTTCAAGTTGGATCAAACTGCACCATATTCATATTACCATAGTATAATGTAGAGCGGAGCGACTCTTTATTCTATGATATTACGGTTCAAAATTAATTGACAGTTGAGAATCAATTTTAACGATTTAATTTTACGTCCATTTCACAGGAACTGCAATTATCCAGGACAAACACTTATGTTACTCTCCAGGCCTTATCCTACATCTTCGCAAAAAATACTAAAATTAATCCGTTGAAAAGAATGACAAACCAACATCAATACTTTCCCATTAATATAATCGTAAGGAAAAAATCGTATAACATATTATTCCTACTTAAGTTCGTAGGTACCTACTCGTACTTAAGAATATCTTTAATAGTGGAAGATGATAACGTAGGAATTTGTAACATAGGCTAATGTTGTGACTAATCTACAGACGTAATGCTCACGAGTTGAACCTCAGCATGTAGGAATATTCATTGAATCAAATTAAAAGCTAACTAAATCTGCATATTACCACACGACTACAATTAAGAATAAGAATAGTTTAGTTTACAACAAGTTTAGTTTAGACTACAATTACGGAACCCTACTTTGCGTGGCCACACGCACCCAATCATTGTCAGTTTTTGACTTCGGCATCACTTCACAGCACTTAACAAAAACAAACCTGCTTACAAGCTTACAAATAAAATACAAGCTATTGTATTTTGAGTTCCATTATCGTGCCATTTATTTAAAGTTGATGGCTCTTTTATAAAATATTAGACAATACCATAGAAAATTATGTCTTTATTAGGAATATCTTAAATAGTCAATCAAGTCGCTATGGAACTATTTATCAGCGCGGACCACCCACTGGTAAACTGTTAGCTATAAAGTAAAATAGTATTGAGTCTATTTAAATATCGAATTTCAACATAAAAATAGTTAGTGTTTTACTCAATAGACTGGAGGTTTAAAAAAACGTGATATTTATAAAAATATTGTACAGCGTTGGTACTGATTGATAATGTACTGTAAGATAAATAGTCGTCCAGTTTTTACTTAAAGCAAAAAAATCCACAGTCTTCTAACATAATGTTTGACGAGTTGAAAAATATTTGTATAGATGTCGGAAGTGTTTCGGTAGATATATATTTTTTATTTGAACAATTTATTAATTAGAAGCCTCTTTATTGGCTTGTTACGGATAAAAATCTCCGATAAGTGTCGAGTGACAGATTTATTACACCCGCAAGGTGATGTGTTGTTGAGGCTTCCTGATAAAGTATATGCGCTTCGTGATGAAACGTATGAACTTAATGGGTACACACCGTGCCAAGTTGACTTGGAAGCTCACGGAAAATTACTAGAGACGTTAAACTTTTTATAATACCATGGAATATCTTAACATCATGGGCTATTTATATCAGTTACAATTTGTACTTCATTTATTGCTAAGTAAATAGCAGTACGTAGAACAAATATTTTGTGATAATTTATTATTGTGAATAACACGACAAGAATTGCATGTTTGTTTTATTTATATTTTACCTAGGAAGCAAAATTAATAAAATCACTGGAATAGTACCTACGTTTCTACACATGTAAATATACAGTTAAGCATGCTTTCGTTCCTTTGTTCCGTATCAAATATTTACGTGAGACATAAGTTAAAAAAAAAATACATTGAACTCTTAAGTGCAGTAAGAACTCTCGGTTTCAAAGGCGGCCGCCGAACAATTGATCTTGTATTTCTTTTTATAATCGATGTGTCGTATAATTTATGTTCGATAGGGTTGAAGATATAAGACTCTACTAGATAGAATGTTCAACGAAAGAAAAGGTATTTGTTTGTTTAAGATTTGTTAAACATAAACAACAGATTTGCTGTAAAATTTTGATTTAAGCCAAGAAAGTTCTGTTTAAAAAAAAAATTTACACCGAAAGTACCTAAACCTAAAAAGATTATTCTTCCGACGCCTTAGGGCTAATTATGCAGTATCCTGCACACTACAGTTATGATATTTGATAATTTATCGATCAAAATTTGTTGTTAAAAAAAAAAACAGAATTCTTAATAGTTATTGATGAAGAAGCACAATAACCATAACCATTCTAAGAATGTTATATTTGAACATAAAAAAGGCGACATTTTAATCTTCATAACAACAAAAACAGTTAAATTTCAACATGCTGTGATTTAATTAACATAATTCATGGATTTTTTACCGATGCAGGAATTAAACTTTAATTGCTTACTCTACTCTAACAAATCTATGCAATTCTTACATCTACATAGCAAGGCAGCCTCTGTAAGTGTAAGTGTGAAAGGTCAGGGTGGCTCAAACTATACAGTAATTAAAGGTTATTTTTGGCGATAACCATCAGTAAAACCGTTACCAACGTGAAATAAAAAGGCGGTGGTCCCACCTCAATGGACCTTGCATTGAAGGACTCTTGTGAGTAAAAAGTCAACTGTTACGTATGCTATACACAAGTAGGGACTTGGACGAAATTAATTGAGGTAATTGCCCTAAACGATTCGATGGACATCTAAATGACTGTTTTTTAATAGCAACGATTGTCATTCCAAAACTAAGTTAAAACCCATCAAGTTTTGAGGGATTTAATTGTACTACTTTTGGTTACTCCAATTTCAAAATGGCGATACTACCTAATTGATCGAACGGACTCGGAAGGAGAGGATCATGATGCATCGATCAATAAATCGTTTATCCAAAAGCCGACTTCTCGAGCCAAGGTAACTCGATTTGCGATTTTTAAACGAGTAACAAGAACAGTTGATCGATACCGAAATAAATTCTCCAATGTAAACGACACTACAAACCACAACAAACGATTAATTTACGCAGTTTTCATTGAATCATCGCCTTTTTCTTCCTGATTAAATGTTATTCTTGTTGGGTTTAGTTAAGTTATTGGTGTTATTTTTCATATTTGTAATATGTTCGAGGTGTTTTTTTCCCTATTTGTTTGTAACATAAACTAAAATACTTAAATTTAAATAGTATGCGTTACCTTCAACTTAAAAAGTAATGCATAATAATAATTTAAAGCAATTTTTTTTTGTCAATTGCAATAGAAGCTCCAGTCTCTCAAGTTACTAGCTATTCGTATTTACTGTACCAACAAGGTAACTCCTTGCCTAACTTTATTCATACGATCAATTAAGTGGGTATATAGGTACTCTAGGGTATACAGGCGTTGACAGCACAGTGTCAGTCGAATGGCTTCTCTGTCTGTCACTTCTCACTGTCTGGGTTCATATCCAAGCGAAACACACCAATACCTTTCTAAGCCATGACACAGAATACTTAATAGTACAAGTAGCCATAGGTACACGATTTAAGAAATGAAATATTTATCATGGTGAAAGAAAACATCATGAGAAAAGTTCTCCTTCAACGTCGGAAAGTTCTCCATAATGTTATCCAAGGCCTGTGAAGTCTGCCAATCTGCACTTGGCCAGTACGGTGGATATGACCTAACATAAAAGTGAGTGACATTTCGAGAGGGACGCTGAGCCCAACAGCAAAGTAAAGAAAGGGTTGTGGTGATAGGTACTGTAGTTGAATTTCAATGTCATTCAAGAGGGTTCTGGTGCCTATCTCAGCGGCACGAATCAACGACTTTTCTAAGTAAGTAATCGCGATTTATGAAATTATAAAGTCACATAAATAAAACGATGCAGAAAAAAATATCTTGCTTACAAAAAACCTGCATGCATGCTCACTAAAATGTTTTAAAAATATGTGAAATTTAATAGCTGCAGTGTTTTGTTAGTCTGCCGAATTTGTCCAAGAGCCGGTAAAATGTCGGTAAAAAGGACGGTGAACTCATCAGAATGACGGTAAAAAACATTTAGGAAAAAAGTCATCATTATTTATGTGGGTCGTCACTACCAATTGCATAAGCAATTATACCGGATGCAATTATTGAGTAAGCAATAAAAGTTCAAAAGATCTTCAGTTTAGTCTGGATACCAATGTGATAATCACTCAGTATGACATATAAACTCTAAATTAAATCTAATCTAAGGCTAAACTCTCTAAATCATTTTCCGAAATAAGTAGTTATTAACTTCATATTACGGAGAAAATTTCCTGCAGATTCTTAAGTAATGTTTCTCTTATTACTACAAAGGAACGATAATACTTACTTAAATTTATCGTACGGGTACATTTGCTTGCATTTGCATGTGCTTTGAAAATAAAATTTCCTTATGGGTTAAGATATTTGATATCCAATCAAGGTAACGGTAAAATCTGTCTCATACACTTATAAATACGTACTGGTCAATGTAAATTAAAGAACTGTTTTAAATTACTGACTTACGACTGATATTACAATACAATGGACACGTGACGATTTATATGCCTGTATTAAATAATCCTATATTACCTACTTATAACTTCACTTGTATTATAATTTCATGTATGTGCGCGCTTTATTTATGGACGAGGAATGCGATAAAGATATAACAAGTTCGAAGCCACTTCATTATAATAGATACATAATGGTTTTTTATTAATATTTGCATAACCATTTAAATTTGAATGTCTCCAGTTGTATATGGAGTCATTATCTCGACCAGACTCTCTGGCGTCGGATATACTTTTGTATCTCGTGCAAAAAATAAAATGAAAGGTCCCCAAGCAGGTATCACGATAACGATGCGTCCATGTTAGTAAGTTAGGTACTTATTTGCGAGTAAACATTGTTAATTTAAGTTATAATATCAAAATCAAACAAATACATCCAAATATTTAAAATGTTTCATAAATAATATGTTAACACGTTCACTGCGGATCACCCACAATCGGCCCGATGCTGTGCCAACGCGCTGTGCGTACAGGAAAAATAGGTTCCTCCTCCTTTAATAAAGTGGGAGCCTTTTTCGACCTCCGCCGCATAGAACGTAAAAAAAGTGATCCCAGTGCGGGAGCGGGCCTGTTTTGGTGGATGACCGCCCGCGACCTGTTGCCGCACTGAGCAGATGCGAAACGCGTCGAGCCGCCAGTAGTGTTGTGCTTGCTACGCGAGGAGCACGCGCTAGAGCTCGATACAATGGCGCATCGCAACAAAAAATTATTAATAGAAAATAAAAGTGACAACGGGGAGGAATACGACGCTTCAACTTTAAAAACACCTAAACAGAACAGGAAAACATATTTTAGTAATTAATAGTTTACTTTCTATTCATGCATAATGATACAATTTCTACATAATTTTTGAGAATTAACCGACCCTACCTAACCTGTATTGCCCTGAGCTACCCTCCCCTACACTTAGCAGTAAACTTTTTATTACAGAAAATATCGGAGCTATGAAAACCTCTGGACACGCTCTTGAAAAGGGTCCAAAAAGAAGAAATTGTGTACAGTGCTACCAAAAGCTAAGACTGACGTTGACTACCTCACAAGCAAAAATGAAAGTGAAGAAAATTAAAACAGTCTGTGTCAAATGTAATCAGTCTCTTTGCCTAACATGCTACAAAGATAGGCACATATAATTGATTATTTTTTATACAGGTTGTTGGTTTGATTTACAACGAGCGCTGCAAGGACTATATGCACGATACTGATTCCAAAAACATTTACATTTATTTTTTTCATATTTTTTTAATCAGTATTTGGTCACCCCTACAACGCTCGCTGTTCCTCAAATCAACAACCTGTATAAATTTTTTTTTCATAACATTTAATATTTTTTTTATGTTTACATAACTTGTTTTACATAATATTTTTAACACTTAATTGAACCTATTAAAATTTTATTAAATAATGACTCGATATTTTCATTTCTTTCACTATCCCATCACTACAAAAATTACACTATAGTGCGGTATCGGTCCATATCGACCTGACATTTTCAATTGTTAATTACTCATTATCTGCTTGGAGAATCCAGGGGCGATGCCAATGCAAACTCAAGTGATTCATGACGATTTTAAAAAGTATAAAAAATGTTATACTATACCATACTCCTTGACTAAGATATTGAGCTTTAATACCACTCAGAGGTGTCGGGAAAGTCAAGTGGGTGCCTTTTTCGACCGCCATTGCACCAGCTGAAAGTCACTGTTTTGCCTCCATGAACAACAGGTGAGTATTACTTTATTTACTTAAATTTTTTATGGATACAATATAGGCAACCAGCGTGCAGCAACCATCTTACTTGTAAAAAACAAAATAACAACGAACTAAAGACAAACTTTAAACAAGATTCAAAAAAGGACCGGGATTCTCGATGGCCAGATAGATATGTCTGGTATCAAAGAGTAACCTTGAAAACATATAAATACCTAACACGTGGCATAAATTTATTAGTACGAAGGTCCGAAGATTCAAAAGTACATTTATTATACACCACAGAGCAGTCTGAGTTGTAATAAATTGCTTATACGGATAAAATAAACTACTACATAGGTAATCAAACAAAATTATTTGCTTCAAAATAATTAGTAGGTACCTACTTTTAGTTCATTCGAATGATAGATTGAATACGGATACGAATTTATTTTACAAAAGTAATTAGAGTTACAGCTTAAATTAAGATTATTTATTTCCATAAAGTTAAATCAAACTTCAAACTTTAGTGGAAATAAGAAAACAGTAGGAATTTCTAATTGGATTTTAGATGTAATATTATTTTTAATAATCTTTATTTTTTTAATCGGTTTTTGTTTTTGAAGAACATGAACCCCATATTGCCTTACATTGACACTTGACAAAATAACTATAATATTAACAAAAGTATTAAATAACGATAACGATGAAAAATCGGAAGAAAGGTATAAATAAAAGGAACAACTATCAATCGTTTTAGTTTTAGCGCAACTTGTTAGTTTTATCAGACATTTGGATAGCATTTGAATTGGTTAGATAAATAAATAAATTCGCATCAGGTGTCTGTTTTACGACATGGTTACATTTACCGATTTTTTGTTCATTTCGGAAAAAAGTTATTTTCCTACATTAATTATACAACATTATAATGTAATCCGATACAGGGACCAAGATTGTACTTTTTTCGTTCTTATTTATTTGATATCTTGTGATTGTTTATTAAAAAAGTCCTGTGAAGAGAATCTCATCAGAATAAAATTGCTGTTTTCCTAGTTCCCTGGCTTCCTTCGTCAAAAATGTTTTTTAATAATAATTAAGATAACTTATAAAGATTGATAAACTGATAAACTGATCAAAAATACAAACTCATCCAGTCACATAATTTGTATAATAATCTTTTAGATAAACATACTATTACACGACAGAAATTCTTACTAGTTTTTGTTTCAATGCAGTTGTTACAATTTATATGACTGCATACACGTGTATACATTTTATTATAGTTGTCTGCAATAAAAAAAAGAAAAAGATACGAACTTCGGAACATTTGCTTTTATAAAATTTATGCCGTTATGTAAATTAGGTATTCCTTTTTTTGACTTCGAAAAAAAGAGAAGGTTCTATTTTTGACTGTTTGGTTTTTTTATGTATGTACAGCTTCGATCAGTACATTATTGATCGAAGATGTACAGCGATAACATTGTCGTTTGAAGGATTCCGCGTGAATGTATCATTTCGTATATTATCGTATCTGTGAAGTGTGTGATACTTTTAGATCAGTTAAGTTTTTATACGCAGATAAAATATTACCGCATTTGCGTAATGTGTGACACGCTTGATAACCAAGAGACCAAACCTTTCAAACAAACAAGAATTTTCCAAATTGACGTCTGAAAGTAATCGGTGACTCGGTGTTTACAGACATAAAATAAATCCGACGAATTGTAAACCACCTCTTTTTTATGAAGCTAAACATGTTTTCTTGGAGTAAAATTGGCTGTATCCAGTATTTAGAGTAGAGAATATTTAAGTCACCAAAATTAATTGCAAAGACGAATTAATAATAATTTGATGATAATGTAAACAATTAGCAGATGAAGTATGTAGATCTTCACACGACTCTAGATTACAGCGCCATCTGGAAAAATTTGCAGAATTACTTGACTATGAGGCTTACACGCGCTTTTGAAGGTTATATTGAAAGTTGTACTTACCGAATTGTTCAGCAGATGACGCTAATCGTACGATCGGATTTGCTTAGAATAGGAAAAACTTAGAGCTTTCCTACATAATTATTCTCTAATCAAACGTGTACCGTTATTAATAAAGGGTTAACCCTTTATTAATAACATAACTTAATAAAGGGTTAACCCTTTAATAATAACATAATATTCAAATATAGAAAATATTTTTGTCAAGTATTTTAAGGGTGCTGCAATGAAAACAACTTACAAATTTTTTTTAATTTTTAATGTTTTTCACAAGCACTATACTGATACTATCAAAGTTCAGAGGCGAAAATACCCTAGAGACATTCTATATAAACTGGGTAACAATTTTCTAAATTTTCAAGCAGAATTGCTTTTGCTATGGGAACATGAGTATTTCGCAGCTTTATTACTGTTTTGTTATTGAGTACAACATCATTGAAAGTGTCGACCAGGACATTGTTGTGAGGATGAGTTGTTGTCGTTGTTGGCTCGGGCAGCTGCTTAGCATGTCCGCTTATGAAGCCGAGCTCTCTACAAATCCCTTCAAGCTCAGATTTGGTGTGGTTCCTAGTTGGATAGCATTTCGAATACCACACACCGTGAGAGCGAATAATCACTTTGCCCGTACCATATCTGGAAAGATTTTTAATAAGTAGGTATTCGTTTATAAAATTCTAGGTGTTTTCTCAAACATTGTATGATACATTTGAAATTTGCGGCAAAGGATTATGTTTCTCCGTTTTTATGTATTTTGTGAGATAAAGAAAATATAATTCAATAACTATGGATAATTTTATTTTTTAATATAAGTGGCTTCCATGGGTGATTTGTACTGGATATAAGACGAGAATGATACATCAATGTGTGTTCTTCACGTGTCTTTGAGTAAAGTGGCTGAGTTGACTAACTGGGTTTTAGTGGGTATTCTGGCCAAGCCGGTGAGTCCCATAGGTATACCTGCTTCGGTACATAAACCGGGCAGAATGCGTAAATGCATTTCCCAGCGATAAAAAAAAAAGGTGTAAACGATTGTTGTGTAATTCTACGCGAGCATAGCTGCGGGAGTCCAGTAGTAATACATAAAATAAAAAATTCAGTGAGAGAGTTTATTCAGGTTTACTCCTTTTTAAAACAGTATCAAAGTAGTGTACCTAGTACCCGTAGTGTCAGGCACCAGTCTGCGTACCAACGCAGGATATTCACCTTGAGTGGTTCCGTCTTCATCAACGTGGAATAGAATAGATCTTTTATTTGTCCTATACCATAAATCTTGTCGGTTTTGTCAGAAAATTATCCGATAAACAAAACGCTTACAAAAGTCTCTATTAACTATAAAATTCTCACTTTACTTTTGCAAAAAATTCATAAGAGCAAAAATTCTAAATGATAGTGTCTGACTGAAACCCTTTTCATTCCCACGTTGAACGTAGATTCAAAGTTGATAAATAAATGATGATAAATAATAAATAAATTAATAATAATAAATAAAAGCTTACGGAGTCCCTTGAGGTGCACTTAGCCCAATGCACGTTCTTTCGTCTTCACTATTTGGACAGTCTTGCACTCCATCACAGACCATGTCAGGCGCAACACAGTAGTCTTCATGTGAGCTTTTACTGCAACTATACGAAAGTTAAAATAAAGTTTTAAACATAAATAGCATGAAGCCTACATCTATGTGAGTAAACATTACGGATCTCTTTAAATACAATGGAAAAACTTAACTATTATTATTTATATTACTTATATATTATATTTCTATAAAATCTTCAACTTTCAGCTGATAGAGATTAGTGCAAGCTCAGAAAATAGTGTACTATCCCCTCTATCTAAATGTTAAGTCACGAGATTTCACAGTAAATAAAAGAAAATTTGAGTCGTTATCTGGTGCTGTTTTTGAAGTGCTTCAGCGTGAAACTTTGTTTTCAACCAAAGCTAAGAAGCCTGAGTTAAATTTATATTTAGAACAGTGCACACTATCGCTGTCGACCAGTTTGTTGCAGCTACGTTCAGTCTATAAAAACCTACTGTAACTGTAACAAATTGTTGGTGAAAAGTAAACTTATATGTTTATTTGTTATGTTTACATATTTATGTTGCTTTAAAGGTGAAAATACATACATTAAATGTACATAATAATATTACATAATATTAAATTAATATTTACTTCGGAGGGCACGTAAAGCCGTCGGTCCCGGCTGTTTTCAATACTGGAAATAGGTCGTTAAGCCTTGTCGAAGACCTTCGCGTGGCTTGAGAACATTCGACACTGGGTTGGCCACTAACCCCTCCACCAATCCGCATTGGAGCAGCGTGGTGGAGTATGCTCTAGACCTCCCGCAGCAGTGTCTATGGGGGAGACCCGCGCCCAGCAGTGAGACGTCTATGGACTATATTACACACTTATACACCGATGTACCGAACAAGGATAACTGTGTTTTAGGTGGCTGTGCGTACCAATGTATACAATAAATATCTATATAATAACTAAGAAAAATAAAATATAAAGAAAAATATATAAGACAGTTTAATAACTCGGAAGACCGATTTCGAATCATTTGTCCGCCACAGAGCAAAATTTATTAATACCTTTCGATTATTAACAATTCAAAAAGTTTGCCACCCGTTTCTAGACCTAGACCTACCTACAAAATACGCCACGGCCGCGTCTCATGGCTCGTTATGGTGACTGACAATGTGCCATTATTACCACGCTTTTATTAACTTGGTATATATGTAGGCATGTTTTTTTTTATGGATACAAGATAGCAAACGAGCTTGCAGCACCACCCATCCGCTGCCGCCCATGACAACTGTGACTGACTTTGAACAAGACTCAATTAGGGACTGAGATGGTTAGTCCAATTAGTTAAAGTTAAAGTTAATTAGAACATTAGTTGGTCAGTTCGTTAGTAGGTATGAGGACTGGGGACTGTTAGTGACAGTTAGTCCTGTTAGTTGGTGTTAGTAATAGTCCAGTTAGTACTTGTTAGTAGGAGTCTCGTTTTAAGTCAGTCACAGATGTGTTGCTACTCTTGAGGACTAAGATGGTCGCCTCTAAAAAAGTGTAACCGGAAACCACACCTTTCCAACCGCACCATAATTGCTTTAAAAACAATTACTACACGGCAAAAATGGTACTAAGTACCGTGGCGGGCGGTGGTACTGCCCCGGGCGAACTCTATATGGAACCGATTAGCTTTCATATAAAACCTATTTGGTTCCCTATAGGCTCTACCACCTAGGTATCTTATGTATGTATGTATGTATGTATGTAACGGAATCTTTCGCCCACTTCAAAACGTCAGATTAATTTGAAATTATGCACATTATCCAAGACCTATGACAATGCAATGTTAGTTCGGTTATCTACAAAAGTGTTTTTAATAAAAATAAACGACGTTAATTGTATTTCCTATTACTTCAATTTACTGCAAATGTTATACAATGATGTTGTCTATATATAATAAACTGCTATACTTACTGGTAAACCCGTTTTGCAAAACACTTGCAAAAGGAAGGATCTTCGTCACTTCTGTCGTGGCAATGCAAGATGCCGTCACAAATTCTCGAAGGCATTACTCTGCTTAGGTAGTCGGAGCATGTCGTCTGCCCGGGCTCATCAGTTCCATCTCCGCAATCATCGAGGCCATTCCTAAATGACTCTTTGGGCACACAACGGCCGTTGCGGCATTTTAGTTCTCCTACTGGACATTCTGAAAAAATAAAATTTTAAATGTAAATAACCGCTATACCTGAAGCGCTGTTGATCTTTTATTGGAAACTTTTAATTAATTTAAATAGGTTTTAAACCAACTTCGTAGAAGCAAGCGCGACTGCTAAGTTAGAGGTCCTGGATTGGATCCTTCGGTTCGGGCAACAACTATTGGGTTTTTCTATCCTGACAAGCCCGGTAGTAGCTCGGTATCGGTATGTGCCCGGTGTATGGCAATAGACTCACCGCCTAGACTCGCGCACTTGGAATCTAAATATAACTGGTGAAATGTGGGTGTACTAAACACACTTTTGCCTAGCCTACCCCTTCGGGGAAATACAGGCGTTATGTGATGTTGTACATTCATTTCATTCATTTAAATTTTAACCTTCAAGGTTACAAAAGTCACACATATTGCCATATGGCATTTACTTCCAGTTAGCCCCGGGTATTGGTGAGAATGCTATGGCAGGTAAACAAAATAGAAGTACCTAAAAAAATGAAAGAAAAGAATCGTGTACTCTACATAATACACTTAATATAGTAGGTAAGTTCTGATACATCTTTATATACATATATATATTACTTGTGTACGTGTGTATGTCACTGAACTCCTCCTAAACGGCTGGATAGATGTTGATCACATTTTGTGTGTGTGTGTGTATCATCATAAAAAAGGAGGAACCGTCCCCCTATTGTCGTGAATGATTCCTTTCACTGTACACTGCATTGCTCATTTGGTTGCATTGCAGAGCGTGTCTTGAATAAGGATGAAAGGAGAATTTATGGAGGCATTACAGACGGGCATTAAGGCTTTAATGCCACTAAAGCCTGATTTATAAAATAGATTTCTCACCACATGCACTATCATACGGATCTTCAGTGCACACTTGTTTCTTTTTACGACAAGCATCCTCGGACTCATCTATGCCATTTTCACAGTCTGCAATTTTATCACACAGCTTTCGCATTGGAATACACCTGCCTCGGCTGCATCTCACTCCTTCGCAATTACTAAATACATCACTCCCAGACATATTTGATGAAATGATGGCTGAAAAAGATAAAAGTAATTAAGTTTTGATTCGCAACCCTGAAGAATTAGAGGCAACATCACACTAATATTGTAAAGGCGATAGTTTGTGAGTGTGTGTTACTAGAATTTGGTATGGACGTAGCTAACACACTGGATTATTATATATGTTATAGGATAGGTACTTTTTATGCCGATACTCTGTTCTCTGGGGATAAAAATAAACAATATTTTCTGTATATACAATAAAATGGAACGTAGGTATATATATGTATGTAATGACATTCAATCTAGATAAAGGATTCAATTCTTGATTGTTCATCTGTAACACATAGCGTCGTCGACAAATTCTAATTTCAGTTATCCATACTAATATTATAAATGCGAAAGTAACTCTGTCTGTCTGTCTGTGTCGCTTTCACGCCAAAACTACTGAACCGATTTAAATGAAATTTGGTATACAGATAGTCTAGACCCTTTGAAAGGACAAAGGCTACTTTTTAATTGGAAAAAAGTGTTGTTGGTTGAAAAGAGGGATGAAAGGTTCTATGAAAGTATTCATTTTCAGTGCTAGAAGCAAAACATTTATATTTTAGGCTGTTGATTAGATATAAATAAATATGGCATTCAAAGTTTGTAAAAATGTTACCCATAAGGGTGTAAAATAAACATAGGGGATAACATGTAGCTAAAGTTTACGCGTTATGAAGAATCTATTATTATGTCTAATTCCACGCGAGCCAAGCTGCGGGCGTCCCCTTGTTATTTATATTTTGATAAAATTTATTTCCGACAACTGCAAGTGCATAATGTCTATAGTGTGTTTGAGATCAAAAGTAAAGACTTTCATCATTATTGTATTGCCAGCAATTGAAAACAGTGAACCTATCGACACAATTCACTCGTTTTTTTTAAAAGGAAAGAACGAAAATGAATATAAATTAATTAATAGCTACTAATTTTATGAAGTGACATAAAATCACACCTGAATTGCGTTTCAAATCGTATTTGAGATTTCCGATATCAGTGCTTATTATTCGTTCCCCTATACCACATTCTCCCCTGCTATCCATGAAGGAGGCCACAGGATACCATCCATGTTTTGAATGGCAGCTTATTATTCCACTCCATCCACGTCGAATGATACTTCCATTCTGTAACAAGTTGTCATTATTACCTCATGTTTGTAGATTTATTGGTGAAAGCCTGAATGTAAATTTAACTTGGACATTGATTTGGCCTACCCTCGTGGAAAAGTTATTTATTAATAAATATAAAAATAATGTATCCTTTGTTCTAAGAATTAATCATTAGTTGACTTGAATAAGAGTCGTGAATCTTGTGGTCAAACCCAAGATGTTCATAATGCTGATGGCGTATGATGATGGATTATTTGGCACATTAAAAATATTAATTTTTAATCAGGTATATACCGCCAAAATTAGTTGCTTTAAGCCAACTGCGAATACCAGGAAAGTACGGGGTATGAGTGTGTTATCTATTTATTATTCTATGAATGCGAAAGTGTATCTGTTGCAAAATATGGGAAGTGTGTGTATAGAAAATTTCTGTGTATCTAACGGATGGACAGATGTATTGTACTTTAAATGCAATACTATATTTCCAGATTAATGTGGTTCACTCAACTCACTAACGTCTACAGTAGAAAATGGTGCATGTTTGTTATGGCAAGGCATCGGTATTACGTAACAATAGAAGACACGTAGCTCTAGCAAGAAAAGTTAAAGGAAAAAAGTAGTAGGAACAAGAATGGTGTAGTTTAATCAGGCTTTCAAAAGTAACTAATGCTCAATGATTGGGAGCACAAATAAAATCTTACTTGACAAATACTTGAATTTGATTGCCGGACAAAACACCGGTGTGTTTGGTCACAATTTTCATAAGTTTCTTTTAAAACCACGCTAATTGATTCATTGTTTTCGTTTTGCCCAATTGCTAAGCATGTAGCGTTTTCATGCTCTTGATAGTTCCTGTAATTCAAATTAAAAAGTACGTTATATTTATTTAATAGAAACAACAAAATTTTAATAGGAAAATAAGACTTACGACGACGGCACTACCATTGGTTTAACCATGGTTGTATATTTTACATTTCCTTTTAGATGCAAAAGTATAAGTTCCTTTCGGTATAGATCCTTTTTAAAATCTATTTGATATATTTGTTCATATGGACCAATAACAGAATTTAGTGTTTTGTGTGATCCCAAGATTACTAAAATATGATGGTGTGAAAACCTGAAATCGAAATACTTTTTAATAAAAACCTTTAAAATTTCTCATCGAAATAAAGTTGTTACTATAACGAACTCACGAGGACTCTGGGATGCAATAATGACTAATAATAACCCAAGATATATCCAGAAGTACGCCAGTACATTTGTAATTGCCATCGACAAATATTTTCGCAATCCAAGGCCACATTTGAAAAGACTCTGCAACAGATTCCCGACTCGCCCGGTTATTTTCTTGTTCTATATTGAAGTCAGTAAAAAGCGCAGAATCACAGAAGATAAACAAAGACATGCATGTTTTCGTGATATTCGGAATACATTGTTCCTTAAGTATTTCCGGTTTCTTTATAATTTTGTCCGTGGATGTTTGATTGTCATGAACGCCCCTGTATATAAATCGTACTGGAACATTTTTCTCAGCGCTTCTCTTTTTTTTCTTTTCATTTGAAGTTTGTATTAAGTCATCCTCCTTAATGTTAACATATTTAATAAAATACCTATTAGCTGAACTGTAACAATAAATTTTAACCGTATTAATATTAACAAATATTATATTATTAGGCACGCTTGCAAGAGGAATTTGGGGTTTTTTATAGGAGTACCTGAAACCCAAGTAACGACAAATATGTGTCGCTGCTTGCTCTTGTTGGAAAACAGACAGATTATCTTCACAAACAATATGCCAATCGTTATTTTGTTTTTTGGTCAGATAGCCTTCTAAATTGATTTCGGGTCTATCGTCAAACCCGAATTTTATTTCCATTCCATCGGTGAGAGCATCTAAAATTGATATAAAATATTTATCAATAAATTGATAAACAATATCAAAATCAATTTTATCTACTGAATAAAGGTACATTATAAGGGACTCACAACAATCTAACTCGTCTTCTCCGCGAGGACACTGCAATGTGCCGTCACAAACGTACTTTGTAGGTACGCACATTTGGCTCTTTTTACAAAGAAATTGATCTTCCTCACATGTAACTAAAAAGTATAATATATGCATTAATTACAGTTCAATTTGGCCCATGCAACCTCGCTGCAATATCCGGGAATTCAAAAAAAGATTCAAAATTGTTTATAATAAAACCAAAAAAAATACTAACAGCAGTCAATTTCATCTTCACCATCCGAACAATCAAAAGTGCCATCGCATATAAGCGTATTATCAAATGTTGTCAAGTAGTCAATACATGTGCAGCCCAACTCATCAGTGCCATCTTCACAATCTGCTTTGCGGTCGCATCTACTTAAGTAAGGGACGATTTGGAATATTCTGTAAAACGAATAGATTTAATATTAAATAATCAGCCTCAGCGGTGACAGCCCAGTGACTATCAGTCAAAGTAAACAATTTTGAAGACTACCGAACAACAATTTTGAAGTCTTCTGTTATCTTATAATATTGTATTTATTATTAAGCATTGACTTTGTCGAGAAAATAAATTAGATTATTTTTACCGTTTGCATTCAAACTCATCGGGAATTCCATGTTTTCTTCTAATGTTGGCGGGTTGTAAGTCAGACATGAAAATTTTCTCTAATTCATCATTATTGTTGCTATCCTGGAAGTTTTTTATTTTAATAACTTCTGATTTATTATCAGCGATAGAGTGATGTGTTGTCCTTTCAATTATGTTATTATTCTCAATTAATTGATCATTTATATCATCAGCAGGTAAAAGTTCAATCACAAGTGGATTGAAAGTGCTTGATTCATTTTTAATATCAGCGGTAGTATTTTTATTTTCTATTGTTTTGATTTGCAAGTTTACTATTTCTAAGATATTTGTTGGACTGGTTGTTATATCATCACTAAACGTACTTTGAGAGATAGTAGGATCAGTATTAGTTGGCTCAGTTATAGTTTTTGATGTGACTAAAGTTTGATCATTTTTAAGTAAACTGATATTGGTCGAAGTTTCTGATAACATGGACGGCATAACATCTAAATCTTTTACCAAAGGCGTTTGTGTATCTAACTCTTCACTGCTAGTTATTTTTATTTCAATTGGCGTTGAAGTTTCTAATGAATCGGTAACTCCTTCATCAGAATTACTGATAATTGACATTCCTATTGTAGATGGATGTTTAAAATCCTCTTGTAATTTAAAATTTGTTGCTTTAAAAATCTTTGGCGTCGTTAAATCATTTTCAGTAAAACTGGTGTGTTGATCTGTACTCTTGATGCTGCTGTTATCTTCAAAATTTAATGGTTTTACTGTTGTTAATATTGGATCTGTGATGGTTTCTGCAGGGTTTTCTGTAGTAGATATTTCAAAATTAATTTCATTAACCAATGAAATATTAGAGTCATTACTACTATCTCTAAAAATATTTCCAGTATGAAAAATTAAATTTGCGGGCGTTGGAAAAAAGCTTTCTGGTATAGTACGTAAATTTTGAAAATCACAACTAATTTCATCTTCGCCGTCAAGACAGTCGATAATTTTATCACACATCCTTTTTTTGGGTAAGCACTTAGATATTCCTGTTTTACATCGAAACCCTGGACATTCCTTTTTAGGTTGGATAACTGGCAAAGAACTTGAAGCTGAAAGTGAAATAGTTGTTATTATATTTTATATTATGAAAATTTACGCGATTTTATTACACCTTATGTGTGTCTACATTATGAAAAGTTATGTATCTACATTATGAAAAGTTATGTATCTACATTATGAAAATTTACGCGAGTTTATTACACCTTATCTACAAATACTTTTACTAAAAAAAATACTACTTACTTATTTGAAACTGAATCCATTTTTCGAAAATACTAACTCTAGTATAAACACCAGGTTCATTTTTACGCGCACAACCGTCCCCATGACTTACTATGCCTGCTATGTACCATTGCTGTGAATTTAAGGGATTTCTGCATAATAGTGGTCCACCACTATCACCCTGAAGTAATAATTTACTATTAATTTTTCGAAAGCAAATAAAAAAAGATGTTATAATAATTCGATTAACACAATACCTGACATGCATCTCGACCGCCTTCTACAAGACCAGCACAGATTTCTTTTCCAGCCAAATCATCTTTATGTATACAGTGTTCCCATATTGGTACATCTACTTCACGCATATGATCAGCTACAAAGAACAAAAAAATAAACATTGATTGATGTAACAATATAATTAGAAATTAATGGGTATAAAATAAAATAGATTATTCTAAGAACCAAGCAAAAAAGTAACACTAGCCAAACTATTTTCTAAAGTCACATATTTCGCCTAGTATTAATCAACGAGACGTTTTGGCATGCGAGCTTTGTCATTTTAATTACGTTATAATTACTAACGATCCGGTCCGTGTTCTGCGGTGGCTCCCCATCCCACTGCAGTACAAATAGTTTCTGGGGCAGGTCCCCACATCCAGTCAGACCCAGCTGACATAGGACTTGGTAAGCAAATAGGTCTAACCCATCTGCTAAATTGTATAGCTGGTTTGACTTTTAATAATGAAAGGTCATTTTTCATATCTTCTCGATTATAATTTTTGTTGACAATGACGTGAGTGACCCGATGGACTTGCTCTTGTGGAGAAAAAGAAAATCGTCGCAGCATACCAACTTGAATTTCATAGTAATGTTCCCAAAATCTGCAAATTATGAAATCATAATAATTAATTACTTCCGTTGGTGATCGATAAATCATTAGAATGTAAAAAATAATAAGCATGTTATTAAAATTAGATGGCATGAAGTCCGGAAGTTGCCATCGATAGGCAATATTTAATGCTTTTACCATTAGGTAAAATAAGTAATTAAGGAAACTGTGTCAACACCGTGTTAACACCGATCCACCTAATCCTTGATGAAGTACTTTCCTGGCCGCTGGTTGGGTGGCTGGTTGGCTGGTTGTTACATGAAAAATCTCATGCCTTGGAATGGACCACTAAGCGGCTGCATTCAAACTTAAAAAATAATTCCAAACTTACTTATGAACACAATGTGCTGCCGACATGATCCAAGAATGTGATATGATGACACCACCACAATGAAAGCTGCCATCGCGATATAGAGCCACCATCCACGGCCACGCCGCTGGTTGGCTGGGTTTTCCACCAACTACTCTGCTCTCCGTCCTCTTAGTTCTTATATTATTATTATTTTGCATATCGTATATCTTATAAGGATTCCTAAAGTACACGTTGTATGGATAGGGATGTTGAGAAAAAAATCGTTTGTTTCGGCCGAATAGTTGGTTCTCGATAGCTAGGTTCTGGAGAGAAAAAAATAATTAAAACTAATGTATAAACAACTACAACTACAACTACAACTAAAAAATATAATGAATAGAAAAGCGAACTAGTACGCATGACATCTTGAGAAACTTCTAACAGGACAATGGTAGTACAATACTAAAAACGATAGTGTAGGTGGTTACACAATTTTTTGTTCACTATTACTTAGATTATGGGAGTGAGCAAGGAATGTCTGTGTGATTAACTAAATTATTTGATAGTGACCAATCCGCATTGGAGCAGCTTGGTGGAGTATGCTCTAGACCTCCCACAGCAGTGTCTGTGGGGGAGACCCGTGCCCAGCAGTGGGACGTCTATGGGTCGCAGCGAAGCGATAATTCAATAAGCCATAGTTCGTCACAGATGCCAACTTAAAACATTATTATTATCTATTATTACTATTATTATTACCTCATTTATAAGCTGGCTCTTAGTTAGCACTCTAGTCCCACATGGTATTTCTGAGCATATGACATAGACCGCAGAGTTATTGTCGCAAGTATTAGAAATACGTATAAGTCCACCTGGTGATGTGTTTAGATAATGTACTTTGATCGTTGGATCAATTGGCACGTTTTGGATAAACGGTGGTCTGTGAAAAAGAGATTTTTATATGCAAGTTTATGAATGAATTGAATCCTCATTTAAGAGATATACTCACAAATATCATAATATTTTCAAATTTGATATCAAAAACACGTCCTGTGAAAATGCATTGATTTCAAAATTATCATACATACCCAATAACAAGTCCGACTTCCCGCCTGCAAGCATCGTGTGCCCATATGTAGGGGTTTTCGCACACCGCATACCAAGTTCCCTTGAAATTCCGATGCAAATATCCTTCAGTGTTGGAAACAGCAAACAACTGTAATTTATTAATTGATAAAGTCAAATATGTTTCGAATTTACTCATAATTAAGTAGGTTTCCCCAGTCCTCATACCCACTAATGAACTGTTATCATGGGCAGTGGATGGGTGTTGCTGCAAGCTCGTTTGCTATTACTTCTCCATAAAAAAAAAGGTTTAAACTGGGATAACAAATCGACGAGATCGTATGATAATATAAACAAGAGTTTGCTTTTCTTAATAAATAGTTATGTTAAAATTTTACACTTCATCGAGAGGTAAAGGTTAGGTCTGGGACTTGAATCCCGTACCCCTAAAAACCTGAAAAGTAGGTCACTCCAGACCTCCTTATTGAGGAAATATTTGGATAAGTTCTTCTACAATATTTTATCAGATGTGGATTGTTATAAAAACTCTGGCTTTGTTTTCATTGAATGAATATTCACCTTGCGACGCAAAGCCAGGGTCACAGTAATCCCAAGCAAGCGTCGGGTATAAAAGTTCTCCTTTCAGCTATCAAATTTTTTTCAAATGTTTGAGAAATACACGACTCTGCTTTTTAACAGTGAATGCTCATAATAATAAAATTGTTATTGTCTTGAGATGCTGTGATATTTTTATTACGGCAAGTAAAAATTTACATAGGCCTTTTCGTATGACCCATTCGCGGCACGCTAATAACTTATACGGATAAATGGAGTATTTATGGAGTTCTCCACTCGAGTAGTTTTTTTACTTTTCTTTTTAAAGGTTGTCGGTCATTCAGCTAGCCCACCACTCCTTGATCTAGTAGCTTAAAAAGCTATTTCGTTTACTTTTATTTGACCACATATGAAGGCAAAACATCATAAATAAAACCGTTTAAAAATCACTCTTTACAAAGCATCTTATCGACTTTTATCGACGTATAATTCAGTGTCCACGCTACAGTTATACGACCGAAGATCTGAAAAATCATCCTATAAATTAGATAATGTCAAATTATTTGGGACTAGAAATTTACTTTTAACACGTACTGGTTTTTTGTGAAGACTTGGTGCCAACAAGCTACAATCAAGCTCGTCTCTCTGGTTAGGGCAATCGATGACGTTATTGCATCTTTGTTCCTTGACAAAACAAGTTCCCCTTGATGTTATGTCCATATCACCACAGCTGAACATATTTTCGCCGCAACCTGTTGGTGAGATGGTGTAGTTTTAAATTAAAGTAAATTCAGATGTCCCTGAATAGATATTATCGCAACCTGCCAATCCGCACTTGGCTAGCGTGTTGGACTAGTGTCCTAACACCTCCCATTTCGAGAAGACACCACAGCCCAACGGACAGATAAGTAAAGGGTTGAGGTAGTGGTGGTGAAGAATTTATCGTATAAACTCTTGGCAAAAATTTTTTTTTAAATGCACTACACGATTTTGATAATATTATAAATACAGATAGTTACATAACTTTAATCTTAGACTTCATAGAAGTCTTTTTTTTTGTATGATAAATAATTAAGTTGTAATTTAAATTCGCTTAGTTATTAAATAACCATAATTATTACTATAACCTTATTTATTTTGTGGTATACATACCACAAAGGGTAGACTGTTGTCTCCATTTATTATATAACATCGTAATATTCGAAACAGTAAACACTAAATGTTATGCCTTTGTCTTTGAATGGGGAGGTGGTAGCAGCAAGGAAGTATACAGGTATACAATGTTGCAACACGGATTGTCACAATGTTTTGAATACTCGTCCTATCACGACGGGTAGTAGCATCCAGTGCCAGCTCATTGAAGTAAATTTATGGCCAAGCCTTACCATGACATCCCATTTCATCTTCTCCGAACGGGCAATCAAAGTACATATCACAAATACGGGCTTTATCCACCCGAGACTTGCATTCGCATCTTGCTTCGTCGCTTACGTCACTACAGTCCACTTTGCCGTCACACCATTGATTTTCCTTAATACAAGCCTCCTCATTGTCACAGGATATGCTCCCTAATGGACATTTTACCTCTCGTATTGTTGCGTTTGAAGTTTTGCTCGCAGGAACGTCAGATCTATATATATAACAGAATTGAATTATTATGTGAACTCTCTTTGCGCTCAAATTTTATATGGTGTCGAATTTACCAAACGATATACGCTCAAGGAAATTCTTTCGAAGATATTTTTTTTTGATAGATGGCACGAAGAGATGAAGTTCTTTTTTATACTCACGGTTCCTGTAGAAAGCTCATAGCAATTTCAATGTCTTGTGGATGGAGTTTTCGTTTGTGAATTGATTCTGAGTCATCGTCCCGATTTTGGAGGTATGCGGAATTATGATTTTGTGGGATCTGACTGCAAATATAAAATAGGTATATTTTATTTCCCATAAAATTTACTTATCTATTTGTATTATTGATATACTTACTGAAAATATTGGTAGGGTCGTAAAGGGTGCATGTACTCCATGGTTGGCTCGTAATTCATATCTACGAATATCAAATAACAAAAGTATTTATATAATCAAAACTTATGCTTGTTTACGTATTAAACAGTCAGTAAGCAAACAGTCGATTAGACACGGTAGACACCCATCATTTTATCAAAAATATAGAAAATATTAGATACACAAAGTACACTTATTTTCATCATAAGTACAAAATAATGTTTATGTAAAAATTTTCTATTTTTTAAAAGCAATTTTTAATTTGGTAAGTAGAAGAACAGCATTAAAGCCAAGTAATTTATTCATTTACCGTGAGAGCAGCCATCATGATTTTGTAATGGGGGTACCTCTTGGGAGTACTCAACTGTATGAGAGGGCTTGAACTTCTTTGGGCCGAAGTGAAATCTATATTGACTAGGTTCTTGTAATTTATGATTTTGATTAGCGAATCCTGCGAATGTTTCTCGCTTTGCTATATCAGACGGAGTCATATAGTTCTCGTTGCTGTATCCCAAAACATTCTGTTTATAATACCTTTGCTTACGTTCATTATTTTTTAATTTGTTACTTTTTTCATGTTGAATTTTGGTATCAGATGAATTATCTGCTATAGATTTTAGTTTCATAATGAGATTTGTACAAATTTCGGTATGATTATTTTCATTGCACAGAAGCTCATGCTCCAATATAATTTTTCTAGCCTTTTGAATACTTTCGTCCGTCAAACTTATTGTATTAATTTGATTTTGGTAACTGCTTTCTACTTTTACAGTAGATGCTCTTTTAGTTCTTTTCATGTCGGTTATTCGATTTACAGTACGATTATTTAAACGGAAAAATATTTCTACACTGTCTTGAACCACACTTATGTTTTCCGGCTCGTGTGATCCTGTGACTAAAATAATTTCTGTACTTCGAACACTGTCTGAAAAATTGGTAAAGAAATTTAATAGATTACCGAAGAAATACGGCACTCATATTTTTCTGTTTAACTTTTGTTTTTAAAAATATATTTACAAGTATAAACAAATTAAATATATAAATATACCTTGTCCTAAGAATGAATTATGCAAATAAATAAATGATATTGCTTACCATCGCTTTGCATTAAACTTAAAATAAATACGTAAACTCCCAATACACATACTGTCAATAGTAGCATTATCATTATTTTGTTTATTATGGGACTGAGGCATTTGTAATTGCGATCTGTAATAACAAGGAATCGGTTGGATAAACATTATGATTAATAAATTGGATTTTTTGAACGAAGCTTAGTAGAACAGCGTTTATTAGGTAAGCGTTGCTCGTTGAAAATATAAAAATAAAGAATTAATATATAATTACCATTTTCATTGGATTCTGCTAATTCCATCGGTGGAAGTCCAAGTTGTCCGAGTTCGTTCGTTTTTTGGGTCAGATTTTCAGCCATTGTCTACAAGAAAAATAAAAAATTGAGCAGTAGGTACCTACGCGACGGAGAATAAATAGAGAGATATTAACACGCTTTTTAGCTTAGTATGTAGATATGTAATACAATCTTTGAACGTGATTTTCGCCCACTTCAAAACGTCGATTAACTATAAACTTTGCACACTTAATAAGTGGACCGACGACAATGCAATAATTTAAAAAAAAAATCTACATTTTAGTTTAGTTATCTAAAAAAGCGTGTTTTTTAGAAGCGTGTTTAAAAGAAAATCGCGTAATAAATATCAATTTGTAATAAGAAACAATGTGTCTGTTATTGCCAAGATGACGATAGAGCAATAACGCTTATTACGCTCGTAATAATCATACTAGGCGACGCTCACAGTAGGCAGTATTTCAGCAGGGTTTTCAGCTTTTAGAATGACTTTGAATAAGATATTGAGTGATCCATAAGAATCGATTAATTTTTCATATAGATTACTAATTTTATAAAGCGGGATAGAACTATTGTTTTTTTTTTGTTTTTCGTTTGATTAAACGCGCCAATCTCTGAAAGTACCAGTCCGATTAAAATAAAAATTGTACTAGATAGCCACATTCATGTGGAATAGTATAGGCTATAATATATATTATTATAATAGTATTCTCAGCTTACCCTAAATATTGATATTTGTAAAGCAAGTCGGAAGGGCAAGCAAGTTCCTGAAAATTCTTTAGCAGCAAAGCCGTCTTAATGCTTTGTCATAGGTTATTACAATGTTCTACAAAAATAAAGGTCTTTACTCGATCTAAATACATGTCTGAAATATCATATACTTTTATACATAAATTACAATAAGGTATTATTGAAAAATAAAATCCAAATTCAAACAGTGATTTACGAGCGGTTTTATTATGCATATTAATACTTATGAACGAAAGTTACTTCATCATCAAGAACATTATAAAGATTAACTTTGTTCTTAATTATATGTCAATTGGACCTACAGTTTATGAGATAGTGGAATGTTGAGTTGAAAAATATATTACTACTTTTTGGTTTTCCTATAGGTATCTAATCCACGCAAGCGAAGCTGCGCTCGTCCACTAGTATCTACCTAAATAATTATTTAGTATACAATATCGCGAGCATTTTAAAAACCATGGTTTTTCAACTCAACTCAACTTTTAATCATTTTATTTTAACTCACGGTTTTAATTTACCTCAAGCATCGAAATAAAATGTATCTTGAAAAGTTTATCAGTTTAAAATTTCTACCCGTAATGCAGTTAAATCTAGTGCGGTATTAACATTAAGATAGTACCTAGTAGTAGTTTAACTCAAAATTTAACTTAATACAACCAAATATGTGATAATGTATAGGTATACATTAATTCCTCTGTGACACTACCATGTTACTAACGGAGCATTGGTTCTCTTTACCGCCTGGCTACCGGATAAGTAAATTCGAGTAGGTAGTTACTATAACTAGCCGTATAGGTACTTAAGTGGAATCATAAGTGGTTTAATAAATTAATACTGACCGAGAAATTGTAACAAAAAATTAGAAATTGTGTATAAATAAGCTCGCTGTTATATAATACTAGCTTTTACCCGCGGCTCCGCCCGCGTGGGAAAAGGGAATTAACAATGCCATCTATTAACAACATCCGGAACTAAATATCTAGAAAATAACAAAACATCGATATCTTCCCATGGGGATGTTTTACCGGGGTAAAAAGTAGCCTACGTCACTCTCCACCCTCCTCACTATCTCCACACACAAAAAACATACCATATAATAGCTTCGTTGCGACGTGAAAGCCGGACAAACAAACAAACACACTTTCCCATTTATAATATTATATTAGTATGGATAGGTACTAGTGGACGCCCGCAGCTTCGCTTGCGTGGAATTAGACATAATAATAGATTCTTCTTAACGCGTTAACTTTAGCTCCACAAATTTGTAATGAATCCGTAAATGTGTTATCCCCTATGTTATTTTACATCCTTAAGGGCACTGAGGTGGTAACATATATATCAATGCTTAAGGGTAATATTTTTACAAACTTTGAATGCCATATTTATTTATATCTAATCAACAGCATAACATATTTTATAAATATATTTATTATAGGTATATCTAATCAACAGCCTAAAATATAAATTTTATGTTTCTAGTTCTGAAAAGGACAATACTTTCATACAACCTTTCATCCCCCTTTTCAACCATTTATAACACTTTTTTTATACGTAGGTAGGTACATCAAATAAAATAATCTAAATAATAAAATTCTGGCAGCCCTGATATCTTTGTCATGTTTCACATTTCACCGTCATATTATCTTTGTTAGCCATGTCCAATAAGTTTTTGGTAGAATAACACCTTTTTATGCTTACTACAAACTCACACTGAGATCCATGTAAGTGTTATTTTCGTAATAAGTTTTTATGACTTAGCATCACAGGATAGTCACGGGATTTTTCGTCATTGCTATTTATTAAATATTGAGTTATTGCTAGTTACAGGGTTTATTTATTGTATAGCACCGAATCTGTGACTAGCTTGTAGAACTAGTAGGTAGCCGCAACTAAGCGTGGTGGTGTAACATGTCTAATTTTCTTTGTATTTAAAACTCAAATATTAACGCGCAATAGAAAAGCTACATATAATTACTAAAGTAACCATTAGGTAATATTCTAAGGTAGAAGTCGATACTGTATATTCTGAGTTATAGCGGTAAACAAGCCTACTATGCATAAAACAATATAAGGTACCTATTGCTCTTGCAAAGTTTCATCGATATCCCAAAGCCTAGGTTTCAAATTATGTATTGTTTTTAAGCATTACCTACACGCCTTTACGATTACACATGAAAATAACTCCACATAAAAGTAAATATACTTACTTGAAAAGTACGCATAATTTAGATTTTTTTATCAACATAATAATATCATCTATAATGAAGATAATTTTGACTTGCACTTGTTTGACTTAACTAATTGATATTTGAAAATGAAAAGTACGTACGTATAGAAGACGTTTAGATTACACGGAATTGAGAACCAAACACATTTAACTAAACACATAAAAATCACATTATACAATTTCAATAATTAAAATCCTATAACAAACCATTCACTACACATGGCGATGAGGCAACTGTTCATTTTGCTGATGGCAAATTTGTGAGTGTATCTGTGTGAAGCAAGTGCAAAATTGCAAATTTACCATATAGGTACCTCATATCGTCGTTTCAGCACCTTAGTTGTATTTTGCGTCACAACATGGTCATTTAATTATTCTTTAACGTTTGATACAACTATAACTTTTCTGCTTTTTTTACTGCTGGAATAAATGGGAATAGGCAAAACGAAAGTACATAGTGGTGCGTCAAACTTAAAGCAAAGATAGGCCTTGGCGAAAACCTAAAAAACCTTTGAGGTCCTTGCTCGAAAGAAAAGGATATTTTTTTTCCCAATATACTTTTTACAGTCATAAACTTACATGACCATGATCCTAGGAAGAAATCATATTTTTGTACAGTTGTTATTTATTTTTTATCCAAAAGTAAATGACAAAGATATGAAAGTTATATAATTAAAAATTCCACAAAACATATAAAATATGAGATGTTGAGTTCTTGAACTTTGTAGGTTTTGGGACCTATCAACTTATCTACCGCTTCATTTATCAACCACCTCCACAGCAACCATTCCATTGTTCCACTGTTGGACACGGGTCTCCTCCGTAATTAGGGGTTGCTTCAGTTTAGGTTGTCCACCACCCTAGACAAGTGCGGATTGGCAGACTTCGAGAACAGGTGACATTTTTATTTCTTAAATCCCACGCGCATACACTTAGAAAAGTCATTGGTACGTGCCGCTTGAATTTGAACCTGGACTACTCGAATGAGAGGCGAGTTTATTTGTAAGAATCTGTGTTTAGAGGATGAAGCGTCCAACTCGACACTTGAAGAAGACAGGACCACACCGCCTACTATCCCGCGCTGTTTGAGCTCTATGCCTAATGTACAGTTTATACAGAAAGCTGTTAGTCGGGCTCTTTTGTCTGTTGACGTAATGAAATCGAGTGGGCCAGATCCCTGGATTGGTGTTGAAGATACGCGCTCCCGAGCCGACTCTAGTGCTTACGCGTCTGTTCACTTTTTCATATACCACAGCTGTAAGACTGTCTGAGGACATATCGAATTTACCATGGTGAGTGCTCGGAGGAACTTTGTATACCTCTCATTCTCATTCCGCTTTCGTAATACTGGCCAAGATTTGAAGTTCCATCCACACCGCATTGACTCCTGGTCACCACCACCGTCTTGTGGTCCGTCTTTTGGCAAACGAATCACATGTGGAATGGGCTTCCAGCTGAGGTATTTCCTTTTGGTTACGACATGGAGCGCTTCAAGCACATTGCCCGTGTTCAGGCGACGGTGACCATTTACCTTCAGGTGGCCCGTATGCCAGTTTGTCCGTTATTATTATTTTAAAAAGCGAAGGACAATCAAGACTTAAAGGGTTATGAGCCTTCGGTACTTGAAAAAGTTTATTGATATATAAAATGATCAAACGCTCCCTTTACCCGTTTTATGCCAATCTAAATGATTACAGGGGCTAAATTTGCATGAAAAAGACCGACCACCCTTTCGTTAATACTCTTGCGATTAGTAAAAGATTTAATATGAGGTTCTTGGTTTTATTCCAGAATTGATGAACTCGTAGACTTGTCTCTCATGTATAAAAATATTATATATTATTTATGCTGAAAGTTATTTCAACAAGGAAAAGGTGTACCGTACAATTATATAGATGGTACCTTCACACTTAAGTCGCTTTTCAGAAATTAATGCACAATTGACTAAGAGAAAACTTCGAGAAAATAGTGTAGTAGGCGCGTGAGGATTGCTAACTCCCTATTAGCTATTATGGTGTCTTGTATTATTACCTAACATACTCTCCAGTGAAACGTAAATTATGATTAACTATGCCAGCAAACTCATGTTTAATATTATTATTAATAATAATAATAAACTCATGTTTCCATGTGAGTGGAAGACGTTTGTTACAACGTGACTGACTATTTCACCCTATTTCCCTTTTCACTTTTGAGTGGGCGTAAATTATTTTCACTAGACTGAGCGATCCGTTTCGGAAGTGGAAATGAAACTGCTTTGAATATCAAGGTTTTATATATTTTGAAAGTGATGAATGTTTATAATTTTTCCTTTGCAGAGTTTTATTGCCAATTTTTCTTTTTGTTAAATTCGTACCCTAAAATCCTTAATATTAACTAGATTTATTTCAAATCACATCGGTTTCCTTGTACCTAAAAATTCAATAGATAGACTTATAGTTTATCTATCAAATATAGATAAACTTATAGTTTATCTATTGAATTGTTTACAGTTAGTTTTAGATCGGATATAGAGCATAAAACGTTATAATTGACCGGTTCGTCATGCATGTGCACAAATAGTCACTCAAAGACCATCCATTAATATCATATGCTGTCTGACCACATAGGTACATGGTCAATATCCATGGTTTACCGCACATATATTGGAAATTGTCTAGTTGGACCTTCCATTTGTATTCTAACCTTGACCATAATCAGTCACTTATACAAACCGTGTTTGTGATTATACTTTTATAATAAAGTTATTTAGCGCCTAATATAATAAAAAATAGTATAGTCTATTTAATGAATAAATAAATACTTAATAGGTAAAGAAAACAACAAACAAATTGATCAAAAACCAAATCTGGTGAGTTATTAACTTATTTTCCTTCATGGTATTTTTTGAGACCTGGTTAAATAAAATAAAAGTAATAACTGAAACTATAATTGTGACCTTCATTGTAACAATCATCAATATCGTTTAAATAGAGCCCACTAATCACAGATGAACTGTGCCTTCACTTTACCCTAATAATATCACAGTATAAATATATTCCTATGTAGTAACATTAGGTGATTACGTGGCAAAACCACCACAGAATAATAGAACAATAGTTTTGTTAGTTTTTAACTTGAAGCAAATAAGTGTAGTGTGCCTAATAACAATCCTTTAATTAATCAAAACCATTTGGTAACGTAATAACGATAAAATGTATAGTTCCTATTCGGGTTATAGTTATTTTAAAATTCTTGCAGGTTTTCTCTACAAGTGTGACAAAAATGAATTTCGTGACACAGCGTGTTCGGGCCAATATGAAAGTTTCACTTACGTGCTTTTTGCTGTTTGCATTTATATCAAGTTGCACTGCGGAGCTGGAAGAAAGCCCAGAAGCATATTTTAGTAGATTTATTGCTGATTTATGGGTAGAAGGAGCAGATGTACTAAAAATAATTTGGCGTGATTGCTCTAAGAAAGTTAGTATGCCTATATAATTGCTTTAACTTAAGTAATATTTGGTTGTGGTCATGGTGAGGTCTTACAGAAACCTGCCAGAGTCTTTTCTTTATCAAATAACACAAGATAATGTGGGATAGTGAAGTGGGTATATTACTAAAGCACATAGGTACTTACACTTTTAAGTGTATCATAAAGTAGGTACACATTTCAATTTTAATTTTTTATACTATAAAAACGGTATTACATTCAACCGACACCGTTTTTGGGTATTTTACCTAATTATAATAAATTATAAAAGAAATGTATGTGGATGATATTGAAAGAACCAAGTGGTGGTTAACCTTACTGGCGTTACGTAATAGTATATTTCATTACAAGTGCGGAAAGCCTGTCATTGCAAAGAGTTCCGACAAATGTCTACCCGAGCCGAAGGCGAGGGTTGACAGTCGGAACAAGTTGCAATGATGGTTCCGCACGTGTACTGAACAACTATTTTTAATACAGTTGCGAAAAAATGAAGCAATTTAATAAAATTTTATAAACACAAACTAAACTCGCAAAGAACATTTTTGGAAAATGGCGCCAACCGTAAAAGAATACAGAGCCAGAGCATTGCAGAGATTTTTTTTGTTTTCTTCACCCATTCTGGGTAGGCAAAGGGAACTATGCCCATACAGCCAAGTCTTCAGTAGAATTTTTTTATTGACATGAAATTTAATGAGGTGAAATGAAACCTAACCTAACTCATTGAATCAAATCTTTAAATCTGATATTGAAACAAATTAGTAGCTTCTTTTTAGAAATATTTGCATGAATCATAAAAACTTCTATGAATTTTTTTTTAGTAAAAACTTCATGGTTGGTTTTTTCTTTTTAATAGACATTATTTTGACAGTTGGGAAAGAGAACGCACGAGTTTGGAAAAGGTAAAGAAAAAGCACGAGTGTGTAATAGCCATTATCAAAGGTAATAGCTCACTTCCCGAACGCTATACGTCCCTGTACTAAGCCACTTTTTGAGCAACTGTATTAAAAAATATAATATGTCGAATATTTAAATATATGGAAAACGGGCGGGAAAATCTGTTTAAAACGTCCAATGTTACCAAAAGATCTCAGAAGACTTATACCTACCAAACATTTTTCACATTACTGAGAAAATTGTCTTCTCCAGTGACGAGAAGTTTGTGATTGATGGAAAAATATGGCCACATGAGTGAACTTACATCAGATTGACTACGATAAAAGAGAGGGTGTAGTTTAGGGTGCGATCCTGAGATTATTATAAAGTACGTCGTCGTTTGCTTCTCATCGTCGAGATCCGGACACTGATATCTTGAGTAAGCCACTTAATCCCGCTCAGCTTCCCGATAATCCGCTTGGCCAACATCAAGCTCTCCGACTAATGCATAAGGAAATTAAGCTGGGGCCTAATCTCCTCAGATTACTGTAGAAACCTTCAAAATATTAACTTTATAGAAAACGTTTAGAAACATTTGAAACGCTCATAGTCTATGGCTCGCGCTGATCGTACCTGACTGACAAGTAAAGCAACGTCGGGCGGACGATTTAAGCACAGAGTGCATTTTATATAACTGAAATAGAGTCCGCGCTCAAGGCTTGTGCATGGCCCATGAATGTGACGCCATCTGTTTTTTAATTTGGAAAACTTCATGCATTTTTCTGCACCTTGGCACCTTTAATTTAAATTTTCTTTTAATGTTTCAATTAGAATAGAATTAGTTAGCCCTTAATTCATTAAGATCAAATACAATATGCCATCTTTTAGAGCATTAGTAACTAATCCCATCTTATAAAAATAAGAAGACTGTAATTTTATACGATAATTTATTGTTTAATTTGTCAGAGAACACAACATTCATTCATGTTTAAAATTTCTTTGGCTGCATTCGAAGCCTCTGGTATAGGATACTTCTCCATCCTGTACAAGATATGAAGTCACTTTTGAAGCAGCACTACTTATAAATAATTTAAGAAGTCTTCATTCACCTGAGGAAAATTGTGAACCTGACTCATGCACAGGATTCAAATCATTCTTCATTCTTCTCAAACTGTTCTTCAATTTAAGTGATGAACAGAAGTCAAGTTATGCTTCGGAACTAGATTTTGACATCGATATTAATAAGTATTACATATTTCGTATGTAGACGTACATGCGGGGCTTCGGAATCCTATTTATCACCGGGTCGTGAGGTGGAAAAATCGTAAAAAGCAGTGAAAATGCATTTATTTACAATTAATATTATTGAAATTAATGACACGTTTGACATGTGACATTTGAATTTTCATTTTAAATTTAACTAAATGGCGTTTGTACAGTCCATTCCTACAATTCAACGACAGTAATTATGGAATATCAATATTTAAATTACAATATTTAAAATTGCTGGACCCATTTTCTGAACTTAATATTACTAATTATTGTTTATTTAGTACTTATTGTTTTGTTTTATAAATCTGACTTGATGTTACCAGATCAAAATATATAAAATAAATGGAAAACCTTTGGTAACACTGAATTGAAAAACGTCATTACTTGTGTAGATTATTACCATCTTTTGTTTAATTTTAGAATGAAAATCACTATAACCTAACAATATTTAATATCATGTCGCAGCAAACAAAGTCTACGTGTTTGTATACATCCTTAATTTGATTGATTTTCCAAATATCTATTGTCTATGCTTCCGAGTAGGTTTTTTTTAACTGCAAACACCCTGGATTTAAGAATGGGTGACCATTATATGCAAACTTTCATGGGCTTGCGTCCTTTCTTTGGAGGGAACGTTAAGCCCTTAATTCCAGTTTGCACAAAAAATTGTTGTGATACTTGTGGTGGTGATATTTATGGCAATTCAAGGACATATTTTTATTTATCTGTCTATCGATTATCATTGAATAAAAATAGCAAGACTTTACAAAGAACAAATTAAAATAATAATAGGTAGGTATGTCTTATACATTTTCTTGTTCCATTCGTGTTTACAAAGTTGACGATGCAAACACAAAGTAACCTAGGCAAAGTTTATCGTGCTCCTATGTTACATGCTTTTAAATTATTTGCTACACAGGTATTTTCAGAGAATATCTACCGCCCCTGTCACTGACCGCCTTTATTACTTTTCTCTAGCATAAACATGAGGGTAGCATTCCGTTAAAGGAATTTCAGTTTGTTTTTGTTTCATTTATTACAGCTATTTATTTATTATTTATAAGATTAAGTAGAGCCTATTAAAAACCTTTTTAAAAGTCTATGGGTAAGTTCTATGTAGACTCGGCCCTAAGTAGTTCCACCGCCACTCATGGTACCAAGTACCATTTCTGCCGTATTATAACTTCTACAAGCCATCTTAGTCCTGAATATAGCAATACACCTGTGACCGATACACTGTGAGCGATTCGCCCCTCGAGGAGAGGCGAATCGCAATTTCATAAAATACAAGTGTTTTTTTCGTGAAACAGAGTAATGGAGTCCTAGTTAACAGATGTTTTATATAGAGATACCGATAACAGGGGCGCACGATGAGCTCTTTCGAACTAATTTAGTCCATCACTATCAAATATCATACAATTTTCTATGAATAACTCAAACATGTAACATCAAACGTAGTATGTATTAATTAATTTCTAGTGGTAGGATGTAGTTGTCTTTCCCCTGGAAACTTATAGGAATTTTTAACACGATAACTGTTCACAATGTTTCAGTTAGTTGATGTAAAAGATGTGATCGATCACCAGGAGTTCTTTCCGAAGTTCGTACGGTGCATGAAGCGTAAGACGTTGCGGGCGCTTGATCGGTCGCTCTCGCCCGACGTTGTGCCGATAGCTGAAGGTGTCAGCTTGGTGAGGTTCGAGATCGTCGACCCTTCTGGTAACATTGTTACTGACAGTGAAGCCAGGTAAGTAAATTAATGTCATGCGGCCATTGCCTATAGGCTCGCGTCGTTTCAATATGATCGACTGAGTAAAGCAAAGACGGGCGCGGTTGGTTTTTGGATGGGTGACCGCTAGTGGCAAAATTTCATGGGTGCTACCTTGCTTCAGAGGGCACGTTATGTTGTCGGTCCTTGTAGTTTTCAATGGTAGAAACAATAGTTAAGCCTTGTCGAAGACATTCGGGTGGCTTGATAACGTTCGACACTGGGTTGGCCACTAAAACTTCCTCCAATTAGTATTGGAGAAGCGTGGCGGAGTGGTCTTGACCTGCTGCAGCTGTGTCTATGGGGTAACCGTGCCCAATAGTGGTAAATCTATGGGTTGTAGCCAAGTAAATTGTTTAAGCTTGATTATAAAAGTTCTATTTAAAGCCGCCGGGCATAGGGCACTTAATCGGTAGACAGGCGTCCGTTGAAGAGGTCTATGGCCATTAGTTCTCTATAAGGATGCTAAATTGATGAATGGATAGAATTGAAACTTAGGTAAGCAAGCATTATGACTTTCAAGGCTTAGGACTCATACTCATACATATATAGCATGTCAACGATCTGAGCTCGGCGATCGCTCCTCTTACGAGTAATACCTATCGTAACTGACAGTAATATCGATACTACATAATAACAACTTTAAATTATTGAACTCGATTTTAGAAGTTTAGCATAACCTAGTTTGAGATTACTTTCAAGTTAGGTTATTTTAAAGGCCAGCCTACTTTGTGCTCTGAATTCAACGGTCTCCTACCATCTTCTTCAGATGATCAATCAATTTAATGTGCAACTTCAAACGTTTAGCATCGAGTTGGTAACCGAAGGCGTTAGTGTTGTTTGAGCTTGATAGCAAGCTTTGCCATAGTTAACAAGGAAACTAGGCCGAAATTTAATCAAATATATTTAATTACATTAAAAAAACTACTGAAACAATGCTTTAGACATCCAATTTTTTAGCTTCCTATAGTATTTATGGCAGGCACGGTTGTCTGCTTCATAAAATCCTTTGATCTCGCAATAGTACGTTTTTTTGTGTAAAATTCAACATAAGTATTTTATGGACGACACGAAATGATGTAGAGAAAAATGTAGGTAACATTAATGTCAAAGTCAATGTTGCTCTCAGTTGTAAGGTCCGTAAAAGGCACTACGAGTTGTAACCTATGTTTGCATGCGGTTGCATGTTTCTATAAACGACGGCACCCACTTATCATAAAGCAATGTAAATCTTCCTTTTATAAACAAAACTAGCTTTTACCCGCGGCTCCGCCCGCGTGGTCAAAGGGAATTAACAATGAGTTGTTTATCATACATGACACATTTGTATAGTGTATAATTTGTTAGCGAAATTCAGAACTTGCAAATGAATTTTACTAACGCCATACATATTCTATTAACAACATCCGGAACTAAATATCTAGCAAATAACAAAACATCTATACCTTCCCATGGGGATGTTTTACCGCGGTAAAAAGTAGCCTACGTCACTCTTCACCCTCCTCACTATCAAACACTCACACACAAAAACCATACCATATAATAGCTTCGTTGCGACGTGAAAGCCGGACAAACAAACAAACACACTTTCACATTTATAATATTAGTATGGATTCTTCCTACTACCCTGTATGCTTACCTCAATATATACCAAAATAATTAAACAGGGTAAACAAAAGTACATTGTTTTAATATTTTTATAAGTGAGGATATTGTGTAAAAGTTAATAAACAACTTTTTAAGAGTAAATACGGTATTAGGGGTCGATGTCCGCCACAAAATTTGTTAACGTCGCGCGTCGCTTCGTATTTCAAATGTAATTGCGAAAACGCTCCAGTTTCATAAGTGTTGCGTAATTATTAACACGATAATAAGCGTGCAAATGCAATCCAGATGAATCACAAATGCATTTTGGTGCATCCAAACATAAAAACTTACACATTTATAATAATAATAGGAGTATCAATTAATGTTAATCTAATAATAAATAAATTGTTGAAGTTGATGTTATTTAATACTCGATGTTTATTATTATGTAGGGAACAAATGCTATTACCCTGCGACCCATAGACGTCCCACTGGTGGGTACGGGTCTCCCCCACAGACTATGCTGCGGAGGTCTAGAGCATACTCCACCACGCTGCTCCAATGCGGATTGGTGGAGGGGTTAGTGGCCAACCCAGTGTCGAATGTTCTCAAGCCACCCGAAGGTCTTCGACAAGGCTTAACGACTGTTTCCAGCATTGAAAATAACCGGGACCGACGGCTTTACGTGCCCTCCGAAGTACGGTAGCGTCCATGAAATTTTGCCACTAGCGGTCACTATTAAGTCACTTATTAATTATTCAAAAGAACATTTTTTAGCTTTACACCCACACATTTATGCTATTACATTCATTTCATAAGGAACTGAATCGTAATTAACACTTTCTTCCCTTTGTCACAATTGTTATACGTATACCATAATACTAAACAAGATATAAAGTGTACAAACGTTGTAATGCTGTATTCCATGAAGTAAAGGAGTCTTACAAGTAAACATTGAGTAAGTTTTATAGTAAAAATTAAAAGTATTATTACTGAAGATGTCCAGTTACTCAAAATTCGTAATAAGTTTTTTTATAGTAACTATTAACACAACATTTATCATAAAATAACTTTCTTTAACCTTTGGTCTCCTTTTATTTATCGTTAAAATTTGTTGGTTATTGTTTTTCAGTGCGTGGTCCGACAAAGAGCTGGACGAAAGGGATTGGCGCACGCTTGCTCTTCAACGAATGGCGAGAGTGCTCCGGACACATGTCATCAAATTCGACTTTGAAGGCAATAGCACATTAGATAAAGGTAAATCAATATAAAAAGGTAATTGAGTAAATAATAACTTGGAATGTAGTATGGTCTGCGAAATAAATATCTACCCCGGCCGAGATTCGAACCTAGGACCGCAAAACTAAGCCGCAGGTTTGGCAGTTAGGGCCACTAAACACCAAGTCCTAAAATTCACAGAGTACACATTATTTTGGCAAATGGGCGACAGAAAAAAAGATATTTTTTGTTCGCTAGGAAAAATGAGTTTAGCTTTGTAATTTACAGTCAAACGAACACTATTAAGTTCGATTGAAATTATGTGAACGATTTAATCGAAGCGATGCATATACTTATACCTACATTAGTGAAGTAACATATCATTACATCACGCCTGTATTTCCCTGAAAACGTAAGCAGAGGTGTGTTGTGTTGTCCCGTGGCCTGCGAGGAGTCCGGACTTAACGCCGGTTGAATTCTGTGTCTGGGGTCACATGAAATTCCTAGACTAGCTAGAGTTTTGATTTTAAGGCACTTTAGTGGACAACAATCTCAAAAAAATGTTGAAATAATGTCGGTTATCGTCTCGAAGTTTTAAACTTGGACCCATAATTGTTGTTTTAATATTGATAAATAACCAGTGTTTAATCGTTTTTATAAATCCGAAGAAAAAATGAGATTTAAATTGGTACTTTTCTTAAATAAATTTTTGTTGTTGCATTTTTGACTTATCTTGAAAAAAGCTAAAAAATATGATAACTCAAAAATTGTTCACTTTTGCATAATGCATATGGGGGTTAAAATTATCACAAATAGTGACTCCTATCAACTTCAAATTATTATTTATTACATGTTTATTATCAATAACTCTGTATATTTCCCTGCCGTTAATACACACACATACGTACTGTAGCAGTTTTTCTTCAGATTTACTTACCGAACTTAATTCAAGAGCATGGTCGGTATTTGTTATGTGAGCTCCGCCTGCGTAAATGTCCCGAATCCAGCTGCGAAAAGCGAGGATTTTCCCATATAAATGAAAACTTTTGTATTGTGCCTTTCTCAAAGGCGAACCATAATCTCCGTGGAAAAAATCACATTAATGTCGCTTTGTTGCTACGTGTTACAAAATTCAATGCGCACACTCGAAATTTAATTGTAATTTATAAAACATACTTCACACAAAGTTGTCCTTATGTACAAAATTAGGTTTTCGTGCTGTCAAACCTTTGTTGCTTTAATTGTTCCCGCTCGAACCATCGCGGTTTGCATAAACCCACCGAGGGATAAGTTTCTTATGATTTTTATTCTAAAGAATCTTTTTCAAGCAAGCTTTTTTTTAAGCAATATTAGTTATGGTGCCTAGTCAAGAAATACCGCGATTGGAGACCATGACTCAGAAGCCGTTAAAGAGAACTCACGGGGCACAGGTCTTCACCGACCATGTGGAGGGCACTGGACCGGGTGCAGTGCCGCCCATATCACGAGAGGCCTATGTCTACCAGTGGACTCTAAAAGGCTGATGGATGGATGAAATCAAACATGATTTTATTTGTTGTCTTGTTTGTACTTACTTGTATTACTATATATATGCAATTAAATATTTTGCAGTGGAGTACCGTGGCCGGCGCCGCCACCACATGTTGACGATGATGATGTTCGGAATCGTCTCTATCGGCATGGTGCTTGTCCCTATGGGGTTCCAGTTCCTAGCTGTTCTCGGCGGCAAAGCTCTTCTTCTGGCTAAAATGGCTCTCATACTTGCTTCTGTACAGAGTCTTAAAAAAGTAAGTAAAAGATATAAATGGACAGAAATATGCAGCGGACATTTAGCGACTCTGAGTCGCGGCGAAGTTCATGTCTGTGTCTCTCGACTAGTTGTTTTATTTCCTGGTCTGAATCGTCAAACCAGTCTTGGTTCTTTTTTGGTAATTTGCCAATAGTCTCGAGAGCACAGCTATGAATGTGTTTTGCAAACGATTTCCACTCATCATTCGACGAAGAAAAAGTCTGTGGTATATTAAGAGCAAATTTATCATCTAGATATTTACCAAATCCCGGTGAGGTAATATGTAATTTATGCATAGAATGCATACATAGGCTCCATAATTTTTATCCCGGGCAATTGCACGGTTCCTGTCAAAGGACTGAAATAATCGTTAAATTTTTAATTGATCGAAATTGATAGCTTTCCGGAATATGATCGGCCGAACTGAGGGTGAAGCTACATTTTGCTAAGGCTTTAGTGTATATTCCCATTGATAAATGCTATACTTATTATATTTTAAAACATCCCTTGATGGTAGAGGTAATTCCAAACATACCTAAACGAATATACGCGGGCGGAGTCGCGGAGAAAGCTAGTCGTACATAACTTAGAAAATTCATTGGTGCATTTTGCTTTGACCTAATGACATATTTCAATAAAATATCTCAAATTCACAACATTATAGGTACATTGTGGACTGTGGTACGAAATTAAATGCCACAGTCTTCATTAATAAATTAATCCATAATAACTTTACTCGTAACGAGTCTCAGTTGAGCTTAATTCAATTGCCGTGTCACGGTCGCGTGGCACAGATTAACATTTCATTCGATTTGTATTTTCACGGGCGTCGATCAAACCCACAGAATTTGCAGGTAAAAATATTAAGTAATCATAACATTTTATTTTAGGTAGAAACCAATTTTGAACCATATCATGAAAGGGGAAAGGTATGATTTTAATTATCAAACATTTTTTAAATGCTTCTGTCAGCAATAACCTTTTCACAAATACAAAATTTTGTTTTGCACATTTTTTAGATAAAATCCATGGAAGAAATATAGAATTTAATATAAAATATAGAAATTATATAATTAATTTTTATATTAGTAATACTCGTACCAGATCATATTTATATTGGTAACACCAGGACCTGTTTGAATAATAAATATTTAGGAAACCTATACCTATACTTACCTATTTATTACCTATCTACTGTTCACCCAAGAATGGACCAAAGAATATATTTACGATTCTTGTCCGTGGTACAGTTGTGACTGTGTAAAAGTACTTCCTACATAGCTATATTTTTATAAAACAGTTTATAGAAAATAAAATGTGGTTAAGAAAACTTTTTGCGCTTAGTGTGATTAATAGGTATCTAACTATGAACTACGCATTCTATACTAATAAAATTCACCTGAACGTTGTACAGCACTTTACTAAAACTGAAACAGGATAATCAGTTAACAGGAATTCTGTTCCAGATTGCTTCAAGTCCGGTGAATTATGGATTCTACCACGCCTTTCCACCTTACGATCAGTATCAAAAACGAAGTCAAGATGATCTTTTACCCCAAGTCATACACCTACGATCAATCTCTGCACAGAGCCCAGGGGAGATGGATGAGGGAGTTAAAATTGATAAAATATATAGTACAATAGCTCAACCTCAGAAAAAACAACTAGAAGGTTCTAAAGATATCACAACTGCGGACAAGGCTCCCTTAACAACCACCAATATGCACAAGTTAAAGGAGCGGATTTTTCCTATTTTCGATGTAGCATCTTCTGGAACAATCGACACGCCATATCATATAGACTTAACAACAACACCCAGCGAAGTGCAAACTGACTACTCATTAGAACTACCGTACAATAGATTTAATTTTCAAAGTCCCTCTACTGTCGTTTCAGCTTGATGTATTTTTCACTCTCTTTCAATCGTTATTTTGTGTTATAATTAGCATAATTTTATACCATAGACAAATCCTATATATATCCCAACCATGTTTTTATGATAATTACTAACATGTAATTATATTGATAGTTCTGTTGTTTCACCTACTTTTTTCTTTCATGGTTATGGATTGTTGTCGTTAAGATTAAATATTTACTAACTAAATAGAAAAATAAAATTTTGGCATTATATTCGTCTCGTTTACTTTGATGATATAACATAATTGAACCCTGGGGCAAAGAAAGGGTTGTAGTGGTGGCGTGGGTAGTGTATCAGAACCCTTGTAGGCGTTTACAATAAGGAGGAATGGCAATTTGGAAATATCGTAAAATGACTTGAAAGCCTCCCCGTGCTTAGCAAAATAATAATAAAATTATTCTACTGATCCATTGATACTTAAGTGCCACTATGCTTTCTGCGCTTCAATTGTAACTTAATGTCCTTTTTATGGCTCATAAAATAAAATATTCCCCAGATTGACTGTTACATTACTTGCTAATGTACAGCTTATTGACACGTTAGTCAATTAACGTGAAGGTGTTTTTATTACTTTGATTTTGTTCTAAAAAATACGCGATAGACTATCACGTGGGCGTGCCTAAATTGACTCTATTTTTTTTTAAATTGTAGGCACGACTATACCTTACCTTACCGAAAGTAACATTTGTAATGATATATTCGCATATGTTAGTGAAAGACAGACGCAGGATTGACGAGTTTTATATTTTGGAGTAAGAAAAGGTATTATTATTATAGTTTACATAATTTACTCTACTTTACATTGTTTTACATAATTTGTTTATCAAGTCACATTTATAACGGTTTTACACTAGGTAGGCGTCTTCGTTCTACAAAATTATGTAGGGCAGTGGAAGAATTACCAAGGCGCGTCTTCACGAACAAATCTTGTTTACAAGTCACTTAACACGGTGACAATGGCCGCAACATACCTTTACCTTATCAGTGCATTAATAGTTAATAAACTATTCGTTCACTATAGAATAACATAAGAATGTTATAGTACGTGAACATTATTTGAATATTTAGTATATTATGGAAATTAAATTACATTATTTTTGTAATAGACCTAGCAAAACCTTTTTATACATTATTTTGAATCAGTAACCGATACAAAATAAAAGTGTAAAGGCGTGTTGAAACGAACAGCGAGGCCAGTGCATAATATGAATAGTCTGAAATATTTAAACTTGCAACTAACAAAACAAAACGTGCGTTGCACTGATCCTGAGATTGTCAACTGGATGTGACAGCGTCAACCGGTTTTTTCCAGTCTTACCGCGTACGCGACAAGCGGCCAGTGGTCAAGTGGTCACGGATGCCTACATGCTCCGCGTGCTTGTAGTAGTGCAACCGATTCGCGCAGGTTTAAGAAGCTTTGCCTCTGTTCCGTATGTCTACACTGTGGTTCTGGCTTGTTTTGATGACATTACAATTGTTACATTTTAAAAAAAATGTTGTTTTCCGCTATTTTTCATTTCTTTTTATGTCAGTCAAAATGAGTGATTCCTATGAAGAAATTTGATACATTTTAAAATTTTATTACAAAAAAGGGAAAAAATTCAAAGCATGCTGCGAAAAAAATTGTGACATTTATGGATCTAATTCATTGTCAGTAAAAGTAGCACAAAGTTGTTTTATGCATTTTCAATCCGGGAATTTTGACGTCAAAATATTCGTGTGACGAACACTTGTTATTGTTCTGTTTCTGGATGTTAATATTATCTATTTATGTATGTATTTAAAAATATCTACCTATGTATTTATATCAGTCTCTGATACCCATATCAC
Organism: Carterocephalus palaemon; assembly: GCA_944567765.1. Classification (NCBI taxonomy): domain Eukaryota; kingdom Metazoa; phylum Arthropoda; class Insecta; order Lepidoptera; family Hesperiidae; genus Carterocephalus; species Carterocephalus palaemon. The sequence continues at coordinate 6,721,043 of OX155645.1, forward strand.
TGGCTCGCGCCTACTTTGATGGGTCAGATGGTCGTGTGTGAGAATGTCCAAGATATTTATTTATTTATTTATTTATTATTATTTATCTTTAGCCACTCAGCAAAACCTAACAGAAGGAGGGAAAAGGGAGCTGTTAATAGCCCTGACCTTGTACCTTCAGATTTCCTCTTCAGAATTCTTTACACAGTGTCAGGTCAAGAGAGAACAATCAAGAGAGAACTGCCAAAATTACTTGTCACGTTATTTTGATCAGAAGTAGGTACCTACCAAAATTTCTATAGCAACGGGATCATGTCACTACCGGCAAGATTGCAAAAAGTCAACGAACAAAATGGCACATAGGTATACAGGGTGTCCCAGAATGAATGGATAATCCTTGAGCCCCGCACAGAACAGCTCTCCAGCGCTTAGAAAAAAATATCAAAAAAAATAAATTCCAAGTGATACCCAAAATATGATTTTTTTTAGAAAAACATACGTTATTTTAGCTTCACTTCACATTCATTTACACAACTGCCACAAATTAATGATATTCTTGGCGTTTTTGGTGTCATTTTATTCCTGATAGACTATACTACTAGAAATACATCAAATAATATAAGTATCTGTGATACTTTTTTTATAAAAAAAATAAGAACTTGAATTTTTAACATGAAATTTGATACCAAAATAATTTTGACATAGTTTGAGAGTGTTTCATTAAAAAAAAAAGTATGAAAACGTAAGTGTCCAGCTATTTTAAAAACATGCGCAGTTAATACAGATTAAATAATGGTATAATACATCATTTTATCTAATACTACTACGAAGTTATTGCTATTGAGATGCAAAACGAGTAAATACGACTAAAATTAAAAAGTTAATGTCTTAATACATTTTAATAATAATAAAACATTTCAGGTGTCGCTGCGACCCATAGACGTCCCACTGCTGGGCACGGGTCTCCCCCACAGACACTGCTGCTGCGGGAGGTCCAGAGCATACTCCACCACGCTGCTCCAATGCGGATTGGTGGAGGGGTTAGTGGCCAACCCAGTGTCGAATGTTCTCAAGCCACCCGAAGGTCTTCGACAAGGCTTAACGACTGTTTCCAGCATTGAAAACAACCGGGACCGACGGCTTTACGTGCCCTCCGAAGCACGGTAGCGTCCGTGAAATTTTGCCACTAGCGCTCACCTATCCACAAACCGACCGCGCCCGTCGTTGCTTAACTCTTTCGGTCACATTGAATCGACGCGAGCCATTGGGCTATGGACGCTACATTTCAGGTGTACATTACATCAATCTTTATTCACAACAGGTGTTCAAATTGTCTGCCACCGATTCTAATACACGCTCGACATCTTCTTTTATAGGCTCTACTAAGAAACCGTGCGTAGAGTCATTCATTTATTTTTGAAGCGGCCTCTTGAACACGGCTGCGTAATTCCTCATTTGAAATTGTTTTCGAGTACACTTCTTCCTTTAGACAGCCCCAGTAAAAAACATCCCGACAGTTTAAATCTGGAGATCGAGGAGGCCACAGAATAGGACCCAAACGACCAATCCATTTGTTTGGATACGTGGCATTTAAATAAGCCCGGACGTTTGTACCATAATATGCAGGGCAGCCATCATTCTGTAACCAATGGGATTTCATTACCTCCTACGAAACAGTCGTTAAGCCTTGTCGAAGACCTTCGGGTGGCTTGAGAACATTCGACACTGGGTTGGCCACTAACCCCTCCACCAATCCGCATTGGAGCAGCGTGGTGGAGTATGCTCTGGACCTCCCGCAGCAGCAGTGTCTGTGGGGGAGACCCGTGCCCAGCAGTGGGACGTCTATGGGTCGCAGCGACACCTGAAATGTTTTATTATTATTAAAATGTATTAAGACATTAACTTTTTAATTTTAGTCGTATTTACTCGTTTTGCATCTCAATAGCAATAACTTCGTATTAGTATTAGATAAAATGATGTATTATACCATTATTTAATCTGTATTAACTGCGCATGTTTTTAAAATAGCTGGACACTTACGTTTTCATACTTTTTTTTTTAATGAAACACTCTCAAACTATGTCAAAATTATTTTGGTATCAAATTTCATGTTAAAAATTCAAGTTCTTATTTTTTTTATAAAAAAAGTATCACAGATACTTATATTATTTGATGTATTTCTAGTAGTATAGTCTATCAGGAATAAAATGACACCAAAAACCCCAAAAATATCATTAATTTGTGGCAGTTGTGTAAATGAATGTGAAGTGAAGCTAAAATAACGTATGTTTTTCTAAAAAAAATCATATTTTGGGTATCACTTGGAATTTATTTTTTTTGATATTTTTTTCTAAGCGCTGGAGAGCTGTTCTATGCGGGGCTCAAGGATTATCCATTCATTCTGGGACACCCTGTATATTTTTAGTCAAAAGTAATTAGACTTTGAAAAAAAAAAGGTCTTGAGTTTTCATATACTACATCAAATGCGAAGAAACTTTTTCCCCGACCTATGGTCGACCTAAATGGTATACATTTATTATAAATAGATAATTCTAATTATCCGTTCTTGTTGCCTTTATATTACAGGTCACAGCTTTTCACAGCTTCTTTTCTTAAGATCCACCAAAGTATTTTTAGACTAAAAATCGACAGCCAACAGTTTGTTGCTCATCAATCAAAATAATTGAATAAAAAGGCTTTACAGGCAAGTAATTTATTCCTCAGCGATTTATATTAAATATGCTCAATGCTCAAATGCAAATATGTATCTACTCAAAATCACTTATTGTATCTAAATAATTATCTAGGTATACAAGGTAACGAGTTACTAAGAGCGAAGGCAAAACTTATGTTTAAAACTATATTTCTATATAACTGAAAGAAACTTTTATCGTGCCATTACATCATAGTGCCATATCAGTAGGTAGAATTATCGCGTATCGTAGTACTCTACGTAACTACCTATCTATAACATCTACTAATGTGTGGCGCATCCACATGGTGGTGCTAATACTCTATCAGTAACAATATTGAAGATAAGTATAATCCCCATAAATAATAATAAATTAATTAATTAATTTATAATTTACTTAATGTTTATTTATAATTCTATCTATAGGTGTCACTTTACCTATATCAATAATAACTGTTGTGTAACTTGCTGTAAAGTTATTTGAATTATGAAATAAATTAATTCCCATAAAAATATTTATGTAAAAAATACACAGGCAGATTATATAGAATACTCTGACATTTCTTTTTATCAACTTAGTAGGTTAGGTAAAAAAAACTCTGTTCTCAGCTGCTGCACTGAGAAAAGTTTCAGAGCCAATTTTCTTCAATGAAAATTATCACTTAAAATTCCACCAATCCGCATTGGAGCAGCCTGGTGGAATATGCTCTAGATCTCCCGCAGAGTGTCGTGTAGGTACAGTTTTTTATTTTTAAAGGGGTTAAAAATGTCATGAAATGGTTCGTGTAAATATCCCCACTGCCGCTGCTGCTGCTTTCCAAACTTGGCTGACCCACAGTCGTTGGTATAGATAATAGATAATATGTAAATGTAATAGATAAAAATGTAAAAATATGAAAAAACTAATAAGGCAAATAAATGGTATAAGCTGCATAAATTTATTTTCAAATATGTTACTTGGTCAAACATCTTAATATATATATTTCTTGTGTACGTGTGTATGACAGTGAACTCCTCCTAAACGGCTGCATAGATGTTGATGAAATTTTTTGTGTGTGTTCAAGGGGATTCGAGAATGGTTTAGATTCACAATTTGGTCCACTGGAAAATGTGTATAAACACGATTTTAGTATTTTTGCATGAACAATATTTTACATGACATGTCGCGTCACTTTGACATTTGCGACAGAACAACGTTTGCGGGGTCAGCTAGTAGTATATATATTTTAGTATATATATTTTTATATCAGTGACTCTTAGTAGGCTAGAAAGCTATAAGTATCTTTACAGTCAAGTTAATCAGGTCGACAAAATAATAAGATACTTACCGTGGCCCGTATGTATGTTTGTCCGTCTATATTATATTTAAAAAAAAGTTTGAGGATACCTACCTCCTCTAGAGGATAACATAAGAGAATGTATGCATCACACATCAACACAGTACCTTACACTGCATGTGATCCGACACGCACTTTGCCGGTTGTTTAACGCAGGTATGTACCAACTGTAAAAATTAAAGCCATCTCAAAACCATCACGAAGTTAATAATATTTACAGTACTAAATTAAATAGTAGATACTGATAAAATTTCACCCGTGCCTGAACGCTTGATAACGCGCTGAAAGAGTACTGAAGTAGTTGGTAAAACCTCGCGTCACTAGAACATATTCTTTATTTCTAGAGGAGCAAATCGGAAACACTTATCCTATCCATCATAATAAGGTCGTAGAGTAAAAATATAGAAGCATTTAAACGATTTGAGATGTAGATTTTCAAAATATGTTCTAAGTGCAAAAAATTGCGGGATACAGTTAGGCGCATTGGGATTGCGCAGAAACAATTTGTAACTGTATAAAGGGAGGACAGCCAACGCGCCCCATCCACAAGTTTCTCGCCGGCTCCACCGTCCGGAGTCCTACTCAGGATCAACTTTCAGAAACTTTTTGATTGATAATTTATTATAAGTGAAGTGAGAAACTTTCAAAGTTGCAATATGAGAGTGCTGCTATGCATTTTCGCTGCGATGTTTATGTGCAATGTTATCAATGGCCTATTTTTGCCGGTAAGTAAAAATAAATTGACACAAAATATATATCTAAAGATAACACCTAATTCAGATAGCAAAACGATTTTCTAGAAGTAAAAGTTTTTTTTTTAGTTTGAAACATTATTTAATATGTAAAATATGAAATGTAGATAAATACACACGCAAAAGAAATCGAAAATACTCGTAGCAGAAATTAACAAATAAATTAATAATTAAGATAATTATCTTTATTTTAATAAACCGTGAAGTTATGTAATTAAACTTGTTAAGATTAATGTTCGGTTAAAGTTATCGACTTAGTTATTTGTATTGTGTAGATATAAGTTAAATAGTGCCACTGGAATCCTGTAAGCTGGAACAAGGCTGGAATTGATAACATTTTAGGTACCTATGAGCTATTCGTTTATCCAAATTCGCCATTTAAAGGGTAAATATACTTACAGTTCGTAAGCATACATAATTACATCTAAAAAATTTAATCAAACATCCAATCTAAATTTTCACATGTGTAATCATGTGAAAATCGAACGTATACAAGTTATTTTTTAACAAGATTGATTCCGCTTATGCATGTTTCATACTTGTAAAAATTGTACGTTTTAATATTGAAATTATGTACTTACGCCATTTAAAAATGTACATACAAAAAAAGTAGGTCGTGTATTTTATAACCCTTGTTGAGCTTTAAACATTGATTTAAATGTGTATGACTAAAGCCCATAAGACGTTCCTCTATTGTGCATGGGTCTCTCCCTCAGCTGCGGGAGGTCTAGAGTCTATACTCCATGTCATACTCCATGCTTCTCCAATGTGTATCGGTGGAGAGGTTAGTATGTACCAACTGGCAAATATTCTTAAGCCACCCGGAGGTCTTCGAATAGGCTTAACAAGAAATAACGATTGTTTTTTACAACTGAAAACAATCAGTAGCGGAATACGTACCTACAGCAGTTTTCGTTAATTGTAATCCTAAACGGAATACAAGATTTAATTTATATGACAGAATGCATGTGTGATGCTGAATAGACATTTCTATTTTTATTTGTGACCAAGGCAACCCTACAACAAATTGGAAAGCAATTTATATTTCTATATATTTACTTCACGCGCACGTCTCAGCTGAATATTTAGAAATTCAAAAGAGCATGATCTAGGCAATTTTCCGACATTCAGATAAAACTTAAATTATCACAAGTAAGTCACTTGGCATAGGTACTTGAAATTTCTAGAAAATGTAACTAATGGGTAGTTACATTAACAAGAAATTTCAAGTATTGCATTTGAATTGATGAAATGCACATTCAAGTATTGTATTGGAAAATCAACATAAAATCTTCCATAGTATGAAACGTTTGAAAGATTTGCCTTTTGCAAGAAAAACTTATATCACAGACTTCTTCATCGGGCGCCTTTAATACTAAAGCTCATAACTTAATCTCTGTTCCTATCATAAAAATAAATATATAAACATTGGTTGGAAGATAAATAATATTCATTTAAAGTATTCATCAATCAAATCATATCTCAAATATAATTCACCTTCAATTAACCTTAAACCTTCAATTAAAACTTCTTGGTTCCCTGATTCTTATCAAACTAATCAAGTATTACTGATTCTCAACATATCAAAACGTTCCCTAAGTGAATTATTAAATTAATTAATAAAATTGATGTTCAATTTTCTTTACAATTGGTTTGTGATTTTTATTCAATACAATGTGAATTCAACGAAATTTATTTTTCATTAATTTTTAAAGGTTCTAGCAAAACCTTCAAAGCCTTTTCTTGCCCATATCCAACTTCGCTTGTCTGTTTCAATTAATGAATTATTTATTCGACATTTTTTTTTTAGCTTCCGACAGGTTTTTTAGCTTCCGTTTAACATTAAATCGTTTATTTTCTACAATTATCAACTACCTACTACACTATAGAGTAGTGTAGTAGGTGTACAATACTCTTTAAGAATAACGGGAGTAAAATTAAACGTAGGTATATGTGTGTGATTGATCTAGCGATCGCAGGCGCGACTGCTAAGTTACAGGTCCTGGGTTCGATTCCCGAGTCGGGCAATTACTATTGGGTGACTAACTTGACATGCCCGGAAGGAGCTCCGCGTCTGGATTTGTGTCCGGTGAATGGCACAAGGCTCACCACGTATTAAATGGGACCTAAACATAACTGGTATAAAGTGAATGTGCTAACGACCTATGCCTACCCCTTCGGCGAAATAAAGGCGTGATGTTATGTTATTTTACTTTTTCTCGGTCTTCATGAGTTCGGATCTGGCTAGGTCTAACATATTCTTTGAAAAATTTAATAACGCAGTTTATGACTCCAAATTGACTAAATCGTCCCCCGGCTCCTCTCAGCATTTTTCGCTGTTCTTTGTAGGGCGTTTTGGATTTGATCGATTGTGAAATTCATTTTGTGTAGGTACAGTATTGTGCTAGCTGATGCCGCGATTTTATCTAAGTTGATTCAGGTTTATTGGAATGCGTATGATTTTAATCCTTCCTCAACAATGGGAATACGAAATCCAAAAAAATACTTTCAAATCCGATGACAGTCCCAAAGATAGGCGCTACAAACGAAAAAAAACAGCATAATTACATTAGTTATTTTTAGTTAATATGTATTTGTAGTACATATTATATCTACTATTTCTATAGTAGATATAATATGTACTACAAATAACTTATACTTAACTAAAAATAACTATAGTACTTAATACCTTTTTGATTTTTTTCATCCATTGTATTGAGCATATTAGTTATATTAGCGACAACCTTACAAAAAAATTAGGCTGCGGGTTACCCACAGAAGACAATAATATTACTCCCTCGCACCCTAAATGGACCTTTTTACAACGCCTTAAAAGCTCTTAAGTGATTTTGTGAAGGTAAAACCGCGATTCTTAATGGTAGTAGGTACACAAATATTTTATACATATTAATTTTTTACATTTTTATTTTATTTAATTTTTTCAACGAATGTACTCGTACCTATGTTTTCTTTCATAGATAGATATTACAATATCTTGTCAGTGATAAATAAAACTTTTAGTCAACCATCATTATTATTCAAGGTTATTTGGCATAAGTACTATAATGTAAAATATATTATCTAAACGTTTTTATAGGTAAAATAGTGTTTAAAAATCATTTTCCAGTGGACCAAATTGTGAATCTAAGCCATTCTCGATTCCCCTTGCACATAATAAAAAATCATCAACATCTATCCAGCCCTTTAGGAGGAGTTCACTGTCATACACACGTACACAAGAAATATAGATATATATTAAGATAAACCAAAATGAAGAAAATAATAAGATCACCACAGAACGATCATTCACACCATAGAACAGATTCACACAATATAAGGTAACGCTATGCCCCGCAATTTCCTTGATGAATCATCAACAACCACCTTGCTTTTTGCTGGTGTAGTGTATGTATATCTAATATTCAGGCCCTTCATTTGGTATTCATATTGAAAGGTTTGTCATAAATATGTAATCCGCAAATTTGTGGCGGCGACCATCTTAAAATTATAATTAAGTCACGAAACGTCCATAGCACAATGGCTCCTGTCGATAATTTGCGATCGACTGCGCGGTCGATTGTGGATGGGTCATTACTATGAATTCTACATTTGAATTTGACCCACACCAAGGTAAACAAGACATGCTCTTAAAATAAATAATTTTTAAAAATATGAGGCCGGCTTATAAAACCTGAACACAATTACTAACATGAGTTGTGTAATTTGGAACAATCATTTGACATAGAGTAGGTATCTCTCCTATTGCCACATAGGTAGCTCCACTGGTAGCTCCAACTATATTATAGTATAATGTCCAATAAAACGTCCATGTCGAATGTAATGTCCACCAAATCCTTAAAGCTCACTCAAGGACCACTTTATGGTAGACATTTCTCTAAATTAGTTACAATTTTCTGTCTGAGGCAGGAATGCGTAGGAAAGATAACTACAGGATTAGTTCCCAGTTTCGGAAATTAAACTGTCAGTCCGCTATTCCCTTACTGTAACATTATTCGGATAAATGCCCAAATATATATACATACTAGGTGACCCGGCAAACGTTGTTTTGCCATATAAATATTTTTTCCCGCTTTTCTGTTCAAATTTTTCCTGAATTTTCTTTGCTATAAATCTCACGGAGCCCGAGACCTTTCCAACGAATGCAAAACCGTGGAAATCGGGTCGTGCGTTCTGGAGTTATAGCGTCAGGAAGGAAAACCCGACTTATTTTTATATAGTAGATAATGCTACACTTGGGAAGTGCTCTAGTTACTTATGGTAAATTACAATTTCACCCACACTGATACACATAGCGATCAACTAATTCTATGATAATTATGAACATCTCAAAAATAATGTAGAGCTCCCTTGCCTAATTTATTTTAAATGTAATATAGTAAGTAATATAAATAAAAATAATATAAACTAAATATAAACTACTACGAAGTTTTCATTATTTAAATTCAATTATGGTATGCTGTTTGGGTGATCCCAAATATCAATTTTGATAGATTGAGTACCAATATGAAGAATTCAAATTTATTGGAACCACCGCTTATATTTATTGCGTCCGCGATAATTCTGCAAATACCAATTAACGATTAAAGTACATTGCATAAGCTGACACATGACTTAGCTCTAACGATTCCATAAACATAAATCAGCAAAATCTTGGACGGAAATTTTGCTAACCAACCGCAAAATTTTCAGAGTAAATAATCGTTATTATCAGCTAAAAGCGTTGAACGTAGCAATCAAATGTGGTTTGTAGATGTATGTACATATTTATAATGGATTCGAAATAGAATAATCGTTCAACGAGTTGAGGTATATCTACCTGGGCCTTACTGAATATCTGTTTATATTATGTTATAATTTTTGCTTACCGATTAATTTGAATTTCTATAAAGGCGACTATGTTTGTCTTCAAGGTATCAATGCATCTGTGACTTAATCGGACCGAGACTCTTACTAACAATTACTAAATGGACTATTACTAACACCATATAGCAGGAGTTAGTAGTTTCTGCCCTAGTCCTCATATCCACTAACAAACTGACCAACTAATGTTCTTATTACCCCTCACTAGACCTACCAATATGTTCAAAGTCAGACACAGTTGACATAGGCGGCAGCGGATTCACATGAGTAATCGCTGAAGATAGAAGTCCTATCCACACCGCACCGTCTGGATGGAAGTTCCTTCATAAAAAGGTTTGACTTCTCTGATGTTGCTCATGTTCAAATCCGCCAGCTTGTTAGGCTAATCTATAAAAAAGTGGGCTTCAAATGCAAGTATGCTCATCGATAAATCTCATGCATAAAATATATACCTGATTCTTTCATCGCACTGTGTACCTTAAACTGTTATGCAGGTATCATTTTATAGTTTAAAAGTGCATAAAAAGACGACAACGATGTACACTTTGACAAATAAGATTTTTCTGGGTATACTTCGCAAGACCTTTTAGTATCAGCAAAAATACACTAAATACCTAGAGGTCAACCAATATGCACAGAGCAACAATGACTCTTTGATGCTGACATTACAGATAATACTTGGAAAACTCCTCGAACAAATTTGAAACTCATAATTCTATTCAGGGCTTCCATGCCCCCAATGACCCGAATAAGTTTAATTTAACCCTAACTTTTTAATGAGACTCGCGGTAAGTACAATCAATATATTTTAATAAAATTCAAGAGGTTAATTCGATATCCCCGGCCTTGCCATATATTATATTCGGAGTTTTTTTTTCTATGGATATAAGATAGCAAACGAGCTTACATCATACCAATCCGCTGCCGCCCATAACAACTGTGACTGACTTTGAACAAAACTCAAATTGAGACTGGGTTGGTTAGAACAGTTAGCTGAGACAGTTAATAAGAACATTAGTTGGTCAGTTCTTTAATAGGTATGAGGGCTGGGGACTGTTAGTGATCGTTAGTCCTGTTAGTTGGTGTTAGTAATTAGTAATAGTCTAGTTAGTAAGGGTCTCGTATGTGTTGCTGCCCCTGAGGACTAAGATGGTCGCCTCTAAAGAAGTGTAACCGGAAACCACACCTTTCCAACCGGACCACAATTGCTTTAAAAACAATTATTTCACAATAGAAATGGTACTTGGTACCGTGTCGGCCGGAGGTTCTTCCCCGGACGATCTCTATATTGAACAAAATAGTTTCATATAAAATCTGTTTGGTTCCGTATACGCTCTATCAACGAATAGTGTTGGTTTATTTGTACTGTCTGCCACCCAAATACACATGATCCTAATGCGGCGTTATGAGTGTATTCAACTTTTACTAATCAATTCGTGGTCATAGCTCGGCCTCATTCAAGAATTCTCAGGCGAAAAAATGAGGGTTGGTATCCTTTACCAGGGTGTTAATTAAAATCATATACCTACCTAACTAAAATCTATGATAAAATATATGATACATCTTATCCCGCGCATTTTTAATGCTTGCTATGGATGTATCAGAGATTGTACGGGCCACGTACATTACATTGCTGTAGCGTAAGCAGTGTCAGCAGTTTACGCTACGGCGGTGAAACGAGAATCCAGTGCGCTTACGAACTCGTTTCCCGCATCACGCGTACCAGTCTATCATTATCCAACCTTTCTATCATTATTTCTATCAATAACTATCAATCTAATTCTAATAATAAAATACTTATCAAATTTAACCTACCGTGTGCAGAGTATCATTTACGATTCCCTCCAAAACATCGTACGGGTTTCGTCTCAGCCCCTACATGTTTGTGGGTGTCAGCCCCTACAGAGATAATCTCTGTGTGCCTCGAGTGGCCATTTAAACTTATGTTAGTTTAAAGTCGGTACTACCTACTACATTCACCATGTTATGCTCGAAAACATAATACGAATCCGTGTTATTTACTACTAACAATTATTTGCATTGAGATAACTGTAATCAAATGATTTATGTGAGTATACAAACTGGGAATATGATTTGTTACTCCATAGTTATATAATAATAGTCGTAATAGGACAAATCAAATAAATACATTATTATACAAAACAATTTAGTACTTTAAATTTATTTAAAAATATATATTTTTACTTACATATTGGCAGCTAGTGGCAGGGTGACCGCTAGTGACAAAAATTCATGGACGCAACCGTGCTTCGGAGGGCACGTAAAGCCGTCGGTCCCGGTTGTTTTCAATGCTGGAAACAGTCGTCAAGCCTTGTCGAAGACCTTCGGGTGGCTTGAGAACATTCGACACTGGGTTGGCCACTAACCCCTCCACCAATCCGCATTGGAGCAGCGTGGTGGAGTATGCTCTAGACCTCCCGCAGAAGTGTCTGTGGGGGAGACCCGTGCCCAGCAGTGGGACGTCTATGGGTCGCAGCGACTTACATATTTAAATAAATTAGTGACAATAACGTATTTAAAAAATAATAATTAAAAAGGCAATTTTTATGCTTCTTTCTATGGTCGCTGGTATGAAGGCTGCGAAATTATACGAAACTCAGATCAAGATAAGCTGATACCGGAGTGGGAACAATTCTTGACTCCAGTCCATTTTCAAAGTTGAGTTACGTTTATTAATATCCTATGATTGGGTCCTATGATTGAGAATAACATGCCTTTAATTCCCCAATGCAACTAGGTACATGCAATACCAATGAGCAATGAAGGAAGAAATTAAAATTAATAATAAATGAGTAGGTACATAAAGCCTTATTATATTGCGGAACTTTTATCAAAGATATACTTACTATAATTGAATGTTCTGCAGTGAGCACAGACCATGTCAAGATTGTATTAGGTATAGGTGAAGCCAATTTGACGCTAGTTTCAAGACAGGTTATTTTTATGAATAGCGTAGGCATTAATTTAGAATTAATTAATTATTTAATCAGTATAATAGATTTAAATTTCTATGTTTATTAGAGATCTTGAAAAAAAAGGTAAGCCAAGATAGGTAGATGGTTAACTTCCAATAGTTCATTCATTCATAGATTCATTTATATGGAATATAAGTTTTTTTGCTGATGTCATTTGAAGTTTGAGAAGAAGGGATGTCCAAGTTGGTGCAAAGTACGTTACAAATTAATACAATAGGTACAATACAATACAATACAATACAATATCATTTATTGCACCAGAAAAAGAACAGAAAAGAAAACAATAAAAAAGAAGTTTTGCAAAAAGCTGTCTTATATTCGATGTAATATCTGTAATAAAAGTTTTTTATTTCTTAACAAAATGATTTACTTTTAAAATAACAACAAATTACAAAATAATAAAACACCTTGTCCGCACTAACTCTGTTCAGTCACCTTCCAGCGAATTCACGCTCGCGATTCAAAAATGCGCGGCAAAACAGATGCCGCGCTCTGATTGGTCCTACGCATAGATGGAGGACCACAGAGTATGGCCCGTTCCCTTTATGCGTTCGAAGAAAAATAAAAGGAATGTGTTCATATTCATTACATATCTTTATTAATTTAGTACCTAGTTTGTAAATTCAAAAAGGGAAAAGTCTATCAATCTATAATCTATAAGTGCTCTTATACGTAAATTGAATATTAGTTACATAGATACATGACTTTGTTTCTGTTAGTGTTAGCTTTTAAAGGTACTTTGAATATATTATTCAACAATTAGTTACGAATTAATTTTGGTACTTACGTCAAAGTAAATTGCATGCATATTTTATCCTTGTTGAAACTTGTGCAAGAATAGCAAGCAACAATAGCAAGTTCGAGAAGCTTAATTAGGGGCTGTGTAAACGAGACTCAACAGTTTGAAATACAGTATGTGCCTACATCGAATCTAAGATATATATCTGTAATAAAAGTTTTTTATTTCTTAACAAAATGATTTACTTTTAAAATAACAACAAATTACAAAATAATAAAACACCTTGTCCGCACTAACTCTGTTCAGTCACCTTCCAGCGAATTCACGCTCGCGATTCAAAAATGCGCGGCAAAACAGATGCCGCGCTCTGATTGGTCCTACGCATAGATGGAGGACCACAGAGTATGGCCCGTTCCCTTTATGCGTTCGAAGAAAAATAAAAGGAATGTGTTCATATTCATTACATATCTTTATTAATTTAGTACCTAGTTTGTAAATTCAAAAAGGGAAAAGTCTATCAATCTATAATCTATAAGTGCTCTTATACGTAAATTGAATATTAGTTACATAGATACATGACTTTGTTTCTGTTAGTGTTAGCTTTTAAAGGTACTTTGAATATATTATTCAACAATTAGTTACGAATTAATTTTGGTACTTACGTCAAAGTAAATTGCATGCATATTTTATCCTTGTTGAAACTTGTGCAAGAATAGCAAGCAACAATAGCAAGTTCGAGAAGCTTAATTAGGGGCTGTGTAAACGAGACTCAACAGTTTGAAATACAGTATGTGCCTACATCGAATCTAAGGGTCTATGAATAAATATTCACAAAGATCAGAATAAAGACAATACAATATAGGTTGTAACGTTTACTTAGTCGCAAACTAATTCAGATCCAAATGTAGTTTATACATTCTTGTCAACTATCAACCTATTCAATAACATTCCGGCTACTTCACTGTTGGCTGATAAACTTTAAATAAAATAGAAACCTTCTTTAGCACCTTTCTCTTTTTTTTTTTTTATTGATAGGTATTTGACGAGTTAGTGATATTAATTTTATTTTAAATGAATACCTATCGATCACTCGAATGCATGAAGTTGTGCTCGTAGGTACTAGAGCCTATAAGTATATAGGCCTGGGGCCGTACCACCGCCCGCGACCGGGACAAAGCAAGCAAACGAGCATGCATCAACATACGCTGCCGCCCATCACATCTGTGACAAACTTAAACGTCTCAGTAACTTATTTTTCATTAATTTATCTTACTTTATCAAACGAACCACATTATATAAAATAAGTCCTGTTTAACATTAGTAGGTACACTTAGGTGCATACTGTACATACTGACGTCATAGGATATTAATAGGACCATTAGTATCAAGTAAATCCTTAAGTAAAATAGCACCACCCCCGCTATTCAAGGGATTTGTAAAAGGCTACGTTAATAGGAATAATACCAAGTACCTATCGGGTAGCTGCAGTCACTAACTAGCTGTCTTTTGCTAACCTTTCCATCACAGCACCACCACAATCCATTGATTGCCGCGTGAATCTAAAGCTTTTATCTTCAGATAGTAAGTTTTGGATTAGTAATATAACATGTGTATTTTCTTCCTTCCCAGGAATTAAACAGTCGCCAAAGAAATGTAGCGCCAGTTCTCTCGTTCCCTCGAGAGCGACGTATGCCTGCCCCTTCGCACAGGATCATTGACCCCGTTGAAGGTTCGTAAAATTGATAATTTATGTATAGGTATCTTTAATAAAACTCTAACGAGTCCGTGAACAAATCATGAAAAAAACTATCAGGGATGCTAAGTACCTAATTAATACAGTTTCCAAAAAGATTTTTTTCAAATTTATTGTCTGTCTGTCCCTATATGCGCGATGAAATCAAAAACTACCGAACCGACTCTATTGAAACTTGGTACAGACATGTACAGTCTCCGAGACGATTCTTTTTTACTATTTATCCCGAAAAGTAAGGAGGAATACAGAATGAAATTTGTATGGAATTTTTCTCAAAACATTGTCAAATAAATTTAAAATTTGCAACCAAGTTTTGTTATTAAAATTAATAGAATAAATGTTTCCGCGTTTTTCTTTATTTTCTAAGACAAAAAAAAAAGGAATTTATATTAAAGGAAATCTATATTTATAATAATTACAATTTTTCAAGAGGCGTTCCTGGGTAAACCATGGGTGGTTTTGTTTTGGATTTAAAGACGATATCAATGTATCAATGTATGTTCTTCGATAAAAGTTCTGTGTTTTTGTATATTGAATCAACAAAGGGTTAAAAAATGGGAGGTAGTTTGTAGCTAAAGTGAAGTCACGTAATTATTTATTTTACGGATATTGTCCAACTTTATAACTATATTTCGACAGGCAGTAAATCATTGTAGGCGTTCACAGAAAACAATTCTGAATATGAACAATGAAATAACAAAACCTTGGGATACGGGATGGAATGGACGGATATTTGATAGAATATTTTTTTATATTTGAATAAATTTGCTTCATATTCGTAGATTTTTTACGAAAGTAAAAATATGAAGTAATTTTATCTTAATATCTTAGTAAGTACTTTTTATTCCAGCTGCTCAGGCGTTTATCAGCTCATTTCTTACTTGACAAAAGACTCTTAACGTAATATTAGTATTTTTAAATTGAGCGTTTTCGCGTTTTTGAAGAGATTCTTTGGATCGGGGGCTACTCCCTACCTATAAAGTGACGTTGAATAAATCACGTTAAATTTGATCAAATCAACTTTGGGTTGAATCTTAAATCCGGAAGTAACTTGACATCACTTTAACATTTTATCAAGGACCGATGATAACAATAACTTAAATAAGATAAATATATATAGACATATTTTCGGTTATCTACAAAACGAGTTTTTTTAAATGATCATGTTATTTTTATTGATTTATTCTTTAAAGTTAAAATCAAAAACTTTGTATAAAGGGTGGACTTAATCCTATCGGAATTCACTACCAGCCAATCGATGTGATGGTTAGAGTCTAGGTAGTATTATTATTTTAATATTAAACAAATTAAAAAAAAAACAAGGGAAATACGAACATAATATATTATGTAATGTGAAATCATATTATGAAAAATACGAATAGTTTTACTGATAATACAACAGAATTTCTTGAACGAGTAAAAATACCGTTGCCAGTAAAACTGTGCGCCTTACGTAGATTAATTAGAGATTCCCACTTAGATTGTTTCCTGGTGACGTCGGACGAGGGCGAGCTGTTCTTCAAGTCGCCGTCGGACGAGCCGGCCGTGTGCGGCGTCTACATGATAGCCGAGCCCGATAAGCGGATCCAGGTCATTTTCAACTACCTCGACGTGCCCTGCGACAACGGAGGCTTGGTCGCTGTAAGTTATATGCTTGTGTCTCAAACCTTATTTATTACTTAGAATTTTTAGATAGATAAACTAAGAAAAAGAAATTAGTGTCGAAATTAGTACCACCCTTTTTCGAAATCGGTTAAAAAACATAGTAACATAGTAACAGTAATAGGACGGCCTATTGCTGAGCATGGCTTTCTAGCCACTGTTGGGAGAGATCTAGATTAAACTCCTCTACACTGCCCCAATGCATAGAGAGGTTAGCGGTCAACCCAGTTTTGAATGTTTTCAAGCTGCCTAAAGGTCTTTGACAAGGCATCGATCTCATTACAATTATTAACCAACGGGACCGACGGTTTGACGTGCCCTCCGAAGCGCGGAACTAGTGAACGTAGAGCTAAGCAAGTACGTAGAGTAAGTAAGCTAAGAACGTAGAGTAAAGCACGGGGGTGAAGCTACGAGTAGAAAATAATAAATTTGTTTTAAGAAATTATGTAAGTACATGGTAAGTACACATGCAGATAGATCTGATTAGAAAAGGAAAGTGTAGTTGTTCTAGAACTTTGACTTATGAACTGTATTCATTGCTCCGTCCTAGTTGGTGTCTGAAAAGTGTATATAGGTACTGTTGTATGTTATATGGTATCAAGTGAGTTATTGATAATTATTTAATCGATGATCTTTCGCCGTATTAATTAATTTACAAGCTGAATAATTTTACTTTGTTAATTTGTTTGACTGGCCCGTTGGCACAATCGATTGTGACCCTGCCTGTTGCGCCAGGGGTTGTGGGTTCGAATCCCACTCAGGTCAAATATTCGTGTGACGAACACTTGTGTTTGTTCAGTGTCTGGATGTTAATTATCTACCTATATAAGTAATATTACTAGTTTGGGGTTTGATGGCCGGATGTCCATGATATTTATTTATGTATATATTATTAAATGTAGGTATATATATTAGGTACCCACTTCACCGATCTATCACAAATTAAAATTGATTTCGTAGTCTTTCAGTTATTCCAAATCTAAAAATCCCGGCACATTTTCTTCTCTCTATGGTCCTAACCTTTCATTTTAATGCTTAAAAGTTATTTAGTTTTCATTCCTTTAACATTCAAAAGAAGCTAAATTATGTTTTGCGTCTCTATTAAAGATTACATTTTAATAATTCTGCCGTAATAGAATTTGTTCAATTATTAATATAACAGTTATTTTTTTAAAAAGGTTCGTTGATGGAATTAGTCTGACTATCTAATTTGATATCAACGACGATTGAAGTCGGTTCAACTGAGGAAGTTTTATGCCGCGGACAAACAAAAGCTTCCCATTATACCATTAGGTTTAACTTTTCTTTTTGTTCGACGAGGATTTAAGCCGCTCGGTGCCTGCACCAATCTGAAAGCTACATATCAGAAAGTCAGTTCGTACACCAGAAGTTCTGAACTTAGGTTTAGTAGGTACACGGACTATTTTCTCTATGGTAGGTAATGTAGGTATGTCTAATTATCAAGTGTTAGTAATTTTGTATACCAGTCAAAACTAGTTATTAAATAAGTACCTAATTTTATACCATCTTATTTTAACACACTAATTGTACTAGCTTGGTATTTTTCTATGTAGTTAACTATGTATGTGTGTAAAATACTTAATCTTTGAATGTTATTTTTACCAACTTCAAACCTTCGGATGAATTTGAAACTTTCCCGAATTTAACAAGGATCGAAAACAATTGTTTTTAAAAAAAACATCTGCATTTCAGTTCTGTTATCTACGAAAGCGTGTTTTTTAGTTATTTTAAACGATGTTGTTATTGTATGTATTAAATGCATTTATTTGCTTCCATATACAGTAGGTAAGCGTTTTTTTATATAAATAAAATAAATAAACTTTTAGTTGTCGTTTGTATGTAACTATGTTTGTGTTTTGGTAAATCTACCGCCGACGCACTGAACTTTGATTGAAGGCAGACATACTCGTAGTATCGGTAAACAAAATTTGTTATTTTGTAACATGTATAGGTAGGAGAGGTAGGTTGGTACTGCGATTTCATTGGCCGCACTCTATGCTTTTAAGGACACTAGCTAAATTAAGAATTTAGAATCTCTATGATAGCATACATTACTGTCGCTAGCAGTATTATATTATATACCTCTGTTTAACCACTCACAAGCTATTTTCATAGTGGGTAGTACCGAAGTTTTCAGAGCGCTAGGAGTTCTGAGCAAATTTTGTTATGGTGGTATAGCTGATGGCTGGATTGCTAAATTATGTTGCCAAGAATAATGTCATATCGAAAGATAATCATAATTATTTGAAAAATAAATCCAAAATAAAACAAGCCTACTTGGCTACACTTTAATAAATAATTCTGTCTACATTTAATTACCCCACTGCGCGACGCAAAGGGCGGAGTGTTTATCTGTCGATGTATGTAGGTATGTTTGTGCCTTTATGGTGTTCTAGAGATCAAACGCGTAAGGAGATTTTGATGATTTTTACGTCAAATGATTCGCCATGCGATTGTCACTAAAAACATGAACAGTATCCAAGATTCACGTATATACGTATAGGTATACTAGCTGACCCCGCAAACGTTGTTCTGGCATATTAAATGTCAAAGTGACGCCACTCTTCACGTCAATGAACGACGGTTAAAAATAAAAATACTAAAATAGTGTTTAAAAAACATTTTCCAGTGGACCAAATTGTGAATCTAAACCATCCTTGAATCCACTTGAACACACACAAAAAATTTCATCCAGCTGGAGGAGGTTTAGGAGGAGTTCACTTTCATACACACGTACACAAGAAATATAATATAGGTATTAAGATTAAAATAATAATATATAATCCTTTCATAATTTTTCATTTTAAATAACAGTTAAGGATATACATACTGATTAAAGTTGGCTAAAAACCATTCTCGCTTATTTTTCCAATTTTTATCATTTGTTTCTAAATGAGTTTTTTTTTTTAAATTATGTAATTGTAAATGTATGAAAATTGGAAGCTATTCAGCCACCGTGGAATTAACCCACGGCGCCCATGTTTAATACGCATACACCTTGTTCGAGGGGTTGTTGCAAAGTAGATTAAACTAATTTAATAAAAACCAGCGAAGTGCGAGTGGGACTCGCACATGAAGGATTGTTCCTTTATATATAAAAAATCATGTCTGTTATATAGGAGCTCCGTTAAATTTATATTTTTTCTTATTAGTATTTGTTGTTATAGCGGCAACAAAAATACATCAGAGATACAGCCTGGTGACAGAAGGATAGACGGACAGCGAAGTCTTAGTAATAGGGTCCCGTTTTTCCCTTTGGGTACGGAAACCTAAAAATGTTTGACAATACCGGGTCTACCATATATCTTTTTACTTTGGACCAGTGACAAAAATGTTTATTCTAAGTATAGATGTCTTACAGTGGGTGGATGGATGGGAGCTCAGTGGACAAGTCTGGCCAGCGGACAGCTGGGATGACGACAGAGTGGTCGAGTCGTGTGATCAGAGACCGCAACGCAAGCTTGTATCACGACAGAACGCGGCCCTCATACAGTACCGGGTACCAGCAAGGGGGAAAGGCTTCTCTGTCACCATCCGCCATTTGAGGAACGCTAGACGTAAGTACCTACGACCTAAGGTATGTAGGTTTAACGTTACCTACAGCAAGTTCTAGTTCGAAAAGTCATTGGTGGGTGGGCCCCTGAAATTTGAAGTAGGGTGAATTGAATCAAAGCACGTCTTCTTAGGTTTAATTTGCTGTCATATTCATCTGGAAAATGACAGCATACGGCAAACTTAAGGAACAGTCTTTTTTTTAAACTTAATTAAAAATTTGCCCTGTGTCGCTATTACATATCTTTTATGACTTTTTTCTATTTGCTTAGCTAAGCTGCATAACTGCGACATACAGACACAGCTGCGGGAGGTCTAGAGCATAGGTACTCCACCACGCTGCTCCGGATGTAGATTTATTAGTAATCAACCCAATGACGAATGTTCTGAAGCCACCCGAAGGCCTTTGACAAGGCTTAACGAATGATTCCACCGTTGCAAACAACCGTGACCAACGGCTTAACGTGCACCAAGAATCACGGTAAAGTCCATGAAATTTTGCCACTAGCACCCATCCACAAACCGACCGCTCCCGTCGCTGCTTAACTTCACATTGAATTGACACGAGCCATTGGGCTATGGACGCTACAACGACGACGCATTTTTTTCTGTTATTGGTAGACAGTATAGCACACCTAATTGTATTTGTACTATATTGCCTAATATACGTTTTTCCACAGCTTGCAATATACTTTTATTCGGCTCCGAAGGGGTGTACACGCTGCGAAACCACGGCGAGACAGGAAATTGCTCAGTGATGGCAGTGTCTCCCGCCACCGTCCGTATCCTGGACCTCAACGTTGGCCAGTCTGTGAAGAGAGGCAGCTTGCTCGAATACGAAACCGGAACTCTACACCATGTACGTAACTCAAATAAGCTTAGGTATGTTAAAATACTCATCCACATGCATGCTTTAACTGGCTTTAAGCCAATTGACTTGCCAATTATCATCAATACGCAATACAGCAGTATGTTAAAGCTTAAGCAAAGCAAGTGTGCCAGTGAGTGTGTGTGTGTGTGTTTAAAATGCGAGTTTAACACCGTGGCTTTCACATACAAGCACATACAAGGATTATATTTTAATGTACTCTATCTATTAAGTTTAAATAAAGAACTTTTTAAATTGATTTGAAATAAGTGTGCTAACGCAATCTTCAATCCAATCTGTCGTACAGTGGCCGCAAAGTCGTGCAAGTGTTGCAAATTAGTTCAATAGTAAAATTTAACACGAGAACTAAATATTGATAGACACAAATTTGACTTTAGGCTGGTGATCTGTGCCACAAAATGAATACGCCTGTTGACTATTAACATGTAAAATGTTTCAATTTATCGTGAAACCCGCCTGTTTTGGCGTTATTGGCACGTATATTAAATTGACATAAATAGGGATGAGCGAACGTCGCTTTGGGAACCTTGAATGTTAATATAAAATGTTTCAGTCAATATACATTCAAATAGATTGCATTTTTATTGCCATTTTTTATTGACATCCTATTATGTTTGTATTTCTCTACACAATTAAGTAAATATGATAAGATTATGACATCAGAACACCTTGGTGGTGCTTACCTTCCTAAAAAGTGAGATTTCCCCTTACGTACAGATTTTCTCTACGAAATTATGATGAGAAAAACATCTTATTGTATCAAGCTCTAGGGCTTAAGACAAAATTTCTCACAATTCGTCTCATATAATTTTTGATCTTTAAAAACAAACATAATCTACCTTAGTTTACCTTAAGTATGTTTTGCAATACAATGATGAAAAGCTTTTAGCAGAATAACACTAATTAAAAGGTATCCAATCTGTATTTTCTCTTTGTTTTTGTTCCGTAAAATTTGAGCCTCCCTTTCAGCGCTTGGATGATAACAACCTTTACAACTTTCTAAACAAAAATAATCAATATGAAATAGCCAGCTAAACCTGCATATCTTAGTTTAAACAAGATTTAAGCGATGCATATTAAGGTGGGGTTAGACAAACATACCTACTTTGCTGTAAAACAGCAAAAATCGGTTGTCACTAAACCTTTGTCGTACTGTAAAGATAAATGATGTAGTAGATGATGATAATGAGAGCATTACTCATAAATATAAGCTTTAAGAAAAGGTAACCAATTATTTATAAGTTTGTGTTCATTAAATTTAAAGTGACGCAGATAAAACGGGGTAAGACAAACACTTTCGTTTTTAATATCAAACTAACACTTTATGATGTTTCTGGCCTTTGAACTTTGAAACAAATACAATGTAATTTAAGTTTTATAACAATGCTACAACGTTTACTTCCTTGGTGATTCTTAAAAAAAAAATGAAATAGATACATTTACTTTACGTTAATATATGATATAATATCATTAAAACTTATTTAATTATGATTGTAATTAAATAAAGAACATTTTAAATTTATTTTCTCTGGCCTGTGATATTTAATTTAAAACTTTCATGCCGTAAGTATGAAATTATCTTCTCGCAACTTATTCGACTCATTTTTAATATCATTTTTTGACTACATACATTGAATAGTCAATCGTCAACTCGCCAGCTCTTAATCACAATTTTATTAATTCGTGATTAAGAGCCATCTAAACTAAAAATTATTGCGGGAGATTAATCACTACTTAATAAACAAATAAGTTTTTGTAAATGTGTTACATGAAGTGAATAACTAGTCTTTTTTTAATATTTTATTTTACCTAAGATGTTTTACGTAAGATGGTAAATTAGGCGACTAAAGTCTTAGATATTTACGGGAAAACGTGAAATGGCTCTAATAAGACAATACACAAACATTCAGACAGCTTCACAAACTTTCACATTTCTATGTAATATTTATAGGTTTAGAAACATATGTAATTGTATTAAAAGTACGCTTAGGATTAATAATATAGGGGTGTTCGTTTGTCTGTCCAGTGCACAAAGCGCGGGCTTGCTGATTACGTGGAGATAGGCGGCGCCAACGGCCTCGATCACACCAAAATGGAGATCCTAGACAATGTGTGCGGACTGGACTCTAATGAAGGTAATTTACCTACTTCTAGTATTCATGTATGTACCTACTGCACACTGCACACTTAATGCTCAGAGAAACTAATTTCGGTTTGCGTGTCCAAAGCAAGGATTTAATTACTAAACCACACAATTCTAGGAATCTATACTTAGAATCTAATTTTTGTTTTTTGCTAGTAGATAAATAGAATTTTTATATGATTTACTGACATAACTAAACAATCTCAACAAAACTGAAATTCATTAAAAATCAGAAACTCACTTTCTTACTTACAACATTGTGTTGAACGATCTTGAACAACAACCTTTGAACCAAACAACGTAAACATGCTTTTGTCAAGCGTCATGGGCTATGCTGCAAGTTCGTTTGCTATCTTACATCTATAAAAAATGTATTGTAGAAATAATAAACTTTACTATTTTTTTTTTAAATTCCGTTTTTAGGTCATCGGTCCATGATAATCGGATGTGAAGATACCGTCGTACGTTTGGTGTCCAGCGGTCGGTTCCAGAATTCAGTCACCGTGGCTTTCTTACCTTTGCCCATAGATAATATAGAATTCGCTGATTTAATCTGTGGAATTAGTGATATGTAGTCTTATATAATAAAGAGTATCGAAGTGATAATTTCATTATACTTAAATCACACTGCGGCAAGAAATATTGGAACTACGTCTGTTACCCAAACTAAATATAATATAATATAATACAGCTGTTACACTGTAGGTGTTAACCTACTTTTAAATTTGTATTATTGTACGTAGAAGATAATTTACCATCCAAAGCTCTGAAATAAACCGAAAGGTTTAAGATGTACTTATGAACCAACTGTCCATTTTGATAAAATTGATTACAATTATAATGCATTATGTGGATTTGCACCTATATTGGCCATTACTTGCTGATTATTTATATGTTTTAAGCCTATGAACATACTAAGTATCTACCTACTTAATTATTTAATGAATAGCCTACCTACTTATGCTGAATCTAGTCAAAAATGTTTATGAACATACAAGAGTAATGTTTCTTAAAACCAATAAATTCATTTACCAATCACATTGTTTTCGTATTTTCTTTCCCTCCTACCCTCAACCCGTCCCGCTAGCTTTCTAAAAGCCCAGCCTTTACAAAATCGCAAATTGTGTACTTAATAAGTGATATAATTTTTTTTTTAAATCTTTATTTTTATCAGGATGTTTACAATTTTTGTTGTACATAGCCAATTAGTAAGAATAAGTATGTGTATATTTTTAAAATGTTAACCTAACAAGGTTAGGTTAGGTTAGGTTAGCTAATTTTTGGGGTAAATTTGGAAAACTAGGAAAATTTAAAGGTTTTGGTGCCGAAAGTGGGGGCGACGATACTACTATAACAAAAACAGTGAAGGGACGGCGGTATGCATGCTGATACGAAAAATAAAGATGTCTTAAATTTTAAAGTTAGGTTAGGTTAGGTTAGGTTAGGTTAGCTCATTTTTGGGGTAAATTTGGAAAACTAGGAAAATTTAAAGGTTTTGGTGCCGAAAGTGGGGGCGGCGATACTACTATAACAAAAACAGTGAAGGGACGGCGGTATGCATGCTGATACGAAAAATAAAGATGTCTTAAATTTTAAAGTTAGGTTAGGTTAGGTTAGGTTAGGTTAGCTCATTTTTGGGGTAAATTTGGAAAACTAGGAAAATTTAAAGGTTTTGGTGCCGAAAGTGGGGGCGGCGATACTACTATAACAACAACAGTGAAGGGACGGCGGTATGCATGCTGATACGAAAAATAAAGATGTCTTAAATTTTAAAGTTAGGTTAGGTTAGGTTAGCTCATTTTTGGGGTAAATTGGGAAAACTAGGAAAATTTAAAGTTTTTGGTGCCGAAAGTGGGGGCGACGATACTACTTAAACAACAACAGTGAAGGGACGGCAGTATGCATGCTGATATGAAAAATAAAGATGTCTAAAATTTTAAAGTTAGGTTAGGTTAGGTTAGCTAATTTTTGGGGAAAATTTGGAAAACTAGGAAAATTTAAAGTTTTTGGTGCCGAAAGTGGGGGCGACGATACTACTTAATCAACAACAGTGAAGGGACGGCGGTATGCATGCTGATACGTCAAAAAGATGTCTAAAATTTTAGTTAGGTTAGGTTAGGTTAGCTTAATTTTGGGGAAAATTTGGAAAACTCTAGGAAAATTTAAAGTTTTTGGTGCCGAAAGTGGGGGCGACGATACTACTTAAACAACAACAGTGAAGGGACGGCGGTATGCATGCTGATACGAAAAATAAAGATGTCTAAAATTTTAGTTGGGTTAGGTTAGGTTAGGTTAGCTTATTTTTGGGGAAAATTTGGAAAACTAGGAAAACTTTTTGGTGCCGAAAGTGGGGGCGACGATACTACTTAAACAACAACAGTGAAGAGACGGCGGTATGCATGCTGATACGAAAAATAAAGATGTCTAAAATTTTAAAGTTAGGTTAGGTTAGGTTAGCTAATTTTTGGGGAAAATTTGGAAAACTAAGAAAATTTAAAGGTTTTGGTGCCGAAAGTGGGGGCGACGATACTACTATAACAACAACAGTGAAGGGACGGCGGTATGCATGCTGATATGAAAAATAAAGATATTGTCTAAAATTTTAGTTAGGTTAGGTTAGGTTAGCTAATTTTTGGGGAAAATTTGGAAAACTAGGAAAATTTAAAGTTTTTGGTGCCGAAAGTGGGGGCGACGATACTACTTAATCAACAACAGTGAAGGGACGGCGGTATGCATGCTGATACGAAAAATAAAGATGTCTTAAATTTTAAAGTTAGGTTAGGTTAGGTTAGGTTAGGTTAGGTTAGGTTAGCTCATTTTGAAAGTGGGGGCGACGATACTACTTAAACAACAACAGTGAAGAGACGGCGGTATGCATGCTGATACGAAAAATAAAGATGTCTAAAATTTTAAAGTTAGGTTAGGTTAGGTTAGCTAATTTTTGGGGAAAATTTGGAAAACTAAGAAAATTTAAAGGTTTTGGTGCCGAAAGTGGGGGCGACGATACTACTATAACAACAACAGTGAAGGGACGGCGGTATGCATGCTGATATGAAAAATAAAGATATTGTCTAAAATTTTAAAGTTAGGTTAGGTTAGGTTAGCTAATTTTTGGGGAAAATTTGGAAAACTAGGAAAATTTAAAGTTTTTGGTGCCGAAAGTGGGGGCGACGATACTACTTAATCAACAACAGTGAAGGGACGGCGGTATGCATGCTGATACGTCAAAAAGATGTCTAAAATTTTAGTTAGGTTAGGTTAGGTTAGCTTAATTTTGGGGAAAATTTGGAAAACTCTAGGAAAATTTAAAGTTTTTGGTGCCGAAAGTGGGGGCGACGATACTACTTAAACAACAACAGTGAAGGGACGGCGGTATGCATGCTGATACGAAAAATAAAGATGTCTAAAATTTTAGTTGGGTTAGGTTAGGTTAGGTTAGCTTATTTTTGGGGAAAATTTGGAAAACTAGGAAAACTTTTTGGTGCCGAAAGTGGGGGCGACGATACTACTTAAACAACAACAGTGAAGAGACGGCGGTATGCATGCTGATACGAAAAATAAAGATGTCTAAAATTTTAAAGTTAGGTTAGGTTAGGTTAGCTAATTTTTGGGGAAAATTTGGAAAACTAAGAAAATTTAAAGGTTTTGGTGCCGAAAGTGGGGGCGACGATACTACTATAACAACAACAGTGAAGGGACGGCGGTATGCATGCTGATATGAAAAATAAAGATATTGTCTAAAATTTTAGTTAGGTTAGGTTAGGTTAGCTAATTTTTGGGGAAAATTTGGAAAACTAGGAAAATTTAAAGTTTTTGGTGCCGAAAGTGGGGGCGACGATACTACTTAATCAACAACAGTGAAGGGACGGCGGTATGCATGCTGATACGAAAAATAAAGATGTCTTAAATTTTAAAGTTAGGTTAGGTTAGGTTAGGTTAGGTTAGGTTAGCTCATTTTGAAAGTGGGGGCGACGATACTACTTAAACAACAACAGTGAAGAGACGGCGGTATGCATGCTGATACGAAAAATAAAGATGTCTAAAATTTTAAAGTTAGGTTAGGTTAGGTTAGCTAATTTTTGGGGAAAATTTGGAAAACTAAGAAAATTTAAAGGTTTTGGTGCCGAAAGTGGGGGCGACGATACTACTATAACAACAACAGTGAAGGGACGGCGGTATGCATGCTGATATGAAAAATAAAGATATTGTCTAAAATTTTAGTTAGGTTAGGTTAGGTTAGCTAATTTTTGGGGAAAATTTGGAAAACTAGGAAAATTTAAAGTTTTTGGTGCCGAAAGTGGGGGCGACGATACTACTTAATCAACAACAGTGAAGGGACGGCGGTATGCATGCTGATACGAAAAATAAAGATGTCTAAAATTTTAAAGTTAGGTTAGGTTAGGTTAGCTAATTTTTGGGGAAAATTTGGAAAACTAGGAAAATTTAAAGTTTTTGGTGCCGAAAGTGGGGGCGACGATACGGTTAGGTTAGGTTAGCTTATTTTTGGGGAAAATTTGGAAAACTCTAGGAAAATTTAAAGTTTTTGGTGCCGAAAGAGGGGGCGACGATACTACTTAAACAACAACAGTGAAGGGACGGCGGTATGTATGCTGATATGAAAAATAAAGATGTCTATAATTTTAAATTTAGGTTAGGTTAGGTTAGCTAATTTTTGGGGAAAATTTGGAAAACTAGGAAAATTTAAAGTTTTTGGTGCCGAAAGTGGGGGCGACGATACTACTTAAACAACAACAGTGAAGGGACGGCGGTATGCATGCTGATACGAAAAATAAAGATGTCTAAAATTTTAAAGTTAGGTTAGGTTAGCTAATTTTTGGGGAAAATTTGGAAAACTAGGAAAATTTAAAGGTTTTGGTGCCGAAAGTGGGGGCGACGATACTACTATAACAACAACAGTGAAGGGACGGCGGTATGCATGCTGATACGAAAAATAAAGATGTCTAAAATTTTAAAGTTAGGTTAGGTTAGGTTAGCTAATTTTTGGGGAAAATTTGGAAAACTAAGAAAATTTAAAGGTTTTGGTGCCGAAAGTGGCGGCGACGATACTACTATAACAACAACAGTGAAGGGACGGCGGTATGCATGCTGATATGAAAAATAAAGATATTGTCTAAAATTTGTTAGGTTAGGTTAGGTTAGCTAATTTTTGGGGAAAATTTGGAAAACTAGGAAAATTTAAAGTTTTTGGTGCCGAAAGTGGGGGCGACGATACTACTTAATCAACAACAGTGAAGGGACGGCGGTATGCATGCTGATACGAAAAATAAAGATGTCTTAAATTTTAAAGTTAGGTTAGGTTAGGTTAGGTTAGCTAATTTTTGGGGTAAATTTGGAAAACTAGGAAAATTTAAAGTTTTTGGTGCCGAAAGTGGGGGCGACGATACTACTTAAATAACAACAGTGAAGGGACGGCGGTATGCATGCTGATACAAAAATAAAGATGTCTAAAATTTTAAAGTTAGGTTAGGTTAGGTTAGCTAATTTTTGGGGAAAATTTGGAAAACTAGGAAAATTTAAAGTTTTTGGTGCCGAAAGTGGGGGCGACGATACTACTTAAACAACAACAGTGAAGGGACGGCGGTATGCATGCTGATACGAAAAATAAAGATGTCTAAAATTTTAGTTAGGTTAGGTTAGGTTAGGTTAGGTTAGCTAATTTTTGAGGTAAATTTGGAAAACTAGGAAAATTTAAAGTTTTTGGTGCCGAAAGTGGGGGCGACGATACTACTTAATCAACAACAGTGAAGGGACGGCGGTATGCATGCTGATACGAAAAATAAAGATGTCTTAAATTTTAAAGTTAGGTTAGGTTAGGTTAGGTTAGGTTAGGTTAGCTCATTTTGAAAGTGGGGGCGACGATACTACTTAAACAACAACAGTGAGAGACGGCGGTATGCATGCTGATACGAAAAATAAAGATGTCTAAAATTTTAAAGTTAGGTTAGGTTAGGTTAGCTAATTTTTGGGGAAAATTTGGAAAACTAAGAAAATTTAAAGGTTTTGGTGCCGAAAGTGGGGGCGACGATACTACTATAACAACAACAGTGAAGGGACGGCGGTATGCATGCTGATATGAAAAATAAAGATATTGTCTAAAATTTTAGTTAGGTTAGGTTAGGTTAGCTAATTTTTGGGGAAAATTTGGAAAACTAGGAAAATTTAAAGTTTTTGGTGCCGAAAGTGGGGGCGACGATACTACTTAATCAACAACAGTGAAGGGACGGCGGTATGCATGCTGATACGAAAAATAAAGATGTCTTAAATTTTAAAGTTAGGTTAGGTTAGGTTAGGTTAGGTTAGCTAATTTTTGGGGTAAATTTGGAAAACTAGGAAAATTTAAAGTTTTTGGTGCCGAAAGTGGGGGCGACGATACTACTTAAATAACAACAGTGAAGGGACGGCGGTATGCATGCTGATACGAAAAATAAAGATGTCTAAAATTTTAAAGTTAGGTTAGGTTAGCTAATTTTTGGGGAAAATTTGGAAAACTAGGAAAATTTAAAGTTTTTGGTGCCGAAAGTGGGGGCGACGATACTACTTAAACAACAACAGTGAAGGGACGGCGGTATGCATGCTGATATGAAAAATAAAGATATTGTCTAAAATTTTAGTTAGGTTAGGTTAGGTTAGCTAATTTTTGGGGAAAATTTGGAAAACTAGGAAAATTTAAAGTTTTTGGTGCCGAAAGTGGGGGCGACGATACTACTTAATCAACAACAGTGAAGGGACGGCGGTATGCATGCTGATACGAAAAATAAAGATGTCTAAAATTTTAAAGTTAGGTTAGGTTAGGTTAGCTAATTTTTGGGGAAAATTTGGAAAACTAGGAAAATTTAAAGTTTTTGGTGCCGAAAGTGGGGGCGACGATACGGTTAGGTTAGGTTAGCTTATTTTTGGGGAAAATTTGGAAAACTCTAGGAAAATTTAAAGTTTTTGGTGCCGAAAGTGGGGGCGACGATACTACTTAAACAACAACAGTGAAGGGACGGCGGTATGCATGCTGATACGAAAAATAAAGATGTCTAAAATTTTAGTTAGGTTAGGTTAGGTTAGGTTAGGTTAGCTCATTTTTGGGGTAAATTTGGAAAACTAGGAAAATTTAAAGGTTTTGGTGCCGAAAGTGGGGGCGACGATACTACTATAACAACAACAGTGAAGGGACGGCGGTATGCATGCTGATACGAAAAATAAAGATGTCTAAAATTTTAAAGTTAGGTTAGGTTAGGTTAGCTAATTTTTCGGGAAAATTTGGAAAACTAGGAAAATTTAAAGTTTTTGGTGCCGAAAGTGGGGGCGACGATACTACTTAAACAACAACAGTGAAGGGACGGCGGTATGCATGCTGATACGAAAAATAAAGATGTCTAAAATTTTAAAGTTAGGTTAGGTTAGCTAATTTTTGGGGAAAATTTGGAAAACTAGGAAAATTTAAAGGTTTTGGTGCCGAAAGTGGGGGCGACGATACTACTATAACAACAACAGTGAAGGGACGGCGGTATGCATGCTGATATGAAAAATAAAGATGTCTAAAATTTTAGTTAGCTTAGGTTAGGTAAGTTTAGGTTAGGTTAGGTTAGGTTAGGTTAGCTTATTTTTGGGGAAAATTTGGAAAACTAGGAAAATTTAAAGTTTTTGGTTCCGAAAGTGGGGGCGACGATACTACTTAAACAACAACAGTGAAGGGACGGCGGTATGCATGCTGATACGAAAAATAAAGATGTCTAAAATTTTAGTTAGGTTAGGTTAGGTTAGCTTATTTTTGGGGAAAATTTGGAAAACTAGGAAAATTTAAAGTTTTTTGTGCTGAAAGTGGGGGCGACGATACTACTTAAACAACAACAGTGAAGGGACGGCGGTATGCATGCTGATACGAAAAATAAAGATGTCTAAAATTTTAAAGTTAGGTTAGGTTAGGTTAGCTAATTTTTGGGGAAAATTTGGAAAACTAGGAAAATTTAAAGTTTTTGGTGCCGAAAGTGGGGGCGACGATACTACTTAAACAACAACAGTGAAGGGACGGCGGTATGCATGCTGATACGAAAAATAAAGATGTCTAAAATTTTAGTAAGGTTAGGTTAGGTTAGGTTAGGTTAGCTAATTTTTGGGGAAAATTTGGAAAACTAGGAAAATTTAAAGGTTTTGGTGCCGAAAGTGGGGGCGACGATACTACTATAACAACAACAGTGAAGGGACGGCGGTATGCATGCTGATATGAAAAATAAAGATGTCTAAAATTTTAGTTAGCTTAGGTTAGGTAAGTTTAGGTTAGGTTAGGTTAGGTTAGGTTAGGTTAGGTTAGCTTATTTTTGGGGAAAATTTGGAAAACTAGGAAAATTTAAAGTTTTTGGTTCCGAAAGTGGGGGCGACGATACTACTTAAACAACAACAGTGAAGGGACGGCGGTATGCATGCTGATATGAAAAATAAAGATATTGTCTAAAATTTTAGTTAGGTTAGGTTAGGTTAGCTAATTTTTGGGGAAAATTTGGAAAACTAGGAAAATTTAAAGTTTTTGGTGCCGAAAGTGGGGGCGACGATACTACTTAATCAACAACAGTGAAGGGACGGCGGTATGCATGCTGATACGAAAAATAAAGATGTCTAAAATTTTAAAGTTAGGTTAGGTTAGGTTAGCTAATTTTTGGGGAAAATTTGGAAAACTAGGAAAATTTAAAGTTTTTGGTGCCGAAAGTGGGGGCGACGATACGGTTAGGTTAGGTTAGCTTATTTTTGGGGAAAATTTGGAAAACTCTAGGAAAATTTAAAGTTTTTGGTGCCGAAAGTGGGGGCGACGATACTACTTAAACAACAACAGTGAAGGGACGGCGGTATGCATGCTGATACGAAAAATAAAGATGTCTAAAATTTTAAAGTTAGGTTAGGTTAGCTAATTTTTGGGGAAAATTTGGAAAACTAGGAAAATTTAAAGTTTTTGGTGCCGAAAGTGGGGGCGACGATACTACTTAAACAACAACAGTGAAGGGACGGCGGTATGCATGCTGATATGAAAAATAAAGATGTCTAAAATTTTAGTTAGCTTAGGTTAGGTTAGTTTAGGTTAGGTTAGGTTAGGTTAGGTTAGGTTAGGTTAGGTTAGCTTATTTTTGGGGAAAATTTGGAAAACTAGGAAAATTTAAAGTTTTTGGTTCCGAAAGTGGGGGCGACGATACTACTTAAACAACAACAGTGAAGGGACGGCGGTATGCATGCTGATACGAAAAATAAAGATGTCTAAAATTTTAGTTAGGTTAGGTTAGGTTAGCTTATTTTTGGGGAAAATTTGGAAAACTAGGAAAATTTAAAGTTTTTTGTGCAGAAAGTGGGGGTGACGATACTACTTAAACAACAACAGTGAAGGGACGGCGGTATGCATGCTGATACGAAAAATAAAGATGTCTAAAATTTTAGTTAGGTTAGGTTAGGTTAGGTTAGCTAATTTTTGGGGTAAATTTGGAAAACTAAGAAAATTTAAAGTTTTTGGTGCCGAAAGTGGGGGCGACGATACTACTTAATCAACAACAGTGAAGGGACGGCGGTATGCATGCTGATACGAAAAATAAAGATGTCTAAAATTTTAAAGTTAGGTTAGGTTAGGTTAGCTAATTTTTGGGGAAAATTTGGAAAACTAGGAAAATTTAAAGTTTTTGGTGCCGAAAGTGGGGGCGACGATACGGTTAGGTTAGGTTAGCTTATTTTTGGGGAAAATTTGGAAAACTCTAGGAAAATTTAAAGTTTTTGGTGCCGAAAGTGGGGGCGACGATACTACTTAAACAACAACAGTGAAGGGACGGCGGTATGCATGCTGATACGAAAAATAAAGATGTCTAAAATTTTAGTTAGGTTAGGTTAGGTTAGGTTAGGTTAGCTCATTTTTGGGGTAAATTTGGAAAACTAGGAAAATTTAAAGGTTTTGGTGCCGAAAGTGGGGGCGACGATACTACTATAACAACAACAGTGAAGGGACGGCGGTATGCATGCTGATACGAAAAATAAAGATGTCTAAAATTTTAAAGTTAGGTTAGGTTAGGTTAGCTAATTTTTCGGGAAAATTTGGAAAACTAGGAAAATTTAAAGTTTTTGGTGCCGAAAGTGGGGGCGACGATACTACTTAATCAACAACAGTGAAGGGACGGCGGTATGCATGCTGATACGTCAAAAAGATGTCTAAAATTTTAGTTAGGTTAGGTTAGGTTAGGTTAGCTAATTTTTGGGGAAAATTTGGAAAACTAGGAAAATTTAAAGTTTTTGGTGCCGAAAGTGGGGGCGACGATACGGTTAGGTTAGGTTAGCTTATTTTTGGGGAAAATTTGGAAAACTCTAGGAAAATTTAAAGTTTTTGGTGCCGAAAGTGGGGGCGACGATACTACTTAAACAACAACAGTGAAGGGACGGCGGTATGCATGCTGATACGAAAAATAAAGATGTCTAAAATTTTAGTTAGGTTAGGTTAGGTTAGGTTAGGTTAGCTCATTTTTGGGGTAAATTTGGAAAACTAGGAAAATTTAAAGGTTTTGGTGCCGAAAGTGGGGGCGACGATACTACTATAACAACAACAGTGAAGGGACGGCGGTATGCATGCTGATACGAAAAATAAAGATGTCTAAAATTTTAAAGTTAGGTTAGGTTAGGTTAGCTAATTTTTCGGGAAAATTTGGAAAACTAGGAAAATTTAAAGTTTTTGGTGCCGAAAGTGGGGGCGACGATACTACTTAATCAACAACAGTGAAGGGACGGCGGTATGCATGCTGATACGTCAAAAAGATGTCTAAAATTTTAGTTAGGTTAGGTTAGGTTAGGTTAGCTTAATTTTGGGGAAAATTTGGAAAACTCTAGGAAAATTTAAAGGTTTTGGTGCCGAAAGTGGGGGCGACGATACTACTATAACAACAACAGTGAAGGGACGGCGGTATGCATGCTGATATGAAAAATAAAGATATTGTCTAAAATTTTAGTTAGGTTAGGTTAGGTTAGCTAATTTTTGGGGAAAATTTGGAAAACTAGGAAAATTTAAAGTTTTTGGTGCCGAAAGTGGGGGCGACGATACTACTTAATCAACAACAGTGAAGGGGCGGCGGTATGCATGCTGATACGAAAAATAAAGATGTCTTAAATTTTAAAGTTAGGTTAGGTTAGGTTAGGTTAGCTAATTTTTGGGGTAAATTTGGAAAACTAGGAAAATTTAAAGTTTTTGGTGCCGAAAGTGGGGGCGACGATACTACTTAAATAACAACAGTGAAGGGACGGCGGTATGCATGCTGATACGAAAAATAAAGATGTCTAAAATTTTAAAGTTAGGTTAGGTTAGGTTAGCTAATTTTTGGGGAAAATTTGGAAAACTAGGAAAATTTAAAGTTTTTGGTGCCGAAAGTGGGGGCGACGATACTACTTAATCAACAACAGTGAAGGGACGGCGGTATGCATGCTGATACGAAAAATAAAGATGTCTAAAATTTTAGTTAGGTTAGGTTAGGTTAGCTTATTTTTGGGGAAAATTTGGAAAACTAGGAAAATTTAAAGTTTTTTGTGCTGAAAGTGGGGGCGACGATACTACTTAAACAACAACAGTGAAGGGACGGCGGTATGCATGCTGATACGAAAAATAAAGATGTCTAAAATTTTAAAGTTAGGTTAGGTTAGGTTAGCTAATTTTTGGGGAAAATTTGGAAAACTAGGAAAATTTAAAGTTTTTGGTGCCGAAAGTGGGGGCGACGATACTACTTAAACAACAACAGTGAAGGGACGGCGGTATGCATGCTGATACGAAAAATAAAGATGTCTAAAATTTTAGTAAGGTTAGGTTAGGTTAGGTTAGGTTAGCTAATTTTTGGGGAAAATTTGGAAAACTAGGAAAATTTAAAGGTTTTGGTGCCGAAAGTGGGGGCGACGATACTACTATAACAACAACAGTGAAGGGACGGCGGTATGCATGCTGATATGAAAAATAAAGATGTCTAAAATTTTAGTTAGCTTAGGTTAGGTAAGTTTAGGTTAGGTTAGGTTAGGTTAGGTTAGGTTAGGTTAGCTTATTTTTGGGGAAAATTTGGAAAACTAGGAAAATTTAAAGTTTTTGGTTCCGAAAGTGGGGGCGACGATACTACTTAAACAACAACAGTGAAGGGACGGCGGTATGCATGCTGATACGAAAAATAAAGATATTGTCTAAAATTTTAGTTAGGTTAGGTTAGGTTAGGTTAGCTAATTTTTGGGGTAAATTTGGAAAACTAAGAAAATTTAAAGTTTTTGGTGCCGAAAGTGGGGGCGACGATACTACTTAATCAACAACAGTGAAGGGACGGCGGTATGCATGCTGATACGAAAAATAAAGATGTCTAAAATTTTAAAGTTAGGTTAGGTTAGGTTAGCTAATTTTTGGGGAAAATTTGGAAAACTAGGAAAATTTAAAGTTTTTGGTGCCGAAAGTGGGGGCGACGATACGGTTAGGTTAGGTTAGCTTATTTTTGGGGAAAATTTGGAAAACTCTAGGAAAATTTAAAGTTTTTGGTGCCGAAAGTGGGGGCGACGATACTACTTAAACAACAACAGTGAAGGGACGGCGGTATGCATGCTGATACGAAAAATAAAGATGTCTAAAATTTTAGTTAGGTTAGGTTAGGTTAGGTTAGGTTAGCTCATTTTTGGGGTAAATTTGGAAAACTAGGAAAATTTAAAGGTTTTGGTGCCGAAAGTGGGGGCGACGATACTACTATAACAACAACAGTGAAGGGACGGCGGTATGCATGCTGATACGAAAAATAAAGATGTCTAAAATTTTAAAGTTAGGTTAGGTTAGGTTAGCTAATTTTTCGGGAAAATTTGGAAAACTAGGAAAATTTAAAGTTTTTGGTGCCGAAAGTGGGGGCGACGATACTACTTAATCAACAACAGTGAAGGGACGGCGGTATGCATGCTGATACGTCAAAAAGATGTCTAAAATTTTAGTTAGGTTAGGTTAGGTTAGGTTAGCTAATTTTTGGGGAAAATTTGGAAAACTAGGAAAATTTAAAGTTTTTGGTGCCGAAAGTGGGGGCGACGATACGGTTAGGTTAGGTTAGCTTATTTTTGGGGAAAATTTGGAAAACTCTAGGAAAATTTAAAGTTTTTGGTGCCGAAAGTGGGGGCGACGATACTACTTAAACAACAACAGTGAAGGGACGGCGGTATGCATGCTGATACGAAAAATAAAGATGTCTAAAATTTTAGTTAGGTTAGGTTAGGTTAGGTTAGGTTAGCTCATTTTTGGGGTAAATTTGGAAAACTAGGAAAATTTAAAGGTTTTGGTGCCGAAAGTGGGGGCGACGATACTACTATAACAACAACAGTGAAGGGACGGCGGTATGCATGCTGATACGAAAAATAAAGATGTCTAAAATTTTAAAGTTAGGTTAGGTTAGGTTAGCTAATTTTTCGGGAAAATTTGGAAAACTAGGAAAATTTAAAGTTTTTGGTGCCGAAAGTGGGGGCGACGATACTACTTAATCAACAACAGTGAAGGGACGGCGGTATGCATGCTGATACGTCAAAAAGATGTCTAAAATTTTAGTTAGGTTAGGTTAGGTTAGGTTAGCTTAATTTTGGGGAAAATTTGGAAAACTCTAGGAAAATTTAAAGGTTTTGGTGCCGAAAGTGGGGGCGACGATACTACTATAACAACAACAGTGAAGGGACGGCGGTATGCATGCTGATATGAAAAATAAAGATATTGTCTAAAATTTTAGTTAGGTTAGGTTAGGTTAGCTAATTTTTGGGGAAAATTTGGAAAACTAGGAAAATTTAAAGTTTTTGGTGCCGAAAGTGGGGGCGACGATACTACTTAATCAACAACAGTGAAGGGACGGCGGTATGCATGCTGATACGAAAAATAAAGATGTCTTAAATTTTAAAGTTAGGTTAGGTTAGGTTAGGTTAGCTAATTTTTGGGGTAAATTTGGAAAACTAGGAAAATTTAAAGTTTTTGGTGCCGAAAGTGGGGGCGACGATACTACTTAAATAACAACAGTGAAGGGACGGCGGTATGCATGCTGATACGAAAAATAAAGATGTCTAAAATTTTAAAGTTAGGTTAGGTTAGGTTAGCTAATTTTTGGGGAAAATTTGGAAAACTAGGAAAATTTAAAGTTTTTGGTGCCGAAAGTGGGGGCGACGATACTACTTAATCAACAACAGTGAAGGGACGGCGGTATGCATGCTGATACGAAAAATAAAGATGTCTAAAATTTTAAAGTTAGGTTAGGTTAGGTTAGCTAATTTTTGGGGAAAATTTGGAAAACTAGGAAAATTTAAAGTTTTTGGTGCCGAAAGTGGGGGCGACGATACTACTTAATCAACAACAGTGAAGGGACGGCGGTATGCATGCTGATACGAAAAATAAAGATGTCTAAAATTTTAAAGTTAGGTTAGGTTAGGTTAGCTAATTTTTGGGGAAAATTTGGAAAACTAGGAAAATTTAAAGTTTTTGGTGCCGAAAGTGGGGGCGACGATACGGTTAGGTTAGGTTAGCTTATTTTTGGGGAAAATTTGGAAAACTCTAGGAAAATTTAAAGTTTTTGGTGCCGAAAGAGGGGGCGACGATACTACTTTAACAACAACAGTGAAGGGACGGCGGTATGTATGCTGATATGAAAAATAAAGATGTCTATAATTTTAAATTTAGGTTAGGTTAGGTTAGCTAATTTTTGGGGAAAATTTGGAAAACTAGGAAAATTTAAAGTTTTTGGTGCCGAAAGTGGGGGCGACGATACTACTTAAACAACAACAGTGAAGGGACGGCGGTATGCATGCTGATACGAAAAATAAAGATGTCTAAAATTTTAAAGTTAGGTTAGGTTAGCTAATTTTTGGGGAAAATTTGGAAAACTAGGAAAATTTAAAGGTTTTGGTGCCGAAAGTGGGGG
This sequence comes from Carterocephalus palaemon, assembly GCA_944567765.1. Taxonomy (NCBI): domain Eukaryota; kingdom Metazoa; phylum Arthropoda; class Insecta; order Lepidoptera; family Hesperiidae; genus Carterocephalus; species Carterocephalus palaemon. Next base: position 6,759,351 of record OX155645.1, read on the forward strand.
CGACGATACTACTATAACAACAACAGTGAAGGGACGGCGGTATGCATGCTGATACGAAAAATAAAGATGTCTAAAATTTTAAAGTTAGGTTAGGTTAGGTTAGCTAATTTTTGGGGAAAATTTGGAAAACTAAGAAAATTTAAAGGTTTTGGTGCCGAAAGTGGCGGCGACGATACTACTATAACAACAACAGTGAAGGGACGGCGGTATGCATGCTGATATGAAAAATAAAGATATTGTCTAAAATTTGTTAGGTTAGGTTAGGTTAGCTAATTTTTGGGGAAAATTTGGAAAACTAGGAAAATTTAAAGTTTTTGGTGCCGAAAGTGGGGGCGACGATACTACTTAATCAACAACAGTGAAGGGACGGCGGTATGCATGCTGATACGAAAAATAAAGATGTCTTAAATTTTAAAGTTAGGTTAGGTTAGGTTAGGTTAGCTAATTTTTGGGGTAAATTTGGAAAACTAGGAAAATTTAAAGTTTTTGGTGCCGAAAGTGGGGGCGACGATACTACTTAAATAACAACAGTGAAGGGACGGCGGTATGCATGCTGATACGAAAAATAAAGATGTCTAAAATTTTAAAGTTAGGTTAGGTTAGGTTAGCTAATTTTTGGGGAAAATTTGGAAAACTAGGAAAATTTAAAGTTTTTGGTGCCGAAAGTGGGGGCGACGATACTACTTAAACAACAACAGTGAAGGGACGGCGGTATGCATGCTGATACGAAAAATAAAGATGTCTAAAATTTTAGTTAGGTTAGGTTAGGTTAGGTTAGGTTAGCTAATTTTTGAGGTAAATTTGGAAAACTAGGAAAATTTAAAGTTTTTGGTGCCGAAAGTGGGGGCGACGATACTACTTAATCAACAACAGTGAAGGGACGGCGGTATGCATGCTGATACGAAAAATAAAGATGTCTTAAATTTTAAAGTTAGGTTAGGTTAGGTTAGGTTAGGTTAGGTTAGCTCATTTTGAAAGTGGGGGCGACGATACTACTTAAACAACAACAGTGAGAGACGGCGGTATGCATGCTGATACGAAAAATAAAGATGTCTAAAATTTTAAAGTTAGGTTAGGTTAGGTTAGCTAATTTTTGGGGAAAATTTGGAAAACTAAGAAAATTTAAAGGTTTTGGTGCCGAAAGTGGGGGCGACGATACTACTATAACAACAACAGTGAAGGGACGGCGGTATGCATGCTGATATGAAAAATAAAGATATTGTCTAAAATTTTAGTTAGGTTAGGTTAGGTTAGCTAATTTTTGGGGAAAATTTGGAAAACTAGGAAAATTTAAAGTTTTTGGTGCCGAAAGTGGGGGCGACGATACTACTTAATCAACAACAGTGAAGGGACGGCGGTATGCATGCTGATACGAAAAATAAAGATGTCTTAAATTTTAAAGTTAGGTTAGGTTAGGTTAGGTTAGCTAATTTTTGGGGTAAATTTGGAAAACTAGGAAAATTTAAAGTTTTTGGTGCCGAAAGTGGGGGCGACGATACTACTTAAATAACAACAGTGAAGGGACGGCGGTATGCATGCTGATACGAAAAATAAAGATGTCTAAAATTTTAAAGTTAGGTTAGGTTAGCTAATTTTTGGGGAAAATTTGGAAAACTAGGAAAATTTAAAGTTTTTGGTGCCGAAAGTGGGGGCGACGATACTACTTAAACAACAACAGTGAAGGGACGGCGGTATGCATGCTGATATGAAAAATAAAGATATTGTCTAAAATTTTAGTTAGGTTAGGTTAGGTTAGCTAATTTTTGGGGAAAATTTGGAAAACTAGGAAAATTTAAAGTTTTTGGTGCCGAAAGTGGGGGCGACGATACTACTTAATCAACAACAGTGAAGGGACGGCGGTATGCATGCTGATACGAAAAATAAAGATGTCTAAAATTTTAAAGTTAGGTTAGGTTAGGTTAGCTAATTTTTGGGGAAAATTTGGAAAACTAGGAAAATTTAAAGTTTTATGTGCCGAAAGTGGGGGCGACGATACGGTTAGGTTAGGTTAGCTTATTTTTGGGGAAAATTTGGAAAACTAGGAAAATTTAAAGTTTTTGGTGCCGAAAGTGGGGGCGACGATACTACTTAAACAACAACAGTGAAGGGACGGCGGTATGCATGCTGATACGAAAAATAAAGATGTCTAAAATTTTAAAGTTAGGTTAGGTTAGCTAATTTTTGGGGAAAATTTGGAAAACTAGGAAAATTTAAAGGTTTTGGTGCCGAAAGTGGGGGCGACGATACTACTATAACAACAACAGTGAAGGGACGGCGGTATGCATGCTGATATGAAAAATAAAGATGTCTAAAATTTTAGTTAGCTTAGGTTTTTTTTTTTTTTTTTTTAAATAAAACAACCTCCACAGACGGTTCGTCCGTGCCTTTTTTTTGTTTATCTTTGATTTTATTTGCATTTAAATTTGCTCCGCTGTCCTCGTTGTCGCTGTCACTTGCAGGTTGTTTCGTTTGACTTGCAAGTGGCTGCGGCATCGAGGGTTAATTTTAACATTTTTGGCTTACTTACTACAGGACCTCTTAATTATTTTTTTTTTTTTTTTTTGTTTATTTTTTATTTTTTATTATTATTTTTATTTTTTTTTTTTTTATTTTATTATTATTATTATTATTATTTTTTTTTTTTTTTTCCTTTCATGTACGTTCTTTTTCTGATCCGATTGTGATGTTCATTATTTTTCTGATCGGATTTCTTTTGTACATTCCTTTTTTTTTTTTTTTTTTTTATTACCGCTTAGAACATAATACAATTTCAGAACATTACAGCTTGATTTTGTTTGAGAACATTACAATATTACATTACGATTACATCATACGTTACAATTAATTACACAATTTGAGAACAATTTATTTACTATTTCTGCGACACAACATTTTTTTTTTTTTTTTACTTTGGATTTAAGGAGTTTACTACTACACAAAAAGAGAACCAGAACAATTTGGTGTGTCACACGGCGGCCGCTGACGCCTTCAGCTGTTTGGCGTGATCTACTGCCTTTGGGTCCCTACTCCGAAATGCCATCGAGATGTTGTAGTCTTCCAGTCTCTCGTTGGTGGCATTCATAGCCCTTTGGATGAACTGGGCTATGGCGTCGTTGCTGCTGTCTGAGTAGTATGTGCAGCTGATGGTGTGACGCGATATTGCCACGACGGCGTGGGGGACGCTGTTGTGCAGTTGTAGGTGCCGTGATGACGCGCGCACGATCACTACTGTCTCGTACGTGAGTCCCTGCGCCTCATGTATGGTCAAGATCCTCGATCCGTCTCCGCTGCCGAAGCCCTCGCTCTTCAAACTCTCTTTCTCGGCTTGAGTATGCACCAAGTAGAGAGTTTTCTCGAGGGTCTTTGGGATCGTCGAATCCGTGAACCGTTTCAGCTGCAGGGATCTCAGTCGCGGTGCAGATGAATAAATTCCGCTATACACTTCGCTTAGTGCGTACGCTACGTCCACTGGGTTCCTGTACGTGCACAACAGTTCCTGGCCTATTCCGACTGAACGACTCGGGCGATTATAGAGCAGCTCGAAAAGGTTAGGCTGTTGCACTTTCGCGCACTGTTCCGGTTTTCTTTTCCTGCCTGGAAATTGCTGAGAGACGGCGTTCATCGTTTGCATTACCACAGACAGCATTCCCTTTCTCTCCTGGTGTTCGGCTTGCTTCTGTTCTGCTGAGGTGTTTCCAGCTGCCCTTCTTTGTTGCAGTCTTTCAGAGCCGCTTTGCTCTTCGGGGTTTGCTATGGGGTGTCCCCATCTGTCCACCGGGTCTTGAGCGGAGGTTGAGCATGTTTGACGTGGTTTGAGGAAACTGAGGTTTTCGCCCCTATCCTCATACACCACGACCTCGTGTTTTTTAGAGGCTTCGATGCTCCCTGCATGGTCTTCCGCTCTGCCCTTTATGTAGCCCACCACCATAGCATCCAGGCTTATTATTTTTGGCACTTCTTCGCCTGGCCCTCCTAGTCTCAGTAGTACTGCGCACGCTTGGGCGAACTGGGTCTCATTGTCGCTCCCTTCGAATAGTGCGATTGTTTTATTTCTTGATCGCACTATTTTGCAGCGCCTGTTGGCCACTGAGATTTCGGATAGCGCGTTGTATGTGCTGCGCTTCATTGTTGCCCTGAAGGTACTGCCGTTCAGAAGAGCTGCTAGGCCTGGTGAGATGGCCACTCTGCCTGAGCAATTTGTGTTACAGAAGCTTATGCCGAACCTTTCCTCGTTGTTATCCATGAAGAGGGCCACTCCCCGGATTCTTAAGCTTGGTTCCCCTCGTTCCGCGTTTTGGAGCAAGTTGGTAAAAGCTGCGAGGGTATTGTCGAGGGGTTGACTTAGCCGCGGGTTGTGGTCCTCGTTTGGTCTAGGGATTCCTGTGTTGTTTGTCGCTGTCGGTGGCAGTGTAGAATTCCTTCTGGCTACTACCCGGAAGATGGAGTCCAGGAATTCTAGGAATTTTTGCCTCTTCTCTTCGATTGTCAAGATGTCACACAGGATTTGCTTCTCTAGCTTAACACCAATTTTTGCCTCTGTCTCCATCCGGATCGCCAGAAATCTTGGGCATTCCAAGATCACGTGCCAGACTGTCTCGCTTATGTTAGGGTCACATTCGCATCCGGGGCTGTCTTTCAGCTTGAACCGGTGCAAATATTCTCCCATACCGCCATGTCCCGTCAAAGCTTGCACCTGTGTCTGGGTCAACCTTGTTTTCCTTATGATTGGGTAGGCTTTGCCCACCTCAGGGAAGAAGGTCTTTGTGGTTGACCCAGTGGTTGAGGTACTGTAGCGATCCTGCCATTTGAGGATCGTTTCCTCTCTGATCTTTTTTTTGACGTAGGACAGCGGTATTTCAGCGTAGTCTGGCGTTTCGGACGTATTCTTGGCGGCAGTTTTTGCCAACTCGTCAGCCCTTTCGTTTCCGGCGGTTCCGATGTGAGCTCTGATCCAGAACAAGCGAACATGTCTTCCTTCCCTCCTGAGTCCCCTGACGTTGTCTTTTATTTCTTTGGCCAGGGGATGAGATGGTCTGGGGTTTTCGAGCAGTTCTAGCGAAGATCTTGAGTCGCTCATGATATTTACTTCAACCATGCCGCTCGAAACCGCTTGTTCCACAGCCTTATGTAGGGCATACAGTTCGGCTTGGAATACTGTGCAGGAGGGATCCAGACTAAAGGTCGAAAAACTGGTTTCTCTCCCGTCCTTCCACCATGTCAAGGCAGCACCAGTCTTGCCTTCTATTTTGCTTCCGTCGGTATAGATTTGGTGTCCGACTATGTGATTGGTGGCTAAGGTTTCGGGGTCTACGCTCTCCAGCACTTTGTACTTGATGGTTGTTAGTGCGGAGGGGTGAGGTAGGTCTTCGTGCCTCACCGCGTGTTCCAGTTTTCTTCCTGGTGGTATGTAGTCTGCTGAGATGTTCTTTTTTGCCTTGTAAAGGCTTGCTGCTTCTTGGATCCTGAGGTCTAAAGGAAGTAGCCCAGAAAGGACGAGTGCAGCGGTGAGTGACACAGTTCTGTATGCCTTACAGGTCTTTTGGGCGAAGCCCCTTTGCAGCGCCTCCAACTGATTTTTGTTCATTTGGAGGTCCGTCGCCTGGGACCATACGCTGGAGGCATATGTCACTATTGGTTCTATTACCGCTACATAGATGGTTCGTACTATCTCTGTGTTTAGGCCCCAAGTCACCTTCGCTGCGCACGCTAGTTGTTTATATATGTCAGCTGCTTTCTTGCATGTAGCAGCCACGTGCGATTTGAAGGTGAGCTTGTTATCTATTATGAGACCTAGGAGTTTCATTTCTTTCACCAGTTGTAGTTGGGTGCCCGACATATAGAGCTTTGGGGGGTCGTACTTCAGTTTCTTTGTGATTAGCAGCACGTTGGTCTTATGCGCTGCGAAACTGAGCTTGTTTCGTGCCCCCCATTTGACTACATCTGCCAGCGCTTTGTTGGCTGCGCTTTCCAAGGTCTCAATTTTGGCACTCGAGAACACTAGTACGATGTCGTCCGCGAACGCTTGGCAGTATACCTCATTGCGGGTTAGATGGTCGAGGAGTGGGTCCAGGATTATATTCCAAAAAGTTGGTCCTCCGATAGATCCCTGGACGCATCCTTTTGTCGTGTCCTTCTCGTACGACGACCCGGCGTAATTGACCTTGATCTTACGGTCTTTGAGGTATGAACTGACCATTGCGTATAGATTTCTTGGGCATCTCCTTTTTATCAATTGGTGCTTGAGCGCGGGCCACCACGCGTTATCGAAGGCGCCCTCTATGTCCAATGAAACCATTAGTACAATCTTTTTGTTGTTCATTTCGGATTGTACATGTACCATGAGGTCATAGAGGGCGTCCTCGGTTCCCCGCTGCGGCTGGAAGCCGTATTGCGCTTTGTTCAGAGTCGGAAGGATGTGCCACTGGATTCGGCCTACCATGAGTTTTTCTATGATTTTACCCATGACTGGAAGTAGGCCGATAGGTCGATACGACTTTGGCTTGGTATAGTCGTCCTTACCTGGCTTACGGAGGATGACAACGTGGGCGGATTTCCATTGCTTGGGGAAGTGAGTTTGCTCTAAGCACTTGTTTGCTATTGCCATGAACACTTCCCGGTCGCAGTTTATTGCCGCTGTGCATATGTCTGCGGTCAACCCATCGCTCCCTGGGGCCTTTTTAGGGTTCAGCGACTTCAGCACCATCTCTAGTTCCGCTGAGGTGAATTTTGGGTCGTCCGTCGACAGTTGCGCTGATGTTGCTTGTTGTTCGTCCGTTAGCCTTCGGAGTTGCATGTGGTATTGGTCATCTTCTGCTGTAGAGTCTTCGGGGTAGAACGTGTTTGCAAGGAGTTCTGCTGATTTGTTGGGGGTCAGCGTTTGACCGCTGGCATCCTGCAGCAGTAGGTCTTCTTGCTTCCTCGCCGTTCTCCTTATGACCCTATAGATCCCGTCCCACATGCTCTCTCTTTCCTGTGTTGTGCAGAATTCCTTCCAGCTCGTGGTTTGCGCGTCCTGTGCCATCTGTGAGTAGGCTTCCTTTGCCTTGAGGTATTCTTTGATTACCGCCTCTCTGCGGTGGGGCGCAGCGTTTCTTATACGGCGCTTCTTCCGGTTGGTTTCTTTTAGGGCCTCTTCAAGGGTCTTAGACCACCAAGGCAGCCTTGCGTTCCCCTTCCATGGCCCTATTTTGGGTATGGCTGCCTCGCACGCTTCCTGTATGGCTGATGTATATGCCATAATCATGGTCTCGAGGTCTTCGGGAGATTTTCCTTCGTTGATGGTGTTTGGGGTGATGTTGTTTTCCCCAAGGAGTGTTTTGAGGTGTGAACGGAATTCGGTCCATTTTGCCTTCTTCGTGTTGTAGGTACGCGTGGTTGCGGCTCTTGTTGGTTTTAGTATCGCGTCCAGGCGTACAGCGAATGTTATGGCGTTATGGTCCGAGGTTGTTATGTCACCGTTTACCCTCCAATCCTCCACTCTACCTAGGAGCGACTGGCTGCAGGCTGTTACGTCTACTATACTGGTAAACAGTCTGTCACCCCTGTAGGTTTCGAAGGTTGGTGCTTTCCCGATGTTGAGGACCTCTAAGTTCATGTCGTTGAGGAAGGTGCTGTAGGCTGTCCCTCTCGGATTTTCGTGGCTGCTGCCCCACCAGTGACTCCAGGCGTTTACGTCGCCCGCCACAATGATGTTGGAGGTTTTGAGCCCCTGGCATGCGGTTTGTGTGCGCGCCAGGTATGGCTCTATGTCTTGGTCTCCCTCGAAGTAAACCGACACCATTCCTATCTTAAGCTGGCCCGCTGTTATGAGGGCTGCCGCCTCAGTTTCGGTGACCAGCTGGGGATCGTGAATGATTTCCAGCTGTTCTCCGAATACGAGTATCGCCGCCTTCACTGGTTTTTGCCTGTTTTGGGAACACTGGATGACTTTTGTTCCCGGGTATTGTCCGACCGTGCCCTCCTTCCCTACGTACGGTTCTTGGACGAGGGCGATGTGGATGCCTCTCTTTTTTGCGGCTTGAACCAGTTCAGCTGTAGCCAGCTTAGACCTCTGCAGATTGGCTTGAATAATCCGCAGGCTTGGTATGTCGGAGTCCTTCGTGGGAGACCTTTGTCCCTGGGTGCCCTTAGCAGTAGGTGATGCGAGATCGCGCTATTGCGTCCCATTTTTGTCGCTCAGGGCATTCATCACTGAATGCCTGGTGTGCCCCTTCGCTCTTCCCTGTTGCCCGGCGGCAGTTTATGCAGGATGGTGGATTTTGTTTTAGCCTGCTCGGGCATTTCTCCCACGCGTGGGCTTCCCCGCAGTAGCTGCATGCTTGGTCTTCCTTGCATAAGGCCCTTGTGTGGCCATAGCCCAAGCACCTGCTACATTGTACTAGCGGCGATTGGTCCACGATTGGTCTTCTTTGGAGGCCGATATAGATGGTGCCGGCCTCTGTGAACTTTTTGTGGAGTATTGGGGAGAGCTCCAGGATTGGGTGACACTCCAGCGGATTTCTCGCCTTTTTCCTGTAGCGGACGCGGACGGTCATGTCCTTTTCACCGACGTCGCTCAGTAGGTGTTTGTTCTGAGCAATAAGGTGTTCGACTATTTCTGCGTCGGTGTGGTAGGCCATGACGTCTTTTATCTTGGCTAGCGGGTTGTTCGTTCTAGCCACTTCGACCTTTAGGTCTTTGTCCGCGGCCACTCGGCTTTGTATGAGGGACATATCCTCCTTACTCCTGCAGCTTAAAATCACTTTTTGGTTTTTAGCTTTCCTTACCCGATCCACCTTAGCTCCCGTTTTTCTGAGGTCCAAAGCCACCCTGATCGTTTCAATGACATTTTCCCCGGTCTTTTTTGGGTCAGTTGATGAGACGATCAGGGTGTGGTTCGGGCTGGGCTTCGGTGGCGCGGGCTTGGCGAGCGCCTTTGCATAGGTAGGCTTCGCGGTGTTTGTTGAAGCCTTCGCAAGTTCTTGGATTGCGATTTCCGTTCCTATGCTGAGAGCTGGGGGTGGCGTTTTCTCCTTCAGCTCTCTCATTGTCTTTAATTCTGATGACATAGCTTCTAGGCGCTCGGTGATCGGCTGCAGGTGCTCGTTTATGTCATGTGGCGGGGTCGGTTGTGGAGTCTCTTTTAATTTTCTGTGCACATCGTCTAGTTTTTTTTTTATTTCATGCAGCTCCTTGGGGGGTTCGTGGAGGTCTTGGTGAGGGTAGGCTACGTGTTCCTCAATTTTTTCGTTTTTCGCCAAGAGAATTTCTGAGCTGGCCTTTATTTTTTCCAGGTCTTTTCTGAGACCGTCTAACTGTGCCGAGATGGAGGTCACGCTCGTGGTCAGCTTTCCGTGACTCTCCATGAGAGGCTCTAGGTCTTGCGGCCTCTTTACCTCGATGTTCCTGGTGGCCACAGCTAGGGTCTCTTTCATTGCCAGCTCTATTCTCTGGACAGTAATGGCCAAGGCTTTTATTTGGCCGTAGGGCTCTTGGGTCTCGTAGCCTAACCAACTCCTTATGGCTTTTGTCTCCTCCAGATTCCCGCCGATGTCGGTGCGGGCCAGCCGCATTTCCTCAGTCAGGGCCTTCACAGTTTCTGTCATTACTTTACTGTGGGCTCTTTCTACCCTGAGGAGTTCATGGGCATGGCGTGCTCTCTCCTTTTCAAGGTTGAATTTGTGCCTAGATCTGGAGTCTGACAAGGCCAGCACTGTCTCGTACAAGGTCTGCAGGCATTCCAATGCGGTGGTCTTGCATTCCCTCTTCATATTGCCTGCAGCCTCTAGTGCATCCTTAGCCTTCTGGAGCTGCTCATTTGCCAATTTCGTCGCCAGGTCCATCTCAACCCCTCTCCGCGTGTGAGTGGTTCTGATCATACTCAGACGTCCTTGGTGTTGGGCCTCGGAGGCTATGGACGCGTCCGAGTGATCATCGTCCGACTCTATTGGGCGGGGGGGGAGATCGGCCGTTTCCCACGACGCTACTCTTTCGAGAGCTGGGTTTATTGTTTCCGTCAGCGTTGTTCGTTTCGGTGGCATTTCGGCTGAGTCCTCACTTACCGACGATCTTGCTGTCGAGGTTTTTGCGAGGACTTTTTCCCTCAGTGTCCTTTGGGGTCTTACCGGGCGTTTTGCCACCGGTGCCGATACCTGCGACGCGGCCTCCGTGGATGACTTCACAGACTTGGAACTGGCAGACATTTTGTGGTATTGGATGTACAGTTCTTGTTTACTTAAACTATGATATTATACTAAGCTTATTACTAGGTCCTGTATTACGGCGTGGTGGTTTTGCCGGAGTAAACCTCTTCTTCTTCGATGTGATGTTTGAGTGCGTGATGTGAGTGAGATTCCGTCAGATGGAGATGGTGGAGAATCTCTTTCCGAGTGATTTGAGCCCAAACTCGGGTATCCTATCTCGTCTGGGTCAAAAGTTAACGCCCGGGGGGGTGAGGAATTTACCAGGGGGGGATTTTGGAAATTCTGTTGGAGCCAAAAGATGGGAAATCTCCTCCCGAGTAGTTTGAGTCCAAACTCGGGTATCCTATCCCTTCTGGTTCAGGAGCTATGGCCCGGGGGGGTGAGGTAAAAAATTTCCGGGGGGAGGGGGGGGGGTATTTTCGTGGGAGTGACAATAAAGGGGTTAAAAATTTTGGGGTGCGGGGCGGGTGCGGGGGGGTGCGGGGGTTGTTCGAGGGGGGGGGAGGGTTTTTCAGGGGGAGGGTTACCTCTCAAAATAGCGTGGTGTCCGCTGGTGAATATTGCGGTTTGAGGGGGTGGAGGGCGGAGGGGGGGGGTGGTTTGAAGGGGGAGGGGGTGGGGGTGAGCTCCTTACTTGGGTGGAGAGTCCTCGGTGAGCTGATTCAGGAGAGCCCAAACACTTTGTATGTAGGCCTTCCCTTCACGGAGTTCCCTCGGGGTTTCCTTGAACGAAGGCGGGCTGTGATGCTGCTGGTGTGCGGCGCCAGAGATTGTAGGGGCGCAGTCTTGGAGCCGGGACCGGAGTGCGAGCAGACTGTTGGGCGGGTCGACCACGTGCGCGTTAGGTTATTTTCCGACCGCGTGGTTTTAATTCTCCACGTGGTTTTTGTTTTCTTCCGACCGCCGTATCTTCCAATCCCGTTGGAGTATTGTGGAGATTTTGGGGTCGTTAGATAGGTCTTTTTGGTGCCCAACGCGTGATGGTGTTCGTTTGTCCCGATGTCTTTGGGTTACCTTTTTGATGCCCTCCAAAGTTGAAGGTCTGCTGCTCCGAAGTCCTCTGGAGGAGACACTTGCGCACACGGATCCTGACGAGTCACACACTTAGTTATCACTTGAGAATATATTTAAAGCTCTTGGTGTTGTTTTAACGTGTTTTAGCGATTTTTAACGCGGAGCTAGTGTTGTTTGTACGGTTGCGAGACGCTTACTAGTTAGCTTAGGTTAGGTAAGTTTAGGTTAGGTTAGGTTAGGTTAGGTTAGCTTATTTTTGGGGAAAATTTGGAAAACTAGGAAAATTTAAAGTTTTTGGTTCCGAAAGTGGGGGCGACGATACTACTTAAACAACAACAGTGAAGGGACGGCGGTATGCATGCTGATACGAAAAATAAAGATGTCTAAAATTTTAGTTAGGTTAGGTTAGGTTAGCTTATTTTTGGGGAAAATTTGGAAAACTAGGAAAATTTAAAGTTTTTTGTGCTGAAAGTGGGGGCGACGATACTACTTAAACAACAACAGTGAAGGGACGGCGGTATGCATGCTGATACGAAAAATAAAGATGTCTAAAATTTTAAAGTTAGGTTAGGTTAGGTTAGCTAATTTTTGGGGAAAATTTGGAAAACTAGGAAAATTTAAAGTTTTTTGGTGCCGAAAGTGGGGGCGACGATACGGTTAGGTTTGGTTAGCTTATTTTTGGGGAAAATTTGGAAAACTCTAGGAAAATTTAAAGTTTTTGGTGCCGAAAGTGGGGGCGACGATACTACATAAACAACAACAGTGAAGGGACGGCGGTATGCATGCTGATACGAAAAATAAAGATGTCTTAAATTTTAAAGTTAGGTTAGGTTAGGTTAGGTTAGGTTAGCTCATTTTTGGGGTAAATTGGGAAAACTAGGAAAATTTAAAGTTTTTGGTGCCGAAAGTGGGGGCGACGATACTACTTAAACAACAACAGTGAAGGGACGGCAGTATGCATGCTGATATGAAAAATAAAGATGTCTAAAATTTTAAAGTTAGGTTAGGTTAGCTAATTTTTGGGGAAAATTTGGAAAACTAGGAAAATTTAAAGTTTTTGGTGCCGAAAGTGGGGGCGACGATACTACTTAATCAACAACAGTGAAGGGACGGCGGTATGCATGCTGATACGTCAAAAAGATGTCTAAAATTTTAGTTAGGTTAGGTTAGGTTAGGTTAGCTTAATTTTGGGGAAAATTTGGAAAACTCTAGGAAAATTTAAAGTTTTTGGTGCCGAAAGTGGGGGCGACGATACTACTTAAACAACAACAGTGAAGGGACGGCGGTATGCATGCTGATACGAAAAATAAAGATGTCTAAAATTTTAAAGTTAGGTTAGGTTAGGTTAGCTAATTTTTGGGGAAAATTTGGAAAACTAAGAATATTTAAAGGTTTTGGTGCCGAAAGTGGGGGCGACGATACTACTATAACAACAACAGTGAAGGGACGGCGGTATGCATGCTGATATGAAAAATAAAGATATTGTCTAAAATTTTAGTTAGGTTAGGTTAGGTTAGCTAATTTTTGGGGAAAATTTGGAAAACTAGGAAAATTTAAAGTTTTTGGTGCCGAAAGTGGGGGCGACGATACTACTTAATCAACAACAGTGAAGGGACGGCGGTATGCATGCTGATACGAAAAATAAAGATGTCTTAAATTTTAAAGTTAGGTTAGGTTAGGTTAGGTTAGCTAATTTTTGGGGTAAATTTGGAAAACTAGGAAAATTTAAAGTTTTTGGTGCCGAAAGTGGGGGCGACGATACTACTTAAATAACAACAGTGAAGGGACGGCGGTATGCATGCTGATACGAAAAATAAAGATGTCTACAATTTTAAAGTTAGGTTAGGTTAGGTTAGCTAATTTTTGGGGAAAATTTGGAAAACTAGGAAAATTTAAAGTTTTTGGTGCCGAAAGTGGGGGCGACGATACTACTTAAACAACAACAGTGAAGGGACGGCGGTATGCATGCTGATACGAAAAATAAAGATGTCTAAAATTTTAGTTAGGTTAGGTTAGGTTAGGTTAGGTTAGCTAATTTTTGAGGTAAATTTGGAAAACTAGGAAAATTTAAAGTTTTTGGTGCCGAAAGTGGGGGCGACGATACTACTTAATCAACAACAGTGAAGGGACGGCGGTATGCATGCTGATACGAAAAATAAAGATGTCTTAAATTTTAAAGTTAGGTTAGGTTGGGTTAGGTTAGGTTAGGTTAGCTCATTTTGAAAGTGGGGGCGACGATACTACTTAAACAACAACAGTGAGAGACGGCGGTATGCATGCTGATACGAAAAATAAAGATGTCTAAAATTTTAAAGTTAGGTAAGGTTAGCTAATTTTTGGGGAAAATTTGGAAAACTAGGAAAATTTAAAGTTTTTGGTGCCGAAAGTGGGGGCGACGATACTACTATAACAACAACAGTGAAGGGACGGCGGTATGCATGCTGATATGAAAAATAAAGATATTGTCTAAAATTTTAGTTAGGTTAGGTTAGGTTAGCTAATTTTTGGGGAAAATTTGGAAAACTAGGAAAATTTAAAGTTTTTGGTGCCGAAAGTGGGGGCGACGATACTACTTAATCAACAACAGTGAAGGGACGGCGGTATGCATGCTGATACGAAAAATAAAGATGTCTTAAATTTTAAAGTTAGGTTAGGTTAGGTTAGGTTAGGTTAGCTAATTTTTGGGGTAAATTTGGAAAACTAGGAAAATTTAAAGTTTTTGGTGCCGAAAGTGGGGGCGACGATACTACTTAAATAACAACAGTGAAGGGACGGCGGTATGCATGCTGATACGAAAAATAAAGATGTCTAAAATTTTAAAGTTAGGTAAGGTTAGCTAATTTTTGGGGAAAATTTGGAAAACTAGGAAAATTTAAAGTTTTTGGTGCCGAAAGTGGGGGCGACGATACTACTTAAACAACAACAGTGAAGGGACGGCGGTATGCATGCTGATATGAAAAATAAAGATATTGTCTAAAATTTTAGTTAGGTTAGGTTAGGTTAGCTAATTTTTGGGGAAAATTTGGAAAACTAGGAAAATTTAAAGTTTTTGGTGCCGAAAGTGGGGGCGACGATACTACTTTATCAACAACAGTGAAGGGACGGCGGTATGCATGCTGATACGAAAAATAAAGATGTCTTAAATTTTAAAGTTAGGTTAGGTTAGGTTAGGTTAGGTTAGCTAATTTTTGGGGTAAATTTGGAAAACTAGGAAAATTTAAAGTTTTTGGTGCCGAAAGTGGGGGCGACGATACTACTTAATCAACAACAGTGAAGGAACGGCGGTATGCATGCTGATACGAAAAATAAAGATGTCTAAAATTTTAAAGTTAGGTTAGGTTAGGTTAGCTAATTTTTGGGGAAAATTTGGAAAACTAGGAAAATTTAAAGTTTTTGGTGCCGAAAGTGGGGGCGACGATACGGTTAGGTTAGGTTAGCTTATTTTTGGGGAAAATTTGGAAAACTCTAGGAAAATTTAAAGTTTTTGGTGCCGAAAGTGGGGGCGACGATACTACTTAAACAACAACAGTGAAGGGACGGCGGTATGCATGCTGATACGAAAAATAAAGATGTCTAAAATTTTAGTAAGGTTAGGTTAGGTTAGGTTAGGTTAGCTTATTTTTGGGGAAAATTTGGAAAACTAGGAAAATTTAAAGTTTTTGGTGCCGAAAGTGGGGGCGACGATACTACTTAAACAACAACAGTGAAGGGACGGCGGTATGCATGCTGATACGAAAAATAAAGATGTCTAAAATTTTAAAGTTAGGTTAGGTTAGCTAATTTTTGGGGAAAATTTGGAAAACTAGGAAAATTTAAAGGTTTTGGTGCCGAAAGTGGGGGCGACGATACTACTATAACAACAACAGTGAAGGGACGGCGGTATGCATGCTGATATGAAAAATAAAGATGTCTAAAATTTTAGTTAGCTTAGGTTAGGTAAGTTTAGGTTAGGTTAGGTTAGGTTAGGTTAGGTTAGCTTATTTTTGGGGAAAATTTGGAAAACTAGGAAAATTTAAAGTTTTTGGTTCCGAAAGTGGGGGCGACGATACTACTTAAACAACAACAGTGAAGGGACGGCGGTATGCATGCTGATACGAAAAATAAAGATGTCTAAAATTTTAGTTAGGTTAGGTTAGCTTATTTTTGGGGAAAATTTGGAAAACTAGGAAAATTTAAAGTTTTTTGTGCTGAAAGTGGGGGCGACGATACTACTTAAACAACAACAGTGAAGGGACGGCGGTATGCATGCTGATACGAAAAATAAAGATGTCTAAAATTTTAGTTAGGTTAGGTTAGGTTAGCTAATTTTTGGGGTAAATTTGGAAAACTAAGAAAATTTAAAGTTTTTGGTGCCGAAAGTGGGGGCGACGATACTACTTAATCAACAACAGTGAAGGGACGGCGGTATGCATGCTGATACGAAAAATAAAGATGTCTAAAATTTTAAAGTTAGGTTAGGTTAGGTTAGCTAATTTTTGGGGAAAATTTGGAAAACTAGGAAAATTTAAAGTTTTTGGTGCCGAAAGTGGGGGCGACGATACGGTTAGGTTAGGTTAGCTTATTTTTGGGGAAAATTTGGAAAACTCTAGGAAAATTTAAAGTTTTTGGTGCCGAAAGTGGGGGCGACGATACTACTTAAACAACAACAGTGAAGGGACGGCGGTATGCATGCTGATACGAAAAATAAAGATGTCTTAAATTTTAAAGTTAGGTTAGGTTAGGTTAGGTTAGGTTAGCTCATTTTTGGGGTAAATTGGGAAAACTAGGAAAATTTAAAGTTTTTGGTGCCGAAAGTGGGGGCGACGATACTACTTAAACAACAACAGTGAAGGGACGGCAGTATGCATGCTGATATGAAAAATAAAGATGTCTAAAATTTTAAAGTTAGGTTAGGTTAGCTAATTTTTGGGGAAAATTTGGAAAACTAGGAAAATTTAAAGTTTTTGGTGCCGAAAGTGGGGGCGACGATACTACTTAAACAACAACAGTGAAGGGACGGCGGTATGCATGCTGATACGAAAAATAAAGATGTCTAAAATTTTAGTTAGGTTAGGTTAGGTTAGGTTAGGTTAGCTTATTTTTGGGGAAAATTTGGAAAACTAGGAAAATTTAAAGTTTTTGGTGCCGAAAGTGGGGGCGACGATACTACTATAACAACAACAGTGAAGGGACGGCGGTATGCATGCTGATATGAAAAATAAAGATGTCTAAAATTTTAGTTAGCTTAGGTTAGGTAAGTTTAGGTTAGGTTAGGTTAGGTTAGGTTAGGTTAGCTTATTTTTGGGGAAAATTTGGAAAACTAGGAAAATTTAAAGTTTTTGGTTCCGAAAGTGGGGGCGACGATACTACTTAAACAACAACAGTGAAGGGACGGCGGTATGCATGCTGATACGAAAAATAAAGATGTCTAAAATTTTAGTTAGGTTAGGTTAGCTTATTTTTGGGGAAAATTTGGAAAACTAGGAAAATTTAAAGTTTTTTGTGCTGAAAGTGGGGGCGACGATACTACTTAAACAACAACAGTGAAGGGACGGCGGTATGCATGCTGATACGAAAAATAAAGATGTCTAAAATTTTAGTTAGGTTAGGTTAGGTTAGCTAATTTTTGGGGTAAATTTGGAAAACTAAGAAAATTTAAAGTTTTTGGTGCCGAAAGTGGGGGCGACGATACTACTTAATCAACAACAGTGAAGGGACGGCGGTATGCATGCTGATACGAAAAATAAAGATGTCTAAAATTTTAAAGTTAGGTTAGGTTAGGTTAGCTAATTTTTGGGGAAAATTTGGAAAACTAGGAAAATTTAAAGTTTTTGGTGCCGAAAGTGGGGGCGACGATACGGTTAGGTTAGGTTAGCTTATTTTTGGGGAAAATTTGGAAAACTCTAGGAAAATTTAAAGTTTTTGGTGCCGAAAGTGGGGGCGACGATACTACTTAAACAACAACAGTGAAGGGACGGCGGTATGCATGCTGATACGAAAAATAAAGATGTCTTAAATTTTAAAGTTAGGTTAGGTTAGGTTAGGTTAGGTTAGCTCATTTTTGGGGTAAATTGGGAAAACTAGGAAAATTTAAAGTTTTTGGTGCCGAAAGTGGGGGCGACGATACTACTTAAACAACAACAGTGAAGGGACGGCAGTATGCATGCTGATATGAAAAATAAAGATGTCTAAAATTTTAAAGTTAGGTTAGGTTAGCTAATTTTTGGGGAAAATTTGGAAAACTAGGAAAATTTAAAGTTTTTGGTGCCGAAAGTGGGGGCGACGATACTACTTAAACAACAACAGTGAAGGGACGGCGGTATGCATGCTGATACGAAAAATAAAGATGTCTAAAATTTTAGTTAGGTTAGGTTAGGTTAGGTTAGGTTAGCTTATTTTTGGGGAAAATTTGGAAAACTAGGAAAATTTAAAGTTTTTGGTGCCGAAAGTGGGGGCGACGATACTACTTAAACAACAACAGTGAAGAGACGGCGGTATGCATGCTGATACGAAAAATAAAGATGTCTAAAATTTTAAAGTTAGGTTAGGTTAGGTTAGCTAATTTTTGGGGAAAATTTGGAAAACTAAGAAAATTTAAAGATTTTGGTGCCGAAAGTGGGGGCGACGATACTACTATAACAACAACAGTGAAGGGACGGCGGTATGCATGCTGATATGAAAAATAAAGATATTGTCTAAAATTTTAGTTAGGTTAGGTTAGGTTAGCTAATTTTTGGGGAAAATTTGGAAAACTAGGAAAATTTAAAGTTTTTGGTGCCGAAAGTGGGGGCGACGATACTACTTAATCAACAACAGTGAAGGGACGGCGGTATGCATGCTGATACGAAAAATAAAGATGTCTTAAATTTTAAAGTTAGGTTAGGTTAGGTTAGGTTAGCTAATTTTTGGGGTAAATTTGGAAAACTAGGAAAATTTAAAGTTTTTGGTGCCGAAAGTGGGGGCGACGATACTACTTAAATAACAACAGTGAAGGGACGGCGGTATGCATGCTGATACGAAAAATAAAGATGTCTAAAATTTTAAAGTAAGGTTAGGTTAGGTTAGCTAATTTTTGGGGAAAATTTGGAAAACTAGGAAAATTTAAAGTTTTTGGTGCCGAAAGTGGGGGCGACGATACTACTTAAACAACAACAGTGAAGGGACGGCGGTATGCATGCTGATACGAAAAATAAAGATGTCTAAAATTTTAGTTAGGTTAGGTTAGGTTAGCTAATTTTTGAGGTAAATTTGGAAAACTAGGAAAATTTAAAGTTTTTGGTGCCGAAAGTGGGGGCGACGATACTACTTAATCAACAACAGTGAAGGGACGGCGGTATGCATGCTGATACGAAAAATAAAGATGTCTTAAATTTTAAAGTTAGGTTAGGTTAGGTTAGGTTAGGTTAGGTTAGCTCATTTTGAAAGTGGGGGCGACGATACTACTTAAACAACAACAGTGAAGGGACGGCGGTATGCATGCTGATACGAAAAATAAAGATGTCTAAAATTTTAGTAAGGTTAGGTTTTTTTTTTTTTTTTTTCCTGTCCGGGCGCTCTCAGGCCCGGCCCGCGATCTACAAAACGCCACCTCTACCATGAGCAGAGTCGTTATTTATTTTATTTATTTCAGTTACACTTTACATTTACAGAATAGTACAGGTTATTTTATTACAATCCTTTTACATTTTTACAGTTCACAGATTTAATACTATTTTAATTACAATTTATTAATATTTATAACAGAATAACTTACTAATGGATACTACACATAATTATTTCAACCTCTAATATACTACAACTACTTACACTTTTTGGTAAATTTTTATAACTTAGAATTGTATACTAATACATACTACAATGGTGTATATATATATATACAGGGTGTCCCAGAATGAATGGATAATCCTTGAGCCCCGCACAGAACAGCTCTCCAGCGCTTAGAAAAAAATATCAAAAAAAAAAAATTCCAAGTGATACCCAAAATATGATTTTTTTTAGAAAAACATACGTTATTTTAGCTTCACTTCACATTCATTTACACAACTGCCACAAATTAATGATATTTTTGGCGTTTTTGGTGTCATTTTATTCCTGATAGACTATACTACTAGAAATACATCAAATAATATAAGTATCTGTGATACTTTTTTTATAAAAAAAATAAGAACTTGAATTTTTAACATGAAATTTGATACCAAAATAATTTTGACATAGTTTGAGAGTGTTTCATGTAAAAAAAAAGTATGAAAACGTAAGTGTCCAGCTATTTTAAAAACATGCGCAGTTAATACAGATTAAATAATGGTATAATACATCATTTTATCTAATACTACTACAAAGTTATTGCTATTGAGATGCAAAACGAGTAAATACGACTAAAATTAAAAAGTTAATGTCTTAATACATTTTAATAATAATAAAACATTTCAGGTGTCGCTGCGACCCATAGACGTCCCACTGCTGGGCACGGGTCTCCCCCACAGACACTGCTGCTGCGGGAGGTCCAGAGCATACTCCACCACGCTGCTCCAATGCGGATTGGTGGAGGGGTTAGTGGCCAACCCAGTGTCGAATGTTCTCAAGCCACCCGAAGGTCTTCGACAAGGCTTAACGACTGTTTCGTAGGAGGTAATGGAATCCCATTGGTTACAGAATGATGGCTGCCCTGCATATTATGGTACAAACGTCCGGGCTTATTTAAATGCCACGTATCCAAACAAATGGATTGGTCGTTTGGGTCCTATTCTGTGGCCTCCTCGATCTCCAGATTTAAACTGTCGGGATGTTTTTTACTGGGGCTGTCTAAAGGAAGAAGTGTACTCGAAAACTATTTCAAATGAGGGATTACGCAGCCGTGTTCAAGCGGCCGCTTCAAAAATAAATGAATGAAAACGCACGGTTTCTTAGTAGAGCCTATAAAAGAAGATGTCGAGCGTTTATTAGAATCGGTGGCAGACAATTTGAACACCTGTTGTGAATAAAGATTGATGTAATGTACACCTGAAATGTAGCGTCCATAGCCCAATGGCTCGCGTCGATTCAATGTGACCGAAAGAGTTAAGCAACGACGGGCGCGGTCGGTTTGTGGATAGGTGAGCGCTAGTGGCAAAATTTCACGGACGCTACCGTGCTTCGGAGGGCACGTAAAGCCGTCGGTCCCGGTTGTTTTCAATGCTGGAAACAGTCGTTAAGCCTTGTCGAAGACCTTCGGGTGGCTTGAGAACATTCGACACTGGGTTGGCCACTAACCCCTCCACCAATCCGCATTGGAGCAGCGTGGTGGAGTATGCTCTGGACCTCCCGCAGCAGCAGTGTCTGTGGGGGAGACCCGTGCCCAGCAGTGGGACGTCTATGGGTCGCAGCGACACCTGAAATGTTTTATTATTATTAAAATGTATTAAGACATTAACTTTTTAATTTTAGTCGTATTTACTCGTTTTGCATCTCAATAGCAATAACTTCGTAGTAGTATTAGATAAAATGATGTATTATACCATTATTTAATCTGTATTAACTGCGCATGTTTTTAAAATAGTTGGACACTTACGTTTTCATACTTTTTTTTTACATGAAACACTCTCAAACTATGTCAAAATTATTTTGGTATCAAATTTCATGTTAAAAATTCAAGTTCTTATTTTTTTTATAAAAAAAGTATCACAGATACTTATATTATTTGATGTATTTCTAGTAGCATAGTCTATCAGGAATAAAATGACACCAAAAACGCCAAGAATATCATTAATTTGTGGCAGTTGTGTAAATTAATGTGAAGTGAAGCTAAAATAACGTATGTTTTTCTAAAAAAAATCATATTTTGGGTATCACTTGGAATTTTTTTTTTTTGATATTTTTTTCTAAGCGCTGGAGAGCTGTTCTGTGCGGGGCTCAAGGATTATCCATTCATTCTGGGACACCCTGTATATATTTACAGTTTTATAATACCTTCTTTAGTACTTCGTTCCTCTATAGGGTAAACATAATCTTAATTATATAACAATAATGCTATTATGTTTTCTATACCTGTCTCTTATATGCTATCCTTCATCATACATTTTACATAATTACTATTATTATATAATACATAATATTCCTAGTTCTAATATACTTACTATATACATATACTAATATATTTATATTATTTTTGTTTTATATTCCTAGTTTCTCTTTTTCACGTATTTTTGGACACATATATATAAATATATATGTCCATAAATCAACTTGTCAATTAGTTTACCTAAATTTATATGCCAAATATGCCTTGTTAGTCATCATTTCCAACAAGTTATATTTTTGGTTTATTATACATTATACCTACATATACCTACAATACAATATAGTTTATAATACTTATATATACCTTTGTCCAGCTTCGATACTCCATCCTCTACAACTTTAGTATATAATCTTCGTTATAGTTCATAACTATTATTATATATATTTGTAGCCCTTTCATATTTCTAGTCTTCTCTCCATATATACGGTTATAACTCATACAATACACTTAATATATATAATATGCTATTGTAATATTGATATTTGAGTATATATTACATAACATATTTATATGCATACATAATTATATATATGATACTAGTAATTTATTTATAATGAGGTATGTTGTCTAATGTGTCTGTGATGTATATGTAACTATTAAAAGTGTATTTAGTCCACAGTAGAACGCTAACTGTAGGCCACGGTGGATCGCGCTATCGCGTCCCACCGCCTCCTCACAGGACACGCGGGGCTGAAGGCATCGTGGTCTACCTGCGTGAGTTTGGCTGCGCTACAGTTGCTGCATCTGGGCGGCCCCCCGGCCTGGCGCGTGGGACACTCCGCCCGCAGGTGGTGGGGATCGCTGCAGTAAGAGCATTTGTCCTCTTCCTCAGTGCACAGCTTCCTACCGTGGCCGAAGCCGAGACACCTGGTGCACTGGATAAGTGGACTCTGGTCGAGTACACGAACCCTCTGCAGGTCCACGTGCACGCGGCCGGCCCCGGTCAGTCGCTGCCACACTGGGGGGGACACTTGGAGCACCACGTGATTCTCATGTGGGCTCCTTGCTCGTTTCCGATACTTAACAGAGATCCTCACGTCCTCCGCCTTGAGGTCACCCAAGATGTGTGAATTCTGATTTTTCACTGCCTTGGTGATGTCGTCATCCGCGTTGTAAGACATCACGTCCAACAACACCACCAAGGGGTCTTTATTGACAGCGTCCTCGAACTTGAGACCTGCCGCGGAGCCACCCAGTCTGCTCTTTACTGCCTCAAGCTCCGCTTTGTCGACGCAGCCCACGACAACCTTTTGATCCTTCGCCTTCCTTATCTTGTCCACCCGTATACGGGTCTCCTTGGCGTTTACGGTGGTCCTTATTCTTTCTATTATATTGCTGCTGGTGTCCTGCTCGTCTGTCGATGTGACGATGATTGAATGCATGGCCTGTCTTGCCCCCGCGGTCGTTTCCGCGTATGTGGTGCGCGTTGAGCAGTTTGTGGAGGGAGGTAGTGGGGCGAGAGACTTTCCTCTATCTAAACATGCAATTTGTTCGGAGAGTGTGCGTGTATAGAGCGCACACTCTTCTAACTTCCCTCTCGTCTGTCCCATTTCCTCTTTTAGCTCCTCCATCGCCGTTCTGCTTGAGTCGTCTTTATATTTGCTGCTCAGACAGAGAGTGGCCAACTCCTTCACCACTTGCAGCATGGTCCCCAGATTACGTTCTATTTCCGATTTTATTTCCTTTTTCAGGTTTCCAGATTTTTTAAGTTCATTACATGTGTCCTTGTAACTAGTTTCGGCCCGGCTGGATAGCTCTTCTATTGCGTCCACCAGGCGCCCCTCTGTGGGCGGACACTGCGATGTAGAGGGTGTAGGCAGAGTGTGCCGATTTCTTTTATTACTGCCGACCGGCGTTACTGTGTACGTACAGTTACCTCTCGCGGTGGCAATGGTCTCGCTGCGGGGGGGTGAGGAGAAGTGTAAAGGTGATGTTTGGATCACGGGTTTTTTAATTGACTTTTTGGGTGCATTAGTGAGCATTGCGTCCATTGTAAATAGTGTTTTAGTTCAATAAATTAAGATAATGTGGTGATTAAAATGTTTGTGTTTTTGTAAATAATGTGTATAATTTTTATAAAATATTGAATAATTGTTTAAAACCTAGCCTATTTAACTAATAAATGATAATAAGTAATAAAAAGAATAGATGAAATTTTTGGCTTTTAGTTTTTGTGCCGCGATTCGGACCTCCGATCGGCGCCACCTAGCGTCGGATAGGGTGATCTACGTGTCACTACCTAGCCCTGACTCGCTTCAGTGTCGCGGTTCAGAAGTCTAAACAGCGCCCTCCTGTGTCAAGTATGACAATACTGTCAAACGTATTACTTACAACAAATATTATAATTGTAAATATAGAACAAAAACACGAATACACAATAACCACACAGACAATAAATTAAAAGAGAAAATAATTATAAACTTACTAGCAAACCGGGGTAATAGCAATAATCCTTATGTTATAAATATTAGACCTCAATAGAGGTATCTATGTTAGTTCCCCAATAAGGGAAGTCACTGTAACAATATGAACAATTACAATAGGCGCTAGAATAACAAATCGGATGAAAGGAGATGTTCAAAAGTGGTACTATATTCTGTACAGCCGTAATTTATGTTTCATTTGAAAGCATATTTTGTAATCTACTTGAAATTTTAAGATTTATATTTTTTTGTCCCTCCATATTTTGGAAAATCGATGAAGTATGTTCGGGATAATTAGAACGTCGATGGAAAGCAATGTTTGTTTTCTAACAGGTACATACGTCCTTTTCACGAATTATGAACTTAACTGAGGTCCATCTTTATTATTATTATGTTTTTAATACGTAATTATTATATAATTATAATGTTCTAAATAATAATATGAATTGTAAACCAAAATCATGAAGAAACGAAACGACATAGATCCTAGTTTGATAATAGTAACTGTCAATGACAACTGTCAATCAATCAAAGTCGATTGTCAATATTGATGGGTTTATTTATTGGTTTGGTTTCTGCGAAGTGCATTTAATGCTAAACATTAAGATAGTAATTCAATTTTTTTATTACAACACACTAATAAGTAATTGAACATGCGAATCAGTGCAAAATATTGGTGGACTACATTATTAAAACCAGTAATTACGACCAGGATGACCAGGATCTGCTTCACAGTTTCCTCGAGAATCGCAGGCCCGAACCGCCGATTGCTCGTAACTCGCTCTAGCCTGGATATCACACAACCTGGATTCTCTTTCTGCATAATTTGGAATGAAGACTATAATGATGACTAATATGTAATAATGTCTTAGGATTTTAAGCTCATCATATAGGTTATAGAACAATAGTATTTTATTATCAAACCCATTGTATATTATGAAAGCCATTTAAACAAACAGCCAAGAAAATAGATTTTGTAGGCATCACGTTTTAATAATAGAAAGCTGATATCATACATAAATAAAATGTGTGCAATTACATGGAGAATAGGCAATAATAAAAGACTTTATGAAAAGTTACATTTTATTCAACTTCGTTTTCCACATCTTCTCTCACACAAATGCCATCTAAAAATCTTGCTGGTGGTAGAATATTATTGTGATGCCGAGCCCATCCTAAATACCATATAATGGTCATTATATGTGCACAGCTCCCTACTGTACGCATACCTACTATACAATTACAGTAATATTGAGTAATTCGTTGACTCCAATCATTGATGTCAGCATCTAAATCCAACAATATATATGTATAATACACTTTGCTACCTTGATGACGTGACTTTATTCTTCCCCTTAACAACAATGTATTTTCTGAATGTCTATGTAGATTGGAGTCAACTTCTATTTTGAATGTTCCATTTTCTCGGATGTGTTCCCCATAATAAGATCGGGCTTGTTTTATTTGATATATGCCTAGTGCAAATAAAATAATATCGCTCATTTCCATCATAGGGAACACATCCAGTTGAGGGAGCTGGCCATCTATCGATACAAAACTGGCCCGTTGTCTATTAACATTTTGTTCTATAACATAAGTGGCCAATGTGTTACGAACATTAAATCTTTCCAGTGCTCTGTTTAAAATGGCCTGGGCATCAAGGCGGTCGGTTATAACGGGATGGAAACAGTTAAGTATAGCTGCAGCAACTCTAAAATCAGCCATTAAATGTTTTGATGCTAAATTAAAATAGTCTCCCCTGAATAACTTAAAATCCCGTTTAAACCTACCATTTACAACTTCTACCACCCAGCGACATAATGTTACCCATCTCGATTTGTTGGCCTTTATAGTAGACAACTGTTTTTCACCTGCTTCCATGCTCTCAGGTTTATGTACATGGAATCTTAAAGAATTTAAAAAACTGATTGAGTCACGGAAGCCACGATCCAAAATGAAAATATCATTTTGCCGGAAATAAGACCTTTCATTTGAATTTTCATCTTGAAATATATCTTTTATAATATCAGAATCGGACTTAGTCGCAGCATAAGGTCCATATGCATCAATTATGTGGCCATCACATGCTACTATCAAGAAAGGTTTTATTAAGTTTCTGAATTTATGCAAACTATAACTTTTTTTTTGAAACAAATAATTAGATGACTTCTGTAAGTAAATATAGGTACCATCGCAGATCACTATGGGATTATTAGCTTCAGTCCCAAATAGTCCTTGAGGTATTAAAAGATTACGAGCACTGTGTTGCTCCCTGGTTATATGGCCAATACCTAAATGTATGGGTACATAAAAATCAGTTAAACATGCCCTTGCCTTTTTTATATAATTAGAAACAGTGACCTTAGAAGTTAAAAACAGAGTGGCCATTCGTGCTAATGATTCTCCTGTTCTAAGTTTCACCAAATACATACCCAGAGCAGTTTTAGCTTTTTTACAAACAGTCCCCATAGGAATGCTATTAAACAGTATTAAAAACTTTGCAACAGTCAGACCTGTCCAATAATGACATAAGCCATCTGAAAGATTCTCTATATTTTCGAAATTGAGAACACAACCAGCTGGCATTGTATGTAATAAATTCAACATATTTTCTAAATGAATAGCGTTGAAAGTGGAAGAGAACTCATGTTCATTTAGAATGTCCCAGTTAAATAACATGGAATGCTCTTGACAAACTCTAGCACTTTGAGTAACATATATTTTTTGCTGAGATAGGATTGATCTTTTAATATAGTTTGGCACTCGTAGGCGCTCTGTATTCATACAGCCTGGCACAAAACAATGATTTGGTGTATCCAGAGTGCGAGTGAAATTGTGTAAGGTTATAGTTTCCCTTGCTCTCGCTGAACCTTGACTGTTAGGCAACTGATCAGTCCAAGAATTTGTTTCAGAGCTCGGGATAGTCACCGAGCTTGAAGGACGTGTTGAATCCAAAGTGGATTCATTGAGTTCGTGGGTATCAACTAGGACCTCTAATACAGCAGGTTCTGCAGTTGTACCATGTTCCAATGGCAGAGGCTGGGGTGCATTTCGATGAGCTCTCATCCAACAAGCATAACATACCCAAGCTTCATTTGGAATCTGAAAATTGCAATATTATAATTATAAATATAAACAGATGTAATTAGAAAAATATAAAATTATCATGATTAAAGCTATTTTAGTAATTTTTGTTTCCTACTCTATACAGTTTATGGCAATTCAATCATTTATTACCTGCCGTGGAAATATTTGATTTTCTAAATAGTTTCTTTCCACACAATTTTCGGGCAGTCTGTGCCGACGTCTCCCTGTACGGCTTGATAGAGAAATGCCACAAGATATGCATACACAGGCATGTCCTAGTTGTTTGTTTGATGTACAATGAGGATCTGCAATGCGGTTGTTGGCTTCTTGAATTACCAGATTCACACACTCTGGGCACAACTGATCATTATCAGAAATCTGAAACAATAAAACATGTGATCTATATTACATACTTAAAAGGCTTAATAATAATCTTAATACTTATAGATTGTTGTAACTTATAATGAGGAAACATAAAAACAAAAAAAAACTATACCTCACGGCCACACCATTCTTCAATTATTGCGACAAAGTCTTCACTGAAGTCCACAGCATGGTATTCATTCCTCTGGTGGTTAGGTCGTAGAATAATATGGCAATTAATACATACAGCCATTGTAATTGTAAGGTTGGTATCTAGAAATTGAAATATAACAAATCAGGACAAGAAGCAAGTGCAATGTATTTATTGTAACTAACTTATCACGATTAATTTATTATGAGCAAATCCTTACATGTACTACATTCATACATGAATTTACTTGATATGTATACCCAGAATACACCTATTTGTTTGTTAGTGAAGGAAGACTTGTTTGGCTGCATGAGAGCTTAAAGTAAATCAAAGCAATTATACTAATATGATGAAATATGCAAACAAATATTAATCTTCTAAAATAGATAGCTACATTATAGGTACATGTCGTTGTTACATACCTTTTCTTTCCAAAAGATTTTGATAGAACAAATCGGGAGGTCCAGTAAGCAAGCGCCAGGTCGTCGTATAGAGAGATAAGGTCGGAGTCCGGTAGGCAAGCGCCAGGTTGTCGTATAGAGAGATAAGGTCGGAGTCCGGTAGGCAAGCAGAGGTTGTTATAAAAGGATTGATCACGGCGGTAGCGCGGCGACGGCGGCGTAAAAACACAGAGCACAACGAAATTACGAACAGCGCGGAACGGAGTCGGAAAGTCGTCTGAATTATTTTTAAATGAAATCAAAACCAAAACAAAATGTCAACGATAATTCATCACTCAATGTCACTATTAATTACAGTCAGTAGTGTCAGTGTCAGGTTAGAGTTGCCAGAAGTTTAAGGTGCCCAGTGTGGCAAGCTTTTTATCTATCTACTGAAATTCAAACACAAATAAAAAAACAAGGGTGGAACTTTTTTTTATTTTCATAACTTTGTCACAATCGGAATAATTTTCGCTTTCTCCACATCCAAGTTTTGTTTATGTACAAATTTAGTACCAGCCCCCATACATTTCGTGAACATCTCCTTTCAACTGTTTATGTTTATGCCGCGATTTAAGACTCCTGAAAAGCGCCACCTAGCGTCGGATGGTGTGATTTACGTGTCAACTACCTAGCCTTACAACAAATAAATATTGTAATTGTTATTAAGGCACAAATCGCGAACACAATAACTACACAGGCAATAACTTAAAAAGAAAATAAATATAAACTTACTTACTAGCAAACCGGGGCAATAGCCCTCGGTTATGTCCTTACTTTATAAATATTAGATCTCAAAAGAGGTATCTAAGTTAGTTTCCCCAATAAGAGAAAGTCACAATTACAATATAGACAATTAAATAGGCGCTAATGAAATAAAATAAAGCAAGTATGTAAAGCAAGTATGTTAATATCTGTGCAATAGCCTCAGACTTGTCTATAAGTGTGAATAACAAAAATGTTTACTATCAATTTGTTCGGCTGTAGTTCTTCAGCGCCATCTACTTACAAATTCATATAAAACTTAAGCTAGTTGCACTCGATTGCATAAAATATATGTTTATTTGCAGTTATTTGAGTAATTTAAATTTGTTTTAGATAGAGATTTAACTGAGGTTTATTAATAATTAAGAAGATTTTGAGAATTTAAGTAAATGTAAGTACAATTTCGATTACAAAATTATGGGAACGCTGAGGAGATTGGAAAATTTTGCTAAAAACTTAGAAATCTTAAAAATTACTTATCGTAGGGTTAAAAACGTTACTGTATTATGTTCCTCTTCGTTCGGCGATCCTCCTTGTGCTGCTCACGTCCCACCTTCCTCGATAGGAAGTGGGTGGAAATCGCCGATAGACTTTTGAACTCGAGGAACCAAAACCGCAAATGTCTTGGTTTTTCTTTTTTCCGTAAGGGTTTCCAAAATTTTCCACTTTCGGGTTTCCTTTGCTTATAAATCCCACTCAAATTTGTATGAAACTTTTTCCGAGAACTTTTATTAACGAAGTTAACGAAGTA
Organism: Carterocephalus palaemon; assembly: GCA_944567765.1. Taxonomy (NCBI): domain Eukaryota; kingdom Metazoa; phylum Arthropoda; class Insecta; order Lepidoptera; family Hesperiidae; genus Carterocephalus; species Carterocephalus palaemon. Next base: position 6,788,562 of record OX155645.1, read on the forward strand.
AACAACTTCCGTTTTCCCTTAATAACTTCGTTGTTTTAAGTCAGATTTCAGGCAGACTCGGTGAGAAGTTGGGGGGTCAGGTGACTCTTCTAGTTGTAGAATAAAAAGATTAGGTCGCAGATTTAAATTCCGGGCGCGAGTCGAAAAACTGTTTTTTCAACGACCCCGGCTCCTGTTTTTCCTCGATTGTACTTCTAGTAGTCACGAAAGTATCCTGTATTATGTCTCACTTTATGCACTGTCACATTACGCACAATTTCATGTAAGAACCATGTTTCTAGCTTGATTTTTGACGAAGTTACAAATTTTTAAGAGCGGAACAGGGCGAAAACGTGCCTCTCCTCGCTTAGGTTAGGTTAGGTTAGGTTAGTAAGGTTAGGTTAGGTTAGGTTAGGTTAGCTTATTTTTGGGGAAAATTTGTAAAACTAGGAAAATTTAAAGTTTTTGGTGCCGAAAGTGGGGGCGACGATACTACTTAAACAACAACAGTGAAGGGACGGCGGTATGCATGCTGATACGAAAAATAAAGATGTCTAAAATTTTAAAGTTAGGTTAGGTTAGCTAATTTTTGGGGAAAATTTGGAAAACTAGGAAAATTTAAAGGTTTTGGTGCCGAAAGTGGGGGCGACGATACTACTATAACAACAACAGTGAAGGGACGGCGGTATGCATGCTGATATGAAAAATAAAGATGTCTAAAATTTTAGTTAGGTTAGGTAAGTTTAGGTTAGGTTAGGTTAGGTTAGGTTAGCTTATTTTTGGGGAAAATTTGGAAAACTAGGAAAATTTAAAGTTTTTGGTTCCGAAAGTGGGGGCGACGATACTACTTAAACAACAACAGTGAAGGGACGGCGGTATGCATGCTGATACGAAAAATAAAGATGTCTAAAATTTTAGTTAGGTTAGGTTAGGTTAGCTTATTTTTGGGGAAAATTTGGAAAACTAGGAAAATTTAAAGTTTTTTGTGCTGAAAGTGGGGGCGACGATACTACTTAAACAACAACAGTGAAGGGACGGCGGTATGCATGCTGATACGAAAAATAAAGATGTCTAAAATTTTAGTTAGGTTAGGTTAGGTTAGCTAATTTTTGGGGTAAATTTGGAAAACTAAGAAAATTTAAAGTTTTTGGTGCCGAAAGTGGGGGCGACGATACTACTTAATCAACAACAGTGAAGGGACGGCGGTATGCATGCTGATACGAAAAATAAAGATGTCTAAAATTTTAAAGTTAGGTTAGGTTAGGTTAGCTAATTTTTGGGGAAAATTTGGAAAACTAGGAAAATTTAAAGTTTTTGGTGCCGAAAGTGGGGGCGACGATACGGTTAGGTTAGGTTAGCTTATTTTTGGGGAAAATTTGGAAAACTCTAGGAAAATTTAAAGTTTTTGGTGCCGAAAGTGGGGGCGACGATACTACATAAACAACAACAGTGAAGGGACGGCGGTATGCATGCTGATACGAAAAATAAAGATGTCTTAAATTTTAAAGTTAGGTTAGGTTAGGTTAGGTTAGGTTAGCTCATTTTTGGGGTAAATTGGGAAAACTAGGAAAATTTAAAGTTTTTGGTGCCGAAAGTGGGGGCGACGATACTACTTAAACAACAACAGTGAAGGGACGGCAGTATGCATGCTGATATGAAAAATAAAGATGTCTAAAATTTTAAAGTTAGGTTAGGTTAGCTAATTTTTGGGGAAAATTTGGAAAACTAGGAAAATTTAAAGTTTTTGGTGCCGAAAGTGGGGGCGACGATACTACTTAATCAACAACAGTGAAGGGACGGCGGTATGCATGCTGATACGTCAAAAAGATGTCTAAAATTTTAGTTAGGTTAGGTTAGGTTAGGTTAGCTTAATTTTGGGGAAAATTTGGAAAACTCTAGGAAAATTTAAAGTTTTTGGTGCCGAAAGTGGGGGCGACGATACTACTTAAACAACAACAGTGAAGGGACGGCGGTATGCATGCTGATACGAAAAATAAAGATGTCTAAAATTTTAGTTAGGTTAGGTTAGGTTAGGTTAGGTTAGCTTATTTTTGGGGAAAATTTGGAAAACTAGGAAAATTTAAAGTTTTTGGTGCCGAAAGTGGGGGCGACGATACTACTTAAACAACAACAGTGAAGAGACGGCGGTATGCATGCTGATACGAAAAATAAAGATGTCTAAAATTTTAAAGTTAGGTTAGGTTAGGTTAGCTAATTTTTGGGGAAAATTTGGAAAACTAAGAAAATTTAAAGATTTTGGTGCCGAAAGTGGGGGCGACGATACTACTATAACAACAACAGTGAAGGGACGGCGGTATGCATGCTGATATGAAAAATAAAGATATTGTCTAAAATTTTAATTAGGTTAGGTTAGGTTAGCTAATTTTTGGGGAAAATTTGGAAAACTAGGAAAATTTAAAGTTTTTGGTGCCGAAAGTGGGGGCGACGATACTACTTAATCAACAACAGTGAAGGGACGGCGGTATGCATGCTGATACGAAAAATAAAGATGTCTTAAATTTTAAAGTTAGGTTAGGTTAGGTTAGGTTAGCTAATTTTTGGGGTAAATTTGGAAAACTAGGAAAATTTAAAGTTTTTGGTGCCGAAAGTGGGGGCGACGATACTACTTAAATAACAACAGTGAAGGGACGGCGGTATGCATGCTGATACGAAAAATAAAGATGTCTAAAATTTTAAAGTTAGGTTAGGTTAGGTTAGCTAATTTTTGGGGAAAATTTGGAAAACTAGGAAAATTTAAAGTTTTTGGTGCCGAAAGTGGGGGCGACGATACTACTTAAACAACAACAGTGAAGGGACGGCGGTATGCATGCTGATACGAAAAATAAAGATGTCTAAAATTTTAGTTAGGTTAGGTTAGGTTAGCTAATTTTTGAGGTAAATTTGGAAAACTAGGAAAATTTAAAGTTTTTGGTGCCGAAAGTGGGGGCGACGATACTACTTAATCAACAACAGTGAAGGGACGGCGGTATGCATTCTGATACGAAAAATAAAGATGTCTTAAATTTTAAAGTTAGGTTAGGTTAGGTTAGGTTAGGTTAGGTTAGCTCATTTTGAAAGTGGGGGCGACGATACTACTTAAACAAAAACAGTGAGAGACGGCGGTATGCATGCTGATACGAAAAATAAAGATGTCTAAAATTTTAAAGTTAGGTTAGGTTAGGTTAGCTAATTTTTGGGGAAAATTTGGAAAACTAAGAAAATTTAAAGTTTTTGGTGCCGAAAGTGGGGGCGACGATACTACTTAAATAACAACAGTGAAGGGACGGCGGTATGCATGCTGATACGAAAAATAAAGATGTCTAAAATTTTAAAGTTAGGTTAGGTTAGCTAATTTTTGGGGAAAATTTGGAAAACTAGGAAAATTTAAAGTTTTTGGTGCCGAAAGTGGGGGCGACGATACTACTTAAACAACAACAGTGAAGGGACGGCGGTATGCATGCTGATACGAAAAATAAAGATGTCTAAAATTTTAGTTAGGTTAGGTTAGGTTAGGTTAGCTAATTTTTGGGGTAAATTTGGAAAACTAAGAAAATTTAAAGTTTTTGGTGCCGAAAGTGGGGGCGACGATACTACTTAATCAACAACAGTGAAGGGACGGCGGTATGCATGCTGATACGAAAAATAAAGATGTCTAAAATTTTAAAGTTAGGTTAGGTTAGGTTAGCTAATTTTTGGGGAAAATTTGGAAAACTAAGAAAATTTAAAGGTTTTGGTGCCGAAAGTGGGGGCGACGATACTACTATAACAACAACAGTGAAGGGACGGCGGTATGCATGCTGATATGAAAAATAAAGATATTGTCTAAAATTTTAGTTAGGTTAGGTTAGGTTAGCTAATTTTTGGGGAAAATTTGGAAAACTAGGAAAATTTAAAGTTTTTGGTGCCGAAAGTGGGGGCGACGATACTACTTAAACAACAACAGTGAAGGGACGGCGGTATGCATGCTGATACGAAAAATAAAGATGTCTTAAATTTTAGTTAGGTTAGGTTAGGTTAGGTTAGCTAATTTTTGGGGTAAATTTGGAAAACTAAGAAAATTTAAAGTTTTTGGTGCCGAAAGTGGGGGCGACGATACTACTTAATCAACAACAGTGAAGGGACGGCGGTATGCATGCTGATATGAAAAATAAAGATGTCTAAAATTTTAAAGTTAGGTTAGGTTAGGTTAGCTAATTTTTGGGGAAAATTTGGAAAACTAGGAAAATTTAAAGTTTTTGGTGCCGAAAGTGGGGGCGACGATACTACTTAAATAACAACAGTGAAGGGACGGCGGTATGCATGCTGATACGAAAAATAAAGATGTCTAAAATTTTAAAGTTAGGTTAGGTTAGCTAATTTTTGGGGAAAATTTGGAAAACTAGGAAAATTTAAAGTTTTTGGTGCCGAAAGTGGGGACGACGATACTACTTAAACAACAACAGTGAAGGGACGGCGGTATGCATGCTGATACGAAAAATAAAGATGTCTAAAATTTTAGTTAGGTTAGGTTAGGTTAGGTTAGCTAATTTTTGGGGTAAATTTGGAAAACTAAGAAAATTTAAAGTTTTTGGTGCCGAAAGTGGGGGCGACGATACTACTTAATCAACAACAGTGAAGGGACGGCGGTATGCATGCTGATACGAAAAATAAAGATGTCTAAAATTTTAAAGTTAGGTTAGGTTAGCTAATTTTTGGGGAAAATTTGGAAAACTAGGAAAATTTAAAGTTTTTGGTGCCGAAAGTGGGGGCGACGATACTACTTAAACAACAACAGTGAAGGGACGGCGGTATGCATGCTGATATGAAAAATAAAGATATTGTCTAAAATTTTAGTTAGGTTAGGTTAGGTTAGCTAATTTTTGGGGAAAATTTGGAAAACTAGGAAAATTTAAAGTTTTTGGTGCCGAAAGTGGGGGCGACGATACTACTTAATCAACAACAGTGAAGGGACGGCGGTATGCATGCTGATACGAAAAATAAAGATGTCTTAAATTTTAAAGTTAGGTTAGGTTAGGTTAGGTTAGGTTAGCTAATTTTTGGAGTAAATTTGGAAAACTAGGAAAATTTAAAGTTTTTGGTGCCGAAAGTGGGGGCGACGATACTACTTAATCAACAACAGTGAAGGGACGGCGGTATGCATGCTGATACGAAAAATAAAGATGTCTAAAATTTTAAAGTTAGGTTAGGTTAGGTTAGGTTAGGTTAGCTAATTTTTGGGGAAAATTTGGAAAACTAGGAAAATTTAAAGGTTTTGGTGCCGAAAGTGGGGGCGACGATACTACTATAACAACAACAGTGAAGGGACGGCGGTATGCATGCTGATATGAAAAATAAAGATGTCTAAAATTTTAGTTAGCTTAGGTTAGGTAAGTTTAGGTTAGGTTAGGTTAGGTTAGGTTAGGTTAGGTTAGCTTATTTTTGGGGAAAATTTGGAAAACTAGGAAAATTTAAAGATTTTGGTTCCGAAAGTGGGGGCGACGATACTACTTAAACAACAACAGTGAAGGGACGGCGGTATGCATGCTGATACGAAAAATAAAGATGTCTAAAATTTTAGTTAGGTTAGGTTAGGTTAGCTTATTTTTGGGGAAAATTTGGAAAACTAGGAAAATTTAAAGTTTTTTGTGCTGAAAGTGGGGGCGACGATACTACTTAAACAACAACAGTGAAGGGACGGCGGTATGCATGCTGATACGAAAAATAAAGATGTCTAAAATTTTAGTTAGGTTAGGTTAGGTTAGCTAATTTTTGGGGTAAATTTGGAAAACTAAGAAAATTTAAAGTTTTTGGTGCCGAAAGTGGGGGCGACGATACTACTTAATCAACAACAGTGAAGGGACGGCGGTATGCATGCTGATACGAAAAATAAAGATGTCTAAAATTTTAGTTAGGTTAGGTTAGGTTAGGTTAGCTAATTTTTGGGGAAAATTTGGAAAACTAGGAAAATTTAAAGTTTTTGGTGCCGAAAGTGGGGGCGATGATACGGTTAGGTTAGGTTAGCTAATTTTTGGGGTAAATTTGGAAAACTAAGAAAATTTAAAGTTTTTGGTGCCGAAAGTGGGGGCGGCGATACTACTATAACAACAACAGTGAAGGGACGGCGGTATGCATGCTGATACGAAAAATAAAGATGTCTTAAATTTAAAGTTAGGTTAGGTTAGGTTAGGTTAGGTTAGCTCATTTTTGGGGTAAATTGGGAAAACTAGGAAAATTTAAAGTTTTTGGTGCCGAAAGTGGGGGCGACGATACTACTTAAACAACAACAGTGAAGGGACGGCAGTATGCATGCTGATATGAAAAATAAAGATGTCTAAAATTTTAAAGTTAGGTTAGGTTAGGTTAGCTAATTTTTGGGGAAAATTTGGAAAACTAGGAAAATTTAAAGTTTTTGGTGCCGAAAGTGGGGGCGACGATACTACTTAATCAACAACAGTGAAGGGACGGCGGTATGCATGCTGATACGTCAAAAAGATGTCTAAAATTTTAGTTAGGTTAGGTTAGGTTAGGTTAGCTTAATTTTGGGGAAAATTTGGAAAACTCTAGGAAAATTTAAAGTTTTTGGTGCCGAAAGTGGGGGCGACGATACTACTTAAACAACAACAGTGAAGAGACGGCGGTATGCATGCTGATACGAAAAATAAAGATGTCTAAAATTTTAGTTAGGTTAGGTTAGGTTAGCTAATTTTTGGGGAAAATTTGGAAAACTAAGAAAATTTAAAGGTTTTGGTGCCGAAAGTGGGGGCGACGATACTACTATAACAACAACAGTGAAGGGACGGCGGTATGCATGCTGATATGAAAAATAAAGATATTGTCTAAAATTTTAGTTAGGTTAGGTTAGGTTAGCTAATTTTTGGGGAAAATTTGGAAAACTAGGAAAATTTAAAGTTTTTGGTGCCGAAAGTGGGGGCGACGATACTACTTAATCAACAACAGTGAAGGGACGGCGGTATGCATGCTGATACGAAAAATAAAGATGTCTTAAATTTTAAAGTTAGGTTAGGTTAGGTTAGGTTAGCTAATTTTTGGGGTAAATTTGGAAAACTAGGAAAATTTAAAGTTTTTGGTGCCGAAAGTGGGGGCGACGATACTACTTAAATAACAACAGTGAAGGGACGGCGGTATGCATGCTGATACGAAAAATAAAGATGTCTAAAATTTTAAAGTTAGGTTAGGTTAGGTTAGCTAATTTTTGGGGAAAATTTGGAAAACTAGGAAAATTTAAAGTTTTTGGTGCCGAAAGTGGGGGCGACGATACTACTTAATCAACAACAGTGAAGGGACGGCGGTATGCATGCTGATACGAAAAATAAAGATGTCTTAAATTTTAAAGTTAGGTTAGGTTAGGTTAGGTTAGGTTAGGTTAGCTCATTTTGAAAGTGGGGGCGACGATACTACTTAAACAACAACAGTGAGAGACGGCGGTATGCATGCTGATACGAAAAATAAAGATGTCTAAAATTTTAAAGTTAGGTTAGGTTAGGTTAGCTAATTTTTGGGGAAAATTTGGAAAACTAAGAAAATTTAAAGGTTTTGGTGCCGAAAGTGGGGGCGACGATACTAGGTACTATAACAACAACAGTGAAGGGACGGCGGTATGCATGCTGATATGAAAAATAAAGATATTGTCTAAAATTTTAGTTAGGTTAGGTTAGGTTAGCTAATTTTTGGGGAAAATTTGGAAAACTAGGAAAATTTAAAGTTTTTGGTGCCGAAAGTGGGGGCGACGATACTACTTAAACAACAACAGTGAAGGGACGGCGGTATGCATGCTGATACGAAAAATAAAGATGTCTAAAATTTTAAAGTTAGGTTAGGTTAGGTTAGCTAATTTTTGGGGTAAATTTGGAAAACTAGGAAAATTTAAAGTTTTTGGTGCCGAAAGTGGGGGCGACGATACTACTTAAATAACAACAGTGAAGGGACGGCGGTATGCATGCTGATACGAAAAATAAAGATGTCTAAAATTTTAAAGTTAGGTTAGGTTAGCTAATTTTTGGGGAAAATTTGGAAAACTAGGAAAATTTAAAGTTTTTGGTGCCGAAAGTGGGGGCGACGATACTACTTAAACAACAACAGTGAAGGGACGGCGGTATGCATGCTGATACGAAAAATAAAGATGTCTAAAATTTTAGTTAGGTTAGGTTAGGTTAGGTTAGCTAATTTTTGGGGTAAATTTGGAAAACTAGGAAAATTTAAAGTTTTTGGTGCCGAAAGTGGGGGCGACGATACTACTTAAATAACAACAGTGAAGGGACGGCGGTATGCATGCTGATACGAAAAATAAAGATGTCTAAAATTTTAAAGTTAGGTTAGGTTAGGTTAGCTAATTTTTGGGGAAAATTTGGAAAACTAGGAAAATTTAAAGTTTTTGGTGCCGAAAGTGGGGGCGACGATACTACTTAATCAACAACAGTGAAGGGACGGCGGTATGCATGCTGATACGAAAAATAAAGATGTCTTAAATTTTAAAGTTAGGTTAGGTTAGGTTAGGTTAGGTTAGGTTAGCTCATTTTGAAAGTGGGGGCGACGATACTACTTAAACAACAACAGTGAGAGACGGCGGTATGCATGCTGATACGAAAAATAAAGATGTCTAAAATTTTAAAGTTAGGTTAGGTTAGGTTAGCTAATTTTTGGGGAAAATTTGGAAAACTAAGAAAATTTAAAGGTTTTGGTGCCGAAAGTGGGGGCGACGATACTAGGTACTATAACAACAACAGTGAAGGGACGGCGGTATGCATGCTGATATGAAAAATAAAGATATTGTCTAAAATTTTAGTTAGGTTAGGTTAGGTTAGCTAATTTTTGGGGAAAATTTGGAAAACTAGGAAAATTTAAAGTTTTTGGTGCCGAAAGTGGGGGCGACGATACTACTTAAACAACAACAGTGAAGGGACGGCGGTATGCATGCTGATACGAAAAATAAAGATGTCTAAAATTTTAAAGTTAGGTTAGGTTAGGTTAGCTAATTTTTGGGGTAAATTTGGAAAACTAGGAAAATTTAAAGTTTTTGGTGCCGAAAGTGGGGGCGACGATACTACTTAAATAACAACAGTGAAGGGACGGCGGTATGCATGCTGATACGAAAAATAAAGATGTCTAAAATTTTAAAGTTAGGTTAGGTTAGCTAATTTTTGGGGAAAATTTGGAAAACTAGGAAAATTTAAAGTTTTTGGTGCCGAAAGTGGGGGCGACGATACTACTTAAACAACAACAGTGAAGGGACGGCGGTATGCATGCTGATACGAAAAATAAAGATGTCTAAAATTTTAGTTAGGTTAGGTTAGGTTAGGTTAGCTAATTTTTGGGGTAAATTTGGAAAACTAAGAAAATTTAAAGTTTTTGGTACCGACGATACTACTTAATCAACAACAGTGAAGGGACGGCGGTATGCATGCTGATACGAAAAATAAAGATGTCTAAAATTTTAAAGTTAGGTTAGGTTAGGTTAGCTAATTTTTGGGGAAAATTTGGAAAACTAGGAAAATTTAAAGTTTTTGGTGCCGAAAGTGGGGGCGACGATACGGTTAGGTTAGGTTAGCTTATTTTTGGGGAAAATTTGGAAAACTCTAGGAAAATTTAAAGTTTTTGGTACCGAAAGTGGGGGCGACGATACTACTTAAACAACAACAGTGAAGGGACGGCGGTATGCATGCTGATACGAAAAATAAAGATGTCTAAAATTTTAGTTAGGTTAGGTTAGGTTAGGTTAGGTTAGCTTATTTTTGGGGAAAATTTGGAAAACTAGGAAAATTTAAAGTTTTTGGTGCCGAAAGTGGGGGCGACGATACTACTTAAACAACAACAGTGAAGGGACGGCGGTATGCATGCTGATACGAAAAATAAAGATGTCTAAAATTTTAAAGTTAGGTTAGGTTAGCTAATTTTTGGGGAAAATTTGGAAAACTAGGAAAATTTAAAGGTTTTGGTGCCGAAAGTGGGGGCGACGATACTACTATAACAACAACAGTGAAGGGACGGCGGTATGCATGCTGATATGAAAAATAAAGATGTCTAAAATTTTAGTTAGGTTAGGTTAGGTTAGTTTAGGTTAGGTTAGGTTAGGTTAGGTTAGCTTATTTTTGTTTTGATAGCCCAGGTAGCCCTGGGGCTGTATAGGGGCGGCGCTGGGCTATCATCGCGTGCCCGACTACCTGCGTCGTCTCCTCTTCGACTACTTCTCCGAGAGGGAAGTGGTGTACCCGACGCGCGACGGGTGGGGCCGCCGGGTCATGACGTGCGGTGTTCCACAGGGATCGGTTCTCGGGCCACTCCTGTGGAACATCGGCTACGACTGGTTGCTGCGGGGCGCCAATCTGCGGGGGGTCGACGTAACGTGTTACGCCGACGACACCCTCGTCACGTCCTGCGGCGCCACGTACCACGACGCGGCCCTGTTGGCGACGGCCGGAGTGGCCCAAGTGGTGGCCCGAATCCGCCGGCTGGGGCTGGAGGTGGCGCTGGAAAAGTCAGAGGCTCTGTGTTTCCGCGGAGCCCGACGCGCCCCTCCCGCAGGATCCCGACTGGTGGTCGGCGGCGTCTCCATCGCTGTCGAATCGACGATGCGGTACCTGGGCGTCGTCCTCGACAGCCGCTGGAACTTCCGGGAGCACTTCCGGCGGTTGGTTGTTGCGAGCGGCCGGAGCTCTGAGCTGGCTGCTGCCGAACCTGGGTGGGCCGACAGTCGCATGCCGGCGGTTGTACGCCGGGGTGGTGCGGTCGATGGCCCTCTACGGGGCCCCGATCTGGGCGGACACCCTGAGCGCCCAAAATAGGACTCTCCTGCGCCAAGCGCAACGGGTCATGGCGATCAGGGTGGTAAGAGGATACCGCACCATCTCGTGCGAGGCGGCGTGCGTCCTGGCCGGGACCCCACCGTGGGACCTGGACGCGGAGGTGCTCTCGGCGGTGTACTGGCGCCGCAGCGCAGCAGCACGAGCCAATGAGGTAGAGCCAGAGCCGGAGGAGGCCGGGCGGCAGAGGCAACTCGACCGCCAGGTCCTCCTCCGGAAATGGAAGGACAGGCTGGCGGAGCCGACCGCCGGCAGAAGGACGGTGGAGGCGATTCGGCCCGTCCTAGAAAGGTGGGTCGATCGCCGACACGGGGCCCTCACCTTCCGCGCTGTGCAGGTCCTGACGGGGCACGGTTGCTTCGGCAGGTACCTGTGCAGGGTGGCGGGCCGGGAGCCGACCGGCGTGTGCCACGCTTGTGGGTGTCCAGAGGACACAGCGGAGCACACGCTGGCGGAATGCCCTGAGTGGGCGGAGCCGCGGGCGACGCTCGCGGCGGTGATTGGGGGCGATCTGTCGCTGCCGGGCGTCGTGAGAGCCATGGTCGGCAGCGACAGAGCGTGGAAGGCGGTGCTCCGATTTTGTGAGGCGGTCATGGCGCAGAAGGAGGCGGCGGAGCGGGTGAGGGAAGACGACCCTCTGTCCAACCCAATCCGCCGTAAAAGAGTGGGTCGGAGGCGCCTGGCGCATGAGCGCCGCCTTCCCCCATAAGGTGGGTCTCCGGGCGGTGGAACCGGGGGGTACCATCGCCCAGTGGAGGAGACCCCCGAGACGACTGGCGTGTCCCGTGTTCCGGCACGCCAGGTTGAATGGTGAGTGGCGCCACAGGTTGGCGCCCCACAAGATGGGCCCCGAGTCCCGGGCAACCGTCGGCGGAGCAGCGGAAGTGTGCGAAAGCGTTCCCGCAGCTCCGCCGGAAGACGGCGAGGAGGAACACCGCTGGTTTTTAGCCGGTAAGAGTCCGGCATAACCCGACAGCGCCCCCCCGCGCCTGTCGGATATCCATGAGGATTTTCCAGCGTTAAAAAAAAAAAAAAAAGGTTAGCTTATTTTTGGGGAAAATTTGGAAAACTAGGAAAATTTAAAGTTTTTGGTTCCGAAAGTGGGGGCGACGATACTACTTAAACAACAACAGTGAAGGGACGGCGGTATGCATGCTGATACGAAAAATAAAGATGTCTAAAATTTTAGTTAGGTTAGGTTAGGTTAGCTTATTTTTGGGGAAAATTTGGAAAACTAGGAAAATTTAAAGTTTTTTGTGCTGAAAGTGGGGGCGACGATACTACTTAAACAACAACAGTGAAGGGACGGCGGTATGTATGCTGATATGAAAAATAAAGATGTCTATAATTTTAAATTTAGGTTAGGTTATGTTAGCTAATTTTTGGGGAAAATTTGGAAAACTAGGAAAATTTAAAGTTTTTGGTGCCGAAAGTGGGGGCGACGATACTACTTAAACAACAACAGTGAAGGGACGGCGGTATGCATGCTGATACGAAAAATAAAGATGTCTAAAATTTTAAAGTTAGGTTAGGTTAGCTAATTTTTGGGGAAAATTTGGAAAACTAGGAAAATTTAAAGGTTTTGGTGCCGAAAGTGGGGGCGACGATACTAATATAACAACAACAGTGAAGGGACGGCGGTATGCATGCTGATATGAAAAATAAAGATGTCTAAAATTTTAGTTAGGTTAGGTTAGGTTAGTTTAGGTTAGGTTAGGTTAGGTTAGGTTAGCTTATTTTTGGGGAAAATTTGGAAAACTAGGAAAATTTAAAGTTTTTGGTTCCGAAAGTGGGAGCGACGATACTACTTAAACAACAACAGTGAAGGGACGGCGGTATGCATGCTGATACGAAAAATAAAGATGTCTAAAATTTTAGTTAGGTTAGGTTAGGTTATCTTATTTTTGGGGAAAATTTGGAAAACTAGGAAAATTTAAAGTTTTTTGTGCTGAAAGTGGGGGCGACGATACTACTTAAACAACAACAGTGAAGGGACGGCGGTATGTATGCTGATACGAAAAATAAAGATGTCTATAATTTTAAATTTAGGTTAGGTTAGGTTAGCTAATTTTTGGGGAAAATTTGGAAAACTAGGAAAATTTAAAGTTTTTGGTGCCGAAAGTGGGGGCGACGATACTACTTAATCAACAACAGTGAAGGGACGGCGGTATGCATGCTGTTACGAAAAATAAAGATGTCTAAAATTTTAGTTAGGTTAGGTAAGGTTAGGTTAGGTTAGGTTAGCTTATTTTTGGGGAAAATTTGGAAAACTAGGAAAATTTAAAGTTTTTGATGCCGAAAGTGGGGGCGACGATACTTCTTAAACAACAACAGTGAAGGGACGGCGGTATGCATGCTGATACGAAAAATAAAGATGTCTATAATTTTAAAGTTAGGTTAGGTTAGGTTAGGTTAGCTTATTTTTGGGGAAAATTTGGAAAACTAGGAAAATTTAAAGGTTTTGGTGCCGAAAGTGGGGGCGAAGATACTACTATAACAACAACAGTGAAGGGACGGCGGTATGCATGCTGATACGTAAAATAAAGATGTCTTAAATTTTAAAGTTAGGTTAGGTTAGCTCATTTTTGGGGTAAATTTGGAAAACTAGGAAAATTTAAAGTTTTTGGTGCCGAAAGTGGGGGCGACGATACTACTTAAACAACAACAGTGAAGGGACGGCGGCATGCATGCTGATACGAAAAATAAAGATGTCTAAAATTTTAAAGTTAGGTTAGGTTAGGTTAGCTAATTTTTGGGGAAAATTTGGAAAACTAGGAAAATTTAAAGTTTTTGGTGCCGAAAGTGGGGGCGACGATACTACTTAATCAACAACAGTGAAGGGACGGCGGTATGCATGCTGATACGTCAAAAAGATGTCTAAAATTTTAGTTAGGTTAGGTTAGGTAAGGTTAGCTTATTTTTGGGGAAAATTTGGAAAACTCTAGGAAAATTTAAAGTTTTTGGTGCCGAAAGTGGGGGCGACGATACTACTTAAACAACAACAGTGAAGGGACGGCGGTATGCATGTGTCAAATAACTAAATAGAGTATAATCTATATAAAGATAGATAAGCTGTAATAAAGATATTGTTAAATATTTAATAATAAAAGGTGATATCATTAAGTATAATTAAAGTTATCATTAAGTATGTGTTAAGTATGTTTAAATGGAATCACTGTCAAAAGCAATATGAAAACAATGTCAGGATGTTCATTTATGTATGTTGCTGCCAAATAAGCAATAATAGAATGATTTGTCAGGATGTAAGTTCATTTAAGTTAAAATCTACAATAATTAATTAGTTGTAGGTGATAAAAGAAAGCTATGATGATAGAAGTTTATTATCACAAGAGAATAAGTAGTCTTTTGTTATTCCGGACCAATTAGTATCGTATTAATGAAAGGCAGAATTCAGTTTGCGATTCATTTATTATTATTTCTTTATTTACCGCCGGTTCACAAAGTTGATGCTACCGAGAAGAACACGGCAAGAAACTCGGTAGTAACTCTTTTCAATATTTTCCACAAGATCAAGCATAATGACAATTAAATATTAAATAGTATAAGTAAATTACATAACAACATTTCCATTTGGTCAAGCATAATAACATTAATGACTTATCCAACAAAATGGTTTAAACAAATATACTTAACTTTATGGTGAGGTGCTCTCTTTACACTAAGTCGGACTGTAGTGCTGAGGTCTTCTCGGTGGGACGGTCGGGACTCGAATGATGTCTCGATAGACCACAGCTAGCCCTTTTATACCGAATGGCAATGTAGCTACCATATCAATTTACGCTACAAACAATACTTACAATATTTGCAAAATTAATACATTTATATCTAAGAAATTGTGGCTATGACATCTTATTTAATTACATTGTTTTATTGGTATTTAATAAACCACATAGTTACAGAATAACTTCCGTGAAACAGTTGTCAACACCAGAAAAGGGTCAAATGACATTTCTAATTTATATCGTTAAATAATACTTACAATACTTGCAAAATGATTGTAATTAAATACATTAACATCTAAGAAATTGTGACTATGAAATCTTATTTAATTACAGTGATATTTAATAACGACATACAAAACAACTTCCGTGAAACACTTGTTATCGCCATAAAAAGGGTCAAATGACATTTCTAATTTGTATCTACTTCAAAGATAAAACATTAGAATAACCTATTCTGTAAACATAAGCATATTAGGATATTTATCAGCTATTTGATTTTAGTTACATTGATTGTAATAAAATACAATACTTAGACAACCTGTCAATTCATTTGCGACATACTTAAAATAGTCAAATAGCATTCCCAATTTGTATTAACTATGAGCCTCGATCAATAATCCTATTGATCGCGGCTCTTCTGTCAAGTCGGACAATATTTACCTTATACATGACTAGTTACAACTAATACAATTTTCATTGTTACCGTCCTAGTGGACACGCCATAACAACGGCCAGTGCGTTGTTTCCATCCAGCCACCCTCACCTGCTGTACATGAAGTAAACTGGACACAAGGCAACTGACTATAGCAGTCTTTTTCTGTTTTTCTTTGTCAAAGTCAAGTCAGGGGTTTTTTTTTTTTTTTTTCTGTCAAGTCGGACAATATTTACCTTATACATAACTAGTTACAACTAATACAATTTTCATTGTTACCGTCCTAGTGGACACGCCATAACAACGGCCAGTGCGTTGTTTCCATCCAGCCACCCTCACCTGCTGTACATGAAGTAAACCGGACACAAGGCAACTGACTACAGCAGTCTTTTTCTTTGTCAAAGTCAAGTCAGGGGTTTTTTTTTTTTTTTTGTCAAGTCGGACAATATTTACCTTATAACTAGCTTTTCTTACAACTAATACAATTTTCATTGTTACCGTCCTAGTGGACATGTCATAACAATGGCCAGTGCGTTGTCTCCATCCAGCCACCCACACCTGCTGTACATGCAGTAAACCAGACACAAGGCCACTGACTACAGCAGTTTTCTTTCTTTGTCAAAGTCAAGTCAGGGGTTTTTTTTTTTTTTGTCAAGTCGGACAATATTTACCTTATAACTAGCTTTTCTTACAACTAATACAATTTTCATTGTTACCGTCCTAGTGGACATGCCATAACAATGGCCAGTGCGTTGTCTCCATCCAGCCACCCACACCTGCTGTACATGCAGTAAACCGGACACAAGGCCACTGACTACAGCAGTTTTCTTTCTTTGTCAAAGTCAAGTCAGGGTTCGATCAAGTCTTACAATTTTTGTACTTATAACTATTAATTATTAATTGTAAAAAAAATCAGAATCATATTTCGTAACAATAAATAACTGATATCCAACTATTCATCTCCACATCGAAAAAAAAAAAAAATCAAAATCATATTTCGTAACAATAAGTTACTGATATCCAGCTATTCGTGACCCGTTTTTTTTTTTTTTTAATTATTATTATTATTCTTTTTTATTATTATTATTATTATTATTTTTTTTTTTAATCACCAGATAATCTTAAGTATAATTTAATGGTAATATCGTTATACATCCTCATCTATTAATTCTCCTAACCATAATCTTAGTTTATCCTTGGCTACGGTTATATTTCTCAGATTTCCTATTCCTCTGAGGTAATATCTATCGTTAGGTAGTATAGCATTTATTACATACGGACCTTTAAATCTGGGGCTTAATTTGTTCTGACGCCTATGATCTTGGTATACGTAAACTGTATTTCCTATTTCAAAAATTTTGTTATCTCGCCTAACTGAATCAAATTGAGTTTTAAACTTATTTGCCTGGGAACAAAGACGCTGATAAGCTTTTTGGCGATCTCTATTTACATTAATATTGTCTTCGGGAATAATAATATTATTTAAAAGAGCTTGGACGGAGGGAATATTTGCATTGCAGCCGATGAGTAAACGAATTGGGGTGAAACCCGTAGAGCTTTGAATAGTGGTATTGATTGACAGTTGCACTCTCCACAAACTGCTCGGCCAATCTGACGAACCATTACAGGTAGTGTTTAACATATCGATTACTGTTTTAACATATCGTTCCACCTGACCATTACCCCTGGGTGTGCCTGTGGCAATCATATGATGTTCTATTTGTAATTCTCTGAACAGAGTCTGAATTTGAGTGGAACTAAAATTTGTACCTCTATCTGTGATAACCAATGACGGAGTTCCAAATATAGTAATAGTTTCCCGTATAATGGGGACAAGTTCGTGAGCATTAAGAGTTTGGAGAGGTTTTAGCAAACAAAACTTAGTAAATCCATCGATTATCATCAGAATATATCTGTACCCTTCATTTGTTGTAGTGAATGGACCGGTACAGTCTAAATGAATTGTATGGAAGGGAATAGCAGTTTTATTTATAGGATGTAAATATCCTTGCTTTGGCCCCGAATGACCCTTCCGTTCTACACATATTAGACAATGCTCTATGTATTTTTTGACAAAAGCAGCCATGCGAGGGAACCAGAAATGTTCACTAAGCTTTTTGTAAGTTTTGTTTACCCCTACATGACAATTATCATCATGGAATAGTCTTAGAAGTACAATCCTGTACCCTTTTGGGACATATAATTTAGGCTCGTTTGGTTGAGTTTTAAAAAATAGTAAATTATTATGAAAACAATATTGGTTATCATCTAATTCACCGGCTATTACTTGAGAAATTAAATTTTGAGTTTCTAAATCAGTTTGTTGCGCAATTTCTATCCAGGATTGTGGTTCCTCAATCAAATTAACTATGCTGGAGGATTTTAGTGGCTCATTACTAGTTAAAGTATTCTGTGAAGACAGGGAGTTGGTTACTAATTCCGGAGAATTGTCAGGGCTGGCGCAGCCCACAGGATTTCGGCTAAGAAAGTCTACATGACCTATATATTTTCCCTTTTTATACACGATCTCAAAATCGAAATCCTGTAAGAACGTCCACCATCTGGCTACACGGGGGGAGAGGTCTTTTTTATTAGCCGTGGATTTGATAGCGTTACAGTCTGTAAAAATTTTAAATTTAATACCTAAAAGATATACTCTAAAATGTTTTAAAGCGTTGTAAATTGCTAGTGTTTCTAAATCGTATGAAGAATACCTTGATTCAGCGGGTGACGTTCTTTTACTATAGTAAGCTACAACTTTGTTACTGTTATCCACTCTTTGCATTAGTATGGCGCCATAGCCAAGTGAACTGGCATCTGTATAAAGTTCTGTTGGTGATTTAGGATCAAAAACAGTTAATAATGGCTTAGTAGATAAATGCTTTATGACGTACTCTCTAGCTACATCTTGCTCTTTTCCCCATTCCCACTGGTGGTCAGTTTTAGTTAATTTTGTGATACAAGATGTCTGAGACGCGAAATTAGGAATGAATTTACGAAAATAACTAGCAAGACCCATGAATTGACGCACCTGCTTAACATTTTTAGGTATTGGGGAATTTATCAGATCAGCTACCTTGGTTTCACTAGGTCTCACACCCTCTTTTGATATTGATCTACCTAAATATTCTATATTTTGGACAAAGAATTTGCATTTTTTTAGATTTATAGTAAATCCTGCACAACATAAAGCTTGAATAGTTTGATCCAAGTAGTTCAGACCCTCTTGCAATGTTGAAAATGGAATCAGGATATCATCTATGTAAACCAAGAGGAATTTCAAATGATGTACAGCTTTTGTAATAGCTTTCTGAAAGACCGGAGGCCCGTTACAAATGCCGAAAGGCATTTTTAAAAATTCGAAATGACCGTCGGGAATTACGAAAGCTGTGTATTTTATGGAGTCTGGCGCCACAGGAATTTGGTAAAAGCCATTTTTCATGTCAATGGAAATAAAATACTTTGCTTTACCCAACCTATCTATCTGATCTTCGATGAGAGGCAGAGGGTAACGATCCTTTTCTAATATTTTGTTTAATGCTCGGTAATCAACACACAACCTATCGCTGCCATCTTTTTTTTTTGACTAAAATTACTGGATTTGCATAGGAAGAGTCACTTTCACGGATGATGTTTTGTTTTAAAAGATCTTCAACTATTTCATTCACCCTTTCCCTCTCGATCGGAGCCAAACGGTACGGACGATAATTAATAACTTTATTACCAATTATTCGTAATTTTAGTTCTCCAGTTTTAACAGTTGTGGTTCCGTCCAAAATAGAAGGATATTTTGAGAAAATACAAATAATTTTCTCTTGCAATTTCACATCTAAATGCTCAATTTTTAATGTCAATTCGGTTAAGTCGGGAGAGGTGGAGATCATATTTACCGCCATTTTAGGTTGAACTTTCTTTCTCACTAAACGACTACCTAAGGAGTCTGTAACTATTTCTACGTCTGGATATTGAACAGCATTTCGACCTATGAGCAAATCGTACTGGAAATCGGCATCTCTGGCCACATGTATATCTAATTCTAGGCAAACGTCTTCAAATCTTATAAATACTGTGATAATAGCAAAAATATGTATCTTATTTTGTCCTACTCCATGTACGTAAATAGATATTGGAGAAAATCGACATCCTATTTTTTTTGCAATTGATTCTCTTATCAAACTACAATTGGCTCCCGTATCTATGAGGGAATCAATAGGTAAATCGTTTACAAAAACTTTAGTCAAATTTAATTCGTTTTTTCTAAAAAATTTACCACCTTATTGGGTGCTGTAGATGAAGAGTTGCCGGATACTGATCTTTGTTTAAAGTAGCAAACGGACTCATCGTGTCCAACCTTTTTGCAGTATGCACAGACTATGATAGTGCGGAAGTTGTTAGATTTAGGTATTTGCGGAGCTGGAGTGAAGGTGGTATGAACATTTTGTTTATTACTTTTACAATACGGTGCTAAGTGTCCATTCTGATTACAATTAAAACATCTTTTGTCGTACCTGATTTTTTTTACGCCCGAGGGTCCCGGGATTGTGTTTTCTGCGTGTCTTTTTTTTGTTTTCACATAGACTGAGAGGAGCGATATAATTCCGGATGTAGTGGTAATACCACTATTTAATGAGGCCATTTTAATATCAACATCAGTTATTCCTCCACAGATTAATTCTATTAATTGTTCGTTGGTAAAAGAGATTTTTGTATTTCGAAGCAACCTTATTTTTTCTCTAGTATATTCACTGTAAGAGTCTGCCGAGTCTGAAGTATATAAAACTGCCTTACTAAGTTTCTCAGACAGATTTTTTTTTTCGGGATAAGCATCGATTATATCGGTACGAAAGTTTTCCCAGGTTCTACCTTCGGCCGGTTCCCAGTTTTCAAACCATACCAAGGCAGAACCCTTAAGGGCCTTACCGGCTTTAGCTGCTGTCTTGATACTACTCCATTTCAAATCAGCTCGAAGCATGTCGACACTGTCACACCAGCTCCGGGCCCCGCAGTCGTTTTTATCCGGGTCAAATAGCGGCAAGGCGATATCATCATCCTTCTGATGCGTTGTCGAAACAGCGTCCCGGATGGCCGCAAGGAGACCACCGATTGCTTCGGCATCCATTCTGAAACATCGAGAATATGATTAGATTTATTTGAAGTTAGGGTAAGCTAAGTATCCCAGAAGGTAGGGTAGGTTAAGTATCACACTTCTGATGTCAAATAACTAAATAGAGTATAATCTATATAAAGATAGATAAGCTGTAATAAAGATATTGTTAAATATTTAATAATAAAAGGTGATATCATTAAGTATAATTAAAGTTATCATTAAGTATGTGTTAAGTATGTTTAAATGGAATTACTGTCAAAAGCAATATGAAAACAATGTCAGGATGTTCATTTATGTATGTTGCTGCCAAATAAGCAATAATAGAATGATTTGTCAGGATGTAAGTTCATTTAAGTTAAAATCTACAATAATTAATTAGTTGTAGGTGATAAAAGAAAGCTATGATGATAGAAGTTTATTATCACAAGAGAATAAGTAGTCTTTTGTTATTCCGGACCAATTAGTATCGTATTAATGAAAGGCAGAATTCAGTTTGCGATTCATTTATTATTATTTCTTTATTTACCGCCGGTTCACAAAGTTGATGCTACCGAGAAGAACACGGCAAGAAACTCGGTAGTAACTCTTTTCAATATTTTCCACAAGATCAAGCATAATGACAATTAAATATTAAATAGTATAAGTAAATTACATAACAACATTTCCATTTGGTCAAGCATAATAACATTAATGACTTATCCAACAAAATGGTTTAAACAAATATACTTAACTTTATGGTGAGGTGCTCTCTTTACACTAAGTCGGACTGTAGTGCTGTGGTCTTCTCGGTGGGACGGTCGGGACTCGAATGATGTCTCGATAGACCACAGCTAGCCCTTTTATACCGAATGGCAATGTAGCTACCATATCAATTTACGCTACAAACAATACTTACAATATTTGCAAAATTAATACATTTATATCTAAGAAATTGTGGCTATGACATCTTATTTAATTACATTGTTTTATTGGTATTTAATAAACCACATAGTTACAGAATAACTTCCGTGAAACAGTTGTCAACACCAGAAAAGGGTCAAATGACATTTCTAATTTATATCGTTAAATAATACTTACAATACTTTCAAAATGATTGTAATTAAATACATTAACATCTAAGAAATTGTGACTATGAAATCTTATTTAATTACATTGATATTTAATAACGACATACAAAACAACTTCCGTGAAACACTTGTTATCGCCATAAAAAGGGTCAAATGACATTTCTAATTTGTATCTACTTCAAAGATAAAACATTAGAATAACCTATTCTGTAAACATAAGCATATTAGGATATTTATCAGCTATTTGATTTTAGTTACATTGATTGTAATAAAATACAATACTTAGACAACCTGTCAATTCATTTCCGACATACTTAAAATAGTCAAATAGCATTCCCAATTTGTATTAACTATGAGCCTCGATCAATAATCCTATTGATCGAAGGCTGCAAAGTAAAAACATTTAAATTATTAATTTTATAACCAACAGTAAATCCATTCAATTTCTTTGAGTTTGATTGAAGCTATTACTGTTTATTAGATAAACAGTAATACTTCTTTAAACACACATAAACAACCTATACTGTCACATGCTGATACGAAAAATAAAGATGTCTAAAATTTTAGTTAGGTTAGGTTAGGTTAGGTTAGGTTAGGTTCCATGAGGATTTTCCAGCGTTAAAAAAAAAAAAAAGGTTAGGTTAGGTTAGCTTATTTTTGGGGAAAATTTGGAAAACTAGGAAAATTTAAAGTTTTTGGTGCCGAAAGTGGGGGCGACGATACTACTTAAACAACAACAGTGAAGGGACGGCGGTATGCATGCTGATACGAAAAATAAAGATGTCTAAAATTTTAAAGTTAGGTTTATTTTTCATATCAGCATGCATACCGCCGTCCCTTCACTGTTGTTGTTATAGTAGTATCGTCGCCCCCACTTTCGGCACCAAAACCTTTAAATTTTCCTAGTTTTCCAAATTTTCCCCAAAAATTAGCTAACCTAACCTAGCTAATTTTTGGGGAAAATTTGGAAAACTAGGAAAATTTAAAGGTTTTGGTGCCGAAAGTGGGGGCGACGATACTACTATAACAACAACAGTGAAGGGACGGCGGTATGCATGCTGATATGAAAAATAAAGATATTGTCTAAAATTTTAGTTAGGTTAGGTTAGGTTAGCTAATTTTCCCGCAGCTCCGCCGGAAGACGGCGAGGAGGAACACCGCTGGTTTTTAGCCGGTAAGAGTCCGGCATAACCCGACAGCGCCCCCCCGCGCCTGTCGGGTATCCATGAGGATTTTCCAGCGATAAAAAAAAAAAGGTTAGCTAATTTTTGGGGAAAATTTGGAAAACTCTAGGAAAATTTAAAGTTTTTGTCTAGGAAAATTTTGTTGTATGCTGATCTTGTACATCATGTGGCATCCTAAAAAGGTTTAAATATAATAGAAATTATAGAAATATACTTAGACATGTGTTTCTATGTCAGGCTTAGAAAGATACCACGCGACGGCTGTCGTAAGTAAAATTTTACTACATTTTCTTTGTTTTTCAATCTTGTTCTAATATTTATTTTATGTTGACTTCAAATTGTTTTAAGAGTTCAAAACATTTTTCACCACTTTTAAAAATATGTATCTTCATTTATTATGAGTTTCAAAGAGACGATAAATTGACATTTCATTATCTGTAAGTAAATAATAGTAACTACGACTTTATAACTAATTTATTTCAATTTTTTATTTCAATCTGTTCTTATTATCTAACCATTCGTCGAATTATTTTAAAATAAATTGTATATGTAGGTAATTGCTGTTTACGAAAATGTTAACTCGTGTTACAAGGCGCAAAGGGCTAGTCATCCCATTAAAGTTATGTAGGTAGTCGATGCTACATAATTAGTACGATCGATCGCGATTTTTAACGCCTTGACGCTTTGCAGCTTATTTTTATTATTTGTAAGTACCTAAGATACTCACTAATCCATTAATGTTTAAGAAAACTATGTCAACATTAGAAATTATGAAACACCAAAAACCACCACCACCAAGAGAGAGAGGCAACTTCCGGAGCCTACTCTGTGCTTGGCCAGAGACGCTTTAATATAGCGAATATTCTTAGCGAATATTATTTCATTGTTCAGTAACTACTGATTTTCTATAAAGAAGTTTATGTTAATTAATTGGTTAAATTTTACGATATGAATTTAAATAAATTTTAAGAATAATAAGTAAAATTTATATTTATTTAAAATATGGTACCGTCCATAGGCCAATGGCTCGCGTCGACTCTAGGTGATCCGGTGTTGCAAAATTAGTTGCAAAATTTCATGGGCACTTCCGTGCTTCGGTCGCGGTTGTTTTCAACAGTTAAGCCTTGTCGAAAACCCTCGGGTGGCTTGAGAACATACGACACTGGGTTGGCCACTACCGCCTCCACCAATCCGTATTGGAGAAGCGTGGTGGAGTATGCTCTAGACCATGCAGCTGTGTCTGTGGGGGAGGCCCGCGCCCAGCATTGGGACGTCTGCTTGTTGGTCTAGTGTGTATAACAAATATAACACACTACAGTGTAATACAGGCATTATAAATATAATGTTATTAATAAAGTGCGGTATAGTTACGCGCGTGTAAGTCTATGTTTGGTCGAATCCGCCCTTAACTGCCGAAATTATTCTATTCTTTTTAAAACTTGACTTTATATTTATTTGAGACCAATAATGAAGCAAAGTTTCCCTGACAAAATGAATGAACAGAACAGAAATAAATTGAGTTTGTCTTTTAATGTCTTTATTATCTTACAATGAATCATTGATTGTTCAGGCGAATAATGGAAAAGGACGAACAGGCCGTAGTTAAAGTAGGTACATACGTACTGTTCGTGATTGATGTTCCTGATGGTAATTAAATAAACTGCCAACTTTTACAGACTCTGTTTCACCCACTATATCTTATAGTAAAATAATAAAAATATACTCCATATAACATACATAGATTTCATAAGTAGTGGTATGTTTTTAGACAACTAAAAAGGGTTAACATGAAAAAATCTAAATCTTATAAATGTATTCACATATAAAACAAGGCATATCGAAGGCCTGTGACCATGCTAAATTATTTGGGCGAGTGTACCTACTCTATTCCAATTCTTTGAAAGAGGATTATCAAACTTATACGCCAACGCCAACGTACCCAAGAGTAAAATAAAATATTGTTTACTAATATGGAATATACCTACATAAATACTATACAGTTCCGACAAATGACGGTCGGAAATTATTTTAATAATAAAGTTTTTTTTTTTCTTATTTTCTTATATATGTTTTAGTTCCTGTCATAATCTGTACTTTTGTGCATATTACTTGTACAAAATAATTTCGATGTTTCACATCTGCCAGGCGTCCCGTGACGGCTCACAATTATTTTTTTTACCAATTAAAAAGTAGCCTATGTCCTTTCTCAGGCGCTAGACAATCCAAAGTGTACCAAATTTCATTTAAATCGGTTCAGTAGTGTTGGCGTGGAAGCGAGGCAGACAGACATAATTACTTTCGCATTTATAATATTAGCCACGGATCACTGAGTGTGATACTTCTTAGTATCTTCGGGTGTGGTTCGATTGGGAAAGTACTAAATCAACTTATTATATCATCCTTATATTTAAGGATCATTCAATTTTAATCAACTTAATATATCTCCTTATTTTTACGTTTTTCATATCCTAATGATGCGGAGCGTTTCAATGGTGGATTGCTATTTATATTTTAACTAATAAGTTATTTATGTCACTGTTTGCTTTCCAAATAAAATAAAATAAAAATAAAGTAGGAACTTTAAGGATTCTATCAATAGGCTTTATATGAAACCTATTTGATCCCATTTAAAGTACACTCGGAGCACACACACGCTACACCTGGTCCCATTTCTACCGTGTAGGTACCTAATCATTGTTTTTAAGGCAATTGTGATCCAGTTGGGATGGTATGGTTTCCGGATACATTTCTTTTGAAGTCCATCTTAGTTTTCAGAGGAAGAAACACTTCGTAACTAACTTGGAATGAGACTCTTACCTACTAACAATTACCAACAGGACTACACGTAGGTATTACTAACACCTACTAATAGGACTAAGGCTAGGTTAGTATAGGCGGTAGCGGATCGGTGGTGATGATGATGATGATCTTAAATATATTTTTTAACTCATATTAATAAACAAAGCATTCATATGGAGATGACGACAGCGTCATCTGTTGACAAATGCAAAAGTTGGAGTACCTACTGCCATAGTCTTCTATTGTATGTAGTTATGTAGTTCGTGCCACTACTATCTTTTAGATGTCAGCACATTATTCTTGCCGCCTTGCAAAATTACTTTTTAAATGTAATTTATCTATACTTAGATATTATAATAAAAACTATTGGTAGCTGAGTGGTCGAAAGGAGACGATCAATTTTGGGCCAAACGATGTACCGAGGTACAAAGTATTGGTAAAAATTCCTTACAATATACTAAAACTAATGGTCGATCAATTATTTTTAGAATCCCTATAGTTAGCTTGTAATAAAATAATAATAAATACAACATTTCGTACCACAAAACTTCACATAGTAGTAACCACAAACTAATAAGGGATACTACGTGGTAACTACTCTGCACTGTTTATGTCATTTGCCAACTTCAGTTTTAGTGACAGCCGTCAGTCACACATTATAGGTCTATTAACTTGTAGTCAATTTAGAAATTATTACTAGTTTAAAAACGATTTCAAGAAAAAAATTGCCTTTAATGGTAATTAATAGAATATTTAAATCAATATAGGATACTATGATTCTGTTTCTTAAGGTAGTTTATTAATACAATGCGCTTATTGTATATTTTATAAATGGGTATAGAGTAATTACAGATTTTGTAACAACCAAAACGCAATGTTATGATAGATTGAATTAGATTGCCATAACTTGCAGTGTTGCAATACATAAATTATCTTTTAAAGTTAATTTTAGGTGGTACAAATGCAGTAAAAAATCTAATTTATTTTTTTAATAAAATAACGCATTTTTTTCTCCAAAAATCAATTTTTTTTTCCCGAGGTACATCTCATGGCCCAAGTTGTATGGAAAGATAAACGTGTCCTTTGACCATAATTCCTTTTTCAAATTTAGTTAAATGCATAGATGAATGCTTTTAATAAAGCTCTCATTGCTCTGATGTTTTTAGGTTTCAGTAAGGCTCGTCCCTGTAGCTCGGGACCAGAATAGTGCTACGGTAGCCCCTGCCTGTCGTAAAAGGCGACTAAAAGGGGACTTCTGGGGTTGCGGGCGGTGAGAGGGGGAGCTCGAACCGTCTATCTTATGACCCCGGGAAAGACGACGCTGTTTGTGGCTGCACAGCGTTGTGTAACCGGGAAGAGTCCGTCTTGGGCGCAGCGCTGGAGGGCACAGGCGCGTTCTACAAGAGATCCCGGAGCCCTCCTGTAGCGCCGGAGTCCACCCACTCGGTGGCCTACCGAGTGGGTTTTAGTGGGTGAAAGTCCCACATAACCCGGCGTCGCTCCCACGACGTCCGGGTACCTTTTCAAGGTTTCCCACTCTTTAAACAAAAACAAAAAGGTTTCAATAAGGCTATAAATAAATCTATTATCTTACACTTAATCAATGTGACATGTGACAAATAAAAGCCATCAGTTCCAGTTAACAAACTATTAAATATGCTGTCTCAAACCAATGTGTGTTCGTGTTTCTTTGATTAGTAATTTAATGCAGTTCTAATGTTTTTTAATCCATATTAATTTTACCTTTGCTAAATTCCATACCGATTCGACATTGACAGGCCCGTTGTCGCAATCGGTAGTGACCCTGCCTGTTGCGCCAGGGGTCGTGGGTTCGAATCCCACTCAGTACAAATATTCATGTGACGAACACTTGTATTTTTGTTCTGTGTCTGGATGTTAATATTATCTATTTAAGTATGTATTTAAAATATCTATGTATGTATATCAGTCTCTGACACCCATATCACAGGCTCGCGCCTACTTTGGGGTCAGACGGCCGTATGTGTGAATGTCCAAGATATATATTTTTATGTCTATCTATACACATCCGTCGAAATTTCCGACGAATTTTCACAAGGTTCGATTCTGATTCTGTTTTTAACATGCTTATATTAGGTCCACTTGTATGTAACTCACAATGTAAGGGAATCTAAGATAGTTAATTTAACCATCTTCCAAGGATCGTAGCGTAATGAAAATTGGCAGCTGCATGTACTTCTGAAACACATACAATAATATGGTACTGTCGAACTGATCTGATGATGGAGCCGGAAGATATTAGCTACTTTAAAGTGGAATCTAAGATAGCTAATTTGACCATTTTCCAAGGATCGTAGCGTGATGAAAACTGGCAGCTGTATGTAGCTCTGATGACAATACAATAATATGGTACTGTCGAACTGATCTGATGATGGAGCCGGAAGATATTAACTGGAACTTCATGATGGAATATCGTATCATAGTCGTGTTTGCACTTGTGGTAAGGTCTTGTAATGAACTTTGACAACGATTAGGTTTCAAGGTCTGATGATGAAGCCGGAAGATAGGCACTGGCATTCCATGATGGAATATCGTATCATAGTCGTGTTTGCACTTGTGGTAAAGTCTTGTAATGAACTTTGACCACGATTAGGTTTCAAGATCTCATGACTTCTTTTTTAGTTGGATTTTTTATAAAAGCGTGTTTTTTTAGTTTTTCTAAACTATTAATTTTTATTTAATATAGATTTTAAAGATCTACCATATATGGTAGAGAATAATCACAAGATTGTATTGTTTCAAAATAAACATCAAGTAATTTTCAAATTAAACAGGCAAGAAACTAACTATGATGACGTGAATAATGCTCTGTCTGAAGTGGTGCACTACACAACTCTAGTATTGTGTAAATAACCTACTCTTGAATAGCAATAAAACCAATTCCATACATTTTTCAGCACCAATGACAAACAAGATGATATGCAAACAGTACTCAATGGTGAAAAACTGAACTTAGCTCGAACTTGTTTTCCTTGGTATCACCATTGATTCGAAGCTTACGCGGTTAAAAGGATTCGCTGTTTAGCGATGTCGATACTGCTAGATTGGTTTATTTCAGTTACTTTCACAGTGCTATGTTCTATGGCATCTTACTCTGGGGTAATGCGGCTGATACTAATATTATTTTTATTTTGCAGAAAAGGGCTATCCGTTCCATATATAAAATGGGATGTAGAGACTGCGAATAATTTATGGAAATAAACAATATCTATAGAGAATATTATGTATAATATTCGGAAAAATAGGCATCAGTTTGTGAGTGACCAAAATGCCTTACGCATTGTTACACTAAGGAACGACCACAAATTAACGTTTCCTAAATGCCGGTTTAGTATGAAGCGTCGTTCCTTTGGGAAAGGAATATCTATTCTAATATTCAATATAGTTCCGGCTGCGGTTCAGTCCATGCCTTTACACAGATTTAAAAAAAACATCAAACAAGAAAGAGTATTTGGATGATAAGAAGGCATGGAACTGAATTAAACTCTAACAGG
This sequence comes from Carterocephalus palaemon, assembly GCA_944567765.1. Lineage (NCBI taxonomy): Eukaryota > Metazoa > Arthropoda > Insecta > Lepidoptera > Hesperiidae > Carterocephalus > Carterocephalus palaemon. Next base: position 6,817,422 of record OX155645.1, read on the forward strand.
CTATCAATAGTGATAGCCAAGGAAAAGCATAGGCTTTTCCTTGTATATATATTAAATTAAATATTGTAAGCAGGTGCATTTGGGGTGATTCGATTCATGGCATACACGATTGGCTATCTTGTGTCTGTCCTAATCATGTCACTTTCCTTCGCTAAGCGTGTCCAATCACCTCATAGCGAAATAAATTTGACTTTGACTTTGAAATGTCTGTGACCATGAAACTAGGAAGAGATGACTCTCTTCCGTGCTTCAGGCCTGTGACACAACTGAATGAATTTTCTTACAAAACGAACTGTTAATATTTAACTTGCGATATCTATGGATTTTTACCACAATATAATGTGATGATCATTGGCGAAAGCGATGTACTTCTTAAACCATACAAAACGCGAAATCGATCCGAATGAAAGACTGTATATAATTAAAATTTATTGAATAATTTTCTTGGTAGGTAGAGATAATACCTTATTGAATATTTGAAGCAAATTATTACATAAATTCTAACATAACAGCGTTAAACTGTAATGTATTGTAATCATGAAATAAATAATCGTGTAACTATACAAACGAATAATATGAACAGTATTTAACGAAATCTTTTTATCTACTATTTTCTTTGCAAAACTACTACTAGTCAGAAGAATATTTTAACCTATATTAGCCGAGATATCATTGCGTAGGTAAAGAAAGAAATCGAAAGAAGCTATAATAAATTACCTTTGAATGGTTAGTAATCCAAATTATATGAAATATTGTCAATGTCATTTGCATTTAAGTTTTCAATAGGTATAAAATAAATAAGTGCACACCGACATGTATACATTATTTAGCACCTAATTCGTAAGCAGTACACAACAGCCTACAACATTACAATCTTTTGCATAGACATCTATTTGAATTTACACCGCAGTAAGTTTTTCAAGACGTCAAGTTAAGTAAATTATGTACTGAAACCTTGACTTTATAACTGACCTAACTAACTTGACCTCTTTTGACCTATAACTTTGATTATTTATTAGTGATTTTCTTCATTTTAGAATCCATGTTAATATAAGCAACAGGTAAAGCAACATTTTAAAAGATATAGTCACTTTAAATAAAACTTTATTTTTATTTCGCATATTTTATAAGTACGAATTTATTAAAACTGGGTGCATTAGCAACTTCATGGACGCAATCGTAACTCACTTGACATGCTCGATGTTGTTTAATTTTGATACAATAGGTACTGAATAACTCCTACAAAAAAAATTATGTTGGAATAAAATGCACCCATTTGTTTTAAAAATTACATGAATTTTTACTATTACTGAAAGTAGATAAAGTAACCAAAATGAACTGCGGTGTAATGACTGCTGACAATTATTATGTTAAGCATCTTATACGAATAACATTGAACATTCATTTTCTAGTAAATAAATACATTCTTTTAAATCTATTCTACACAATTAGCAGCAGATTGATAACAAAGTTAAATTATGTGGAGTTTGCAGCAATTATTACCTAAAACGACGCTTACCTACTCGTAGCTAAGATCAATCCATTTATTATTGCACTACCTAAAACTGATTAAGCTGTACAAATTATTTCTTAACAACTAATAGTGTTTCCTGAAGTAAATTGTGACATTAATATTTTTTCCTGAAATATACATAATATACAAATAAACAAGACTAATTAATTGTTAAAAAAAAATAGCATAATTATATTTTCCGTGAGAGCAAAGTTTTACATCTTAACCTTAAATTCTGCCAGTCCTTTCAATTCTTATTCCCAGTAGATACAACAATAACATAGATACTCACTTATTTTTACCATAAGTATAAATGTATATTAATAAATTACTACAAAATATACACTGCAAAACTAATAAAATTAACTAAGTTAAAGTAACTAGTACAAGTATTGACGATCTATTTTAGTGTCAAGATAAGATAAATATTTCCATATCTTTATCAGTTATTTTAACTTCTATCTCGGTACACGGCACATGACCAGGTTTGCTTGATATCAAACAAAACTATTATAAGTCAATGCTGCCTACCTACACGTATACTTTTTAATATGAAATTCAATTACGTCTGGCTGAAAATGTTGAACTAACGTTGAAGGGTTCTTTTGTACCGATATTAAACTTTGTCAAAAATCTTGATATTTGTAGGTACTTACTCCTAAGTGGATTTTATAATGCTCTGTACCTAAAAGTCACAGCGTTAAATACTTGCTGCTGGGGGTTGTTTTTTGCTAATATTAAAATCTTAACAGATACAAACTAATAATCATAATGTGTAGCCAATTTTATTTCTTCCTACTCAATTACTAATACAGCAAGATTACATGATTTCTTCAATTGCAAGTTCTTGAAGTAGTTTTGATATTTAATCAGGAAATGTAGTTTATGAATGGTAGTTTGATATTTAGTTACGAAAATGTGACTTGTATTTTTTCGTTCTGTATATTTTTGTAACAATAGAACTTCTATAACAACCAAACTATAGTGGTTGTTTTGTTATAGACGAAAATAGAAAATCGACTTTAATTAAAAAATTTGTTTCATGCTATGAGTGCTGCATTTAATGTCATTCGAATAACTGTAGATATAAATCAAAGAATATTAGTTTTAAATGATTTTAATGAATAAATCTGATTATGTTCTTTATTCATGTTTTTAATTCAATAACATGTAAGTCATAGAATATTTAAGTGCAACTTACTTAGGCGGTACCTATCCAGAATTATCTACCTATAATTAATCTAATAAATAACTGAAACTAGTTTTGAGTAGGTACCTAAACGTGACATTAAATGCACATTCGTTCTCGACTTTAATACATTTATTTACTTTTAACTAATTAAAGCTATCCCATACAACTTCTCAATTGTGCTTGTGCTCAATTCATAAATAAGCGATGTGCATCCTCTCAGTTATAGCAATATTATTTAACGAAACACTGTGCTAGCTACTTACGAGTACGTATAACATCAAAAACCTGTGACATTCACCGCCTACTTAGAGCCACGTAGGTTTTAAAACACATTATGCTGTATAACCGATTGAAATAACAATGTTTTTTTAAATTGTATTTATTGTCTAATTGCTAAATGTTTTGGAATAATAAAGCGAAAGACTAGCCTTTAGCAATTATAGCTGTGATGACGTACATATTTGATACAAATTCAGAGCTTTTACGGTATAAAATTAACCTGTTTATGTGAAATGAAACCTAATCACACATTTGAAAAAGTAAACTTCAGTAAGTAAAAGTAACTTTCCAGTTACTAAACGATTTTTCCTCGATTTTCCTCCAAAATAACCAATGATAATAATAATTGACAATTGCATAAGTATTTCAACGATGGAATTCGCTACAGCTAACGAGTTCATTTTACATTTAGGTATGTTAAAGTCTACTACATTTTACATCATAAGATATTTTTCATTTAAAGCATTGATATGCTACGGTACATAGAACATGAAAGTAATTTGAATTCAGTGTAAAGGAAATAAGCGACATATTAGATTCTATATATTATTGTTAATACAAAGACATACCTACATGCAATAATAATGCACATACATAATACGTATTTTAAATATCTACTAAAATGTTAAATACTTTTTGGTAATGTGGACAAGGCTTAAATTTCTGTTTAGGTATATCTTTTATTTACTCTTACTACACTTGCTAAGATTTAATTGTCAAGTTTCAGACTATAAATAGAGGACTACTTTATAAACAGTATCTATTTTAATATTGTATCTTAATATCTCTGTTACATACGTACATAGAAAAGTCTATTCAGTGAAATATCGAGACCTATTCGAAGGGCTTATTTACAAAATATATACTATTATCTGTTAGAAGTCATAAGATTTGGAATTCATAAGATCCTCAAGTGGTACGAATTATAGCATCCTAAATACGATTAGTAATAAATATATTGATAAAAATCATTCTCCCGATATACGTTCGCCATTTAAATATTTCCTTTATCAATATAAATCTCTAAAATTTTGCTACATTTAAGATATGTATTATTTTGCTATTTAAGCAGAGGCACACATTGATATGTATAGTGATAATTCGTCTGTTACGTGAAAAGCTTTGCTTCAACAGTCAAAGCCAACATAATTAAATAGTATCTAAGTTTGTCTTAGGTATACATAAATCTAAACATATTAAACATTTATATGGCAATTGCAAATACATAAAATACATTAACCAACAAACAATCCAGAAGTAACAGGAACACTGTAGAAATTAAAATACGTATCTAAGCATCTATACCTACACTTTTTTATAGACAACATAAACATACAGAACTAGAAAATATTTTTGTATAATTTTATGACAATTTATATAGATAAGTAATAGTAATAAGAATATCCATCAGCAGACCGCGCGAGCGTAGCAACACATTATCTACTTATTTATTTACCATTATATACGAGTATAAGTGTCTTGTAATTTTTCATAATACTCAATAGCGAAAATCACATTTAACTTACATATTTATCGCTAACGGTCTGCCTTATTTTTGATAAACATAAATGTATAATTTCACACTCATTTCATTTCGTCATCATTCCTTTGTTTTCTGTATCGAAATACATTCACGACCATACATTGCACGCCGTAGTACAACAGAACAATATTTTACAAGTGTCATATTTTTAAATAAAAATACCTAAGTGATTTCATAGTCTCTGAATGACTTTCTCACTTTAAGCGAGACCCTTCGCTGAGGCAGTTTACAGAGTAGCTGTGGTGGCAAGGGTGGTCAGGAGAATTATCGGCAGACTAGTCCCGGCCACACTGCTGTAGGGCCCGGTCACCGCTCCATCACATGGCACGTGTTCCAGCTCTGAAAATATTAACGAAAATAAAGTGCAAGCTTTTAACAATAGTTGTGCAATTACTATGTTAAAACTGCAAATTAAGGTTTTAATCTCTCTATAACTACACAAGTCCGAGTGAGTACTAATGCGCAAGGATAGGTATGTAATTGTTTGATTAAGTGAGTAGTTAGATGTACCTACGTTATTACCATGTTACTTCAATGAATTGTTATTGTTAATGAATAATTACTGTAATTAAAAAAAATACGTATATCATAGTTCAAAATCGCTAGGAAAAATATTAAAAGAATTGGAGTTTTGTAAATTATAAAATTAGTATCCAATTTCTCTGAATATATCATATATCATATATCTATTCTAGATATATATCATGATATCAAGTCATGGTGATTTATATTATTGCAAAATTGTAAAATTAAAATATTTATTAAGCAAATCATTTTATACTTTACTTTACGTGTGATTATTGCATTAATTTTGGCATTAAATAAATTAAGAACATGTTAGGTATTTGCACTGCTCAATGAATGCTACTAGACTAAGTAGGATCAAGAATCATGACGATGGAATGGCTCTGTATTTATAGTGTTGACACGGTTGCATAATGACCAATCAACATCATCTTGCTGTAATTAAAATACGGTCTAATCTAGGTAGTTATAAACTCAGTTATCTTGTAACGAAAACAACTGCGAGCATTTAAGAAAAATATTCACTCTAGACGAATTCATTATTTTAATAATTATCATAGTTTACTGGAAACTTATCTTAATAATGATGTTACTAAGAAGATTTTTTTGATTTATTGGATGATGTGTAATCGTAGTGCAGTAACTCACAGTGGTTTGTAAATTCCTTTTCCTTGAATCCATTTAATATAGAAGGTGCCCTTGCATTGGACTGAAACTATACATTACATAAAAATAATTGTCTAGAACTGATATTCATAAAAAATAAAAAAAGCGTTAACTAAAACAAAAGTAGGATAGGGTGAAAGTATTATGCCTTGAGATTTCAGACCGTTGAGCTTATTCAGGAAATCGTTCCAAAAGGCGCAGGCCGAGGCTCGGGGCCCCCGTGGTCCCGCCGGGCCGCTGGGCCCGTCTGCGGTGTACGTGTAATAGTGGGGGGAGGCCCTGGAGTACAGTGGCCATTTCTCGTCCGGCTTGTGAGGCTTCCTGAAATTTTAAAGGCATGAATTTTATTGACAGACATTTTGTGTTCATCGTGCAATTTTATTTCTCCATTCCAAATTACTGCAAATGTTTGCTTCAACAATGCATGCAGCAGAAATGCAGGGACGAATCAGTCTTCAACGTTCAATCAACCACAGGATAAACCAATAATTTTTTTGTAATGCGTTTAGTTTCACTTGTTGCAAAAGCTGATGCTCTTTAGATAATAATTTATTACCTATTTTTCTTTTCTGTAATGTGTTACAAAAACAAACAAGTTACGAGAAAACTCCATGTGTAGATGAAAATCATTGACTAATTTCACTTTAAATTTTGCAAAAATATTCCGCATTATCATTCATTTTGATGTGTATAGGTCCATAAATCATCACAGTGACGTTACGGAATATGAAATTATTGAAACATTGGACAAAATCCAAGTGAATCAGTAGGTATGTTAGCCGCCCCATTCAAGTAACGGTGTTCAGTTCACATTGCTTACTAGATAACCAACCTAGACCCTATTTGAGTCTTATGACTTATCCAAAGTCAGTCTCTGTTGTCGTTGGCGGCAGCGGTAATGCTGCAAGCTCGTTTGTAGGTATCCATAAAAAATGTCATAAAAAAGGTTCCATGTCTAAAATCTAAATGTTAAAAAATTGACACTTTACTTAATTTTAACAATTAACTCCCAGCTACATACTTCAAATAACTCTTGTTAAAACTCATTTTCCGATAATATACACCAACATGTATTCCTACGTCTAAAGAGTTATTGCGTCATTTGTGTAAAATGCAATAATAGGGCTGCATGAATTCAATTTCTTAAAGCCGATTAACGTTCACTGCTTGAGTTTCCATGAGTTTACGTAAACTCTTTTATGAAATAACAACAGCGGACCCAATGAAGAGCTAAGCCAAGATGAAGAGTTCAGTCAATATTTGAGTAAACGACAGCTTCCGTTAATCAAAATGCTGGACTGACTCACCCAGTTAGCGCGAATCTGGTGAATGACTGCATGATATGGGCAGCCAAATCCCGTTCTCTGGTGTGGTACTGCAGGGACATATTCAAGGGATGCCCAAACACGTATTCCATCTCGTCCCCGTGCATTACGCCCATCCACTCGCCCCAAAGACTAGTGCTTGTGCGCTGTAAATAAAATAGATTTGCATATAAACTTTCATGTGTACGCTTGACCTAGATATAGGTCTACGAATAGGTGACGTCCTTTATAGATCGTAAAAGTAAGTTGCAGCTGATTAGCTGATAATCTAAATCCTGTCCATTCGGTTACTGAAATCGTAGCCGCAGAACATAAAGATAGTTAACAGTGGTAAATTAAGCAAACTCAATTTTAATCAAAATATGAAAACATTCATAATATGAACACAAAGATTTCATTGTAACAACTACCAATACATAGCAAAATCTCGATCGAAATCGAAAGAAAGATATTGTTTATTTTGTAAGCGGAAAGTTACTCAACTACCTTGTAACTTGTAAGTAAAAATACAAAATAATGAGGTAAGAGTACCTACTCCTACCTCATTAATTTGTATTTTACCTAAACTAATGAACGAACGTAAGGTAAATTATAAAATATACCTATATCCAATTATTCATTGGTGTTTAATTTTTTTAACTTATTTCTTCTGCATCGTAGGTAACTCAAACTAAGGGGTAATACATAGGTACTAGAGATAGTCAACGGAGATCACTCAAGGTAATCCCGTATTTGTTTAACAATAACCACTATGCAAATTCACTACACATACATAGAAAAGTAACTCTTCCCTAGAGTATAGTGAGTTTTCGAGACGAACATTAAATTAAAAGCTAAGGTTTTACACTCTTTAATAATGCAAAGCGCCTGGGCAGCCGTATGCGTTGTCATGCATGACATAGTATGAGCAGGGACATTAAAGTATCAACCTGCTCGAAAGGTCAACTCGCATAAATAATGTAATACTTCAGTAACCACGTCTTTATCGTCTTGGAAAAGCCAATTTTCCAGGAGGTTGAATATGTATGCAGTTCTAAATAATATTTCACCAGGAAAATTGCAGACTTAGAAATTCAATCACTTGGAGGGCGACAGTAGCTAGTTAACCTATTCCAACAATAAGTAACTACCAATTTCACATAGGTACCTACCTAGTAACTAGATGACTAGCATAATTTACATAATGGCTCGGATGTTTGATGACGCTCACAACGCCAGATATCTGAATTATAACGACGCTAATACAAGGGATAAAGAATTGTTAATAGGTGAGTAAATACATGCTATTTGTAAGAATGGTGCAAAATACTGTAGTGTGTGTGCTACAAAAATAAGTAGTAAGTAGTAGTAGTAATAGTAAAATAAATCTTTTCTACAAAGAAGTAATAACGTAAGACTTAGGTTATATCTAAAGCTGAAACCTGTCTACTTCAGGCATTGAATAAAGGCAGCGAGCGACTATACTAAAAAGGAACAATTATTGAGAGAGTCTAGGCTCTCTGCGGCACCAGCGTTTGTGTAATAAAAATTACCATACATCAAATAGTTCTTATGAGTGGTCAGTTTCTTTTGTACCACAGCTGCACTGCACTGCTGCTTTTAATATAAAAATGCGTTCCGTCGTGCGAAAAAAGAATCAACATACAAAAACAATATATTTTTTTAAATCAGAGTATTAGTTAGGTTAATGTTAAAGTAAGTATAAGGTTAATTATCAATATAATACGAAAATTCAACAGTGTAATACTTTTTGTAGTACTTTTTTGTAGGTCAGATGTTTATCTTGGTTTCATTTGCCCGATCGGATGGTGCCTAATACGGCTAATGGTCTTAATTACGGCTTGTTAGTATAATACATAATCGTGGCTTTTAGGTCGTTGCCTTACATTTGCTCCTTCACTCACACGTGGAGGATGACTTTGATATTGCTTTATTAAAAGTTGTTGTATTGTTCCATAAAATAAACTTACATACAGGTAACTTAATATCGTTTTTAGAAAAATGCTAATCAAAAATTGAGAAATTAAATATACCGAAGATACACATAGGAAAAAGCTCAACTCATTTTACTGTACACCAGAAAATAATATAAAGTAACAATAGGTAATAAAGTGGTGGCCAAAAGGCGGTCTTATCGTTCCAGTAGCGATTTCATCCAGACAACCTTGGAAATCGTGATGACATATTCGATTTGATACAGTGTAGAGTACTGTAGAGTAAGAATTAATTACAATGAAAACGATTTATTTTTCCTAGTGTCAAATTTGAATTAAAGACAAACAATGGGCTTTACCAAAAACTTCAGCTTAATTTAGAAAGAAACCTGTATTGTATTCAGACGCCTGTGTAATTAGAGCAACAATAAGTGTTATAAAAAGGTGTTGGTTTAGATTTCCATAAAATCATTTTACCATAGCACATTATCGAAACACTCCTTTTTAACATGCTTTTTTTAATTTCATTCATAAACGTGACAAAAAATGTTTAGAAGCTTTTCAAACATTTCAATGGCTTTTAATTTTTGTACAACATGAAACGAGCAAGTTACAAAGTGTTGGGAACGAACGGAGTTAAATTAAATAAGGGTACCTTTTTATGTAAATTACATGTGAAACGGTCTTGCCACCAGGTGTTAAGTAATTTGCGCGTTTTTTGGTTCTTTGTGGTTCAGCAAGTAACGAGAAACCCTAGTTTCGCTATGTGGGTTTGTTTCAGTTTATTTGTTATTTAGGTATTAGGTACTAGTAGTAAAATTATTATTCAACCTGGATATTTGTTGGACAGGTAAAAAAATAATATTTTCATGTATTTTCATAATAATTCAAAATAAATTGACATGATTTTTTTACTCCTTTTTTACATGGTGTTGATATGTAAGTCTTTAAAATATAGCGAATACCTGTGTCAGAACCACTTATATATCTTATTTATTTAATATTTTATGTACACTTTTTTCAGCATAAAATACATAAAAAATAAATACAATACATCTCTTGCTTTTTTAATAATTAGCGTAATACGTTTATAAAAACTAAAAAGTAGGTATGATCTAAAGGAATGAGAATTGATTTAATTTCAATATACCGCTTTGAATAGCACCAATCTCTACATAACAACTCAACTATTAAGTTGAAAAGCAACAGATTTGGACAGGAGACAATGAGGAAAGATAATGGCTCTTTCGCTGCCTGACACCACCTCGAGTCTGGTTAATTAATTCTTTTGGCTTTATTCTTTGCTCAAGATCTTTCTCTATCTTGAGTTTGATTTATTAATACGGCCCTTACCCAGGTTTAAGTTCATTGTTAACCTTTGGCAAGGCTAACTTTGCCCGTCATTTGTCAATATTATTTATTGACACGCCCCTCGAACAAATCGACTCCTGAAGCAATTAATTAGTTCGTGTTTGATGGCTTTCACGAAAAATATTAATGTTCTTTCTCGTTAGTAGTTAGTGAGTTTATCTAAACAATGTAGAAAAAGCCGTAGAAGTAGCATAAGCCTCTTCTTCAGATGAAAGATTAGTTTACAGTACAGTTTACATGGGCGTGACGAAATTAAGGCGATCCAACCTAAACTATTTTGATAAAACGCAACTTTAAATTTGTATCCTGTCTACTTGGCGGGTCATTATTCATTCCTGCTTTAACTAGTGGACGCCCGCAGCTTCGCTCGCGTGGAATTAGACGTAACATAACCTAAATACAAAATTTCATTGAAATAATGTAGGTATATACGAAAAACTTTTATACCTACTAACCCCCTAAGAGATGATTTTCGAAACTCAATAAAAAACCTTCATAGGTACTTTCATTTACATACTAATTTCATTCGAATAACATCAAAAACGGCAAAGTTTCATACAAACTTTGCACCCCCGTTTTACCCCCTTAGGGGGTGAATTTTCAAAAATCCTTTCTTAGTGCTCCCCTACGTTATAAAAGGAACCCCTGTGCAAAATTTCAAGTTTCTAGCCCTTATAGTTTAGGCCCTGCGTTGATATGTCAGTCAGTCAGTCAGTCAGTCACCTTCTCCTTTTATATATATAGATTGATGGCTTTCACGAAAAATATTAATGTTCTTTCTCGTTAGTAGTTAGTGAGTTTATCTAAACAATGTAGAAAAAGCCGTAGAAGTAGCATAAGCCTCTTCTTCAGATGAAAGATTAGTTTACAGTACAGTTTACATGGGCGTGACGAAATTAAGGCGATCCAACCTAAACTATTTTGATAAAACGCAACTTTAAATTTGTATCCTGTCTACTTGGCGGGTCATTATTCATTCCTGCTTTAACTAGTGGACGCCCGCAGCTTCGCTCGCGTGGAATTAGACGTAACATAACCTAAATACAAAATTTCATTGAAATAATGTAGGTATATACGAAAAACTTTTATACCTACTAACCCCCTAAGAGATGATTTTCGAAACTCAATAAAAAACCTTCATAGGTACTTTCATTTACATACTAATTTCATTCGAATAACATCAAAAACGGCAAAGTTTCATACAAACTTTGCACCCCCGTTTTACCCCCTTAGGGGGTGAATTTTCAAAAATCCTTTCTTAGTGCTCCCCTACGTTATAAAAGGAACCCCTGTGCAAAATTTCAAGTTTCTAGCCCTTATAGTTTAGGCCCTGCGTTGATATGTCAGTCAGTCAGTCAGTCAGTCACCTTCTCCTTTTATATATATAGATTTTCAGAATAGAAATCTGCCTCATGATTTCTTGGTTCTGAATCCATCATATCCATCGTATTATGGTAATACATTTTCTAATGAAAATATGTTAAACGTTACATAAATTGTTCAACAAGACTTGTCAAAGCCTCAGAGTACGGATACAATTATAATTTGCTGGCAGAGTGGCACAACCCAAAATAGCGTCGTCGTTAATCTGCGACCTTTGCAGCGGCTGACCCGAGCCGAATTTATTACGACTCGCTCTATTCTATTCTAAAGGCACTCGTATAGCATGATCTGAATGGTCAACTAATTACTTAATTGTGAACTCGCTTTCGCGTTTTTCCTATACAATGAGAATAGTAAACAATTATGTACATGCATGCATCCTTCAGATGAATAAATAAATGAAGCACTCAACAAATGGTAACAGACCTTGGAATCTAACCTTCAAGAAATTTGAGTATGATAGTGAAATGTAGTCTGGTCAATCAGCATTGTACACGTCCAATTAGAAAATATTTATAATCATCATATTCGATGCGTATATACTCGTATATAGTCTAAAATTATGACCTCGTAAAATTGTCTACCAATGTGTAAAAAGTTTATTAGAAAGAAAGAAAGAAAGAAAGAAAAAGTTTTATTTCTACAAAATGCAGCATACAAAAGCATTAAAAAAAATATACAGAAACTTAAAACAAAGAAAGAAGAGAAAAAATGCTATTACTTTTATTATCTACTAGCTATTAATTATATTACACATATAATTACAATTATCAAGCTCGTCAGTAAAATTGTTGTGTTTATTGGTACCTATTGTAATGTTGTGCATCATTTATTTCAATTACAAACAAACAGCAATACATACAAATGTTGACAGGTAGTTTCATACATATGATACAGGTACGTATAAAATAAAATAAATCATAAAGGTCGAATCGAAGAGGCGCTGGTGTAGTATTCTAGAGTAGGAAGCACGTCGAAACGTCACAATTCACACGAAATTGTTTTCAAGAGCAGGTAGGTAATTTTCTGAGGTATAAAATTCATTCTATAAAGTATTTATTTATATTATCTTTTTTATTTATTTATTTAAAAACAAGTACAAATATTCGTATATATTCGTCGGTTTATGGATGGGTGACCGCTAGTGGCAAATTTCATGGACGCTACCGTGCTTCGGAGGGCACGTTAAGCCGTCGATCCCGATTGTTTTCAATGGTGGAAACAGTCGTTAGGCCTTGTCGATGACCTTTGGGTGGCTTGAGAACATTCGACACTGGGTTGGCCACTAACCCCTCCACCAACCTCTAGACCCGCAGCTGTGTCTGTGGGGGAGACCCGTGCCCAGTAGTGGATCGTCTATGGGTCGAAGCGATATTCATAAGCTTATTTTATTTCAGTAGTATAATTACTAAAATAGACATGTCGCATTAGTCTAATCGTGTCATAAAAAACTAAATTATTAATAAACAAGAGTTCCATTTTTCGTCGAATCAACTCTTGTGAAATTGGGAAAGGCTCGTATTTTGATATTGGGTTGAGTTAATAAATCTTCCAACTTTTCTCCCTTCACTTTATCTCAATAGAATCTGCTCTACGCCTAAGCTTCGAAAGCTCGCTGTTTTGGCCACTCGTGACTCATAAAATGCTAGCGCCGTGCGCTTCACCCGCGCTGTTATTTCTACGACAAATCGCCAACGCCGCCGCCTCGGCTAACTCTTGATTTATAGCCCGCCATTTATCTCATTTTTTCATATTTAGGTCAATGGACCGCAATTCTTCTTTCCCTAATAATCTGCCTGCAAGAACTTGTGTAATAAGTAATAATACTTCAATTTCGTTATTTATAAAATCTAGACGAATATAATGGGTATTTTGACCGTGGCATCCATACCTACGCGTAATCCATCACTCTGTTTACGCTGTTACTTAATTTCTACCCACTTTGTATTTGTATAAAATCGCACTACGTTCTGATTGAGAATAAAGTTTCTTTAACCATAATGTACACTACAACATCGAGACAATACCAGAATGTACTGCCATAATGGAAGGCACTACCACACATTAAAGCGAACTATTTCGAAGAATAAGCGAGGAAAGCCACTAGATCGAATACTGTAAAATAACAGTCTGGCTTTTTCATAAGTGAGTAACAAAGTCACAAGTGACATGGCAAAAATAGAAAAAAGTGACTTTATTTATGTTTTCTTGTAAGAATAACTTAATTTTCTCTACATGATGTTATTTTCCTTAGTATCAAAGTAACTTTATTCGTGGTATCGTGGTGTTACTATGTTTTTTGCTCTTGCATTTTTAGAAATACAATAGTAGAGCTCGCGATAACAATATCGTCGACGTAGTAGGTATCGGCTTTACAACAAAGTGCCTATTGTATAAAAGTGGTTTGGAGGATCGATTGTCAATGCTAAGGCCCCTTTCAGAGTTCAAGAACTCTTCTGCAATCAGATTAAATGATGGTTTTGGATATCATTAGTGTTCAGGTGCATTATAATGAGGAAATATATTTTCTTTGTTATTCTGAACCAATTTAGCTTAAATTTTAATTCCGTATCATTTTTGTTTTTGTTTTTATATGGTTTTTCATATAGGTACATGATATATATTAGTGTTCGCCCGCAGCTTCGCTAGCATGGACTACATATTATAACAAAAGTTTAGTTTTTAGTTCCTGTCCTTCTCAAGGAAATAACCGGAAAAACGCAGGCAGATATTTCAAACATTTATGTGAATAACGGTTCAGCATGAAAATATAGTGTGGAAGATCTATAGGCACAAATAAATCTTGAACTTCTGACGAATTTTTCGAATGACGAACGAACGAAGGAACACAAGCCGTGTTCTACTCGTTTATTGAATGCTGTATGATCTCAAAACTAGAACTTTACTCCATCATTAGCATCAGTGGCTGGTGAAATTTACGAGATACAAAAGAATGTCCGAAAAATCCTTAAAATATAGTAATTCTTAAACCGCGCGGTGACAGGGTGACATGAGCACTGCACTGCAGTTGGCAGCTTACACGAGCCTTCTCGTTGTATAACCGTATAACGAGGACCGCTGACATGTCAGCAACAATATGAGAACACGCTGTGACTAAAATATAGATAACTCAGATAACTTCCAACAGACGTGATATCTAAAACTATGTATTATATTTTCGTCTAACGTATAGTGATAAATTTAGATAGTCAATTGTCAATTTGTTTTCAACTTTCATATTCATATTTTTTCTTCTGTGGTCGAACGTGGTAAGTACCTATTCCATTAAGAGAAGCACAATTTTAAACACGCACATTCACAAGAAGGACACGACTTTTTTCAGTCAGATAATGTCAGAAACGTATTAATGTAACTATTTTTCTATATTTCAATTTGCTGTATCTGTTAATTTTTTAAAACATACCTAATGTATATTGCATTACACATATTTGCATCGCCAAAATATTAAAATTAAGCCCATTGTAATTCTTAACGTAGAAAACTTCACCGTATAATCTCGTTCGAGCTAGTTTATCTAGCTGGTTATGAGCCCTCACATCCAACTCGTTAGCCAAATTAAAGTGGACTCCACCAGTTTACACGTTCATGAATAAATCTTGAAGTTGCTTTTGCAAATTTTATTTCACACTGTAAAACTACACTGAGGTAAGGTCATGACAAGATAAGGTCAAGAAGATTGTTATAGAAGCGGGCAACAACTATTGAGTTCTTTTGACTTGAAATGCCCGGTAGCAGTTCGGAGCTTGGTTTTGTGCCCAGTGTATGGCAATAGGCTCACCACCTGGGACCTAGACATAACTGATGAATCCTCTCACCTCTGCCGGCCCCTTCGGGGAAGTACAGGCGTGATGTTATGTTAA
The DNA here is from genome assembly GCA_944567765.1 of Carterocephalus palaemon. Taxonomy (NCBI): domain Eukaryota; kingdom Metazoa; phylum Arthropoda; class Insecta; order Lepidoptera; family Hesperiidae; genus Carterocephalus; species Carterocephalus palaemon. The sequence continues at coordinate 6,833,034 of OX155645.1, forward strand.
GAAGAACACGAAGCTTCAGATAGTGGATGATTTTAAGGAGGAAATAAATAGGTAATATTACGTAAATTAAGAGAGGCCTATGTCCAGCAGTGGACTTCAAAAGGCTGATGAATGGATTGACTTAATTAAATGATTACGTACTTTAATCTATTATTGTATCAGTACCTCATTAAAAGAGGAGAAAAAGTCCCTAACATGTCACATTCATAGCCCAATGGAGTCGATCGTATGTGATCAATCGAGATAAGCTACGACGGGCGAGGTCGGTTTGTGGCAAAATTTAATGGGTGCTACCTCGTTCGGACGGCACGTTAAGCCGTAGAGCTGGTTATTTTGAATGGTGTTTTTACCATTCAAAATAACCAGCTCTACGTCTTTTAATTCTTGTCGAAGACCTTCGGCTGGTTTGAGAACATTCGTCACTAAGTTGGCTATCCACTCCACCAATCCGCATTGGAGCAGCTCGGTGCAGTTTGCTCTAGACCTCCCGCAGCAGTGTATGTGAGGGAGACCAGTGCTCAATAGCGTCTATGGGTTGTAGCTATAATGCCCCTTAATGCCTTCGTTATACTATCCCTATTATCCTATCTTACATCTATCTATCTTATCCTATACTCACAAAACAACTGTACCTAGGGATTTTCATACATTTATCATTATCACCAGTAAGTATAGGAGTTCTTGGAATTTAAAAATCCGTTATTAAAAGAAATACAGTACCTACATATATACTTATATGATGATGGTGATAAAAACTAGGATGAATTAAGGTTAAGTCACATATCAACAACAAAAAGCCTAATTGGCGATGATAATAACAAGATGAAACAAAAACTGGGTTTCTGTCAATCAAATATTTCTTTTTATCACGTGGATAACTGCTGTCCATCTTGATTTTACACACACATTGAACAACATTCAAGTTTTGAAGTAGTAGCAGAGGTTTTATAATTGTTGTTCGTTAGCCTAATGAACGTGTTATGAATCCGGTTAAAGCTCTACATCTTTCGAGTGGCGCAGGCCTTTCTTTATTCACGTGTTGAATAAGATATTAAACAAAAGTAGTTTTAACGCCAATGGTACTACGTTGCATTTAGCATATTATAAAAATGAAATTATTAATTAGTCAAAATTATATTATGCGTACACGTAAAGCTAATACTTTGTATAATGTTTTTCGAAAATTTCGTGAACGTAAGTGTGTGATATTTGCCACTTGTGTATATTTTGCCATTTGTACTTACATGTGTAAAGTAGTAGTAGTAGACATCGACGCCGGAGTCAGCCAGCACCTCAGCAAAGTAGTTGGTGGGGCAAACGAAGAAGTAGTCTCCTACCACGTCTGCTATCATCTTCTGATTCAGGTAGCCATCGGTGATCTCCTCCCAATCGGTGTACTAAAATTGAATTTATTTTAATAAAAATGCCTATTTTAAGTAGTAAGGTCACATTAAGGTAACTTACTCTAGGTTACTAGTGGCATCTTTCATTTTAGGCAACCTGCTTCTGAATCAATTGAACGTGTTAGGTATTATTGTAGCATTTAACATTTAAGACACCGTGAGACATTTAAGACAACTCATTAAACAGCGACCTTAAATGCGGTCCAAAACATTAGGCAAGGCTACTTTCACAAGGGCCGCAATGAAAATCATCGTCATGGATTCTCATTGAAATATAGGTATATAAATCATATAATATTCTAAATGACTTTACCAGAAAAAATCAACCAACCAACCACAAGTTAACCACCACCACCATAAATTAGCTAACTTTTTCTTTTTATCATGACGTTTTACAGACCTGGAAAACAATGGCTTCCCTTTTAATTTTAGAGAAATCCTTGAAGATGGTATCCACAATTTCCAAAAACTTTTCACGCTGTAGGAAGCTCGGCCCGTCTTTTTCGAAGTAATCGAGGAAATCGTAGAGGAGGAAATATGTTCCTGAAAACAAACCATAACAATTTACTTGGAATATCAAACTATCCTAGGTAGTAAAAGGAGTAGGTGGGTTTCAAATCTACACTGCTGGTTTATAATATATTTTAAAATGATTAATTTTAGCTTTTATATTGTTAATCTTGGGCGCACAAAATATACACAATCCCGTATTTCAACAGCTATGGATATTTTCGAGAGGCTTTAGAAGAGTAGTTTTCAGTTACAATTTTCTAGAGGCTACCGACGTATAGATAGCAAAAGAGCACGCAGCCGGTCCCGGCAGCGGTTGCCATGGCAGACTAAGTAAAGAAAAAGTATCGGGTATTAATAGAAACATTACTTTTTCGGATCGTTAATATTATTCGCTGCGACCCATAGACGTCCCACTGTTGGGCACGGGTCTCCTCTCAAAATGGGAGGGATTAGGCCTTAGTCCACCACGCTGGCCAAGTGCGGATTGGCAGACTTCACATACCTTCGAGAACGTTATGATGAACTCTCAGGCATGCAGGTTTCCTCACGATGTGTCCTTCACCGTTATAGCAAGTGACATTTAATTTCTTAAAACGCACATAACTTAGAAAAGTCATTGGTGCGTGCCACTGGGGTTTGAACCCGGACCGCTCGAGTGAGAGGCGAGTTCGATAGCCGCTGGGCTGTCACCGCTTAATATTATTATAACTTTAATATTATTAATAGTAGTCTGTTGGTGAAATTTAGTCCTTGTTTTTTTAAAGTTTAGTCGTTACTTATAGTCATTAGAGTCCAGTTCTGTCAACACAGAAATCAACACAATTTTACATCCATGACATGAGTACAAATATTTATATTTGTGAAATTAATATACCTATGTCGGAATTCAAAATCGGGACCCCCAGTACGGCAGCCAGCCGTATCACCGCACGGCGGAGTCGTCAAAGTCCTGTCAGCCATACAACAGACGATATGATGGTCTAGACTTATGGTGTAACCGACAATCAAACCTCTCTAACCGAAAACCCGATTCGGAATGCAGTATTCACGTAAAAATCGGATCATAATTTTTATTCATGTAAGCGAGCGTGAATGCCTGCATACGGTTGAAACGTATTAATAATTTAATTAAGGCATCGCGAACATACGGGTGTTGATATGAATTAAGCCACGCACGCAACACAGTCCCACCTACAGTAAAAATAGTATTGAGTTTCGTTTAATCCGCACATGATTGAGTTGTTATTTGAATTTGTTGGGATAAATTCCTGAGAATAATGAATTTATTGTGTCTGAGTATGGTACACCTCGAGCAGAATCATCACCTCACTAATTTCTAACCTAGGTAGGTACCAATAAGTATTTTTATGGGTATAAAATAGGAAACAAGGAAACGAACGATGTATCCAATGCCGCCCAAGAGAAATGTGACAGATTTGAACAAGGTTCATAAGAGTCTCGATCAATGTCGGTCATACATGGGTTGCTACCCTTGATCAGTAACATACTCGTAGCCCTGGAAAAGTTTAGCCAGAAACCAAACAAAATGTTCGTAATGATTGATTTAAATAACTAATTTTATACCTCCTGAAGCTTACTATTCAAGGGCCCGAAAACTATACAAATCATTAAAAATTATTTTTCTATTCATATGTCATGTAATGTGATAATAAGGTATTAAGCGGCCATGAGACAATCGGGCTTTATGTAGCGGAAGCTACCACCTCTCTGTCCAAGGCCAAGGTCGCGTATAAGCTCATTCATTATGCACCACTTTCCATACGTGTACATACATTATTCGTTCTTGCTTTTTCAGGCCCTTAATGCTGAATACACACTTGTACGTATGTATAGTTATACGCAATAGGAAATTGAATTAAACAAGTATTGCGGTTTATTTAAAGTAAAGGAAAAAGTTAAATTAAACCTAATCAGTTCTAATGAGACAAACCTACTAACCTAACCAAAAAATTCGTGTTACACAAGTCAGGCTATCACAAAATTAAATGTGAAGGTACTTTGTTTGTTTGTATAAACGCTATAATCTCTACCAGTCCGATTTAAAAAAAAAACTTGTTCAATATAACCACATTCATGAAGAATAGTATAGTATAGTATTCAGTTTTAGGCTTCACTTCTCAGCTTGCCCTAAATATTGATATTTGTAAAGCAAGTCGCAAGGGTAAGCGCTCCTAAAGCTCCTTAAACCGCGTGCCGTCTTACTGCTTCGTCATAGGTTATTACAATATTCTTCAAAAGTACATGGGACAATCAGAATGTTTCTATGTGGCCTGGTATATCGGGTCATAAATTAAAGTACGGGAACACTTTCATATTCAATTCAGTTTTAAAAGGTTTTTTGAACACTTTCATTTTATGAAACCGCCACCGATAACCCAGGGTGACACGACATGGATAGGTACGGTACGGTACTCCAATGATGCAGGTGCGGACGCGTCATTAAAAATTACGTGTCTACTCGTATACGTGCGCATTATACGAGCGGAGACCGGATGCTACCGACGACGGCCCGTTGCATATGCATGCGATGTTGGATCGATTTTATCAAGCAGATGGGCGAACACGTTGAATATTGTGTTCGCCAATTTATTGAGAATGTCATGTTTTTAAGATGGAGTGCGCCACTGCAAAATAAGAAAACAGTCTAATAGAAACTTCTTGATGCGCTATCTTTCGCATATTGTTTAAAGTGGAAGTGGGCTGGCCCTTTACACAGATGACTGATGGACTATAACGGTGACATTGTCTGACGGATCTTGTGGTCATTGAAGTAGATGCCGATCGAAGGCGCGATGGAAAGGCAATCTTGTAGGAAAGCATCGCGGCTCAGAAATTTCAAATAATAGAGATTCATGGAATTTGTTATAGGAGGCCATTGAAGGTGGAAAATCATATAACTTACTATAAAAATTAATCGTTAGTTAATTGGTTTCCTACTAATAATACAGGATAATTAATTTTTAATTTATTTCATTTAGATGTTCGTAGTGTTTAAAAGCACTATAGTGGACAAAATGGTCAAAATTCGACTGTAGGTGATTCTTTAAAAATTTAGATTCATGTTTTATAATTAATATTTATTATATAATAATTCTACGTTTCTGTGCTTCCTCTCCATATTGCACCAAATGACTTATTGAACCTTCCACGCATTATTTAAAAAATGGTTGTAGTAGTAGTAAGTATTTTATCATTAGCTACCTAGCTACTGATACCCAAGTACCTACTTGGGTGACGAAATCTTAAGATTCAGAGAGAGAGAGAGAGAGAGAGTGATCATTCAATTCTCACTGGATTTATTTAATCTGGAGGTTTTTTTGGATGTTCATAAATAAATAAACGCTACATACTCACATCCCGGGCTACCGCTAGTGTTACGTGGCGGGCACACACAGAAAACAACACAATTTAACATCCATAACTGCGAAATAAATATATGCCCAGGCCGGGATTCGAACCAGGGACCCGCGGTTCGGCAGTTAGGGTATTTCACCACCGTGCCACGGAGTCGTCTAATATATAGTTTTACAAACCATCAACAAGTACCTCCCATTAATTCCTGCAAAACTGTGGCTCTGAGTACTTACGAGTAATACTACAAGCACATAATAATAGACATGTGTGAGTTTGTACTTGAGATGATTCGAACGGAGCTGTGGATCAAACACAAAGTGTAGACACTTGAAACCTCTTAAAACCCCCGAACCTACAAATAGCTGTTTATGATATTAGGTACATGTTGGATGGTTTCTACGTATCTATCCTTTCAGATTTTGGAAAACTTTGTGGTACCGGTCGTTTTTATTTTTCACACGTTTCTGTTAAAATATTTTTTAGAAACACACCTTAAGATTATTAACACAGTTTTTAGGGTTCCATACCGAAAGGGTAAAACGGGACTCTATTACTAAGACTTTGCTGTCCGTCTGTCAATAGGCTGTATCACATGAACCATGACAGTTATGCAGTTGAAATTTTCACATATATTTCTGTCTACCGCTATAATAACAAATACAGAAAATAGAAAAAATAAAAATGTAAGGGGGTCTCATATAACACACAAGATTTGCCGTTTGTATAGATAATGGTATGGATCCCTTAGTGCGCGAGTCCGACTCGCACTTGGCCGGTCTTTTTGTCACATCAAAATCTCAGTGACTTATCCTTTCCCCTTACATCCCATTTCAATATTGCAAAATTAATAACTAAAGTCTTACTTATCCAGTATTTTAGTACTCTTATATTCCTGTAAAGAAAGATAAGAAAATATATTTACATTTTAAAATGAATCAGACGTTAAAGTGAGTCTTGTTTGAACTCGCTCTTATTCCACCCCCCGGCATGCTGGGGTAAGGTGCGTAGCAACAAACACGGGGGTTGGGGAGGGGCCGCCTAGCTACGTGGGCGAGTCTGTAGTGCCTGGTAGTACGGCTAAAAATCGACGGCGTGGTATTGTTGTGTCTACATGGATTTGCGCAGGCGTGGCGCTCTGCGCGGCGATATGCAAGCTCCGGACTGACCTCGAACTCTATGGCCATTTCTCCACTTGTCTTCGCGTGGTATAACCTGTACCATTCCAGGGTTTTACAACGTTTTAAACTATGTCGAAAATTGAAGTTACGTTACTCTTCAAATATTTAAACGAGATTATCTTCATTACGGATGCAACGCGTTTAACTTAGCATAAGTATTTATTAACCATAACTTACAAATAGGATTATTACTAACATAGACTATCACAGGCAGTCCTGTCGTCGTGTTTAAAGTATGATGGGTCATGTCGGCTTTTTACAAGCTTGTAGATAGGTTTAGGGCAAAATCTTTGTTGAATTCCGAAGGCAATGCATTTTTGTGGAAAGCATTATTTGAATTTCATGTAATATTGACTCCGGATCAAGGAACACCCTTAACGATTCTCGATCGTTGTTGGCGTCGCAGAAATTTCTGCTAGTGGGGAAACAGCCTAAACCTCATATTCCTCCTCCCCATCCCACCCCGAGAAGCAAAAACAAGTCTAATATCCACTCGTAGTATGACTAATCATAATCATAACAAATAACCACCTTTAGAAATCTCGCTTTGTAAACAACGGAGTAGGTAATGGAATTTTTTGTAAAAGCTTTAAGCGCTTTTAAGTTTTTTTGTTTCTGAAACAAAGGAGACGATCAATTTTGGGCCAAACGATGTACCGAGGTACAAAGTATTGGTAAAAATTCCTTACAGTATACTAAAAGTAATGGTCGATCAATTATTTTTAGAATCCTTATAGTTAGCTTGTAATAAAATAATAAAAAATACAACATTTCGTACCACAAAACTTCACATAGTAGTAACCACAAACTAATAAGAGATACTACGTAGTAACTACTCTGCACTGTTTATGTCATTTGCCAACTTCAGTTTTAGTGACAGACGTCAGTCACACATTATAGGTCTATTAACCTGTATTCAATTTACAAATTATTACTAGTTTTAAAACGATTTCAAGAAAAAATTAGCCTTTAATGGTAATTAATAGAATATTTAAATCAATATAGGATACTATGATTCTGTTTCTTAAGGTAGTTTATTAATACAATGCGCTTATTGTATATTTTATATATGGGTATAGAGTAATTACAGATTTAGTAACAACCGAAACGCAATGTTATGATAGATTGAATTAGATTGCCATAACTTGCAGTGTTGCAATACATAAATTATCTTTTAAAGTTAATTTTAGGTGGTACAAATGCAGTAAAAAATCTAATTTATTTTTTTAATAAAATAACGCATTTTTTTCTCCAAAAATCCATTTTTATATCCGAGGTACATCTCATGGCCCAAGTTGTATGGAAAGATAAACGTGTCCTTTCGTGAAAATGATGTTGTAATTCTAAAGTATGTATTTTGAATCAGTAAAATACGATTTAAGTAGTGATTTCATAATACAATATGAATTCACTAAGAAAAATAATTTATTTTCTTATATTGTAGGTATGTATAAAAAAACCATTATAAACATTTCATTTCAATCACACTAGACAAGTAACACTAGGAAATCTCGCCGGACAAGAGTAGAGATAGAAAAAGAACATTAACACGTTCACTGCGTTTCGGGGTTAAAATAGCCCCGACCAAGACTCAATCCGTGCGGATGCCAATGATGCTGTTATCTCATTCAGTGCGGCGAAGGCATCTTCGCCGTTTATTGAAGCAGGAAAGAAATAAAAACAGATATTTTCAATCAAAAGTTTTTCGTCAAAAGGAATAATCGTAGTTAACTGTATCTGAGATATTTAGGCCTAGTATTACCCAGAGACCGAGAGAAAAATATTACTCTAGTGCGGTTATAGGTCCAAAAGGCCCCGATCGTCCCGCGACGTCACACGTGCTGAGTCGATAAAGCATTTTTAACACCTGATGAAACCGTTTGTTTTTACAATAATGTCTCTACCTGTTAAAAGGTGTAGAAAAAAGTTAATATTACACAATGAGGGCGAAGATCAGATATAACCTAACCCTTTCCATTGAGACTTGAACCCAACAGTGGGACAGTGGTAGTTAAACTCGTATATACACATTCACAAACACACTTTAGCCATTCTTTTATGATCTTTGATGAATATAAGAGCAAAAAGCATGCAGCCGCCCATGGCAACTGACCGACTCTAAACAAAACCCAAATGGGAAGTTGGGTGGTGTTGGATGATTCTCCAGTTAGAAGTATAATAAGAATAATATTTGGTCAGTTTGTGTGGCAGGAGAGCGAGGAGAAAGAGGAGAGGAACTGTTAGTGATAATTAACCCTGTTATTTTTTTTGTAATTTGTTATCCTGTTTATAATTTTTTATCAGAGTTTCGTCCCACGTCGTTGCAATATGCGTTTCTACCCTTGAGGGCTAATATATTAAAGGGGTAATCGTAAAAGATTATAGCCAATACTTAATTTAAATACTCAATTTATAAGTTAAAAACTGACACAAGTGTTCAAGCACAATATTGTAATAGGTTGATTTTCAATAAACTACATTTGCGTTACGAGGTTCATACTGCTTTGTTTCTAATTCTGCCTATCCCATCTTATATTAAAGCCACAATCGATGCCAGTTGTATATTTCACAACCTAACAGTATTTAAGTAGTAAAAATTCATACATAAAATTTATTAACACTAAAATTGAGTTTATGGGGGAAAATATACCGCGTAACGCACTGAAAGATAGATAGAGATTGTTAGAAAAGAACAGTTGTTGAATTGTCAAGGTACTAATATTGGTGGTTTTTACAAGAAAGGGACATTTATATATAACTAGTGGACGCCCGCAGCTTCGCTCGCGTAGAATTAAACCCATTAACGACGTCTGCCCGTGTTCGGGTTGCCCACTTGACTTCAAAAACGGCAAATTTTCATACTAACTTTGCACCCCCGTTTTACCCCCTTAGGGGATGAATTTTCAAAAATCCTTTCTTAGTTATACGTCCCTACGTTATAAAAGGAACCCCTGTGCAAAATTCCAACTTTCTAACCCTTATAGTTTAGGCCCTGCGTTGATATGTCAGTCAGTCAGTCAGTCAGTCAGTCAGTCAGTCAGCTTCTCCTTTTATATATATAGATTAATGTTCCGAAGAGATCGTAGTCGGAATTACATGTCGTATTTAATATAATATGTTCCTCTAGAACTCGTCAAGTTCAAGCTATACGAACTGGTTGTGTTGATTACAGCAAAAAACGTTCGACTCGTGTTTATGACATTGTGACTAGCCTCTGCGAACTTATTGCGGTTGATGTGCTTAATGTTTGTTTTTTCTTCATAATTTAGTCAGACGTATTAGTAAAAAGTATTAAAATTATTAATCAAAATTTTAACATAAAATAACATTTCTTACCCAGCAGTGAAAATTTCCCAGAGAACAAAAAACAGACACAAACGCATGCGTTATAATACAATCTAAATATGTCTATAGATATAGTGAGGTAAGATAATGTTTGGTACTCCTGAGAGAACTTCATTATGTTCTCAAAGCCGTCTAAGTCGGCATTTGTCCATGTTACGCCACGATACACTAACATACATTATGATTTGAAAACGAAGTATGCGTTAAGTTCAAGTTAATTGTGTTAGATACAGTAAAGACCTTTATACATACATAATATTACCTCTATCATCGTTATGTAGAAGGAAGTGCGTGAAGCGCTAGTTTGTAAAATGGCACTTTCTGCTGTGATATTTCGCTATGTATGGTGAAATTGTTGATTAATCGTTTGCTAAAGAGCTATAATTTCATGATATAAGTACTTAAACACGAAAAGTTGTATGATTAAATTATTAATAATATTTACGAGCACTGTTTGAAAAGAGAAACCGGATATTGATGATGTTGTAAATTTAATATATTAATTTAATGTAATCTCGGTTTAACATAGCAGCAATACAAGAGTGATAGACTTCATATACACGAGTACGCCACAGGTTTCCATTATACGATGAAAATATCACGTATGATGCTGAGCTTTTGTAAGGAAATTTGTGTCAGGTGTCAGTATTCTCATAATTACGAAGGCGTTTGTGAATTCACCTGTGGCATTCAAAAGTGCATATTGCAAATTTCACTTTGAAATTTACTTTTAAAATAGAAATGTATCTGCGAACTTTTTCAAATCTTGAATAGAAAAAATGCTAGCAAAGAAATCTGCAAGCTGTGTTTTGTGTACATATTTTGGAGAATTCTAACAGCTTAATTATCTTTTTAAAAGAATTTTTCAGAGGTTCAGGGTACCTAAATCATCCTGACTTTATTATGATATACGGAATTATTTATTTGTATTTTTGTTCAATTTCAATAACAATTTATGGGCGGTAACTAATTCTATAGCCAATATTATACATTAATATTATCCCGGGTTATTCAATGAAAGAGGAATTTTTGGTATTCTCATTTATACACGTACATCTAAATTCAATTTAAACCGGGTACGCTTTAAATTAAACATGACATAACTGGTAAGTTTTGTAGGTAAGATTTTTTTCAATGTTTTATGTATCAAGAACTAAATAACTTTCTATTTGTAACAACCATGTTATCTATAATTAAGGTAAACACAATTCTTAAACTTGTGTGGTGTTAAATGAATTATATTTCATAGAACATACCTTCATCCTGGTTGCTTCCAAGAAGTACTTCAGTGTTATGGAAACTGCCTTCTTTCATCATCGTGTCAGGATCTTTAGGAAGAAATACGCCATCTACAGTTGGAGCGGATGGAAAACCTAATATACCAGTATAAGAATTCCACTGTTGTACGGATATAGTTTTAGCATCAACGCCTCGCATACAGTCCATTACTAGGCTGGGATCAACGGCAAGGAGACTACTGTTACAATTGCAATCATCAATCAATACCTTCCCAATATCTTGAGCTCTTTCGCCCGTCATCCAGCTCCAAGGTGCATTCAAAGTACCAGATTGCAGTATTCCTCTTTTAAATAATCCTTTCATTTCAGGAGAAAGCATATGGAGGCTGACACTACCACCACCTGCCGATTCACCAAATAACGTAATAAGCTCAGGATCACCACCAAAAGCTCGAGCATTGTCCTTAATCCAGCGAATAGCCAACTGTTGATCCCAGAGGCCCATATTTCCTGGTGCCTCTTCACTTCCAAGCGAGAAAAATTTGTTCAAATATAAAAATCCAAAGGCTCCAACCCTGTACTGCATGGAAGCCACTATTACGTCACTAGACGATGCCATTATGTCCGCTTTATAGAGGTCAAGCGTTGCCGTTCCACTCATGTATCCACCTCCGTAGATCCAAACCAGTATCGGCACTTTAGGTCTTTCGGCTAGAGGCTTATCTTGATGATGTCGAACGCGAAGATGTTGCGGCACCCACACATTTAAATATAGGCAGTCTTCGGAAATATTCGTATTAGGATTCCACATTTCTTCACCTTCGAATCCTGGGAAATATTCATATCTTTCTTGGTAACAGCTATTTGGCATGGCTGTCGCCTCGAGTACGCCATGCCAAGGGTCAATAGGGACGGGTTTACGGAATCTAAGTGGTCCAAGAGGAGGCTTAGCGAATGGGATTCCCGTAAAGATGTGTACTTCTCGTCCCATTACTGTTTTAGCATAGCCTTTGACGAGCCCACTTTTGGTCTCGACAATAAGGGGATCATTGTGAAAATTTTTCGGTGCAGGACTAGTAGTGGGTGTTGTCTGTGTTGTGGACGTAGTTGTATCGTGATGATTGGCCCATGATCGGCCCCATGCACCTGATATAAAAATGCACAAGAGTAGCTTAGTGAACACGATTTTATCGTGGGCACTCATTGTTATCGCCAATTATTTCACTCGTCTAACGTGATATATCAGAATAAAATAGAAAGTAGTCGGCGAGCTTGACCAAGTTTTTTTTACACATCTCTGGTTTCACTGATATAATAAATTACTGTAGGAATACCTGAAACAAAATAAAACAAAGTTGAATACACTATTTTCATTTTTTTTAAAGGTCAATAAAACCTTTATGTACACATTTACATTTATACGCAATTCAAATTCCGTCTGCAATATACGTGATAGATGATACAATAGATGGATCCATTAGCTGAGTTTAAACCAAAAGAGTTAGGGTCGTGGAAACGTGAAAACGTGAATCAATCACAGTCCGACAGCTGGACGGAGAGTGGATTGAGTACTTTAATGGCCTTTTCCAACGCTTTGTGATAAATTGGTAGTAGTACCTACCTCATAGAAGAAAAAAGAAGATATAAAATATTATAAGGATAAGTATCAAAGAAGTCAACGTTATTAATGGTGTTGTTTAACGTTACAATATGTTGGTTTACAGATTAGAAGCTTAGAATTACATACGTTAATTTATTAAAAGTAATCAGTTTTAGTGTCGCAAAATTTAGGAACGTGACGAATTTAACTATAGGTACGGATATGTATTATGTGTAAAACTTACTTAAATCCGAACATTTTTAAATTACCAACTTAAAATGCTTCTCTAAGTAAAATTGATATTTAAAAGAAAATTCAAAAATTAGCGCATTTCGTCTAAACTGAAATTGACTAACGATATTATCGCGTCACGTGAAGAACGTCATGATTTGCCTATTCCACTGCTTTCCCATCGCTCGAAAATTAAACTTTACAAATATCCACATTATACAGTTCAATTCAATTCAAAGAGAATTCTATAGGATTCTATAGAATTCTAAGAGAATTTTTTTCTCTTAAATGTGTTACCAAAAGTTCCTAATAACACCAAATATTCGAATAATAATAATTCGTTTGTAATTAAAAAATAAATATGATTGTTTCACTATGTAATTTTTTATATTATTGACCTTTAAAGCTTAAGTACCCCATCTTGCCACCCTCTCCCCTACCCAACCAAAGTCACCAATGATCTCAATTTACAATTTTTATGGGCCCACAGTCGTGGGTATCTAGTACCTACTCTTGGTTACAAGTGTCCATTCTGTTTTAATTAAGGGGCTGTCAACCAGCTGTACCTATTGTGTGTGAGCGGAAATCGTGTTCTTATATTCTGGCATGTATCTACCTATACGATTTCCGCCGCAAAAGTTTTTAATTGGATTAGATCACTTCGATTTTGAGCAAATCACAAAAATCAGAAAAAATAGGCCAAGAAATAAACAGTAGGTATTTCTTTCTGCTATAATTGCTAGCTATAAAGTTATGTTTTTAATCTTGGGTAAGGCATGATTCAGGTAGGTACACCCAGCCTGTTAATACATAATACTTAAATACAATTGGACCAAAGGTAATTTAATGCTTTAATTCTAAACAAATAGATTAAATAAATCATCATTTTCGATGTACATGGAGGAGATAATTATATTCCGAAATCATGTTGGTACGTGCATAAGCGTTTTTACCCTGTGGCACGCGTCCAAGCCTCACGTCATGTCATTACCACAAGTGCCTGCGATTGTGCCAGCGGGTACGCGTGTCAGACATATGAAATGCGGGAAAGTATTCATTAGACATTGAGTATAATAATATTAAGTCTCAATTAATTATTGGCCATGTTGCACGCATGACATATTTTCATACATAATATATTTTCCACTCAAAAATGTTAACTATTTACTATCAGTATAAAACGATCACTGACCCACCAACTACTTAGTGCTTGTAACATCTTTGATATTTTTAATTAAAGTGTAAAGGTTAAATTTTAATATGAGAGCCTTAACGGTATCGAGCACAGAACAGATAAAGGAGGTCTGTTCTGTGGTATCGAGCAGCAAGATTATCTGGAGCAGTTGAATTCAAATTATTCAATGAATATTAAAGTCTTCTCAATAAAGATGAAGTCTTCGTTTTTCATTTCGTGACCATGATAACATTCAGTCTGTTCCTACTCGTAAGATCACAATCAATCGAACCCTACGTTCAACAGATAGTTGATCGTGAGATATCAATATGCCCAACCCATGATGTCGAGCCTTCCCGAATCCCGGACAGACCGAAGGTAATCATTATTTCATCGGACAGGCGAATCGTTCACAAGGGACGCGTGACATTGTTTTCGGGTTTGCGGGTTACGATACGCATAAATAAACGCTGTAACGGCAAAAACACAATTTAATTGAAATAGGTAAGAAAAACAATTAGGTATCATAAAATGTATATACATATACATATAAAAGTTGCCGTGTAATATATTAGATATTAACGGCAACTTTTGTATTATGAATAGCACAATTTTTTTTAATTTTTAATCTAGGTAGGTACCTACAATGAAATAACCTTACCAAGTTCATTCATATTAGTCTAACGTTCAAGCCATATTAATCATATTATTATTATGTGTTCTAAGCAGTCAGCTTGAGTCATTTCAGAATATTTTTCACGCGCTCGCACACGCAAAATAATAAAAAGACGCAATCACAGAGCGCCTTACGCTTCCAGGGAAGAACTAAAAGAAAAATTTATTACCATTACAGGGACGTGATCTGAATTCTGTATTACGTAGTAGAATAAGTAAGTAATAAAGAAGGTCTACATTTATCATGAAGAGTGGGTCTCCGATTTTTGCTATCACGAAAATTAAGATATTCACCAAAAAATTTTTATTAATCTATTTATGAATTACACCGAGTAGTCAAAATTCATTTTCGAAATTTTATGTTTAAACGTTAAGGTTTTACTGTCGAATATGATTCTCGTTTATATCTTTGTAATCATGACTTAAGTCAAACTAACTTAAACGTATGTTTTGGGTTAATATTCTAAGTACATAATCATGCATTCCCGTAATATAAGGTTGGTATTAAGATGCAACTTTGTTTGAACATTCCTTGAATTTCAATAGAATGTCGTCATGTTTGCAACAAGTGCTTACTAGGTGAATAAATTAAATTGTAGGAAAACGTTTTATATTAGTTCGATTTATCTCAAGGGATGAAGATCGAAGAAAAGTTTAACAGGTAAAATAAAAGTATGCATAAAATCTACATCGTCGTCGATGGCTTGGTGTGAAAAAAACTGTTGTAATATCTGCGGGCGTCCATAAATTGTATTTTAGGGTCGGTACATATTTGACGGAAAACGCGTCAAGCGTGTCATCGGTCGCGTCTAGTCGGTCAAATTAGACCTGCCACATTACGCGTCTAGTCAGTTTCTGCGTTCAGCATCTACAGAGCGGTTGTGTAGTTTGATATTGAATTTTAAAATGAAGCCCATCGAAATAATAGCTATTTGGGAGGCTTTTGAACAAGATCGAAAAAGGAAACGTCGACATTGTGTGCATCCTTTAAATACTTCGTTGCCGCTCTTACGTCGACCGACAATGCGTTGACGGAAACGGAACAGACGCTGTACGCTCGACGCACTAACGCATCATCGGTTAGGTGTGAAAGGTTGAATGTTTTATTATATATGTATTTGTCTGTTTTGGCGTTACGCGACCGATCCATATTCCGTCAGATATGTACCGACCTTATCTGATATAAACACGTAAAATGTAAATGTCAATCACAAAATGTCAATCCGAATTTATCGAAGTATAATATTTTACATAGATTATGTTATATAGTTGTATATATTTTACCTTTACTGCAATACTTATAATCGTAACAAAGCCCACTCGTAGGCAGTTACATGTAATTTAGCCGAATAAAGGAGTAGCTGCGTACCTGGCGGCAATAGGGTTGGATAAAAAATGTTTGTAAATAATTGGAAAATACAACACCCTACTGTGGTTGATTATAATAATATCGAAGTTCACTTTAATATTATTCGAGTAGGTACTAGAGAGTAACGTAAAATAACGTAGTCAAGTAATAAATGAAGTAACTGAGGATGAATAAATTCATGGCATGTGAAGAATAGCAAAGCATATACAAGTACCGCTTGGCGAGATCAGCGGCTCCTTGAGTCCCTCGGGAGCAGTCTCCGCTGTAAATTAACTTAAGGTTACTCTGTATGCAGACTCGCGCGCTCTAACGAAGTCCGGGCTGCGACCCGTAGGGCCTGGATAGGAGAAACTTACGAAGTAGACTGTACTTGTAAACTCGAGTCTCATAATCTCATACATTGTATTAATCTTCTGTCACCGCCAGGCCAGCGATTAGATGGGGATATAAAAAAATTTGTGACACGAGAATTTTATATATGTACATATTAGATTACAGTCGCATGGCTTTTTAAATCATTGGACCGCTCCACTGATTTCAAATTTAGCTTGAGTTTGCAACTGACTTCTTCACCAATCTGCACTCGAGTGTGGTGAATTTTATTATACACCTCTACTATGTAATTTGGAAGATTATTACTCTATTCTATTTTATAATCTCCCGAATTATAAATTAGAGATCTGACTCAGACTCGACTCTGACTCCGAAGGGTATTTACATATTTCTAAATGGTTGCAGGTAACTTCTCGTTCAAAATGCACTGTATATCTAGTTTCACCTTTCGTTCACCTCAACGTGCAGTATGCAAACATTATTTTCATCTAAGTAAGCAAACTTCACCTAGTGCGCACAATGAGAAAATAACAACAATAAATGTTTATCGTTCACAGAGCCGAGAGATGAACTCGAACGCTTGCGTCTAGAAGAATAAAATACGAATTATCTTCTGCAGTTGTGACCGTATCTGTAAAATGTATTTTTTTTTACCTTTGAAAATATTGTTTAAAAAAGCAGTACGTTTATACAGCACTAGGCATTCCCTACAGTTAACTTTACTAACGGTTAAAATGAAATATTGTTGATTTTCTGTAAATAATTTGATTCAATATTCATGATTTATTAGGACACTCATACCTATCCACAAATCCAATGAAACATAGAGCGCACTAGAGGTTGCATTGGGTAAATAAATGAAGGGTGAAATATATCAATAATAACTAATCTTATCATGCCGCGGCATGATAAGATTATTTATCTGCGCCTGGTAACGAGTTATGTCACAGCGATGCTTACAAAACCGTTACATAACCTGTGAAATTAAGCACTATACGAAAGCCTAAGTGGCACTAGGCGCAGAGAGAAAACGGCAGATAAAAGTCGCCCGATAAGGCGATTTGTAGGTGGGAAAAGAGCAGAGGGGTGCGGTGGGCTATGGAGAGGTCGGCGCGCGCCGCTCGATAAATCGATATGGGTAATACAATGCTATGCGGTGGAACGGCCTTGAGCGCTTGCAGCCTGCAAGACACACCTCCTCTTACTCAAGTTCATTGCCAACTTGCCGCCTAGTCAGAAGATTCTAGGTTCAGATCCTGGCCTGGTAGACATGTGGTGAAATCAGGCGACGAGGAGTTGGACGGAGGAGAACGGAGACAAAGAAACGACTGAAATGTTTAACTAATATGCACTTAAAAAAAGCTTAAGAGATACAATACACCCATACTTCAATCCCAACTCGGAAATTTATTGCCACCCACCTCGCATAGTAAATAATTAACAAACCTTGCTCACGGGACCGTCACTTGTTCTCAGATGCTGTCTTGTTATGGCACGTCGCGGCGTCGAGCGATGTCATGATAATAACTCTTCAGTAAGTGGCTCCTGACAGTTGCTTCAGAAATGTTATAATTAATTTATACACCTACGCTCTCTCACCTAGCTGGGTGGGAGATAATGTGTTTCTCTAGTGAAAGATCGCCTGGGTATGTAATCCTAAGACAGTTCGCCGGAAATCGAAAATAACTAGAGCGTGAACAAAATCCTCATCATAGAAGTCGGTAGTTGTGAAGCGAGAGTTCAAGGCGAAAATAATCCACGTAATTGTCTGCGCTGAGTGATATTCATTCTTCATTAAAATCACTGTGGATTCATTTATACGGCTTTCAGACGACTGAAAATTGAACCGCGGGAGTGTGAATGAGTAGCGTTTAAAAAAAATCCACAACCTACCCTGAACTGTACCCTACCTGATACCTCCTATTTCGTAACGAGGGAATTCAGGTTTTGGGAAGTTCGTACCCAAGGGGTCATAATGCAACGCATACATGTGCTAGTTGATCGGGGGGTATAAGATCTGGAGACTGAAGGAGGAGGAGATAACGATTAGGAAAAAGGAGCACAGGTCGCCCTTCGACAAGATGGATAGACGTCCCGAAGAAGACGGTGAGAAACCGTTGGTTTCAGAAGGCACAGAACCGATCGTAGTGGTGACGTTTAGGAGAGGCATATAAAATTAAGTGCCAAAGTTTCACAGTAAGCCAAATCCCAGAGTAATCTACTGAGAGTCATTGGTTCGATAGAACTACCCATCATAATTTAACGTATAAATTTCTATAGTGAAACTACATAATGACTCCATCAAAGTTGTAAATTAGTAATGTGTTGTTATATTATTATTATTGTTAACGGTGATATGTAAAGTTTTAATAGTATATGTTACTTAACAAGTTTAAGTTTATGGACTATTCTCTAGTCTAGTCTACTTTGGTATAAAAAAGCCATGAACATGCGAAAATGTAATTGACCGTATGATCCAAAGCAATTAGGCCATAATATTATTATGTAATGTATATTACAGATCGTTGAAAAATATTTGGGGTATTTGAAATATACTCCCAAAATCAGCTTGTACGAGAAAAAAGTCACGAGTTGTACGAGTTATGTATTAAAAGGAAAATTATCACAGCTAAGTAGGATTTACAAGTCAATGAATAATAGTACTTATACCAACTTTTAGAAAGTTTTCGAGGAAGTAACAAAGAACATTTGTAGAAAATCTATAGAAATTCACTTTATCACTTGATAAAGTTGTAAGTCGTGTAGAACTCATAGAGACAAACAGGTCTAAGGTCACTAAATAATATACGCGCGGCTCGCAACTCACTTGGTTAGCAACAATTTCGTAGTATGCTACGAAATTATGAATTTTTGAATTTTTTTATCGTAGCTAATATACTAGGTACATGGACCATAAAAATTACAATAATTTATGGTCATTTAATTTTCATAAATTAATTTATTTATTTGTTTTTTCTCCTCACACTGTCCTTACAGAATAATCCAATTCGACAGGAGGGCACTTAACACAATCGACACGTTTAAAATACACAAATTAGGTAGGTATAATAGGTACAATCGTTGAAGCAGTTATTTTAATCAGACTGCTTCATCATGAGGTCTTGTAAAACCTAAATGTCAATTTTTTTTACTATTTTAGGTTTTAGAGCCTATAGCGAACCAAATAGGTTTTATATGATGCCTATTTTGTTCCATACAGAGTTCGCCCGGGACAGTACCACCGCCCGCCACGGGACCTAGTACCTACCTAGTAGTGGGACAAAGAAAGAGTTGTGATGAGGTACTACACTACAATACACGCTAACCCGTTCCACAGAAGGAGACTCGAGGGCAGAAGACATCGCTATTTGCATATCCTCCCCACCAAAGGCAAGAGTCGCTAACGCGCAAGCGATCCCGTGGCATCATTTTTATTATGTCTCTGCTTATCCGCATTGCAAGAAATCCTAGCGACAATTATGTTCCACTTGTGCAACTGATTAAGATTTGAATTTTTTTTAAACTTTTGTAAGAAATCAATAGAAACACATAGAAAACAGGTGGACGGACACACCAATAGCAGTATAGATTACGTGACGGGACTTAACAATAACCAATCTGCGTCATAATAGATAAACTATCGCAACAACAGACAGAATGCGGAACGCTCCGCGCGGATATCCTCAGCTACCTCGTATTATTATTTCTGTTTGCATCTGTGCGTATATTATGTACGAATATTACAGGTAGGCATCTTTCACTATACATGAGACTTTCCTGATTTTCGCTGTCAAAAGTTGATCGGATAGAGAGTTCAGAACGTATAGGTTATTAATATACATAATATATTATATTTAATTGTATTATGTATTCATAAGGTCAAGGAAAAAAAAATCTACTTAGGTGTATGCAATAATGTGCATGCTAATTGATACATTTCTATTATTTTGAAATAACAAAGTTAACAACAAATAGGTACCTACGCAAACGAGTGAATAAGAATGGTCTGTTTTTGTCATACTTAAAAATTTAGAAAATATAATAATATTAATTCTCTAATCTGTAGATACCTATTTTAAATATCTATACTTTAAGAGGTTCAATGTTGTCTTCTTTATAAAATTTCGTAGTAGCAGCTATACAAATTGTACTGGACTCTAATGGCATGGAAATTCTAGAACCAACATCGGGGACTTTTAACTAACTATCAAAGGTTCTTTTGTAAATTTAAATAACCATTCCGCGTTACTAAAAGTAGCTAAGCAGCTAGCTTGCTTAAGCCTTGCTTCTTAAAATTCATTTTAGAGAGAACACGCGTATCCGAATTTTACAGGAGGTATCTAGAGAAAAATTGTTATTAGGTACCTACACGTTTATTTATTATAGTATCTACGTAAATAAGCATATTCACATTTTTTATGTTCAATTATGTTTGGAAAGATTAGGAAACATGATTTCTGGAACATACCTTTGAGTCTTATCAAGCTGAAGTCGCATTCAGGTAACCTAGCCACTTAATTGTCTTTGCACATAAAGCGGGATTGGACACGCAACATTGAGCAGGCGGGTATCTCCTGGTACTGGCTGTGGAGGTAAAGGTGATTCGTACAAATAGCTCACCGATTTTATTCTGTCTGGCTGGACCACAAACTGCTGATTAATGATAATTTTCGGAGCAGAATGTTACGACATTCTTATGTGCGATTTAATAAATTAAATGTCACCTGCGGTAACTGTGAAGGAGACATCATCCTTAGGAAAACTGTTCTCCATAATATTCTCGAAATATATCATAATCGCACGAAAAATAATGTATTATACTTTAATGGTCGCATTAAATAAATACATATTCCGTCCAATCGGATATATTAAAAATAATAAGTGGGTAAAAATGTTCCATATTTTATAATATTGTATTATGAATAATTAATGAATTTGTGACAATAGTTCATCCTCACTGACGTTGTTTTAACTAAATTTGGATGATTAAGGTAGGTAGCAGAAACAGGCAAATACTAACATTATGTCCAGTAACAATCCCAATACTTATTCTACTCCAAATATACATCGTATTTTATGTTTTAACAAATATTAAAACAAGCTGTATATTTTGGGCACAATTAATCAAAAGGTTAGGTATAAAGATATAATTATGTATCAAAATTATATGTGTCATCATTTAGAAGATTTATTTTTAGCAATATATCCTCGTAAGGCCGACCCCGATGGAAATAGAAACAAGGCCAATATGAAAGTATTACGTCAACTGGAAACTTTATTTTATACTCATTAACATACCTGCTTTAATTTTACCGCTGCTAAATTTACTAACACTTACATTTTAAAATTAAGTAATAATAATTCAAACTAAATATAGTTGTGAAGTTGATCATAGAGATTCTTTATTTTGTACCTACTTAAAATATAATAATATCTAAGTACTTATTATGTTGATTTAAAACTTTAAATCCAATACTAAAAATAAACATTTCCTGAATATTTAAGCAGAACATAAGCATGATTTGCTCATACCATTTCTGATAGAAAACCCTTTCAAGCACTATGACGACGATGTATAGTTTATAAAGAATGTATAAAAATGTAATTTAATACCACGTGGCATGATCAGTCGCACAAATCTCTCATCTCTGTGTTTCTACAATATAATGGGAGGAAGAATCTTGGATAGATTGGATAAAACTCTTTTAAGCAGGACTTAAGAAATAATAATATATATAATGATGATGATATATAAATAATAATACCTAATGTAATGATTCTTGAAACGTGAAATTAGCAGAGCTGTTTATAAATAATAGTAGGTACTAATATTTTAAATGTGAAAGTTTGGATGTTTGGATATTTGGATGTAACTAACTTTAAATGTATTATGAAACGGAAAATAGGTTTCGTGACATAATGTAGGTATCAAACCAAGGTCTAACTAAGAAATATGAGGGGGAACTGGTTAATACACGGGCCGGCCGCGCTGTAGCGTGACTCGTCGTCAGCACTCATTTGATGACACTGTTTTCACTTGCACTTTTGAATTAATCTCTTTTAATAAGTCACTGCAATAAACAGGTCATGGATAGAGACATCCTTAAACTGAGTGTAATAGGATTGTCTCCGACACAGAAATCTCAGATCCTTTTAAAATTGTGCACTATTTAAAATGCTTCTGCTGCTCTGAAAATATTCCGCCAATAATTGTGGTCAAAGAAAATAATTAAATGTTCCGTCTTTCATCCGTCAAAAATTCATTATTAATTTCAGAGATTTTGAGCCATTTTATAAGTAGAGCTCAAGTAATAGTTGGTTAGCGCTAACTGACCCTAACGTTTATTATTAATTAATTTAGGGCTGTACAATACTATGCATTCCGAAAGTATCTAAATTTAATTGTAAAGTATCTAAAAATTGCATTCGCAGTGTTTTATAAATATTTCGGTCGATGTACAGAAATACACAACATTTTTAACGGGAAATAACCTATACGTGCGACAGGTACAAGTTTTCCAATTTATCATTAATCATCAGCTGCATCACACCACCACCCTTTCACTATCCCACTGTTGGCACTGGTCTCCTCCCAAAGCCGGAATTCCACAAGTAAGGCCTTAGCCACCCCACTGGCCAAATGCGGATTTGCAATCTTCAAATGCTACGAGAACATTACGGAGAAATTTCAAGAATTCAGGGTTTTTAGAATAAACGGTAACGCGGGACACCTGACATACCACATACCACCGATACCACACGCTGAGCAGTACCACACGTAGTAGTCACCATACTCGTACAATGCCTACAACACGGAAGACAGAGGCCTACATTGCTTATGTCTGGATTGGAGTCATTAACCAGTACTTGCCACAGTACAGTCATTAACCCATTGAGTTACTCATTGCCCTACTCAGTACTCATTGCACTTCTTAAATCTATTAGAGGCAGAGTTACGGGCGCTTTGAATCAAACTTATAAAGTAACCACAAGAAAGCAAGCTCGTTATTTTGCCAAAATAACAGTTATTACAACTTAAATATTTTCAGAAACGATAGACCAACCGAGTACCGGCCGTACCGTATCAGACTGTGAACACAGTTAATTGCCCACAAAGGTATAATAATTACGTAGACGCGAAATGTAATATTTGCCGATTTGATCTTTTAGCTTGACATTTTAATTAAACTTTCGCGACTCTGGGGTGATAGTGCTGGTATAAACGATTTATTTGTCTTCAGTGATTTGAATGGAAATCAGTATAAAAATGTTATTTTTTAAAAGTATAAATGTGAAAGGACAATGCCCATCTTACTAGGGGGTTTGGGCCCACCCAAAAAGTTGTTATGTCCCAATGATTTTTATTTTATTTTGTAGCTTAATAATTATCTTTTTAAAATATCCAAACCATTTCCATTTTATCACCCAGGTTTAAAAGAAATCTCTATTTTTTGTGTCCCTAAATAGAGGATATGCCTAAATGTGGTGTAAATTAATCTGTATTAGATAAGTGGTTAGAGAGCCTGGCCTTCTGTTTGGGACCACTAGTTTGAGCTCTGGCGTTATAGAAAATTAAATAACACTTGATTTAATGGAAACAGGAAATCTACTGAGTTCAGACTATACCTGAGTTTCATCTAATGCTCATAATGGCGTGTGAAATTCTACCAATTCACTCGACTGGGCCAGTGCGGTAGACTGTGACCTTATCCTTCGTGTTATAGGAGAAGACTCGTGCATAAGGGTATATTAAAATAAAAACAAGATAAAGACATGAATGTTTATTCGTCATAAAATATGTTATCCAAAAACTATCTACGAAGATTAGGCGTTAGACGCAGAGAACAATTGATACATCTGCGTGAGAGTGGCCGATCTATGCGATCTCGACCCGGTGTAGACATTTTCGATATGTTATGAGTCCAATGCTCACATAAACTAGTTTAACACTATTGCGTCCAATCGCTCACTTAAAACTAAAAGAAGAGGAATATCTCACTGCTCACTCGCGATGAACGAAAAAACTCAACTTAATTACAATAAATCGTAACGTGGAAGTAGGTAAGTAAATACAGAGGAATATAAATAAACTCAACGCAAAACATACAAAGGACACGAAACGATCATGCAATTTGGCAAGCAAGTTGACACTTTGACAGATAGTGCCATAGATTCGTGTCAATAATGATATTTGGTCTGGCAACATCAATAATGCTTTAGTCAATCGATTATTTATTTTTGTTTATCGATTTCTCAAAAAAATAACATAGCAATATTTTTATAGGAAAAAGTGATAGGTTTAAGATTTTATAATAAGTATATTAATATTTGAATTTCATTTCTCACCGTTGCTAACGCTCCAACTCAGAGACACTATCGGTTACTTTAATCGCTCCTTAATGAAGAATCAATATACAAATTCTGTACTAAGGAGCGATTAAAGTAACCGTAACTGACTCTGAGTTGGGGCGTACCGCGTAAGAGTCGTAAAAAGGTATTCAAGCTAGACTCCGAAACTATTTTGAATTTAAGAAATGCGTAAATGTATCGACATCGTAATCGATTTTTATTATTTGTTCGAAATATTCTTTGTATTAGAATAATCTGTCTCCTGGCAACATTGAAGTTCTGTTTGGTTCTGTGGTTTCGTAGGCGGATATTGTAGATTCAGTAAAACAAATATTTATTAAATGTTTCAATGCTAGGGTGAAATAAATGCTAATATATAAATAAATAAATGTTTAAAAATACAACTTATTTTTTTAAATAAATATTGTTGTGACACGACTCCATAAGGTGGGCCCGTCCATGGGCAATGTCCTTTAGTTCGTTTGTTTTTCTCGGTAGTCTATTTTTATTTATTTATAAGCTTTTATTTAACTTCACTCGTATGTATCTATATTATGTATGTAATGTATGTATGTCCTGGAATCTTGCAATCAATATTTCACCCACTTCCACTGATGCTATCGAGCTGAAATTTGGCACACATATTTTGTTCCGATGAAAATACACGAAAATAAAAATAAAAATAAAAAGTTATAAAAAGCTTTTTTTTTTTAAATTTTTAATAATTTTTTATCTTAATTTATTATTTTATAGCATTAGAGAAATGCGTTAAGCCAGAATTAGAAGGAACTGGTCGCATGCGCTTATACTAAAATGTCGTAAAGAGGACATATACAGAGAATATACATATTTCTTTTAAATATCTAGGTAGGTGACAAAAGCGAGGTGGTGGCAAAAAGACTGGTCGGGGGTCTTTCGAAGATTTCCCCTCGAAAAAAAAGTTATCAAAAGCGTTAGTCCGCACATAATATACCTACCAAAATTATCAGTGGTCACCGCGTTATATTGACTGCAGTTATTGCTTCTACTCAACGACAGTCTTTGACAGTTGAAAAGTATATAATGTGAAAGTAAAGCTTTTTATCCAATGACTTGTTTGGATGGATAGATTTACATCGTTTGCATAAATTTGTGAAGTGTTTTTATATAATATGCAATAATATGTACAAATTCGAATTTCTTATGTTATATATTATGTCTTCGACAAGGCTTAACGACTCTTTCCAACATAGAAAACAACCGGGACCGACGGCTTTACGTGTCCTCCGAAGCACGGTAGCGTCCATGATGTTTTGCCACTAGCGGTCACCCATACGCATTGGAGCAGCGTGGTGGAGTATGCTCTAGACCTCCCGCAGTAGTGTCTGTGGGGGAGACCCGTGCCAGCAGACGTCTATGGGTCTCAGCGAATATATCATGTATGTATACTCATATGTATTTTTACAAAGCCCCACGGACAGAAATCCCGCGTGTCCTTAAGCTATTTAGCTTCGTCTCAGTAGGTATAAATAGTCATGGAATATTTAAACCTTGGACGAATTTTTTTATCGTCTCGTCGTTAAAATTAACAATTGAAGACCAAATGTACCTGCTGATTCGACTGGAACATTGCTTACCCTTGAGTAATAAGTTTACTAAAATAATTTATGTGGCTAGTAATATTTTTGTCCATTTGTTCGAATAAGATGCATTTTTAGAAGAAATTTAGCAGGAATATTTGAGAAATATAATATATTGTATATTAAAAATATTGTCAGTTAATGATTAAATGATTGGGCTGTAACCTTTCCTTCAATCCGAAGGCCAAATCTGGATAAACAATAAAACAAAGCTTTTCAGTAAGCTACGATAAAATCAGGGCGTTTGCGTGTACCCTATCAGTAAAGCACATAATTTAACAATTTTTCCACTGTCTTAAAACTTGTATCGCATATAAACCTTTTAATGTAATTGATTAAACTGAAATGATAGCTTGACGTGTTTTGATCGAATTAGAGTGGTAGCTAAAAAGTAAAGCACTTTGTATGTTTATTTTTAGTTGATTTCAAAGTAGGTTTAGGATTGATTTGTTTTTACCTATATTAATTATTATATTCTCTATATGCTAAAGTCGCCTAAATGTTAAACGTCAACGATGTAGATTAGATTCCCTAGAGAATTTTTATAGCAAGCCAATCTTTATTATTCTGTTTCCAATATGCTTGTCTTAACATCCCACGTATGTTAAAGATTTCCCTACATTTTCTATACCAATATTATAAAAAGGAAAGATTTGTTTTTAATGTTTTCACACAAAAACTACTGGACCGATTTCAAAAATTCTTTCACCATTAGAAAGCTGCATCTTCACTGAATGATTTAGCCTATATATTATAACTAGGTGTAAACGAAACTATTGTTATGTCTAATTCCACGCGAGCGAAGCTGCGGGCGTCCACTAGTTATTAATAATCAGAGGAAAGGAAAGGTCACCCCAAAGGCAAGTGGGCGTGTTAAAATAGCTTTTACGAAATTCAAATGTGACTATCTTCGATCCGTTGATCGAAGGTGACTTTAGTATAAATAGCAACTGTTAGTTCAATAAGAAAATTTTGAATATAAGGAAATAAGATACTACTGATCCAATAATTATTCTCTCTATCAGTTAGAAAAATCCAAAATCTAGTTTTTGTCAAGTTAAAATTGATTTTAAATCTAAAAAAATAATTTTTACATAGCAATGATCATGCAGCAACACCCACCCATCCACAGCCGAGAATTACACCAATGAATGAATTAATTAAATGTTAAATATCTATTATTTACCTAAACGTTTTGTTAACAAAAAATCTTCTTACCAGCTATCTTATCGACAATCCAGGTAGAAATCCTACGATCTTAGTCTGAAAAGTACTACATCAAGTGACTGCCTGCACGTAACGTCGGGTACAGTCTCTTATGGATACTAACAATAGTGGTACGTAGGACACATCCAGCACAAATACCTAGATCAATAATTGGAGCTCGGAATAAACATAACGGGAGACCATTTAAATGCAAAGTGTTCTTTTGCGGGCTCTAAACGTCCGTTCGTTATTGTAAAATAACAATAGGCTTACAACTCTTACAAGCCAAAGTTTGCTTTAATAGCTTTACTGGTCTAATTGACCTCGGCAACATGTTTATTTAATTGAAGATTCCTAGAGGAACTGCCTGGAACTGTATTGTCTACTGCACTGCATACGATGTCGTACGTCTGTATTTAGTCCATAACCTGTGTTTCTGTTGTATATCAACTCCTTTCCACCATCCAGCATTATACATTTGGACATAAGTCTAAAGTTGAACATCGGCGTCACTACAAATTTTTAATGTTGTTTTAGCACTACATGCTTAGATACCACTACGTCATATCCTCGCAGACGATTGAAATATCTTTTGTATTTTGTTTCTATTTTTTATCAGACTAATTATTTTCTTTAACTCACGCGACTAAATATGTAAAATACTATTAGCTTCTAAAAATATTTCTACTAAATGTATCTATAAAATGTAAAATGTGTCTACATTAATATTTTTCGCTTCACCTGCAGTTTCACCGATCATAATCCGTCGATCATCGGTAGATACTCATCAGTCGATTGAAAAAGCGATCTATAGTTAATATTATTATATCGTCTTAATATATATATTTTATTTGTACATCTTGGTTACGTTGAACTGCGAATATTAGTTCAAAGTTGTAGATGTTCAAAAGCCGTAAGTCATAAATCATACATCATCTAAGTCAGAGACGTTCGCTACCCCTCAACCGTGAACTGAATGTTTATTTACCTTGTACCGACCGCTGGAAAAGTTTGTGGTGGAAGCCTACTGAAAATATGTCGCGTTCTCACGATGCCTGGTTTTTGTTCACCGTAATTCTGATGTTGATGCGAAAATAATTATACCGTCTAGGTACTTAGAGCTAGAGCAGCCATTCATTTTGTCGTTTGTAGCGCAGCGGTAAAATAAAGGAGTTTTAAATCAACTTTTCGATTTATCATTACATTATTATTCTTCTAATTGGTCTATGGATATGTCATTGAATTTGTCCTAAATGGCTAGACAGATTTTGATTTTAATTTTTGGTCCCTTACGTGACGTTTGATCGATTTATACGAGTCAAATTCTATCGTAAACGCCACACTAATAACTTGGTTCCAAAATGTTTATGAACGCGGAAAAAACTGATCTTCAGTTTCAATTCAAATATTCAAGCCTGGTCGATGAGACTGTAGGTACCTGTTACTTTTGGGTTTTAAGTGAAATTTAACCATATACATATGTAAGCAAAACTTTGATCAGACAAAGGCATACTAAATAAAGCCTGCAAGATATCAAAACAAAGTAATAGGTATATATTCCATTCGTCGTCCCTACGTAACAATCTCTAGAAAGTTTTTCTCAAGAGATTTTTATTTCTTTGTCTCGAAAAGCTCATATAAGAAAAAGCTGTTGCATGAAAAAGTGATCTTAGAGAAGTGGCGAGATTTTTCCACGGCTGAACGAGAGCTCTACCTTTGCCTGCTTGAAAACATTTATATATGACGAATTTTGATGAATATCTCAGGAATGTA
Source organism: Carterocephalus palaemon (assembly GCA_944567765.1). Classification (NCBI taxonomy): domain Eukaryota; kingdom Metazoa; phylum Arthropoda; class Insecta; order Lepidoptera; family Hesperiidae; genus Carterocephalus; species Carterocephalus palaemon. Next base: position 6,862,415 of record OX155645.1, read on the forward strand.
AATTGTGGCGAAAATGCTATATTAAATATATGAAATTGATGTAAAAGGTATTTCTTTTTTAAAAATTCGTAGAATTCGTTGAACTTTCAAAAATTCGTACAATGAATCCAGATTGAATAAGTTTTTAGGACGCATATTCTAAACTCCACGTGAATATCCGTTTTATTCTATCATTATAATATAAAATACCAAGGGGAATTTAAACTAGTGAAACATCACATTTTAGTCCATCACGCTACTATATAAACGTATATGTACCTACCTACTATGTTCCCGCATACATGCAAATCACTTATGCATATTTACATGATAACTTTTGACATATAAAAGTCGTCTTAAAAACTTAAAAAAACGAAAAGAGCTTTTTCAATTTCCAGTTTAAAGCTTCAATCTAATTTGAATGAAACAGCGAAGCCGGTGAACAAAGCCAAGGCCTGCAAAATTGAAAATTGATAACAACCTTCGCCTATAGTACCTAGGTGTATTACATTTTGGAGGAATTCATATACTCGTACAATACGAATCCTCTATTTTATCTATATATATAAAAGGAGAAGGTGACTGACTGACTGACTGACTGACTGACATATCAACGCAGGGCCTAAACTATAAGGGCTAGAAACTTGAAATTTTGCACAGGGGTTCCTTTTATAATGTAGGGGAGCACTAAGAAAGGATTTCTGAAAATTCACCCCCTAAGGGGGTAAAACGGGGGTGCAAAGTTAGTATGAAACTTTGCCGTTTTTGAAGTCTTTAGACGGGTAGACGTCGTTAATGGGTCTAATTCTACGCGAGCGAAGCTGCGGGCGTCCACTAGTATTAAATAAGCCTAGTCGTATGTACATAAGCTAAAGAATAGAATTTCTTGTCCAAGTCTTGTGTTTCCAGAACGTTATAACCTGTAAATGTACCCTTTACTATTGAAAAATAAAGTAGGTATTTTTACAATTCCACTGACTTTTACATAAAGGGGACGGATCACAGGCTGCCCTCCAACTATGTGCACTGACGACCTGAATCATTCATCAAATCAAGCAATGTCCAGCAGTGGACTATTAAAGGGTGATGGATGGATGGACTTTTGCTACCTTGATAATCTTCGATATATCAGAGAAATTATGCTCACGTGCATTGCATTTCTCTGATTTAAATGTTTTTGGATTAACCATACCTACTAACCTCCCCAGTAACCTCCGCTGTCTTTATTATTCTTCCGATATAAGCTTAAAATGAAGGCGGTCTGCATCGAATAATGTTTTATCAATTTTTGTCGTTTATAGTAACAACCCACACTTGATCTAAAAATTATGGTTCCAATGTTTGTGGGGCGCATCACTGCCTTTGTGGCCGTTTTGGTCGAAGTTCAGGTGGTCGGAGGGCCGGCAGCTCCTTTGCTCAAAGAATTAGCTTGGCTATTCAAAGAGGTAGTACTGCCAGCGATCTGGGCTCTGTGCCATATGGAAGGGTATGGAATTAGATGAGTTTTACTAGTTATACCTTTTATTATATTTATTTTAATTTGTACATAGTTTGTTATTTTTGTTAGTTTGTGATAAATTCTCTTTTCGAATTAATTTTTCTTGAAATGGTCCTCGTTACTTAAGTTGACATCACTTTGAAAACATTGAATAGTCTCGACTGTAAAACTGTGTTAATATTTTAAATTTTTATAAAACGAATACAAACTCAAAATGGAAAAGCTTGAAGACTTCGTTACTCGTTAGCAGTAGAAAGAAAAATGTATCGTTTGTTGGAAGTACTCTAAAAGTTATGTTTGTAGAGTCAAGCCCATCAAGCTAAGGTCCGGCTATGCTTTGCTTATGCTATAGTGCATATCTCAGTGACCAAGATTATCCACATATCTAAGAAATAAGTCTATCTATAATCCCTGACTCTACAAATTCTCAATTGATAAAATGGACCAGATGAGTCAATCTTCTCTACAAAATAACATTAGATAGCTGAAATTCCAAAACTACATATAGTTTTGAGGTATTTTTTTAATTGGATTTAACTATAATTTATTATTATTTTTATATATACTTATAAATATTTTTATTATTTATTTATTTATTTATTAGTTTCACCTAAGTTGTTCGTAAGTTAGTTGTCATTGCTAACATAAAATGAGAAATTTTAAAACCACTTTGTTAAAGTAAGAAGTTAAAGTGAAAAAAGTTTGTGTATTAAACAGATGTACCTGCGTGTTAGGAATTTCTTTTTTTTTATGATGATAAACCAAGTACCCACCCAACTTTCCACCGCGTAAAGTACATAAAGAAACCAATGAAAAGTTAAAAACTTGACGAGTGAATTTACATGAGCCTCTCTCCCGATAAACTTAAATGCATCATGAATTTTAAAACCCACTTTACTCACAAAGCCAATTGGTACCTACAACGACGATTAAATATTTGAAAAAAAAAAATAATAAAAATTTATACATCGCAGGGTTAGGCGACTACTGTCAAAAACGAATAATGACTAGGTATTATAATGTCCACTCTTATAATCCACCATCCATCCAATCCATTGTCCACTCATAAAAATCTAAAAAAAATTTTTTAGAGAGGTCAAAGTATCAAGATGAGAAAAATAAAATTCGAGGTGTTCTGAATGGGTACCACATTAGACATTATTATGCCTCGCTGCGACCCATATACGTCCCACTGCCGGGCACGGGTATCCCCAACAGACACTGCTGCGGGAAGGTCTAGAACTCTAGAGCATACTCCACCACGCTGCTCCAATGCGGATTGGTGGAGGGTTTAGTGTCCAACCCAGTGTCAAATGTTCGAAAGGCACCCGAAGGTCTTTGACAAGGTTTAAAGATTGTTTGTTGTACCCTCCAAAGCCCGGTATCGCCCATGAAATTTGCTTCTAGCGGTCACCCATTGACAAATTGTCCCGACCGTGTCCGTCTTTGCTTAAGTCTGTCGATCACATTGAATCTACGCGAGCCTTTGGGCTACGTTATGATTGCTAATTCTACAGCTATTGCTAATGTTGTCATATTTCTTCTTCGACATTATTACGAGTGGACAGTTTTCTACTTCAAAATTATAACGAGCTGTGATTTTTCTAATTAGCCATTTATATATTTAGAAATTGGACATTTTTATACCAAGTCATTATTCGTTTTTGACATTAGTAGCATAACCCCATTTTATATTATTCAACAGACGATAGGTTCAACATCGTATAACATCCCTTGGAACCAGTATTTTCTTACTGTTGAGATCTTCGAAGAAGATGTGGTACAGATATAAGATAGCAAACGAGCTTGCAGCATCACCCATCTGCTGCCGCCCATGACAACTGTGACCGACTTTGAACAAGACTCAATTAGGGACTGGGATAGTTAGTCCAATTAGGTGAGAGTTAATTAGAACATTAGTTGGTCAGTTTGTTAGTAGGTATGAGGACTGGGGACTGTTAGTGATAGGTAGTCCTGTTAGTTGGTGTTAGTAATAGTTCAGTTAGTACTTGTTAGTAGGAGTCTCGTTCTAAATCAGTCATAGATGTGTTGCTACCCTTGAGGACTAAGATGGTCGCCTCTAAAGAAGTGTAACCGGAAACCACACCATTCCAACCGGACCATAATTACTCTAAAAACATTATTACACGGCAGAAATGGTACTAGGTACCGTGGCGGGCTGTGGTACTGCCCCGGGCGAACCTGTTAACAAACGGCAAAGTATCTTAAGCCACGATGACGTAGCGCGGTACTGCCGTGGGGCAGGTATTTGATCGCAGATAAGTATACTCGGGTCATGGATGTTTAATAGTAGGTAATATTTTCTAACTTTTTTCGTGTGCCTTATGCCTGCTGAGGGGTTATGAGTGAGGAAGCGATTTGATATTAGATTAACACGTCGAGTGTTTATGAATAATTCCTGTACAATCTGAAAACTTATCGTGTCCGAATACGATAGTTTGTCCATTCTGTACATCTCTAACATCTTTGAATGGCAACAGCAGTTAACAAGGTGCAACGTAAATGCGATTTAAAATTAAGATTTCCCAGTCATTATGGTGATGTGATTTATTATACAAAGTGTTAAAATTTAAATACAGTAAATGTTGCTTTCAGACTTTAAAATAATTCTAAAGCAATTCACGAAGCTGCGCTTCATAATGCTCGCATACAAAATTTTATCTAACTAAATATAACTTTGAGGAAATTAACGGACATTAAATTTAATGCCAAACAATGACAATATGATAGGTACTAACAAAGAGTGAAAATAATGTTGGTTTGAATATTATCATAACCATACATACATTTTTATTAACCCTTTTAAACTTGGTAACTGTTGCTTTCAGACTTTAAAATAATTCTAAAGCAATTCACGAAGCTGCGCTTCATAATGCTCGCATACAAAATTTTATCTAACTAAATATAACTTTGAGGAAATTAACGGACATTAAATTTAATGCCAAACAATGACAATATGATAGGTACTAACAAAGAGTGAAAATAATGTTGGTTTGAATATTATCACAACCATACATACATTTTTATTAACCCTTTTAAACTTGGTAACCGTAACCATAGATTAAGTTTCATATTACGAGTATGATATCTTACATAACTTGCAATTCAATTCAATTCATGGTACACTAACATTATGGTACGACACTGGTGACCTAGTTGTGTGACGTGTACTACCTAGTTCATCAAACCAACATTAGGATAGTTAGACATACACGTAGGTATGAGCTTAAGCCGTAAAACATAACATAGATAACATCACACGTTTATATCTAAAAACTATGGAAAGAATAACTAGATATCTTTTGAGCAGAAAATGTATTTGTATTATTTTGCATAGGTAATCTTGCGAAGCAAATTTTTAAGTTAATTAGTAGGTACTTTAACAACTTTAAATATAAATCCTGTTGAAAGATAACGCCAGGGACAAAAGGAATGATTCAAAGAACGTCGCAATAAATGGCAGGATTACATAAAACTAATGACTGAAGCCAGAACAGTCAGAAGGTTATTTAAATATCTGTTATTAAGTTCTCTGTTAGTAAGAGTTACTCGCTAATCGATACTACAAATAATAACAGATATTTATATAGTAGTAGATATTTACATATATGTATATATACTATTATTATAGTAGCTATTATTATAGTAGTAGCTATAGTAGTACCTAGTATTATTAGAGGCTGGGAATCATCGGAAGATTCACGAGATTTCCTCATTAAAAAAAGAATGGTGGTGCTAAGCCGCGGACAGACAAACAGACATATACCTACATTGGACAAGTACAATGGACATGGAGATATTGAATCTGAAAGAGTTCCAGCTCAGTCTGGATTTGTACCCGGCTCAACTTAACAATCATGGGACTCAAACAAAAATGGTCAAAAGTGGGTGTACCAACCAACACCTCTGCCTACCCCTACGGGTATATACAAGCGTGATGTTAAGGTTATATGTATGGCGTATAAAAGCCACATGGTAAAAGGCAAAAAGCTTTAAAAAATAATTATTCCAACGCTCATTGCCTGAAGTTTCGATCGAATAGCCTACTTTGGGAACCTTGATAAAATCCCTGTAGGTCAAATGGGTTATTTAGAAATTAACGATTTCGTTGAGTCTTAGTGTAGATGTATAGCTGCTCTAATTATCAAGCTTGGTTAATTGCTTAATTTACAGTGAAAGATTTGGTCACATTTTATTGCTACAGTGTTAGCAATAAAATGAGACTGGATCGTTCAGTAACTTGATAATTTCCCAAGTAATGTACCATACTTATTGTGGCACACGTCGTACTTTACGTGTGCCACATTAAGTATGGTAGCAATAATACTATCATAATCATAAGCCCATTACACTCTTCAACCTATGAGTAGGTGCTATGGGAACAGGTTTTGGTAAGCATGAAAGAAGTTACAGTCGACTACGAGCTAACATAACGCACATTTACCTACGAACCTTTCTAGTATCGATTAATCTCACGTTCCCACGCGATGATGTTGTCTTTCATCTTTGTGAACATGATAATTAATATTTAATACGCTCAGACCTAAGCCCTAAATCACATAAAGTAATGTTTTCGTCTGTCTGTTTCTCCTTTAATATCTTCTAACGCAACGGGTTTTCGGTTTTTTGCTGACCTTTTCGGTTTACATCTTTCCAATAAACGTACAATACAAAGCGTACACAGTGGAACATATTTTCGGGATGTAAAGTATCCTATCTCCTAATCTAAGTTCGCTGTGTGTGACCCATAGACTTCCCACTGCTGGGCACGGGTCTCCCATAAGGACACTGGCTGCGGGAGGTCTAGAGCATTTATCTTCTCCACCACGCTACTCCAATGCGGATTGGTGGGTTAGTGGCCAACCCAGTTTTGAATGTTCTTAAGCCACCCGAAGGTCTTCGCTAACGCTTAACGACTGTTTCCATCATTGAAAACTACCGGGACCGACGGCTTTACGTGCCCTCCGCCCGTCGTTGCTTAACTCTTTCGATCACATTAAATCGACGCGACGCTATGGACGCAATCAAACTTTCAACGTTAGATTTGAGCGTTGAGTGTTTTTCACATGGCCAATTTATGTAGCTCTTTCAAGAGTAACCTCTAAAGAAAACATGTTTGTATAGACTAAAGCTGTAAACGTTGTATATATTTGTATATAGTTGTATATATAAATATAGACATTCTTTAGTTTTATTAGTATCAGCATAGAGTAAGAACCAAAAAGGTGTGTAGGTAGTCCGTGGTATCAGCATTGCACCCGTGCGGAGTCGGGTCGGGTCGCTAGTAAAATATATGCATGCATTAGAAAAACGTGCACCTCTGACGCGTATGGGCATAACTTGTCTTGTGACTCTCATAAGTTTTTTTTTAATTTGAACTCAATTTACAGGTACCAACAATCAAATATTTAAGAACATATTCGATGATTATTTTATTCCCATTCTTACTTTAATTGTAGTCTTTCTAGTCTCTAAAAATATTGGTAGAGGTTGGAAGTTTTGTGATCCAACGCAAAATTTTGTGTAATTTCATGGGGCATCCCTATTTAACTCAAAGTGAAGCGGGTTGCCCTCTGCGCTAGATTTAATTGAATTATTTGAATGAATCCGATGCTTCCGCCGCCCGAGGCAAGTTGGCGAGTAGTCTACAGGATATACCAATTGATGCTTCAAAACAATATACGTCTCTGGCTCCCTCTCTTGTTTATCTCTTGCTTTTGTAAAGTTTTTCATAGATTTAAATCAGAGTAAAATATTTTTACTGACCATCTGACTAGTCCTTAATCTCAGCTTAAACATCGCATTTTACCCGCAATGACTTAAAAAAATATTATTTTTTTACATAGACATACTCGTATATATTTAAAACTGTGTGTTTTCTAAAAAAATATTGTCATGCAGTAATATAATAAAACAAAAGGTTCTATTTAATATAAAAGTGCAAAATTTGCAAATGAAACGAACACTAGGTACCATCTTTATTTAATTTTATGATCCTACAAAGCATAAGCACTGTGTTACAAATTATTTAAAAAATAAATATGTATGTGTAGGTACCTATGCAAAATTTTATAGCAAAACTATCTGTACTTATAAAAGCTTTTAAATAAATCTCGTCTATCTATGCTAGAAAGACAATGTCCATGTAATATTATTTCATAATACTAGCCTACATAATAACAAAAAAAATACTCTCATGCATACTTACAGAAGGTAAACGTTTACATACATAATATATAGTATACAAACACAACAGGTGTCAAATTCCAGAAGATGGCCTTGAAGGGACAGTTTGTATAATAGAGGAGGGGTGTAAACGACACTTAATTGTTATGGGGTTCACACAATCACTCGCGTTTTGTACAAGTTGTGGAATAGAGTAATTGGATAAATGGGCGCTTGCACGAAACAGTTCCGTCAACGTTCTCGTACAGACTGAGCGAGCCGACCGGCTTACTTGGTGTTGCCAGCTCAATGTTCTAAATTGCCATGCCCCGGGTAGCTCCTGCAGTGAATATGCGAGCAAATCAATACATGTGAATTGAATTTAAAAATGAAAAAGGCGACTAAAAGGGGACTTCTGGGGTTGCGGGCGGTGAGAGGGGGAGCTCCAACCGTCCATCTTGTGACCCCGGGAAAGACGACGCTGTTTAAGGCTGCACAGCGTTGTGTAAACCGGGAAGAGCCCGTGTCGGGCGCAGCGCTGGAGGGCACCGGCGTTCTACAAGAGATCCCGGAGCCCTCCTGTAGTAGGCCACCGATTGGGTTTTAGTGGGTGAAACTCCCACATAACCCGGCGTCGCTCCCACCACGTCCAGGGTACCTTTTCAAGGTTTCCCACTCGTTAAACAAAAAAAAAGGTAACTACAAACTAGTTAAACAAAAGAGATACAATGCTATTCTAAACTGATCAATATAAGGCAAAGGATTAGCTTTTGATCATTGAATGAATAGCTTATTCTACACAGATGCCTAACCTGCCTTAAGGTTAATTTACAATAATTACCTACCACTAAGCTAAGCTCTAAGTCACGATAGACTATCTATCTGGTCATCGGCTTTAGAAGGAATTTTCAATATTCTTATCCTATGCCCTAGTGTAGGCCGAGAGAGAGGAAAAAACTCCGGAGGAAAAAACTCTCGGTATTAAAATTCAATTTAATTTGTACAGAAATGTACAGTATGACCATGACATGATCAGGACAGAGACGAGACAGCCAATCGTGTATGTCAAGAATCACCCCATATGCCTCCTGCTTACAATATTTAGTATAATTAATACAAGGAAAAGCATAGTGGCTAGTACTCTAGTTACTAGTTTAATTCAGTCCCATGCCTTCTTATCATCCATCCTTATCCTTTCTTACCATAAAAGGAGGCCAAGAAACCATCCCTGTCAGTCTGTCGCTTGGTTACTGCAATACGAGGGGATTCGATGCGGGTTTGTGTTCTGCCACCATTCTCTATCCTCAATTTAGTCCGATTTTCGGGTTGCTGGCGTGCGGGAGCCGCGGCGTAGTCACGTTGAGGTTTTGAGGTCACTACGACGTGGTCAAATGTGACGGGCTGTAACTTGCTCAAGTACATCGCCACGACACTAGCCACGTCGTCACCTTCAGGAGTTTGACGATGTCCCGGAATAGCTTTTAAACCCTCCCTTCTACGGGATGTCATCTGGTCAATCTTCTGAGCGACCGGTAATAGGTGCGTCATTGTAGTTAGGACCTCCTCATCCGTAAAGTTAGACTTGACAATCTGCAATATGTTGACCTAGTCAGTGGCAGACGCCACCAAGGATTTTTGAAAATTCAACCCCTAAGGGTTACCCCCTTAGGGGGTGAAACGGGGGTGCAAAGTTAGTATGAAACTTTTTTGAAGTCAAGTGGGCAATGGCAAGGGCAGACGTCGTTAATGGTTCTAATTCTACGCGAGCGAAGCTGCGGGCGTCCACTAGTAGGATTTAATATACCGAGACAAAATTATTATTCGCTTGACTCACTTGACAACCTAACTGACGTTTCCCAGTAGCTTTAAATCCATTGATAATAATAATAATACTTTTTAACATCATAACATCGTCTTTTCAAAATAAGAGCTATCAGTACCTTTTTTTATGTACCTACCCTTCATGTTAACTATTTAACCCTTTCGAAATTTACAAATGCAGCATTAGTAAGAATTTCTTACTTTACCAGACAAATAGCTAAAATTTACAGATCTGGTATCACTGGTAGGCGATTACTACCCGATACTGGAATCGCACCCAGGGAGGGCACCCTCTGTGATACGATCCTCTACCAAACAAATGAGTTTTGATGGCTCAATCGTTCTGTTCGCTTTCCATTGGAGCTTTTCTTTGTAATCTGAATGATATTATACGTTCTGAAGTACTGATGAATGTGCAAACATAATTATAATAAATTGATCCTCACTATTTGAACCGCAGTTTCCGTAGCGTTACACCGCAAAACAATTAAATAATGGTAGATTCGCGGTTGTGGCACGGTTGATTCGTGAATTTTCCAAATAATTGCAACATTTACAAGTGGTCTTCAAATCTTTTCATTTCATTTCAATTGATCATACATAAACAAAGTGGCTATTAAAATTTATCATTTAAATGTTAAACAATTCGCTGCTAGCTTTGGTCTATAGTACTTACGTACTCGTATATGTAGTATACTTAGTCTTATGTATAGTGTAATAATAATATAGTTAACTGGATAATGTAACGCAAGTTCTATTAAAACTACATATAACTAGTATTTACAAAAAAAAACATTAAACATTTACATACATAGTAAAAAATGTAATGTGAACATAAATAAATAGATTTTTTATACTTCATCACATTAAAGTTTAACTTAAACACAACTACTGCTAAAACTACGTATTACCAGTATGTAAAAATAAAATATACATATGTATAAACATGTACGTAATAACATATTTAAAATGACCATAAATAAATAAATAGATCCCCTATACTTAATTGAATAAAAGTTGAAAAATAAATAAAAATAACAAACCATAATCGGTATTACGACACTCACCTTGTTTGTCACTTCCAGTCGATTCTGCTTTAGATCTTTGTATCTGCGATCATCTACGCATGTGTTGATACAGTGACAGTATAGTTTTAGATGTACCCTCATTGTGTGTTATATTTATTAGTTCGTAAATTGTTATTTCTCTTTAAGTGAATAATGTATTTATTCTTTGAGAAATAAAGTTCTTTACCCACGTATATATGTATGTATGTATGTATTTATGTATGTATGGCTGTGTGTATTTTGTGAATAAGTTTATTATTATTCTTTTTTTTCTTCTCTTCACGTTAAATGTTTATCACGCCAGCCTAAACTTTTCTTTGTCACCAAGAGTTGACTAGACTAGTAGAAAATGCCTTTTGGCATTAAGTCCGCTCATTATAGAAAATGCAATAAAGGTTTAATAAATAAATAAATAAAATATTATAAACAAGACAGTAGGTAATTGTTATCAAAACTAATCGGTAAAAATTATAATTCCACACACCCTTTGAATACTTATAATACCCATCGCAAATACGTTGAGAAGAAAATTATTAGATAGGTAGGTCGTAGGATGTAATGATTTTCGCATGCCATTTTTCCTTTCACAATTTGAAAGAGATTAGTGGTTTAAAAATTCATTCATTCATAATTACATAATATTTTGAAAATTAATTTGATTAAGTAAAGGTACTGAAATCAAATTAATTCACTCATATTAACGCCGGCAATCCGTTAAGGTGAGATCATTTTAAAACCTCCTATCCCTGGGGAACGCCAAACGCCAAATTTTTAGGGGCTCTTTCTTGAAAGTCAAATACGGAAATCTTGATTTCCGTTAAAAACGGAATCTATGTAAGTTGTAGGTACTCATCTACTGTTGTAAGTTGTACTCTACTACTCACATACTGCAGGATAGTGATTACAGAGATACGATTTTAAAATATTATGTGTATTTCATATACGCATACCTACCAATTTTGGTTAATTTAATAAGCAACATATCGTGACTAACCGTGTCAAAAGCTCTCTTTAGGTCAATCAGGATACCAACTGTGTGTTTTGCATCAATATTTAGTTTAACCTAACATACCCAAGAGGAACAGGCTATAATTATGTTGGGGTATCCAACATATACTTACACGTATTTCCGATAGTACCTACCTACAATAATCTTCAAGTTTCCTTTTGAAGCTTTTCCAAAATAAGCTTGAGCTACATGGGACTCTAGATAGCTGCGTTGTTTTCAAGTATGCTTCTTACAAAATTGTTATATATTTCAGCTTTAAAGAAGCGATACTATCAACATGTCATGCTTGCTAAAAATATAAATACATCATAAAGTACAACTTACATAGATTTAACTACTAACATTGCGAGAGACAGTTTCCTCTTACACCATTTTTAAAAATATTTATTGTTTTTGAAGTACGTATACTTATAGGAAGCGATTTCCAAAGTTTTAAGTGCGTGAACAGAAAAGGAATGTACCTACATAGGAACTGTGGTTTGAGAGATTGAGGAACTGATTTTATGACGATTTCAGAAACCACATCAGGTCAGATCTAGGGTTGGATACCCTAGAAGGGATCTGATGTGGTTTCTGCATGATACATAAGACGGACGAGCATAATGGAAGCATTCACGTAGATAGGGTAGGAGGGGAGGGTATTTAGGATTATGCAGAATATAAAATTAAAGGCATAAAATTCGAGTGTTCCTGCGAAACCGGATCGGGAGCCACTTGAGTTTCTTGCGAAAATGTGAAACATGGTCAAAGGTGGATGGCCATTTTGGTACCTGTAGTGTATGCGCCGGCGTCAGTCACGCGCACAGAGTACCTTTATATATACTGAAATAGAGGTTTATCTTTGCGACCGAAGTGGGTAATACAAGTGTCGCCCTCTGGACTTTTGGTTTGGAGCTAATGTCTGCGTATATGCATATGTGCGTAAATGCATTCGCATGTGTGCGTGTATACGTATACGGCCTTGTTGGCATCCTAGTGTGCGTAAATGCATTCGCGTATGTGTGCGTGTATACGTATACGGCCTAGCTGGCATCATAATAGTTTTTAATAACTTATCTTTGAATTTGGCTACTAGAAACTAAAATGGTCTTTATGTTCAAATATAAATCTCTAGTAGCCAAATCCAATTATAGGTTATTAAAAACAACTGTTAAACTAAAGTTTACAAATAAATAAAACAACGATAACCTTCTAAGTAATTATTTACTTCTTTCTTTTAAAACACTTCATAAACAATTTCTTAGCTTTTACTTTATGCATATCCGTATCATCATCACACTCTCTCTTATAACCTGCTGAACTATTTACACATCCGGGGACGCAACACTTTTTATTAGACATGTTTTCACAAAAGTTAACCTTAACACCCAACGATCGTCAGAGTCCTATCTTAATGCTAAACTTTCAATGCACGCACGTATGTACAATATCAGCACAGCCGGAGGAGCAGGAACTCTTAGGTACAGAAAAAGCACAAGAACGCGAAACAAGCTAAGACACCGAAAAACACAATTGCGCGAACCGGCGGCCATTTGTTGTGATTGTGACAGGCAGGAACGTAAATAACAACAAACGTAATAACGTCATCTTACGTACCATAGTATAAACTACGTAGTCCGCTAGGAGTATTATGTTCTGTGCACTGCCATCTCTGGGTGTATTTGAGACCTAACATACAATCCTCGTATTAAAACCTATTTCTCGGTAGCCAATGAGAAGATTGTCAAGCCTGGTCACGCGCTAGCGGTGAGCCAGTACGGACGTGGGCCGGACGCATTACCTACTTCACCTATTGAGTGATCAAAGGCGTGTTTTATTTACTATAATGGACACCCAAACACTACAGTACCTGTGTCCAATCAAGATGAATCATGCACCATTGGATAGCTCTTTGCAAGTGTATAAAAAAATACTACGACGGCATGTCCGAAATAGCTGTCCGTTTAGAAATATACGCTTCAGAAGATACTGGATTTTTAGCTCGAAATATAATTACTCTTACCTATAAAAATGTATATCTCCAGTTTATACACTACTAGATATTTTCTGTTTCCCATCACTAGCCCGTCTGTCAAAAAGATCAAGCTAACTTGTACAGGGTATAGGAGGTTTTATTGGAAACATCTACTTAAATTATTCGGGTCTTCTTGAGAGCATTTCACAATGTCATTGAGGTTATGACCGATGTAAAACAAACAAGTGTCGTCGGCGTACAGAGGATGCTGTCCCTGTCACCAGCCTAGTGAATATTATTTATGTAAATTAAAAATAACATCGGGCCAAGGATTGAGCCTTGTGACACGCCACAAGCTATGGGTTAGGGAACACTTTATTATTCTCCAAATTGTAACACTTGATACCTATTAGTTAAGTACGAAAGGAACTACATATTAGGTAGGTATACGCTGTACCAGAAACACCTATCTTTTGTAGTAGCAATGAGTAAGTAACTGTATCAAGTATTTTTTAAATCAATAAAAACGCCCAGTCCTACGTGCTTTTGGTCAATTTTTGTATTAATAGTTGTTACTAAGTCAATAGTTGCACTAGGTGTATTAGACTTTTTTCGAAAACCTACATTCTATATTTGTGAGTTTCTTTTCAGTTTTAGCTTACTTATCTCGTAGTGTAGATAAATTCGATTTAATTTCAATTTGCTCTTCGATAATATTCTGAGCAGTGGAATCAATGTTGCTTATTGGTTCTTTAAGTTAACAACATTACCTATTTGTGATATCTGATTCATCAGTAGATAGTATGTTCTCGTTTTCTTTAGATTTTTTCCGCTTATGGCGAAAGTTAACGGCCGTGGGTCTCGATCACATAAAAAGCTGCAGTACCTTAATAGTATGCAAACGCAATTAATTAAGTAATACGTTTATTAGTTTTCACTAGTTCTCCAGAATATGTTAACAACATTACCTATTTGTGATATCTGATTCATCAGTAGATAGTATGTTCTCGTTTTCTTTAGATTTTTTCCGCTTATGGCGAAAGTTAACGGCCGTGGGTCTCGATCACATAAAAAGCTGCAGTACCTTAATAGTATGCAAACGCAATTAATTAAGTAATACGTTTATTAGTTTTCACTAGTTCTCCAGAATATTCTCGAAGGCATGTGAAATAAACAAACTAATTTAAAAAATACATTTTATTTGTTCTATCGTTTGACCATAGATGTCACTTTACACTTATCAAATAGCTAGCAGATGGCTCTCTATTCACGAAGTATTTAAGTCAAAACAATATTATGTTAATGAATGAACACACATTCAAAAACACATTTTTTCTGTGATATCTTTCCCTTAAATGTGCACGGTTTGTTACTAACGGACCACTCAATCCATCTACCTAAGTGGTTCCGACTGTGCCTTTATTTGACTTTCATATCATTCCATCCTTCCTTCAACTAAAAATACTACTGTACATACAGTATAAGTCAGGAAAAATTTCTCCATAAGTTCTCCAAGGCATTATAAGTCTACAAAATCACTATGGCCTTATACTTGGCTATGGCACTATGGCCCTCTCATTACAAGTAGAGCACTGTGCAATGTAGTCACCACTAACTAGTTAACACTATTTTGCAATGGAAGAGTTGTGATAAATTGTATGGTAAATCTTTATGACTACCTTCCATTTTTGTAGTTTTTTGTCGAGGGATAAAGGAAAAGTAAAATAACACCTGTTAAATGAAACAAATATATTTCATTACGAAATTAAATTACCCAACAAATCCATTTCAACACGTTTCAAACCATTTTTCAATTATATTAGGAAAATGTGCCTTTTTTAAAGTGCCAAATATTTATTAACACACTAAAAATATGGTTACCGATTAAAATGAGATCATGGCATAATTTAAAAACGCACATTTACAATTGAACAGTGTTCTATCTGCTCCATAAAGTGGGTAACCATATTTTATAGTTTAAATTTTTATGCCTAATGGTAACACTACAACACACACATTTATTGCACATTTAGAAATTTCGTAAAGTGTTTTTGTCTTTTTTTTTCTTAATTTTAGAGATCCAAGACATTTACTATAATTTTGCACATCAATATTTAATGAAATAATATACACAATAGCAATTTTAATTTAGAATGTGGCATAATACACATCCAAAATATGACTATATCTAAGTTAAATTGGACAATGGACAAGTGATTTAAATTAAATGGACTGATTCATATTTAAATTGTTTGACTTGTTGCCAAATAAAAATCTTGAAATACCTATATAAAAGTCAATAAGTTTACCATGTTAAAACTATAAAACAGGACTATCTGTTTAACAGCAATAATTATCTGAAATACACCAGTAAAAAAAATATATTATATCATATAACAATATGTACTATAACCTAGTATTTCTGTTTTAAAATTATTCGATTAAAATGTATAAATTATAATTATTTATAAACAGAACAAAAATTTTATTGCTCGCTATATAGACCGGTTTCTCGAAGATATCTTTAACAATCTACGTAAGTAGGTATGGTTAATTTATTTGGAAATACATATTTTATTATTAATAAGGCCATAAAACAAGTTAACATATTGTATACTACAATGAGTGGCTTGGATGAAGCCCGTACGAAATAAATATTCCCTAACTAGCAGTATCTAAATTAATTTCATGCCTAAATTTGTTATTACACCTCATCGAAACGTGACTTTTAAATGTAACAATATTGTATGCAAAATAAATTCCAAACAATAGGTAAGTTTGATCAAATTCATTCTTTTTACAATTTTTACAGTAATTTCTAAACATAAAATATAAACCGCCAAAGATCTTAACACTTTCCCTACATTATCAAATACTTTGGTTTTTAAGAGACACGTAATATGATCAATGTATATTATAACACTGGAAAATAAACCCTTACGTAATTTTATCATATCTAAACGAAATAATTGCTGTAATTGAAGTATGTAATTAGAATGTATTGTTGTAATATTATTTATCTATGGAAGCTTCAATAAATAAAATGTCTCTGTAGTAATGTTTCTATCACATATCATTACACTTTGTAGCACCACACGGTTAATAGACCCATCTACGATAACTACACTTACCGCTACGCTTTGTTGTATATGGACATGTATAAAAATCAATACATCTGAAAAATAATTTAAGGTCGGTATATAAAACATTATGTATAAGTTACCTTTAAAAATTAAATAAACTCTCTTATTGTTTTATGTCATAAACTATTGAGACTGTATTTTGGCTTTTAAAACATTAAAAATCAACACCTAGTTATTACTATTATTTATTGACTGCAAAAAATCTGGCCTACCTTACTTCTACCCGAAAATCAGTCTAGGTTCGTTCATCGTTGGCTTCATTGTGGAGACATCGTCATTCTTTCATACGTTCTGCGGTTCCAACTTATAGTAATATCACAATAATTGCAATAACACGTATCCGATCAATAAACTGAGCCTGACAATTCATTACATCGTTTACAGAAAGTGGTACATCGGGAAAATTGGTATCGCTCGCATTTCAAGGGTCTAGTTATTCGTACTTGCCAGCTTTGGCCAACAATGCCATGCTATCGCTGCTGAATACGTAGAAATGTGAAATCGTGTAGGCACAGGATACTCTTCCCGATGTTTATTTCTAGCAAGCGATAATGAATAATAATAAAATGAGTTTTATTTGTTTGTTGTTGTCAAATATTGTGCAAAATATACCTATGCTATTTTCCAGCGCTAAACTTGTTCAAACAGCCTATTTTAGTTCATCATTTGAATTTCAAGTCAAAATGAATATTATTTGATAGTTGTATGTAGATTCTGTAAAAATACCATTATTCGGAGACAGAAAACTATAGATACATAAACATTGGTTGTTTTTACTCTTATCTTAATTCAGCATAATATTCAATTATGGTTAAAACAATTATCTAGACAGTCTAACCAATATTAGTATTTATATCCAGTAATTGGAATTGAAAACTCGTAATAATCTGAAACAAAAATTTACAGCAAAAACTAAATGAAATCTAAATCAACAACTTAAATTTGGAACAAAACTAAAATATAAATACTAATTGGACGGAGATGTATAAACGCTTCGTAAACTGGTAAATTGTGCGTAAGAAGAACGTAAATTATACGTGCCCTTTACACAGATGACTTACACTACGCACCAGTCCTCTCACACCTCATATTTACGTTATAAAATAAGTGTAATAAATAATGCCCATAAGCTCACAGTGGCCTGAAAACAATAAACTTCAACAAAATTATACATTTTTCTCCTTTTTAAAATAACATTGTGAAGATATGTTCTAGCTAACACACAAACAAATTGGTAAAAACATATGTGGTGTGTACTTAATTCACAGATTAAACATTGAAGAAAATTCACTTAAACCCTAGTTTATCACATTTGACCTGGTAGCACTCCCATAATATGTACAATTTTGCTGTGCTCGATATATTTTAGAATCTGATTTAAAAATTACATTTAATTATAATAATAATTTTACGTCCGTTATGAGAACAAATAAAGAAAACCACACCAATATTAAACGCTATGAGAATTCAAAATTATAAACCACTGAGAGCTACCGCGTTGTCTTCGAAACGAGTTATTTGTCGGAATTTTTTAACTTTTGTACTAATTGATCAAGACTTCCGACTGATCAAAGCTTCCACGGGCGGTCTCTTTCAGTGGTTAATGACCTTAAGTCTATAAGACACTAATTTACACCACAACATCAAGTATCTACTGCCGATATAATTATAAAAACAGTCAACATCAATTTTGAATAATTATTATATAATATAAATTTGACATAATGGCAAAATATCTACATAATATACACAATTAATGCGTCTTACATTTACTTCGATGGTATTATTGTAGACTTTTCAAGGGTATCATAAAGATGGTAGTGCGACATTTTTCTAACGGCCGAAGTTTATAGTACAAATACACAGTTAGGTACCAACCCTTAAAATAGCTTGTTTAATATGCCCAATTTTTACTCACAAATGTAGTAGAGTATTTTGGTAGTAAAAATAATAATTCCGAGTATTGCTTGTCGTTTATACTAAACGTTTTCGACTACCTAAATTTTACTTATAATTTATATCCCTCTGGCAATGTTACTATTTATCCAGTACTTATGAGGATTTAATCAGGCATGAATGAAATTTACTAACGAAAACATTTAAATAAAGTATCTTAATTTTATTACCGGCCCATATGACAAGAGCATGTTTTTAAAAGATTGTTAGTCTGTATTTAATTAATGTTTTGATTAATTTAAAATAGTATAAATAACAAACTGGATCATTCGTTGTATAAATCGTGTAAAGGTATTGAAAAATATCTACGTATATAACATATTAAGCAAATTGATTTTACCTGTATTTATCTCTGAGCTTATTGCCAAGATTCAAAATTGACAAATTTACATATATGTTATCTATGGATGGTTATAAATATAAATATTAACTATTTTATTCCTGTATAGGGAAACTGTATCATGAAGAAGATTCGTAGTCAACAATAATAAAATACAAACAACAATACTTGTTTTTTTTTAACACTGACCCGCAATATATTATGATTTAATTGACTTAATTCAGATTAGACACGTGGTTGAAGCATTTTTACCTGACATAACGTATTTAAGCAACCTTCTTAATAAATGATTGTGTTAAATATGAATAGATCTTCAGCTAAATTTATGTTCTAGATTATGATGAACGAAGACATACAACTCATAAAATCCAACTCACTTATTAAGATAGTAGTAAAAATATTAATATTATACCAAATAGGTATAAAAGTAAGTAACAAATAATAATATAAAGAATTAAGGTTTATTCTTTTTCCAATATCATTACTTACTTTTGCAATTTGTGGTATGATTAACTTCAAGTAACATGATGAAAAATAATATTTAATTGCATGTGTAAGTGTGTAACAATAATGTGGAAAAGGTATTGCGGGCAAGTATTTTTAAAACCCCTGCAACTAATATTTTGTATTGACGAATTCAACTAATAACTCAGATAAGAAACCGAACAACAGTTAAACTATTGTTTCGATATCTATAACAACGAAATTTAAAACAAAGTGTAGAGGTACAGAGGACACGTCTAGATAATTTGTTTATCTACTGCAATGTTTACTTTTATGAGGTACATATTTTGGCACAGAGAGATTTCTTATAACTATAATAATTAATTAATACCTAAACAATAATATTATTTTAGATTAAAATTACATAAAACATTTTTCGATGTTCTATAAGTTGTTGACTGGTCTTAATCATATGAATCACAGCTTTTTGCATTCTTCTACTTATCTATCGTCACAACTACAATTTTTCTAATTCTCCTCAATGGAATGAGTCCTCAATCTTAAAATAAAGTGCAAATGTACAAAAATATGGCAATAGAAATTTTTGAACATAAAACGTAAGTATAAAGTACTTCAAATCAATTCGGTAGGTCATAATGTTGGTAACAAATCACACCTTAAAACAACATGAAAATAGGTATAATGCTAAAACAAACTTATTTAAGAAAATTCATTTGGAAATAATGTGAACGAAGATATGTTCTAAAAGGCTGAACAGAATAATTAAAAAGAAGACATCTGCATTGACAGTTCATAACCTCAACATGCTGGGTGTAGTGTGACGTGTGATAAATTATGTAATCAGTTTTTATTGCTTAGGAGTAAACGTAAATGTTCTTTCATTCGTTTCAAATATTTCGTATAGAATAAATATCAAAAATTATGTTACAAACTATAAATACCACTCCGAAATAAAAGAGTAATGTAAATTTCTTATTAGACCTGTTAAGGTATATTCACAATAACGTTGTAAATTTTAAAAATGTTTTAAAAAATATTCCGATTTGCTGTTACATTTGTTGTTCATTAACTATAGATCGATGAGGACGGCGCTAGAATCAGCGTGCGTTGTGAACGTGCGTGGTGAGGTGCTTGGAGAGGTAGTCGGCCCGCGCGAAGCACTTGCCGCACGCCTCGCAGTGATACGGCCGCTCGCCGGTATGGATGCGCAGGTGGCGGGTTAAATCGCTCTTGCCCCCGAATGCCCTTCCGCAGAACAG
The DNA here is from genome assembly GCA_944567765.1 of Carterocephalus palaemon. NCBI lineage: Eukaryota > Metazoa > Arthropoda > Insecta > Lepidoptera > Hesperiidae > Carterocephalus > Carterocephalus palaemon. The sequence continues at coordinate 6,883,092 of OX155645.1, forward strand.
GCACACGAACGGTCGCTCCCCGGTGTGCTTTCTCACGTGAAGCTTCAAGTTCTCCTTGGACCTAACGCATTTTCCGCAAAAAGGACAAGCGAATCTCCGCTCTCGGTCTCTCTGCCTCTCCTCGTTTTGCAGGAAGCCCAGAATACCGGAATGGGAGCTCGAGGTGTCGAGCTTGCTGGAGTCGCCCCGAGACTCGCTCTCCGAGCTATCGGCAATGGAACTGATGCTGGCGAACGACACGGGACCGCGCCTCCTCTCTACGGTCGTAGCTTCGTCGTCCTTTTTATTCTCACTCTCAGCACTCGAATTCCTACAATCAGTGGAATCATCGACCGTTACGATCGACGAGTCGGTAGGTCCGTTGGAGTCGACGGTGCTGTCTTGCTCGGCGTCTCCGACGACTTCGATCGGAGGCGTCCTGGTCGGTTCGGCCCTGTTCCTCTTCTTCATCGACAAGTCCATTTCGCCACATTGACCGATTAGCACCTCGTTGGTGCTGGACACTTGGTCGATTCCCTCGGGCTGGTCCGTATTTTTTGTGTGGAGTCTTTCAAGCGTGTGATTCAAACGGTGTTTCTTGAATGATTTCAGATATCGGAACTGCATGCCGCACACGTCGCAGGTGAACAGCTTGTCGGCGGGGAGACGCGCACGATGGTTTTGCTCCCTATGTTTCACATATGCGGATCTGTACCGATAGCTCTGTCCGCATTGCTCACAGACGAACGGTTTGTCTTCGCAGGAGGACTGGGAGGCGTGTTGCAGCGCCGCGTGTCGTTCGAGCAGCCAAGCTGAGGGGAAGGAGGCGAGGCAGACCCCGCAGCGGCGGCGGTCCGTGTGGAGCAGGTGGCGGCTCTGGTAAGACATACAATCGTCGCTCAAGTACCTGCGGAGGCGGCAGGCTTGCAGCGCGAGCAGCGGCGACCACAGCGGGATGGCGGTCGGGCTGCGCGGCGGGATGGGGCTCGGGACCGTCGGAGACCGGCACATGTCCAAGCGTATCTGAAATATTCAAGTTTCTGTCTCACAATCGCGTAATGGTACATGACGAATTATAAAAATAAAACATACGCACCTCTTTAATCTTCTCCGGATTCGGCGACATAGGGTACAATAAAAATAATGATTCTGTAATGATTGTAGAGCTTTTATTTGTCAAAATTGTATTTTTACAGCTATGATATGCTTATATTTGTTTCAAAAGTTACAGTGATCAACAGTGTTGGGTCTATTAACTGTTGCACAATTGACGAAACACTATACCAATTTGATCCTCGACCGATATATCGTATGTATCTTTCAACAAAATCATACTGCTCTCAGTTACAACATTATGAATTATGAACTATTAATAATAATGTTAAGGCAAAACAGATTTGTCTATTCTAAAATGTCAACAACGAATGTTAAATAAAACGGCTTAAGGGAAACAATCGTAAATTCCTCTATGAGGAAGAAACGATCGTTAAGCTCTATAAAAAGTGGACCTACAATATTTGAACTTGTGCTGAATATAATTCATTACACACAGTACACAAAATCGATCGCGTTACGTGTATTTAAAACTAGACAACTCAATCCAACTTCAAAACTAACAAAAACTTGTATACGATCCCAATACACGTACCGCAAGCGATTTCTGGTGTATCCTATGCCAATACAATTGGTAGTCACAAAAACTTTAAACCTAAATAAGTTACAATAAACAAATTATTATAATTAATTAATAAAACAAATTGTACCAATATACAATAATTAATACACCTACAGGAACTTAGAAAATTGCAATAAAAGTTCTATATTTAGGTATGCCACTTAAAACATTTAAAGTTAATCACAATGAACAAGTGTTTTTAGCGTGAAGATGACGACTATCGCGGATGTACTATACGAATAGGCATTTTCAAATAATGCTAAATAAATAATCATTTTCATAATAGTCAGGACATTTATCGTGATAACAACTTAACATTGCCGTGTCTGTACTAAGTGTCATCTCAAGATTGGGCTGTATGCGCTGGCAGCGGGCACCGCCTGCAGTGGCCAGCCTCAGAGCCCCTGGGAGGAGCTATATGGATGCTATCGCGGGACTTTTGTTGCAAGTCACATATCATAACGCAACGTACAATTTTAACCATAAAATTTCAAATGTGTATCTATTTTTCATCCCCTACGTAAACTATGTATATTTCGTGATTTGCAGCCTTTATATAAGTCTTATATAGGCAAGAGGCACTCTAAATATAAAACTGTGGTCACAATTTATGTTATAAAAATGAATCTAACTTGTATCTATTTAATCATCAGACGTTTCGTGCTTTTTGTCACCTTAGCGGTTATGATGCTTGTTAGATACCCAGAAAATATATATCTACATAAATTGTATATATATATAAATAATATAACTATATAATCTTATTTGTGCTAACGGCGTGTGAAGTTTGCAGGGACGTGGCAATAACTGGCGAATGTTAAAATTTGAATAACTGCACTTGGGGGTCATATAATAAGTTTGTGTATTTAAATACAATTCACTACCATATTTACCACGCTGCCTATATACATGTGAATAGATACAAATATAATTATAACAATCATTATCATTTAATCAATAAATAGTATCTCTGAAAGTTAGGAAACAAAATACTATTTGAACTGCATTCTGTTCTATTATAAAAACTATTTCGATAAAAACTTGTACAAATTTGTTAATTCGCATCTTTATTAACCATTTAATTATTGCTATTACTTCATTATGTAAATTGTAAATATTCAATCTTTCTTAAAATAAGAAGAGGAACATTAATTAAGGTTGCAATATTGCTATACAGTTTGGTAACGTTTGACTCCAAAAAATAATAATAGTGCAGCTTTTCAAATAGCAACATTATTGATTCTGATCTACGTATCTTATAACTTGCTTCCCCTGTGTCCTGTGTCTGACAGCTCCGGAATAGCGCATCTACCAATCTATATTCTAATATTCTTTTAGAGTGACTTTCATTCCAGCCAAAATTAATCTGTATATTACCGCATCTGCATCACATATCGGAATCACTAACTTTACACAAACATAGTATTAGAAATCATTGCTATTCAAACGATAGATACCAAACTATTTATGGAGTTCAAATTCACTTAAATGCACAAATTTATCCGTGTATACGCCATCGAAAAATAACGATACAACATCACATATAATTTCGATCTTATTGTATTGAAGTAAATTTAAACATCCACTTCACTATATGGAATGTTTAAGTCGTTATTCTTATAAATGACCAGTTTTCATAACGCACTCTCACCAACTACATAAAAATATCGACAAAACACTTTAAAATAAATGTTCCTTAGAGAAATACTGCACAGTTCTATATCTAATTCACCTTATCGAGTGCATTGGAAGAGCTTCCTAAGGATACTAACACAGCAATATTTCAACACTTTCCATCATTGCCAGCCAAAATGAACAATTGTTGACATGCTAAGGTACTGGCAGGCTGCGCTGATTAACGCGAAGTATACTTCACATCGCACTTACACAATATCGGTGGCATTCAAAACTATAATTACTCCACGCAAATAGAAAATCTTAGGAATGTGAGGCGTTTGTAATTCACTTGTTAAAAAATATAATAAGGTCATCTGATCTATGTGAATTTTGGCAAACGATAAAACAAACTGCCTTAATATCTATAGATATCATAGCTCTTAATAAATGAATGAGATCCGCTAAAAATATCAACTTTTCAATTACCATGTCTTTGAAAAGTTGTAACTAATTTCCAAGTAACCTAATTGTTCTATAAAAATTAGTGAAAACACATCTCGAGTGAAGCCTGCGTTATATGTATTACGCACTGCTTCCCCTTAGTTATGATTGATTTTCGAAAAGCTTCGACCTAAATTCTTAATTTTTGAAATCAAACTGAGATCAACATTGTTACTCCCAGATGTCGCTTTCTTACTTTTATATATCACAGTTGTTTTCCTAAATTAGCATAATACTTTTTTTCGAAATATTAATAAATAAGTCCATTATTATTTCCTATTACATTAATCTTACTAATTAAAACGCCTACATTTGAAATCAATTGTATAATTCCAATTTAAATATGTTACCCTTAATTTGGTGACAAATTAATTTTTTAATATTTATATTATTACTTTTTGGGTTTTGATATAAAATGATATGTGATTATAAACTACAGAATATTTTAAAATATCAGGTATTCCAATCGTTAAGTGTTTTTTTTTTGTTTTTCTTCAATATTTTCTCTTATAATATTTAAAATTAGCGCGTACCAGCCAGAGTACCGTTAGCATATCAATCAATAACATTAAACAATGCCAAAATAAATAAATAAAACACAATATATTGAAAGCGGCGGAACTGTATACCGTTTTCAGGGTAGAGTTACTTCTGTTAATGTAATAGGTAAGTATAATTTAACAAATAAAGCCTTTAATGCATAGTTACTTCAAGGCAACTTGACTGCAACCAATAATATGTTTGACAATTTATGTATGAGACACGAATAAAGACATTTTCCATCTCAACAACAAATCAAAGCTTTAGTTCTGTTAGTACTCGTAAAGCTGCAGGCTTCATTGGTTTAAAGTCTATCCCGTAAATAAAAAGTTTTGGTATCTATGTCAAACAAATGAATTCAAAAAGTATCCCTGTATTTGACTATGTTTAATTTGAACACAAAAAGTGTGAATAGATTCAAATGCTCTGCTTTAAATTATTGTTTGTTTTACATGTCGCGGCATTTGAGTGCTCCTTTTAAAAATTAATTGTGATAATGTGGATATTCAGTATGAAAATAGATAAAACATTTTGTACATTTACACAATGCCTCTTAAATTTCAAGTAAAACATAACATCTGTCTTAACCAAGAACAAAATAATTGTATAAACTATGAAATTATTGTTGTAGAAAGAGAGAGAGCTTTTACGTCAGTGGAACAATTATCCGGTTGGCAATTTCATGTGTAACTCTTAATCATTAACGATATAATTATATTTACGTACAAGGACAAGGTGTCAAGCTTATTTGTCTACTATTATTTATTTGCCCCGCTGAAGTCAATGCTCCTTTCTACTACACCTAACGTGTTTCTCGTAATTTAAATAAAAATGAAATGGAAGAGGCATAGTAATGGGGTCGGTAAAACAAAAATGGCGCTTAAAGCTTTGATTCCCTCGATCACACATCCACAACCCTCCCTGTGTTATAGAGCTACTGAAGCATTACGTCCTAATAAATTTCCTAAAAACCGATATTATGTATCAAACTATATGTATTTACATTTTTATATGTCTTAGTATTGCTTTTGAATTACCTCAGGGGGAGCGTGCTTCGTTAATTTCAAAGACGTAAAATTAGTAAAAACTTTCAAATCTCTAATTTTATTCATACATTCTATTCTGAGTGCAATTTCCGTATATTCTCTAATAATTATAATTAAAGCACTCATAATCAATCTTCAATTTGGTTTATAAAATCAATTCTGAGAGAACTACTATTAATAAATATGCAAGTTCCTAGAGATTATGTCAGTTCTAAATTAATACAATATTTTACATTTTCTTTCTTCAGTGCTCATTTTTTAAATATCTAACAATTAATGTTTTGGTGACCTGTCCTCTCCGTGATATTTAATTATCTATGATAGTTTGAAAATAGGCCATAAAAAACAAAAAGCAGAATCCATTATGTATATCAATAAAAAAGAAGTTTTATTCATCTAGCTAACTTTGGCTACGCCACCTAAAAAATCATCGTAAAATGAAGTCATAATTATTATCGTCTAAGGCGTAAAGAAAGCACCTAACGGTCAAAACATTCAAGAAGCAAAAAGAATAATTGAAGTCGCACATTCAAATAAATCGAAGAGTTAACAACAATTGTGTGTCAATTATCTATTAGTGAAATATCAAATATTATTCATATCATTCAGATCACAGTTGCGGCATTTAATCACATTCTTATCTAATTACAACATATTGTCCTCCATTTGTTCATTCAACTCAACTCTCACCATTGACTATTTCCAATAAATCATATTATTGGCTAATATATTCCTTTAAATTTGTGCACTACGGTTTCCGAGTCATTGGTGTGGACTCTCTTCCTCCGTGTCGACGGGGCTCGGCGACAAAAACTTTCGCGCATACTTTGGGTAATGCGTCTTCTCGTGGGCTTTCAGTATGGTCGACCGCGAGAACGTCTTGCCGCACAAAACACAACGAAAGGGTCGCTCTCCTAAAAGTAAACAACAAACCATTATGTAATTTAATCTTGCAAATATTATTTAAATGTAAAATTAAAATATGTTAATACAATTATATATTTACCTGTGTGTACTCTACAATGGTCCTTCATATGATGCCTGAGCTTGAATGCTTTCCCACAAAATTCACATTTGAACGGTCGGTCGCCAGTGTGGACCGGCAAGTGCGCTATCAGCGATGACACGTCGGGGAAACTTTTGCCGCAAAACTTGCACAACACCACATTACCCGGCTCCACTGGCCCAATGTCCAAATCGATGGGTGACTCCTCGGTTGGCATGCTCATATACGTTGGTTCACTGAACTGTCCAATCAAAGGTAGACCCATCGGTCGCCCTAGTATTGCATCGCGATATTTTAATGTATCGAGGGTGTGTGTCGTCAATATGTGCCTGGTCAGTTTGCTCTGGTGTGGAAACGTCGCGCCGCAATGTATACAAGGGTACCCCCTGTCCCCCTCCTCAATTCTCACCCTACCGGACCCTTCGTACTCCTGCAACCACAAAAAGAACATCAACTTCTTTTTCTCTTGATGGGTCTTACACGGACCAAAGTTTGTGCAATAATCTCTACCACTACTTTCTAAATTGAGATGCAGTCTCGTTATATTCTTAGTTTTCACTATCTAATTAAGAAGTTGACGCTCATTTTTGCCCAAAAATGTGCAGGAGTGAACCCGGGAGCCGGCCACGCGTAATGCCTTGTTGTTTAGCAACGCGCGCGCGTACTGAATCACTGATTCGTACAGAAAACGTATGCATGTATATGGCCAAATATTTAAATAAAAAAAAACTGCCCAAAATATATATCAAACAAAATGAATGGATATAAAAAATGATGGCCAACAAAATGAAGGTCAACTTCTTGACAGCAAGGCATAGTACTCGATGTTTAAACAGCGCAGCACATCGACAAGCATGCAATTAAGGAAAAAAATAATTTCCATACAACTAATACATCAACGACTAACATACAACCTAATGTTTACATTATTAGTGCTATTTATCTTATTATTATTTTTTAAATCAAATAGTCTGAGATCTTTTTAAGTATTACATTTATTAGAACTCAGTTAATTGTCATTTTATTGCTAATCAGGCAATGTTTTTTGAACATATTTACAGACCATCATTATTATTTATCCATGTCTCATTAAGAATCTCTGATTTAAAGGAAATCTTAGTAAAACGCCATATTTAAGATATTTTTTATTTATTTTACAGAATAACATACTGCAAAATAATAGCTTTTATATATTTTAGTAACTATTTTGATCATTGTCTTGCTTAATTATACCTACAATTTATAAAAGTTGATTTCTTTTTAACTCGCTCATTTTTAAATAATGATACAACCCAACAAAAAAGGCCTACTGAGGCCAGAAAATGTGTAGTATATCCTTTTGGAATACTATTATCAAGTAATATACTTAATTGGTAAATGCCATATTATTATCATTTCTAGTATACATAAAGTTGTATGTGATTGTTTTATTTCAATTGTGACAAAAAGTATGGCCATTAGGATATTGTGTATTATGCCATTTATATTATTATCCTTCACAAATTTCTATGTACCTCTGTTAATATATAAATATCTAGTTCTAATATACACATAGCATGCAATTTACACATCTAGCATTTTTAAGAAATCACAATATTATGAATATTGATGAGATAAAATCTGTAAATGTAACATTTTTGTAACCTTTACACATTTAAAAATGAAAATATGAATATACTATCTCACCAATAGGTTTTAACGTTACATTGTTTAAAGTTACATTGATTGAGGACTCTATAAGATGTTTTTTTTTTCATTTCATTTTAAATAATATTGTGATTTATTACTAATTGCAGGACATGACTTAAAGATACATTATTTACAAATCTACCACAGCCACAATAAGTAAATAATTGTGATACATACAGAATCATGTTGTAGTCGATACTCTGATGATGGTTCACCACCCTTGTCTTCATTACTTCGATCCCAATCTATTTCTTTCTTCAGAGACTGAAATTTTATGAATTAATATATTAATATAATTGAAGGTTATAGGAATATAAATTAAAATCTTAGTTGTATAGACTGTTCTTAGTAGTACTATTCAGTCTTATACTTACATGGGACCATAAGGGACTCACAACTCACAAAATTAAGAAAAAGGAATAATTTTATTTTGATTAGGTAGGTATACTTATCAAAAAAAGTTATTCTTACTAAAGGTACTTGCTGGACGGGGGGTAGTCCCGACGGGCCGGCAATGGGTTCATTCCTTGGGCTGGGCAGAGATGGATGGGGCAAGCCAGGGTGCGGAAGAGTGTTCAGAACACCCAAACGCTCCACGGGCGAGTACCGTGTATTTAGCACACCATGACTGTTTATCGTCATGTTAATACCTGAAACCATTCAAATTAATTCATTAACATCGGCTACCGTCGACGCTTCAATGTATTCTATGTTATTTTGACTGCAAAACTTATGAACTGTTTAAACTTTACCCATAAACTTGAAAGTAAAAATAAGCACTCATTTTTATGCATGATAAAATTATGCTTATATTTATTTTCGAATCGCAGTCTATAATTAAAATATACAAGCCAATGCATTTCTGTGCAATGTTTTGAATAAGATGATAGTTGGTATTGTTGGATGCATTGTCGATGTTGGGTACGAGGTTTTTTATTTAATTGTTTCAATACTGTATATTTTGTCATAGTAGGTATGTACATATTAATAATATTGTAAAATCAGTAGGTATGCAAAACACTGAGCAAGTTGGATAATGTAAAATGTAAGAAAGTTAAATAATTAAACGATAGTGGTTATATTCTCTTTGATAAATATGTCAATTAATGTCAAGTCAATGCAGTGTTGCCAGTGGCAGATAGTCAAATGTAACATGAGACACCTCAAAAAGTTACATTTTCACGACAAAAGTTACATTTCCATATTTTATGTGAAAAACAACACTAATACTATAATAATGACACTTTATTACACAAAAACTAAAAATGTTTTCTGTCCCATTAGTAAAGCTTCGAAAGAATCGTGATATTTTTTGAATCAGAAATGGTTTCTGTTTGTAGCCTGATCCTGTTATCACTTTTTATTAATTTCAGTTGACTGAAAATTCGTTCGACTCATCCATTTGAAAAAGGCAACACAAGTAAAAGCCCAATAACTTTTTTTTAATTTGGAAACATTGGACCAGTCACATCATTCAATTTCGATACTTTTCCCCAATATTCCTCAACATTTTGAGATAAATCTAATTCACAATGATCGAGGAAAGCATGCTTTTTCCATTGCTTTTGTAGCTCTACATCATCAACATCATCTTTTAGAGTTGGTCACAAAATCAAGGGAACAAAAACCAAAAATTTTATTGGATGCGTTCCGTTTCACGATTATTTATTATTTGCGGAAAATATTTAAATATTTTAATAAGTCCTAATAGTAACGTAAAAGTTACATTTTGAGTCGTGTTACATAGAAGTTACATGAGAGGGTCAAAAGTAACGTAAAATGTAACAAAAGTTACATTCTGGCAACGCTGAGTCAATGTCTTCTGCCTGCCATCTGCCATCTGTCATTGCTTGGTATTGATTAATTGATTGCCATAATGGTACAAGGAGACTACGCTGCGTTGTACCGGAGAAAAAAAACATGGGGTCTACTGGAGCGCGGGAAGAATAGTGTATCGATGAAATGTCTGTGCTCCGTCGAATGTTGTTCAACAGGGTAATTGATTTTACGAGTCATATTCAATTGTTGAGAATTATGCTCTATCTTACGTGTCTCTCTACTCGCATCGTACACATCTGCGTATGTATGGGGTCTACGGGCATATTAAATTCCATCACTGAGTTGTGTGAGAGTGAGAGCCAGGCTCTAAAGAAAACTTTAATTTCTTGTTTAATATTATGTTGGTAATTTTGTTAAGATGAATAAATGTAAATTGTATGTGTTTTGCGTCCTCACGCCTCACCCGTGGCTAATGGCTCCACACTGTGATTTTTCCTCACTGAATTATTACTTCCCTTCTATAGTTAGGGATTTAAAAATGAAACAAAATAGTCCTTCATGTTTTTGTTTGTTTTTGTTTTTTATGTACTTTTGTGTCAGCTTATTATTATCCCGCGAGCTTGCCAGGCAAGGCAGAAGAAGGGCAAACATATATTTTTTTAGGTGTTGTAGGTAAGCAATAATATTAGGTAGGTATTTGGCGTAAGGTTAGCGAAAGGTCTATCAAAAGGACTACCTATTTGCTTTTTGCCTACTCGTACTCATCCCATAAGTCTTATTAAAAGTAGATCACAGATGCGTTGCAACGCAATAATTTCCCAGCGAGAAAAAAAGGACTTGCAAGTGAACCCTTGTGAACTAAGTTTGGCATAAAAAAGTTTAACAGAAACCACACCTTTTCAATTAAAGGTACCTACTTCGCACATTGGTTGCTCGTGAAGTGAGGATGCAAAAAAAATATAATTTTAACTTTAGAATAGGTACTAATTAATACATTTAATTTATATATTATTTGCCCCGACAAGAGATCATAATTACTCACATTGCACGCACAGGTTATGTTTAAAGCTTAGAGGCATTTACTTACTCGTAGGTTAAACCGATGTATTTATTATTACTAAATTAGGTACAAGTTACAAAATTTGATACGTACCGATATTGTCGTTTGCTCCATTAGATCTTATAGAAACAGTATCGTCTTCGGGTGATGATGGACGTATGGGTTCGTCAGGAGGCTCATCTTTTGGAATAGGAGGATGCATAGGCGTCGGTACCTCAAGTGAGGGTTCTGTTCGAAAACGTCGCACGGAAAGCAATGGAGACATTCGTGGTGGAGAAGCTTCTGGAACTTCTCTTGGATCTCGAGGCTCGCGAATTTCTCGCAAATCTCTTGGATCGCGGATTATACTATGACTGTTATCTCTGGTTTCGCGCAATTCTCTATGCTCTCTTGTATCTCGGGACTCCCTAACATCCCGTGGTTCCCTAGAATCTCTTATATCTCGCAAGTCACGAGGTTCTCTTAAATCCCGCAGATCTCTTTCTCTTTGTTCCCTTAAGTCCCTTGGTTCCCGTGATTCCCTGTGTTCTCTTAATTGATTATCCTTGCTGTCTCTTTCACGTGAATCTTTCATTTCTCGCCTATCATCCTTAACCTGGCCGTCTCTTTCTTCTAGCCTATCATGTGAATCTGAACATTCCCTTATATCTTGAGGTTGGCACTCCTCCATCGGTTCCGGGACGCTTCTCGTGTCAATGCCGGCTGCGCTTAACGTCGTCATTTCAGCTAATCCTTTGACCTATAATTAAAATATTTTGCTTTAGGATATGTAGGTTTGATATTAAATATATTACTGTAGAATACTCTACATGCATAATTGGTTAATCAGAACAGGAAGGCCATACCTGTAGGCTCTCAGCGGTTTTAAGGAGAGCGGGTAGTTGACAGTATTGGACGTTAACCTCGCCCTTATACATGAAGTCAACCAACGTCCGCAGTTCCTCCAAGCCCACGTCTTTGAGGATGACGATGGGATGACGCGAGGGGTGGTCTACGAACAGCGATCGGAAGTACGATGAGCACGCAGACAAAACTACCTGGAATTGAAAACAGTTACCTACGTTATTTCTGTTGGAACTAAGCACCTATTATCCGGGTTTAAATCCCAGCGGCATGCACCAAAGACTTTATGACAGTAGGGATGAAGGTAAACACTTTACGGTAGCCAGCATGCCTGAGAGTTACCCATAATGTTCTCTAAAACATGTAAAATTTGTTACTATAACGAAACATAGTAACTATGTAACTATAACGAAACAGTTGGCTTACTATATTCGTATTTCAGTGGGACAGTGAAAGCGTTGTCACTATGAAAGCTTTATTTTTTAATAATACATAAAATTATGTTTTCCTCTCCGGGTCTGGTAAATACTATTGGATTTTTCTAACTTGCAATGCCCGCTAGCAGCTCAGTCTCTGTACTTGTACTCAGTGTATCTAGGCTAGTATATAGGCTCATTGCCACAACTAAGAACAGTCTAGTAGGTATTTGACTGGCGATTGATGCAGCGCTTTTAGCTGCTCATCTTTCGTCAATTTTATCGTAGATAAATAACAATGATAACCTTATGAGCCCTTATGGAGGCACCTTCTGAACAGGCGAGCGTGACGTCCACCAAGCTTTCGTCGTGAAGCAACTGGCTGAATACTCCCAGCAGGTTGCTCTGATGATTGTTCCACCTCAGGCAATAGTGCTCACTTCCCATGTCTGAGCTAGCTCCCGCCGCTGGAAAATATAACGTTTCCTGTTATTTTTTATTTTATTATAATTAAACTCACAACCCCGCACTAGGCTAAACCTGTATTGCGGGTAGCGGACACCACACAAAACAACACAATTTTACATCCATGACCCGAGTACATATATTTATCTGTTAAATAAATGTCTGCACCGGCCGGGATTCAAAACCGTACCCTTCGGCAATTAGGGTCAATACCACTGCGCTATGAAGTCGTCTTAAATAAATACTGCTTAGTTGGTCTAGTGGTCGTAAAAGCAACTGCTAAACTAGACTAGGGCCTGGTTTCGATGTCCGGGTCGGACAACAACTACATATTGGGTTTTTATAACTTGAAATTGCCCGATAGCAGCTCGGAGTCTGGATTTGTGCTGGGTGCATGGGACCACTTAAACATCTCGGGAATCACAGGCGTGATGTTATATTATGTTATGGGTTGGCAGCCGCGTGTAGTACATTCACTAAGTGGTGAGCATATTGCCATACACCGGGTACCTATCCAAAGTTCCAAACTCTAACCAAAAAACCAAAACCAACTACATACAAATTTCAAGTTATAAAAAGTCAATTAAAATGTGAATTTAATGTTTAGTGACTTTAATCATGTCGTTCAATAACGGATGTTGATTGCTGTAGGTGTAGAATCAGATCAAGCTTCACATAAAAATGCATTTTTGTGATCGGAACTGAATTACTATAAAATATAAAATATCTAATTCGTAGGATAAAAGGAGGCGGTCAAATTTCCACCTTCAAATACACGGCGTGGTAAATAAAAGCTTGTAAAATAATGATAAAGTATGTAGATTGAAATTATGGACAGTAAATAATTATTGGCTCTAGTGCCTTTGTGTGCTCTGACGAACGAGTCATGCCGAATAATTCTTAAATCCTATCCTAGAACACGGGTTATATTGCCGACGGATCTTTTTGGCAGTAAAATAAACAGAGCATAAATTATGCACTTAATCTTAATATTTGTCAGGTGAATATTTTTTTATATGGATATAGTGAGCTTGTAACACCACCCATCTACTATAGTGGGTATGAGGACTGGGGACTATGACATTATATTAGTAACTTTTTAGTATTATCTTAAGTTTGCTTAAATTACATTTTATTGTAAAGCCTTTTCGTGTTATGTTTAACTTCAGTTAACTACAATCTCATAGGTGTCCCACTGTTAGGCACGGGTCTCTAGATATAGATATATCTAGAGCATACTCACATACTGCTCCAATGCGGAGATGGTGAATGTGGAGATTTTATTTATTTATTTAAAATTATTCAACCACAATATGAAAGATATAGGCACAAATGGCGAGCTTAATGCATTTTCTCCCAGTTAACAATTGGGCTAACCTACTAGCTACTTACTTTAGTTACTACACTTTAAATTTTGTTTTGTTCGTTCAGTATCACCCCCAAAGCTCCACCTACCTAAACTGCTCGGTAACTTGAAGCTGTGTTGAAAATCAATAACTGGCTAGGTGAGGTTCCTTATTGCCATACAGCGAGTTACTGTTTTTATGTATATGTAATTTTGTTTTTGAAGTTATACTTCTTTTGGCGCGTTAGGGAAAAATGATGAGAGTAAATTTTTACGATGCGCGCGCACACCGAAACGAAAAACCAACAGGATGAAGTTAGCTATATATAGTCAACATTGTCAAAAAATGGTTTGACAGTGTACACTTTCAATTATAATCAAAGCCTGCGGGCTCATTCCGGTTATTTTTTGTGATATTTAAATAAACTTTATTTAACTAGATAATGCGTTATAATACAACTTTCAATGTATTAAATACCTTTTAGGTATCGCCTAGTGTCCACCACGAAAATTATTTATTTTCAGTTGTTCTTCTTGTGACAACGTCAATGTCATAGTTATTGAAATAAGACATCGACAGTGCAGGTATTTCTTGCAAAGTTTATACAAAGAACTTCTAACGCGTGTACATAAGTACACACAATTTTTTTCATTTATTCCTTGTTCTTGTGTGGTATAAAATGTTGGTGTAAATGAATCTTATCTTAATGGTTATGCAGCACTATGCAAAAGTCCGCAAAATTCACAAATGTATGTAGTGTACAACATGTAGCACACATGAAATAGGAACAAGAGTAATACTCCCAAACGGAGCACTCGCACATCCAACTTCAACACAGAAATAAATATCCTCTTCTTAGACCAATTTTTTATGCGCAAAACCTGCCGAAGCGTTACCCGCTGTTAAGTCTTAGCAAGTTAAGCCTTCCAATCTGCAGTCGGTGGACTTAAAAGCGCGAAAGAACCGTGCATAGATTACTCATAAATTGTTAAGGATGATTATAATATGTGATACCGTTTTGTCAAAGTAACCAATAAGGTATTTTTGAACATCTAGAGTCAGAGATTCCAACTAAGTAGGCTGGAATGATTTTTTCCTGATAGCGAATTATATAATGTTCTTAAGCAAAAATGGGGGTCTGACTCTTGTACTCTCCTACTCAAAGTTATTTAATTTTGTAGATGACCGAATTAAACAATTAATAGCTTTTTCCCGTGATTTCGTGCGCGCGAATTTCGAAATTAACGAATCGCGTTCTAAGCGAGTGTATGAATCTGTGCCGGGCCCACTATCAAACAAGCTGGACATTGGTTGGATTTCGTTAAACGTAAAATTATGGTATGTGGATATCCAGGTTATTTATTTCTAAAATAGCGGATCAGTCTGTGTAGTATTGTAGTAAGTAGAACTTGCTTTTTCCTTCCCTAGGGAAATCATTTTCGGGATATGACTTGTGCTTTCTTTATATTTGTTGTTTAATGTAATAATACAATAGGTACTGTAAGTGTTAAGTGTTAGTAAGTACTGGTCCTAGGACCAGCGGTTGAGGGTGTATGGCAACGGTGTGACGGGGGCAAGGGGCAAAGGCAAAAGGCACCCGAAAAATAGAAGCATAGCCACTATCAACTTGACTGAATATATATTGTGAACTTCATCCTATGAACGCTTTAAGTATCAAGTTTTAACTTGAAAGTATGTTCTGTTCTGGACTAAAATGAAAATACTAGCCGTAGAGGGATACAATAAAAATTATGCTACGTGGCAATCCAGAATATCGTCTACTTACGTGGTAAGTTACATTTAAATCCATAACGGCCTTTCCATATGGAGTAAGAATGCTCGGCATTTATCAAAGAATTGTGTTTCTTATAATAGGTAATACAGACTACATTAAACTATAATATTCTATTCTACCTATCCTTGGAAGAAGCAATGAGATTTCCTTTAAAACGAAGGTTATTCTCGATAATGATTTAATCATGTGTAGTACATAATTATACTTCTATGTAGTTTCCTACGATATCCTAGATCTATGAGATGTAAGGATGTGATATTATGCTGTTTTATTATGTAGAGCTATGATCAAAAATATAGAGATATCTATTATTATCTTGATTACTAAATAAATAAGAAATGGATCTATCTTTTACATTTGAAGAAAATTACATGAGGTAAAATTATTATAAGTACCTATAATCTTGTTAAATAATTTATTTTATATTTTTTATATACCTATTATTGAAATACCACAACTTTAAAGTTTTAATAATGAGTATATTTACCTGGGACAATTGGTCCAGATTCAATAAAGAGGTCACTCGAAGAATCCATCTCGGCTGGGCAGCATTCAGGAAGTTACGACTTGATGTCGCTCCGCGCTATGAAGATATGCTATGCTCAGTATTTCGCTACGAGACCGGATTCGTAAAGATGATGTTATTATGAAGAGTTAGCGCACTGAAGTGGCAATGGGCAGGCCATGCTACTTGTCGTACTGATAACCAATAGGTAAGGACAGTAAAGCTTTCAGTCGAGGCTATGACTCGGAAAACATACTAATGGCCGCCCACTGACGAGGTAGACTGATGATCTGAAGAAGACAGCGGGGATATAGGGAGCTATAGGGATAAAACCCAAATCTTCTAACAAAACGCTTGATCTGGGAAGTTTGTTTTTTAATCATAAAAAACTTGAGAATACTTTCAATTATAGAAAAAATACAGCTAGCAGCAATGTCCTGAAATAACTCAGTCAACGGTCAATGGAAGGATTCATTTATTGGTGCTTCTACCCCACTTCTTTTAATATAATCTGGTTATTGCGGGTAAAAAAATAGAAAAATAAATTTTGTTTGATAGCCTCTAGTTAGCAGCTACGAGTACCACTCACTCTTAAGCCTTGATAGTGTTCGGTCGGACACATACAGAAGCAGGCTTTAAGTATTAGGTACATCTAAGAACGTAGATTCGTTAGGTGGAAACTATAAAATAAAACAGTACCTACTTAATTTAAAGCACTGTGAACTTGTGAAGCTCATGTAGATTTAATTTGGATTTGCTAATTTTGTACCAAAAATATAAGCTTCCTTAAATCCAATTGAGAGTAATTGCTTGGGTATTTGTGACTAAGTAAAGTAATATTCAATATTAAAGAGTTATACTATATCAGCATTATGTAAATCTTATAATATCACAAAGCCAACGTTTATCAGTGCACAATGTCATCCATCGGCCTTCGCAACTTCAATACATACCTACCTATCCTGCGAGCGTCAAAATGCAAATCTAATTTGTATCACTCACTTATCTTCCTATTACGCTAAAGTGTCATATCGTGGAAAATGATTTGACCGAGGTTATTGTAAATTATTCTGGCTATCTATTTTTGTTATCAAACAATCCTTGTAACTAGGAAGAAACAAGAATAGCAAAAAACATACATCAGCTGATAAGCAAAAAGTAGGTACCTAATATTACGTTTTACTCAACACTAGTATTAGTATCGTACCGGTATCGGGCGAAGTAGTAACGAATATGCACTCGCAACACACCACTAAGACTAACATGTACCATCTTTTATTTTATTGTACAATTACCGTTTCGCGCCTCCATGCGAGAAGATAAATATAGTCGCGAGTATACTATTTAAATGTGGTGTGCGCACACGCGTGCGGCCGCGACGCAGTCAAGATCAAGGGCGCGTGATTGCGCAAGAGTTGGCTGTCGCACCGCACTGCAACTCGATGTGATGTCATCGGGCCGTCTGCGCCCCCCACTCCTCTCCTATCATGCTCGTTTCAGAAAGGCCGCGAACGCGGAACGTTCTATTTTTAATTTTTGACCGTATGAATTTCTTGTGGCCTTACCTATCTACCTGTTCTACCTAATGTCTAAAATTTTTAGGTGATAAGCGAAAGGACACAAAAATTCTAAGCTATATTCAATAGGACCTATAAACAGGATTTGCATCATGATGATCACACAATCCAATCAATCAGCTCAATGCAATATTATTTTTTAATGTATGCATAATTTTTCCAAACGGCTGATCCTTGTTATTCTTTGTTGTTTATTGTCATGTTTTAGAGTAATTTTTTTTATTTTTTTATTTTATGTCATCTATCTCAAGAAGCCTTTAATTCTGTACTCTGAGTCAAGAAGAGACTTAAAACATTCAAATCGAAACAGTGTTTTGTGGCTATAACAATATCCTTGAAACTGACTTTGACATCACTTGTATTGAAAATAGAATTCGGGTAGAGTTCAATATGCAAAATGTCTTAATTATTATTATAATTATAATATTAGGCACTGATTGTAGAAATGGTGCAGTTAGATTACTAACTGTAAGAGTCCATAATAATATGACTCATTTTGGAGTAGGTACTTACCAACTTGTAAGCAGATCGATATGGTACTACTGGAACAAAGCTAAATGTTTAGTGAAGACGGAAATATAATATGGGGAACTCTGCGATGTCTCTAAGAAACAGGTATGTAGATGTAAAACTAGTTAGTTTAACTATGGGTGACCTTCGCCAAACAATAGAATAGCGTGAACAACGTTTAAGGGAGTGGACATATGGAGCGAAAAATTTATGTAAATACGGTAAACTACCACCAGCCTACCAGCGATCATCTCTACATAATGATTTACAAAATTAAATTGAAAACTATGACATTTGTTTGTAGAGTCTATAGAATAAGTGAGTGAGTCCTCACATCTCAGACTTTAATACGGATGTATGTATGTATGCGGAGGGTTGCTCTTTATGTGCTAAGTAACAGGCCAAGTAGTGATGATTTTACCATTGCACCGATACTTAGGTTTATCGATATCGGTAACAAATGCTTGCATTAATTTTAACAATACTTTTTTGCTGCAAACGGTTAATTCGAAATTCGAAATCTAGATCAGCAGCTTGGAGGAAAAGGATACATATCCTGTCGGACGATGTGACTTTCCCGAAGCCGAGACCCCAATGCTGGCCATTGCTTCCTGTATTGATACTTTACGCGCAGAATGCTACATTATTCTTTAAATTTCGTCTTCGAATTTGCTAATCGATTTATGACGTTTTCCTGCGCGGTCAGCATTTTTATGTGTTACCCATATTGCTGTAGGACGTAGGTAAATTTACCATAATAGTTACCATCGAACCAATCAATGCTAGACAAAGCTTGCCATAATTTTTCCTAGTCGTGGTCTCAACTCGAGGACTTTTCTGAGACATTGGTTGTCTTGTCAGTAGCGAGCGACGTGGCCTGGGCATTGTGCATTGATACTTCAGTTAATATAATCGCGCTGAGCAATTTTTAGGTTTCAAATGAGGACCACGGAAAAAGTAGTTACCATAACTTCGTCATCCGGGTAGCCCCTTTGCTGTATTTTAATTACGTCTAATCTTTTTAGTGTTCTTTTTAAGCTAGCATTTTACACATGTTTTAATCGTTTGTTTATTTTTTAATTGTAGATTATTGTAAAATACGAAGGTTGGGCATAAAAATAATAATACATATTATTTTAAGTGATCACAGCATTACACATTAAATCGTTGTAGATGATTGCAGTTTGCATGTGGTCATACTTCATAGGTACTAATATCAGTATAAGTCCGCATGCATACTAACCCGATCCAGTTAGAATATTTCAATCAATACGAAGAACTAAGTAGCACAGAGGTAGGGTCTATTCATGCCAAAGAAGTTGGACTAGTGAACTGTGTAGTAGAAACTCGATCCTAAAGCTTAAGGTACATGCGAGGTAGAAAGATACACTTTCAGTTTTTTTTATTGCATTTAGATTCCAATTACACGGTCAAATTCTATAGCATTTTACTTCAAAAGCCCTAGGTATCAAAATAACATTCAAGCTTGACACTCTGAAGCACAAAGTAGATATTACTCTGAAGTCTCTGTCTCAGTTTTCTCCGGGTTTTCTAACTACTCGAGACTGTAGGATGAATAGGTGTGTGCAGTGCAGTGTATGGAGATGGCTTTACTCTACACGCGCAGCTCTCCGAGCGCTGCGTGGGGATCAAGGTCGTGCGAAATAACGCACACTACAAACATACTAGCGATATCTTTGAACAGTTGCCTACCGATTGGCGCAACTACGTAATGCGTCGGCTGGACATCCGGTCGCGCCTAAAAAAGGTCATGAATAATATCATATGTACCCGCTGAATACAGGAAGAAGTATAAAAGTGTATGGCTGAACTGGCTGAAATTGAGACAAAATATCGATTGTCATCGTCACAACCGCTTACTGACTTGCTGGCTGGCTGAATTACTTAATGGGTCTTCCATAGAAGGGAAGAATAGGAGGGGTAAGTGTAGTCCATGCTGGCGACTTGGCGGGTTGACAGACTTCGCATGCCTACGAAAACGTTATGGACAATTGAGCATTTTTTTTTTTATGGATACAGGATAGCAAACGAGCTTGCAGCACCACCCATCCACTGCCGCCCATGACAACTGTGACTGACTTTGAATAAGACTCAATTAGGGACTGGGATGGTTAGTCCAATTAGTTGAGAAAGTTAATTAGAACATTAGTTGGTCAGTTCGTTAGTAGGTATGAGGACTGGGGACTGTTAGTGATAGTTAGTCCTGTTAGTTGGTGTTAGTAATAGTCCAGTTAGTACTTGTTAGTTGGAGTCTCGTTCTAAGTCAGTCACAGATGTGTTGCTACCCTTGAGGACTAAGATGGTCGCCTCTAAAGAAGTGTAACCGGAAACCACACATTTCCAACCGGACCATAATTGCTGTAAAAACAATTATCACACGGCAGAAATAGTACTAGGTACCGTGGCAGGCGGTGGTACTGCCCCGGGCGAAGTCTATATGGAACCAATTAGCTTTCTTATAAAACCTATTTGGTTCCCTATAGGCTCTACCACCTACTAAACCTAATTCTAAATTTCGTTATGTAACTTTTTAACTCCCATGATTATATTGGAAAACAGACTAAGATCTGCGTACAGTGACATTTAAAATCCTGAATAAAGCGGTGTCTCGTTGTCTTGTTATTTCAGCTTATAGTTATCAGAGCAATGAGACCATTGTCGGTGACCGGAGATTTTTGATCGAAGAGTACCTATTGTATTTATTAGTTGGCCACCTTGGATGTATCGCCATCACTCTTCTGGGTAGCTACCCAGTCATTATTAGGTACTATTAAAATATTCCCGCATGTACTGTTTCCTTCAGGTTTAATCAAAAAGGTTCTAATGAGCCTTATTCAAAGCCAGTCACGGGTGCATTGCTACCCTTAAGGATTTTAGGTAATGGTAGACTCTAGAAAAGTATGACAGGAAATTTTTCCAACCGTAACACAAGTTCTCAAAAAAATATTACGGCAGAAAGGCTACTTTTATACTTGAATGGCGGTGGTACCGTCGAATCCTTAATAGAACCTGTAAGAGTATATTATAAAACTTACAAAGGAAAGTTATATAGGTGGCAGAACTATACTGCGAAACCTTTTTGAAGCGATTGGAATAATATGGCATGAAAAGCTATTTTTTTTAATGTAGGTACAGTAGGGTTACAAGCCACTGTACAAGACTTTTCCTATGTACCTGGAATCCACACTCCAGTCAGCTAAGCAGTCAGAGCGACAGTGTTTACTTTTCTATTGACTTTAGGTAGATGCAAATTTATTAACAGACGTGAAAAAAGATGGTTCTCTATTGTTCATTATTGTATCACATCCGTGACGCAATAATGCGTCACATCCGCTTCATCCGTAAAAATTTTACCCTCGTGCGCCTAAAGAAGTTTCACTTCAATAAAAATACTAAAATAGTGTTTAAAAAACATTTTCCAGTGGACCAAATTGTGAATCTAAACCATTCTCGAATCCCCTTGAACACAGACAAAAAATTTCATCAACATCTATCAAGCCGTTTAGGAGTAGTTCACTGTCATACACACGTATGCAAGAAATATAGCGATATGTACTCATACGTTTTTGTACATATCAGGTACTCATTGCTACATATTTTAGTAGGTACCTAAGCTATAGCATTGGGGAATGCTACTTATTCAGAAAATTTGTAGGTACCAGTTCAAATATCTTCGCATATGTTACCCGACCGTAAAAATGATGCTGATATAGAAAATTAGTGGACGAAGTTGTCAGTGAGAGCAAATTTTGGCTCGAAGGATTGCGCGTTGGTCAAACAACATGAATCGGTGCCACCTCTCCCGGTCCTGCTCCTAGAATGGGTTACCCGCTGACTTCATCTGGTCATCTGTCCACCAAGTAATTATAAGTTACTAGGTAACTTGTTTTTAAAACATTATTTAAAATTATAATTACTTTGGTGTCAGTATATTAATAAGTATTCTTTCCTACAGTCGGCCATCGGACACGTAGAGCATTCGTGCCGGGTTCGCGGTTCGAGGTTTAGGCAGCCGTACCCTACGTACGTAGATCTACCAAAAATTCGTTCGTGGTCGGGTGAACAGCGGAGACATTTGAGTGATTTTGCTGCTACTCCATTGTTTTACCAGTGGTAAATCAGTATAATAATCCAATAATAGACATAATCCATCCACCACGACCTACGTTCGTCAGAAACTTATGAACCCAATTGTATAGGTCAGATCAAGATGGCTAGACGATACGCTAGTTAACATACCTACATGCCGAGTCTACTAACACTAAACTGGTTCCTATTTTTTGCCTCAACAGAACCAGCAAGGTTATGTTTCGGAAACAACAATTTTTTTTAGCTTTTTATTATACCTATTACGCATTTTTTATGAGCTTAGAATAAAAAGACTAGTATATTATAACGAAAATGTTTGATTTACGTATCTATAAGCTTGTGTAAAGTAAGTAGTAAGTAAGTGTAAGTGTAAGTCTATCTATGTTTTCACAATTATAGTAAAGAAAGAAAAATAATATTATTAATGGCTGAGATGATTTCATTTTAAAAATTAATATTATGGGTGACAAAAAAATATGAAGTAGGTACCTTTTCATTTTCATTTTCATAATATTACATTACATATTACATTACATAACGTCTTATAAATTGATGAACAGCGCATATGAAAAAGTGTATCCCGTTCCGCTTCCGTTTCCGTTGAGTGTTTTTATTAAATTAATTTTTAATTTTATTAAATTAATTTTACACATGTCAACATAGTCGTTTCCATGGCTCCGAAAAAGGGAACTGTCAAAATAAATATATAGACTTGTCTGTTGTCTGTTATCTTTGTATTTTCAATTCTCCATTTTTGTATTGTTTATAATAATGATTAGGTATGACGTTATCACGTAAATCTATCGTCCGTAAACCGACTTTACAGAGAACCATTTTTTTATTCTATTAATCTATATATCTAATTAGTATAAAGAGTAAAGTCGCTATATTTGTTTGCCTGATATTCATATAAGAGCTTCTAAAGAACGCAATAGAGTCGGTATTCACTATAATTTAGAGATTTTTCCGCTAAATTTGTATTTGTAATACACCAGCTTCCCCGTGTCAAATCGTTTTACGTGCATATTGACCTCTACCATCAAGGGTTGTTTTAAAATATAATATGTATTATAGTCACTATCAAAGATAAGCTACACCAAAGATTAACAGTAATCAAAATCTAGCTTTACCGGCCGATCATAATCCAAGATAGCCATCAATCGAAAAGCGATCGATAGTTAAATATCGATTGAAAATGGAACATATTTTTCAGTGTTTTGTCCATTTCACGGGAACCGTTCTAGGATAAGAAAGTAGTCTATGAAATTTTGGGTCACTTCTTGCTTTATGTTAGATAATAAAAATTATTACTGGATTATTTTTAACTATACGTATACGTTTTTGATGTTGCATTTTTGACTTAATTTGAAAAAAGCTAAAATACATGATAACTCAAAAATGTTTCACTTTTGCATTATGCATATGGGGGTTAAAATTATCACAAATTATGACCCCGATCACCTCCTAACGGGAATACGTCGAATTACCAATAACCCTGTATATTACACAGCTAAGTATTTATAGAGTAAATTATATTTGCCGAAATGTAAATTCATATCCCTCTCCAGGCCGTATACTAATATAATATTCTAATCGGATAATAGTATTGAAAAGAAAGCAAACGAGCTTGCAATACCACCGATTCGCTGCCGCCCATGATAACTGTGACTGACTTTGAACAAGACTCTACAGGGACTAGGATATTGGTTAGTTCAGTAAGAAGAGAGAGTTAATAAGAACATTAGTTGTTCATTTGTTAGTGGGTATGAGGACTGGGACAGGGACTGTTATTGATAGTGTTAGTCTTGTTAGCTGGTGCTAGTAATAGTTAGTAATTGCTAGTAACAGTTTCGTCTCAGTCAGTCGCAGATCTGTTGCTACTCTTGAGGACTACGAGTAAAATTATCTAAAGAAGTGTGACCGGAAACTACACCTTTCCAACCGGATCACAATTGCCCTAAATACAATTATTAGACCATTTTACGGTAGAAATGGTATTAGGTACCGTGGCGGGTGGTGGTAGGTACTGCCCCGGGCGAACTGTAAATGGAACCAAATAGGCTTCATACAAAATCTATCTGGCCCCATATAGGCCCAACCACCTATTAAATACTACTATTCTCTGCAATCACACAAATCTGTGCAAGATTTCACTTAATCTCATTATTTGCATTTGCAGATTTTCTTATTTTCCTTGAAATTTTGTTATTATCCATGACCTGCGAATCTCCAATGAAATCAGTTTCATGTGAGAATTATTGTTTATGCGTAAAATTGACAAAGCTTGACTTGAAATCAAATTAAGAAAGCATTAAATTATATATACATGTACTCGTATGTATTGTGTAATGATTTCTTTCAAATTCCAGAATAACAGTGACCTTATTTATGTATTGACTTAACCTAAATAGCCTACCATTTTATTGATATTAGTCAATTTAGCACTTAGTAGTTTGTAGTTACCTATAGGAAATAAATATTTTAACTTTGATTTTACCTTAGTTTTATTATTGAATATTGAATTGAATTGAAATAATATATTTAAAAACACTTCATTTCATTAACGGAATTTCGTAGTGTTATTTAATAAACATTGAAATAATTATGTTAATTATGTTAAATATTTATGTACACCTACATATGTACACCTCTGAAATTGAGTAGATAATGTTAAATTAAATTTTGAGCACCGCGAATTGAATAGAGGTCATTGCAGCTCAAGGTTGGCAATTTGGTTATATACCTATCTAATCAGTATTGTGAAACTTATTCGACAATTATTTTGGCAAACGTTATCCTGGTCGAAACCTCAATTTCAAACTTATGTAATTATATGAAGTATGAATAAATTAATGTAATCAAATCAAATAAATCATTTAATGTTATTATTAAACAAATTGACGGGCAGAAATAATACGCAGTTTTGTGAGAGTTAAAATAAACAAATGCTTGTCGACAAGTATGTTGTACCTACCCACTTATATTACGAGCTTTATTTTAAATATCGTGATTAATATCTATAATCCACAACGCTTAATCCGCTACGGTCAAAGGACAGTCAATCTTCGTTGGGTAATGCTATTTTGGGTATGTAAATAAAAATCATGGAACCTAATTTTTTTATTAAATTATAATAATATACAAATTAAAATAATATTCAA
This sequence comes from Carterocephalus palaemon, assembly GCA_944567765.1. Lineage (NCBI taxonomy): Eukaryota > Metazoa > Arthropoda > Insecta > Lepidoptera > Hesperiidae > Carterocephalus > Carterocephalus palaemon. The sequence continues at coordinate 6,908,712 of OX155645.1, forward strand.
TAAAATTATTATAATTCGACCGTGGACTAAATTTTAGCGCTTATAGGTATACTAATCTAACATATGATTTTTTTTTAATTGCAGGGTTGTTATAATTTTTCGTTTATTCAAAAAAAGTTAAGTTAGAAGTAGATCAGGCAGTTTGAGCATGTGATATGCGCCTACGCAAAATTTTTGCACGAAACTACGCCTATCGTTGTCTGACATCGGCGCAATAAATCCAGCATTATTGTCCGGGAAACAATGTCATTGCTTGGGCGTGACAACATACAATGTTCGATTTATGTTGCTGTACCGAAATAAAATAGATTAGGATTATCAATATAGCACCGATGCAAATTTATAATTGGAAATTTCGAGCTACTTTCGACCATCAAAATTAAGTAAGTATAAAAATTTACACACGAAATTTTGCATAATATGAAATAAGCATTGCAATATCGTGTAAATGTGACATAAACAACACTGTCAATTCTCAAATGATGTAAAGATCAGAAGCACAAAAAAAAAAGGTTTCGCCCGCCGCGGCTACGTACCTACTTTGTGCAAAGAATAGGCCATTCGGTTTTAGAAAGAAGTTTAGAATTAAATATCATATTAGCTACTTTATATTAGTCAATTTAGAATAGCAATCCTAAATCTCCTTTTCTTTCAGTAGTTAGTAGTTACCTTTTTTTTTTTTTTTGTTTAACGAGTGGGAAACCTTGAAAAGGTACCCGGACGTCGTGGGAGCGACGCCGGGTTATGTGGGACTTTCACCCACTAAAACCCACTCGGTGGCCTACTCCGGCGCTACAGGAGGGCTCCGGGATCTCTTGTAGAACGCGCCGGTGCCCTCCAGCGCTGCGCCCAAGACGGGCTCTTCCCGGTTTCACAACGCTGTGCAGCCACAAACAGCGTCGTCTTTCCCGGGGTCACATCGATGGACGGTTCGAGCTCCCCCTCTCACCGCCCGCAACCCCAGAAGTCCCCTTTTAGTCGCCTTTTACGACAGGCAGGGGCTACCGTAGCACTATTCTGGTCCCGAGCTACAGGGACGAGTTAGTAGTTACCTAGACTTTCGTTAAGCGTGCCAAATCACCTCATAGTGAAATAAATAATTTAAACTTTAATTAACTTTAATTAATTAAAAAACTTTAACAGCTAAAGTTTAATTTATTCTAATATTTAATTAAATTCTAACTTTAGCTGTTAACAGCTAAAGTTAGAATAGTTAGATTATTTATAGACTTACACAGTTTAAGGTCAAAGTCAAAGACTTACACAGTAAGTCTATGAATATTTTAATATTACGTATGTACGAAAAAATATTGGTTTGATTCTCAAAAAAAGCAATATACATAACTATAACACAAGAAAAAAGAATAAATTGATTGAACCTGGCTCTAGACCAAGTATAGTATCAAAATTGTTTATAGCGAACTGTGCTTTTACAATAAAATATCCGGAAATATTACTTGAGAGAATAAATTTAAATCTTATATTAAACAAAACATCCATAATATAGTAAAGCTTTCTATAAAATAAATTACTTAAACCATGAAAACGTTTGGTGCTATGTATCTCCTTCTCTACTTCAAGTTCAATAATTATGTACCTACATTGATTAAATTATAAAATTGTAAACTTTGAAAAGAGTAACTATCGAGTTTCTTGCCGTGTTCTCAGTAGCAACAAGTTTGTGAACCGGCGGTAGATAAAAAAATTTATGACGTTCATTTTGCATACACAAATGCCATATAATGAAAATAAATAAATCTGAATCTGAATCTTTTACTTTAAGCAAAACTTTCATCCTCCTTTTCAACTGTTTGTTGGTTGATAATAAAAATATTGTGTTGTGTTGAAGGTCATATTATAAAGAAGCAACACCATTCTCAAATGCAGGCCAAAAAACAAATACAAGGAAAAGCACATACGCATCAGCGTATTATTATTCAATAGAGGGATACAAGCACCTGCACCTACCTAATCTACCCATTATTTTTATAGTCCAGCGAATATTAGTATGGTGACGTACCTACCCGATTAATGTCTAGATTATGGTTAGCATAAACATTAATAAAACATCAGCGTGACGTAAAAAAATAATCTCCGTACTCTGTACCCGATTTAGGCTCTCCTTTCAAAAAATGATAGAGCATTAGATTCATGGGGATTCCCAAAAGCCGACTGATACAAAAACTGGCAATTGCAAAACATAAGGTCAATGGCTCTTTACTCATCACGAACTAGATGCTCGCCGTTCTTTACTTCAAGTACCTACTAGGCTTTTCAATGATCAATCAATGGATTCATTCCATTGTAGTCCCTTTTTTTTCAGACGCACCTGATAATAGAATGAGTTTGTATTTTAAGAACTGATAAGTCGTTAAGGTGTACCAAATGTTTCTTGAAAATGATAGTTTTGCAAGAACTGAATTAACGTTTAAATTTTAAACAAGTGATGGAAAAGTACGAATGGTACGAGTTATTTCATACAAAATTGCGAACAACATTGTTAACTGTTTAAACATTTAGGATTTGATAGTAATTTTTGTAAATATATGTAAAACAGGCTCATTTATTTATAACGACAAAGCAGGACCCCTCCCCCATTGTATTAGATTATTAGAAGCTGTAAATAAACTATTTAAGGCGTAACAAATAGAAAGGGGAAGCCTATTTCCCTATGGCTTCCAACCGAGAACTGTATTTGTAATACAGTAAAATAGGGCGGAACTTACAATAGAATATCCCCCTAGCAATGAGTATTAGTTCTAACACGAGAGGACGTATTCTGTCGGATATACTGGCCGATGTATATTAATGAATTCCCAGGTTTGATATATTTTTATTAATAACGTTTTGAAATAACTTACATTGCAAATAAAAATAATTATATATATATATTATATAAGGAGCCCTATTGTTTAGCAAGGTAAACTGTTGGCTACTGACTATTTGAATTAAAAGGGGAAGTACTAAGCAAGCGTCTCAGACCGTTCGTTAGTTTGCTGGCTATGTAAGTTTTTGCTTCTTGTAATTATTCATAATGTGAATTCCCATACAAGAAATTACCTTAGAACATTAGTCACATATGTATGGAACATATAATTATGTTGTGTTAGCTAATAAATATAAAACAGTCGTTAACGCGTTACATCGCGTGGTAATGTTAGCAATGTTCACTGTTCAGGTAGTATATGAAGAAGATCTCCATGTAATTTTTTATCAAGCAGAGTGATAAAAAGTCGCACAGAATCTTGTAAAAACGGGAAAATATAATGTGTTATAGGGTGCCATTGAAATACTACCTTCCTATGTTTATACTTGGGTTTTCCACGTCTTTTCTAGCAGTACATATTTGATAATCGTTACTTCGCGCACAGAATAATAAATAGTCTACAGTGGTTCCATCGTATTTTATTCTGATAACTTTAATATATTAATAGCGTCCTATCCTGGCTTTACATGGGTAATTTTTTAACAACTTTCCGAACGATTTGAAGCCCATCCCAATTTATATTTTACAACCCGTTTTTCTACTGAAAAACGTAAGAATATACAAACAGTACCTACATAGGTTTTATTTTCTTATCTTTTTTTATTTATTTCAGTAGTTAAAAATATTTCTTGTGAGTTTCACTGTAGCTACACTATACTCTCCTGCCCTCGCTCACTCCGAAAACAATTACCTGAGTAATAGTAATTATGTTATCTACCAAATTCTGCTCCGGCCGGGATTCGAACCCGGGACACGTGGTAACTCACAACAGCGCCACGGAGTCGTCAATCTGCATGTCACCAAGACAAGATACTAGGAAATCGATGAATTTTGATTCTGAAAGATAAGTCGTCGTATTGAACTTCGTATTGTGAGATTGTTTTATTGAGTCAAAACTGACCTATTCATTACTAATCTGACTGTCATTATAGTTTCAGTAGGAAACACTATTTATTAGTGTATGGTTTCGGCACAAATTAAGGTCCGCTCGCGCTGTTAGGTTATCGTAGCGTCGGCGTAGCAGTGTACCTACACTTAAATAGCTAATCACAAACTCGCACGTTAGGTATTTGCTATATTACTATAACATCAAAATATTTACTTTGAAAATCAGCTATGCGACTAACCTCCGCAGCATTACCTACGTTTTGTGATTTTAAATCGAGTGGACGCCTTTTTGGGATATGGGGTCCTACAACCTGCAAACTTGGCTATTTTAATTTGATCTCTATTCCAATAAAAATCTGTTCTATTATTTTATATTTAAACACACGTTTATCTAATAATTTCCCCCATTTCATATGCAAATGCATGTCTAATGCACCATTTGGTCATTGCATGGGACCGTCTTTCTGATAAGGACGAGATAAGATATGTTACAACCTATTGGGTTGTAACATATCTTATCTCGTATTACTTTAACTGGATGATTCTTACATAAATTGCCAATTTCAATTTATAGTTAAACTTATTTTATAGGAAACCATAAATAATAACACTGCGATTGTATCCGTTATTTTCGTTATGTTAAGATTATCCCAATGACATTTATATGTTGCTTTTATTAAATACACATAGTTAATTGTATGTATATTTATTTATGGACATTTTTTGTATTGTGCCGTAAGTTATTTTAAATAAATAAAAAAATACATAATGAACAGTTATGTTACATATTTTAGTCTGCTCAATTTAAATTAGGACAGCTATATCCGTATGGATATACATCTATCCATCCAATCAGCACTTAGCCAGCATGGCTTACTATGACCTAATCCCTCCCATTCTGAGAGGAGATTCGACCCCAACAGTGGGAGAGTTATGGCGTTGATCGCGAAATACCAACCTACTTATAGAATACTGCTCCAAGAGTAATGATAAAATTTATGGTCTCAAACAGCAATTTAGTTAATAAATAATCGGAGAGATACATACACACCTACTCGTAGCACATATTTTTTTAAAAATAGCTTGAAAGCTTAGAGATGCAATTTCTCCCATTTTATTAAATAGTACCTATGTATAAACATAGTTGTGTATGTATTCAAATTTGTTGTTTATAAAAGAAAAGCTAATTGCATGACCAAACAAGCCACGATTTAGGTATACTGTTCAATATTTTGAAAAGCAGTCATCAGCGCAACGCGACCTGCACTTGACCTATTTTATTGTTTCCGCGTTTTATTCGCAAGTCGCGAGACTCCCTAGCTGTATGAAATATTAATTATGTCCTTTACCCAAGTAGGTTACACGTTTATAGTGTTGTTTAACTATACTGGACTACATAATACATAATTACCTATATGCGTACCCGTAACGTACGTCTTTAGTGCAGGATGTGGCGAATTTCAGAATTTTTCATACGATTCGATTAGTGATATTAAATTAATTTAAATTTTATATTTTTTAAGAGTAGAAAAATCACAGTTGCGACACAAAAACAGACTATTAACATTGAATGCCATTTAATATTTATGTGTAATAAATATTAAATCTACACACTCTACCGATGTCCGAAATTAGAATTCAAGTTGTAAAGCATTTCTAATTATTTTTACTTTGAAAAGGGCCAAACCTTGAATAGACATCAACGGGTGCGTGTTTGTATATAAATTAAATTAACTATCTAGTAGCGATCTCAACAAATACAATTGCATCTACCGTGAAGATACTAGAGATAAATTTTAATACTTACTACCGCATATTTCGGTACTTGTTTTATATTTCGACGTTTATGCTTTACAAATCAATATCCCAGATGGTGTGAATAATGATCCCCAAATGCAACGATATTTGAATTTATTTTGTTGTCAGTGTGATTTGTGTTCGTGTATGCTATAAGTATAAAATAAAAAAATTTGATCATTCTATTTACTTGTGTACAGACTAAGTTGCTTTAAGTTATTATTAAAACTGACTTGATTAATTAGCCAGGTAAGCATTATTGTAAAAAAATCAACTAGCTTTATTTCAATTTCGAATGAATTAAGATAACAACATGACATGATGTGTAGTCCGTTTTTGTGCGTTATATTAATTCACATGCATAGGACAAAAACTGTAAAAATGCAATGTTCACTCACCGTTTAATTATCGCAGGCAATCATGAGTGCTATTCTTAGCAAACCTAAATAGTCCAACGTTAATAACTTATATCATTAAATGTGTTGTTGTACTATAACCTAATTTACTACTTCAACACAAAGTAATGATTTATACAATTTCAGAGGCATTAAAACTTTACTGTTGATTTAAGCATTCATATAACAAAAGTAAGTAATTTTAATTCATCCAAATCTATATTTATTCATATTAATTTAACCCTTTAGCTACATTTTGAGAAAATAATATATTAGGTTTTGTAGCTACATAATTATTATTTTAAACTTGATGATTTCAATTATATTTTACTTCAACAACAATACTGCTACGTTGGTCTAGTGATCGCAAGTTCACCTCACCACATTTCAAGGTACAAATTCATAATAATCATTAAGTATTTTATATTTTAACGAGTTTAAGGATGCTGAATAAAGCAAATAAAATCATATGTAATATTACTGGGTCACAGTATACCTACATATGTAAAATATATATTTTAACTCAACAGTCTAAATGAATTGCACCAGGAATCCACTCACAAAAGCGTTTAAAATATCAATGAAACACGACATAAATGTATCCATAGAACCTGTTATTGTAGCGATAATACATTATTTATTTTGATGCACTGAATCAAACCTGCCAGAAGAATCAGTAATTACTTTATCACATTTTTATCAATACGCTAATTAAGTATCTAGTAATATAAGTACGTTCAAGGGTAAAATCTGCGCGGGTATGTGTCGTGTGACTATTTCAACTGTGTGCGCGTAGACCGAGGTTGTCTTGTATTTTACATTTCGTAGGACAGTCCATTTTAAATAATGTTGAAGTAAAACCTGCATTACCTTGCACACGGTATGTACGGCCAGTACCATTCGCACCACAATTTTAATGCAATGTCATTTTACCAACAATCATTACTGAATTACCCCATTATTACAACAGTGTTGACAATAAAAACAAAGTCATAAATAATAATGTTCAATAACATTACAATGATAACAAGACCGAAATTCTCAGTAAAAGTCAGTTCTTCTATAGTAGGGACAATAGGTCACCTAGGTATGTAGGTCACCGTACCTAACTAACAATCACACTGAGCTACTAAGGGTTACCACTAGGGTAAAGTTGAATAACAATCAAAAAACCCTAATCTACCCTAAACCCTAATCTACCATAAACCGAAACCCTCTCAAAGTGAAGTAATGTAAATATAATGAACATTACAGGGAGGCACTCTTAACATAATTCACAGACTCGTAAAAACAAAAATATTAAAAAGATATATGGCGAGTAAATTCAGACTTTATCTCTGAGCAACAACATAAAATCTCTGTCGGTTATTTCAAATTATACATTGTACGACGAGGTTGTAATCGAACGCTTGTCATAAAAATATGTCCCGCCATATACGTGCATAAATATGGTCTCCTTAGCGTAGACACGTAAAAGCCAGGTATTGTTGTGGGCTAAGTGCACGTGTGTACACTGAGTGTGTGCATGTGTGTGTGTCGGCCGCGGCTGACTTTTTCGATTGCAGATAGTTACTATGCCCGAAATATTAGCACGCGGATAAATTACAAATTTCGACGGTTCCATCGTATGAGTAGGCGCGCGCATAATATATTATGTAATTAAGTCCAACGTACGAAAAAGGTGTTTTAAAATTATTTGTGACTAACTACACCTATGTATTAAGGTAACAAATGTTTAGTAAAAAGTAGTAGGTACTTATCTAAATAATTTTGAATTTGCAACGTACGAGAACATATTTTAGGGATATTATAATAATATAATTATAATGTGTTGTTTTTACACTAGGATTTAGTGCAAGGCCTGTAGAGTTAATTGTAAGTTATGTGTAAGATTTTGGAATAAATACCTACTTATAAAGAAAATCACAGACATGTATTTTTTAAAGAAAATAATGCGGTACTCGCGGTACTGTATAAGGTATTGCTAAAATACTATATAAATATACTTCATAGATAATATTTTGCATTAATATGTATCTTGATTGCAATTAGATACTTGAGATCTGTTGTAACGTGTAATATTAATGAATAATTATCTCGATAAAACTTCAACAAACCAATTGAACCGAGTCAGTCACTATTAATTAATCGTAGCGGCCTCTACGAAATGTAGTAGAGCTGTAATCAATCAGGTATTTGCTTACAAACTCAGTTCAATAATTTTTATTTAGAATTATTAAAATATGAAACTACATAATATATGTTTAAGTCATTAGGTTAGTAGTAGTAGTAGTAGGTAGTATAATAGTTTGGTATTTTATACAAAATAATAAGGAATATTTCTATTATTTAAAATGAATGAAATGAAACCCAAAGGAACCTCTTTATTTTCAGGGAATTAAAATTAGTGAATATTAAACCAAAGTATGGGTTATCATAACTAAGTCACAACTAAACCCACCCATTAGGTATCATCAAGGAATGCATGCTCAGAAGACAGATAAACAAACGAACAATAATTTAAAAAATATTGTATTATAACTCGCCAATATAGTGCATTGCCCTCTTGATTTATATAGTATAGTTAAGTTATATTAAACTACTTACAATTTAAATGTTCACATTACGTTTACATCGTAAGTAGCAGCAATATTAACGAACCGTTTGTTGTCGCTCGTACTTTCCTGTCCCACGGTTTAATACAATAATGGACTCAAATATTGCCAATAGACACTGTATGGTACTACTAGATTGGACCATTGAAGCAATCGGTGGCTACCTTCTGCACCGGGGGTCGTGGGTTCGAATCCCACTCATAGGAATTTCTCATGAATTAATCGAAGCGGTGAAAATTAATTTGTTTCATTCCAAAATTGTTATGGTAAAAAATAAAAACTAACAGAATTTACACCATGCGTGGTACGTATATTTGAGTCCCACAGTCAAAGAGCTACAGCGAACCCACACAGTTTGCCCGGAAGATAATCTTAGACACCTCACTGACGATCGTAGATAATGAAGGTTCGATACTAACTTCCTAATAGATTCTAAACTATACTAAGATAGACTTGCTGGTAGGTAAGACTTTATACTTCAATTCCATGTAACTCCGCCATGGTTTGCTGCCATGTAAATTATTCGATTTTTATTTCATTAGTAGGTATTAAATATTATGTATTAAATTAACAAAAATATTTTAAAACGTCGGAAAAACTTAATAACTTATTAATAAATAACGGATTTTATAGGAAAATATTAAGCATTTGAGTTACATACATAAGGTTATCATAATATTTTTTCTTTATTAACTTATAATATTTTTTGACCATTTTCTTATATTAAGATATTTTGAGGTTCCCACTAATAGGATTTTTAAAGGTTAAATACATATTAGTTATTAATACTGGATAAGCATGTATTTGATTAGTGTTGTTTCTTGCTATTTGAATATATAATATTGTACTTTCATTAAAACTAACAATCAGATTATTTTAAATTCAAGTATAAATTAAAACTCGTTTATTCTACAATTTAGGTACTTAATTTATATACATTTAATATAAAGAAATCATGTTTCGTTTAAAATTAATAATACTTAATATGCCAATGATGATAAAACATAAATATATTCAAACACACCGTAGGCCGTCGTATAAGCCGACAATGTTTGCAATATAACTGTCAAGGTCGTATAAGAATTCTGTGACATATTTTATGGTAACCAAAAAATATGCAAATTCCAGTTGCATGTTTCGCACGCTACGTGCAACGCTACCTACATATTTCAATTCGCTGCGACGCTATCTGGTAAGCTATTTATTACATTTGATAACCTTGAATTCGCTCGGGACATGTGATTATCAAAAAAAATTCTATGAAAATTTGAAGATAATCATGTTTGAGATTCAGTTTCAAAATTAATTATATCTCTATAGTCATAAACTTAATTCAAAACTTTTATTCAAAGTAACATGTGACAAATAAAATGCCATCGTATCCAGACTCCTAGTTACCAATTGTTAAATATGTTGTGTCAAATCAATGTTAGTGTGCTTTTTGTTTTCTTTTATTAATTTAATTGTATTTCTAATGCATAGGTACAGATGTGTTAGCGTTCTGCACTTCTTTTTCATATAAAGTTTAACTATTCCAAATTTCATACATCTCCGTCCGTCCACGTAATTATCGTAAAAAAGCATAAAGTTTTTGCTTCACGTATTCATATTCCGGGTATTACCATTTATCCAAGTAATTGTGTGAAAATTAAACTAAATATATTTTTAAAACACTTCAATGCAAACAACACTGTACCGTATATAATTTGTATAATCTTGTGATATCTTGTATGAATACACGACCGCCATATCTCAAGCTTTCGTTGAGCACTTGATTACGAATTGAGGTAGGTCAGAACAAAAAATGTATTGTTAATAAAAATAGCCGTTATCTCCTACCTATATCACGCATAGGTATGATACGAGTATGTATGAATGTTTGCACTGGTTGCCTTAGCCTTCAATATTGCGTCTTAGAATATGTTTAAATTGAATATTTAATAAAATTGTATGTATAGTGAGCCGGAGTAGAACTAACACATGGGGCAAGACTAACAATCTTAAATATCTCATAAATGTACACGTTTCATACATTAAAGTACAGTATATTGGTTGTTGAACCGATACATTACAGTAGTAGAGATATATAGTTAACTAGCTGACCCCGCAAACGTTGTTCTGCCATATGAAATGTCAAAGAGACGCGACGCTTCACGTCAATGAACGACGGTTAAAAATAAAAATACTCAAATAAAAAGTGTTTAAAAAACATTTTCCAGTGGACCAAATTGTGAATCTAAACCATTCTCGAATCCCCTTGAGAGGAGGGGAACTCCCTTAGGAAGAGTTCACTGTCATACACACGTACATAAGAAATATACATAATAAGACTAGTGGACGCCCGCAGCTTCGTTCGCATGGAATTAGACATAATAATATAGGTATGTATGTTTATTTTACACCCTTAAAACATTTTTACAAACTTTGAATGCCATATTTATTTATATCTAATCAACAGTCTGTAATATAAATTTTATGCTTCTAGTTCAAAATGACAAAACTTTCATAGAACCTTTCTACCCTCTTTTCAACCCCTTACAACACTTTTTTTCCAAATAAAAAGTAGCCTATGTCCTTTCTCTAGACTATCTGTGTACCAAATTTCATTTAAATCGGTTCAGTAGTTTTGGCGTGAAAGCGACACAGACAGAAAGACATACAGACAGAGTTACTTTCGCATTTATAATATTAGTATGGATAGTGTTATATCTAACCCCACCTCACTAAATAAAATTAATTGATTTAGTTAGTTTTGTGGGATAAATCACATAATTTCATTTTTTATACGTAATTTTAATTATTATTTGGTAAGTCTACTTTCCTATTATACTACTACATAGGTAGTATAAATATTTATTTGTGAATATTTTGAATAAAACATTTATATAATGTGAAATACATTTTTTGTGTTAGATAACTGAAAGTTGTTCTTATTTTTAATCCTTATAATCATTTGAAAACATTCATTGAATAGAGCTCATCGCGACCGCATCTGAACCACCTGATATTGAAATAAACAGAAGTATGAATCTAAGCAAATAATGCTTTGTAACATTCCACTTTTATACTATCCGGCAATAACTAACTCTTATTCACTATCAGTAAGTATACTAAAAAAATATCTGATTATTAATAACATATACGGTACTTACAGTGTTTTTTGCACTGAAGTGATTTAAAAATATATTTAGCTTAATTTTCACCACTTATAAATAAATTACTTGGATAAATGGTAATACCCGGAATATGAATATGTGAAGCAAAAACTTTATACTTTTTACGAAAATAACGTGGACGGACATGAATGAAATTTGGCACAGTTTAAGTCTATATGGAAGGTCTATATTTCTGTATGCATTAGAAATACAATTAAGAGTATATGATGCGACCCATAGACCTCCACTGACACGGCACTGTTGGGCACTGGTCTCCCCCAGAGACACAATTAAAAATAAAATAAATAAAGTTAATAAAAGAAAACATAAAGCATACTACCATTGGTTTGACACACAACATATTTAACAATTTGTAACTTGGAGGCTGTATACGACGGCATGTTATTTGTCACATGTTGACACACTTTGAATAATAGTTTTGGATTAAGTTTATGATCATAGAGATATTTATTGTCTTTAAAAATAAAATCTCAATGTTCAAACTTGTAATTTGTTTAAAAAAGTTAAAAAAAGTTAATTATGGTCCAATTTCAACCACTCGGCGACCACTAGTTAGTCCAATATCGTTACGTGTCTCAAGACCTTACATACGAGTATGGTCTTTTTTTAAAGGAATGAGATAAAACTAAATCTCAAACAAATACCTTCAAATCTTCGTGGATTTTTTTTTGATAAATGTAATAAATAGCCGAGGTAAAGTAGCTCCGTTAGTTAGTACCTACCTTATACTTTAGTATCTTATCTTATTACCTTTATACTCTTTACTTCATCCAAAAAAAAGTCAGCGATATCTTATAGCTAACTTTATTACATACATAAATCGCAATAAGGTATTTATTTATTGAATTTATAAATTTCTGTCACATAGATTTTTCAAAATTATTCAGAAAATCGGCGGAGTATTAAATATTTATGGAAGCATTTAGCAAAATAAATAAAATTAAACTAAATACTAAGCAGGTATATCACCTGCTTTAAAAAAAAATAAGTATAAAACTATGATCTAATGTCGAAATAAAATTATGTAAAACATATCTAGATGGTGAGCCCGTTCGTTGATTAATTCACAAAAAAATTGAATGGTCTCATATTTCTAGCCACTAAATTGTTCCCCCAGCCAGGCTAGACATGTAAAAACTTTGAAATTTACATTTAAATAATATTATGCATACTAATTATGATAAGTTTGCTAACTTTCGCAATCTAGAATGCTAAGTTCACTGTTGATCCTAAACGCAAAACTCTCCAAGTCAAAATGTTTTTAGTTTATGCTTATGGTTATGACGAAGTATACCGTTAGGCTATTACTTTTATAGAGTATAGTGTTATGAACAATCAGACTGGCCACCCGATGATCAGATGTAACCGTTGCATATGGACAATGGAAACACCTTATGGATTACCAATGCGTCGCCGACTCTGAGGGAGACCTCTATACTTAAATATATAAGCCATCCCTATCGAAACAAATACTATAATAACATTAAAATTGTCACCTCATTATATCAATTTAATAAAAATTATGAGCTCCTCAAATGAACCTTTGTACCATTGACATTTGTATATGTATCAACGAATCAGAACTTACCTTATTAGTGACTGTATTCCCAAAAATTGATTCATAATTGGTTTTATTTTGACGGCTTAGTACCTATTTATCTACGAGTATTAGTTGGATCACAGACGGAACATGAATTAGTTACAATATGACAGAAATACTTAAACCATAACATTAAAGCGTCGTGAATGCAGTAGCAAAATTACCGTCTCAAGTAAGATAAAAAAAAATTATACTTTTATACTATACTTAGTTATTTCATACACAATAGGTAATAGATGTAAAAGAGAATAATGTTTGACTTCTTGATGTTATGCATCAATATTTTATTCAGTACAGTTTATGAGATTACTTTTGCTTACATTATGAAGCAAGTACGAGTACAAGTATTTAAATTCAGATTAGTAGATGAACTACCCATATACACCTAAGTAATTGAAATAAAGTTTAATAATTATATGTTGAAATGGTATGTAACAACATACAAAATTTTAAATTGAAAGAAAATTATGCAATTTTTTGAATTAAATGGTTTGCCACGCAATTGCTACGCACTAGCATTAGGTATAAAAACAAAAATGTCATTGTAGAACTCTACACAAATGCTAGCTTAAATTCAGTTGTAACAAAGAAATATTACAAATACCTACAACTAAAGAATAATTCAAATTTGAGTTAAACAAAGTTGTGCACTTTTAACAACTGTACTCCAGCTTTCGACATGATTTAAATGAATAACTTTATATGCAAAATATCTACATTTAAAATCGTAAATGTATGTGATTGTATGTATGTATGTATGTGTGTAAAAGCGGTGACAGCCCAGCGGCTATCGAACTCGCCTCTCACTCGAGCGGTCCGGGTTCAAACCCCAGTGGCACGCACCAATGACTTTTCTAAGTTATGTGCGTTTTAAGAAATTAAATGTCACCTGCTATAACGGTGAAGGACACATCGTGAGGAAACCTGCATGCCTGAGAGTTCGTCATAACGTTCTCGAAGGTATGTGAAGTCTGCCAATCCACACTTGGCCAGCGTGGTGGACTAAGGCCTAATCCCTCCCATTCTGAGAGGAGACCCGTGCCCAACAGTGGGACGTCTATGGGTCGCAGCGATGTATGTGTGTAAGCTTAAATGAAGTGCACACTACAAAAAGGGTAAGAGTTGATAACTAAGACCAACAACAATAATTCTATTGCATGAAACAGTAAGCTAGAAAATATGGTTATGGTGTTGCATCTATATTACTCTGAGCTATGCGCTTATGAAAATTACATCAATATATATGCACTTGCAACATCTTTGCAATTCAAACGAAAGTACCAAACGCTACACATGAAAAACACTATCAATTTACTTAAAAGCGCGCACTTGCTTACTGACCGAGCTTTGCACGCCACGCTATTTTCACGAAACGTGACTTTTTCATGTTTTCACAGGCTTCATCGCTTTTCGTATCCATGTAAATGAAAACTGTTTTGTGATATTTATATTTAATTTTCGAACTCGGACGGGTAACTAACGCGTATGACTGAGACCTACATCTATGCAAAACACTATAAAAGTGGTCACAAATACGAGTACCTATAGGCGAACGGTCCGGCCGGAACCAATGTTGCAGTGGGCTTTTCCTGACTCATGCGTGAATTTGAATTTATGACAACCGATTACTTTTTGCCGACTGTTATCGCTACAGATCGTATCGATTCAGACACCGTGTTCAAGCTTGCGTCACATAACGCGATATTAGGTTTACATGCAGTCATATCTAGGTAAATTGTGTTTCTCTTAATTTAATTTTCCTCTCAATTAAATTTAGTATTTCAAAATGTTACCTATAATCACTATAATGATTTAAAAATAGAACTTTGTAATAAGTATAAGTTTTTGTAAATCTATGTTAATAAGTTAGTTAGGAAAAATAATGTACTGAAAGTATTTTGAACAATCGATAATTTCGCGTGAAATTGGTGGTTACATTCAGCGGTTAGTGAAAAAGCTATGTACCTATGACTAAATTTTAATGTTGTCAGAATCAAAACGCGTGTGGTTTTTCAAATGAGTCACAAAGTTTGTTGGTGAAGTTAGTGAGACCTACCTATGTGATTACGGCGTGGTCGGAGGGTGCGCGTACGGCTGAAGTAGAAGGGTGCGCTGGGGCGCTCGGAATCAGCAGACGGCAGGCGGCGGGCGGCGCACAAACACTCACATTCAAATATTTGTCTAACCTTGATGCGAATCGGCTCACTCCGGGTTCCATCCGACGACGGTCGTCGATACAGACGGGTCGAAGGGCTCGCTTCAGGTGTAACAGCGAAAGTGACACTGGTCGTGAGGATGGAAAAATGATAGCGGCGCGGGCGTCGGGCCGGACGGCAGGCGCATCGGCGCGCCGCCACCGGCGGTGTGGTCGCGGGGCTGCGGCGCGGCGGCCGCGCTACATGTCACGGTGCGGCGAGCGCGCTCTTCGCGCCGTGGTCACCGACTCACAGTGGCGTCGCCGTCCTACTGTCTGCCCGGCCGGGACGGCGGCGCGCGTTGCACCGCCCCGCTGCACTCCGCCTGCCCCCCTGCCGCTGTGCCCCCTCACTCGGCCCCCTCCTCACGCCGCGCTCCACCCGCCCCGCCCCGAAGAATTTTCCGCATCGGGCGGGAAAAATCGATTGTGCAGCGAGCCCCGAATAATTTCGGCAAGACGCACGGCCGGCGCCCTTGCGTCCTCCGGCGGCGGCGACGGCGAGCGACGCGACGACGGTCAAGCGCTCGCTCGCTCGCCGCCGCATCGACACCGAGCCCTGCACCTTCCCTCCTGCACGTAACCACACGCAACACTGACATTCTTTATCGCAACACTCTTTTACGACTACTGTAAATTAAATATGTTCTTATTATGAGAACTCCTGCGTTGCTATGTAATAATAATATGATTGGGAAGTAATCGATATACGAAGTCTCTATCAATAATTTTATCAGGGTGAAAGATAAATGATTCATTTCATTTGAAAACAAAGACTTTCAACTTACTATACCCCACTATCGATGATTGAAAAACAATATTTTCATTAATTTGACGTTTTTAATTTTCTGCAAGGAGATAGGTATTAATTCATTAATTCAAATAAGGGCTGTGTTTAAGTAATATTGTGAGGGTTGACATTAAAAAAAACTGTCATCCTGTATTTCGGGGAAAACACATTATTTTCATAATGCATGATTTTACCGTAATTTATTTAAATCGTTATTATGTTATTATGTTTCCTTTAATGAATTGATACTATGTACATTAAGTTTAGCTTTCCTCGTGGCTCCGCCAATCGTTTTATGTGCAGAATCTTTTTTTATTGTTATTGTTATAAGGATGTTTACAAATTTTCGAATCATCAAGATTCGAGTACCTTGAGTTGGGTTAGAATACATCCCTTTTAAAATGATATACAAGTATATGTAACTTTCTCAGCGGCAAGCTACACCAAAGATTACCGCCAACAGAATCTAGCTTTACCCGCACTTCGATCAATCATAATCTGAAATAGCCATCATAGAAATTGAACGTTAGTAAATTATCGATTGAAAATCGAACAATTTCGGTTCAGTGTTTTGTACATTTTATGAGAACCATGCAATTTTTCGGGATGATAAGTAGCCTATGTCACTCTTCAGGTGTTGTACAGTTGTGTAAAAAATCATGTCGATCCATAATTCCGTTGAGGAGCAGAAGAAGGTCAAACCAACAATATTATTCCATATAGAGTATTGGTTCCATATAGAGTTCGCCCGGAGTAGTACCACCGCCCGCCACGGTACCTAGTACCATTTCTGCCGTGTAACAATTATTTATAAAGCAATTATGGTCCGGTTGGAGAGGTGTGGTTTCCGGTTACACTTTAGAGGCGACCATCTTAGTCCTCAAGGGTAGCAACACATCTGTGACTGACTTAGAACGAGACTCCTACTAACAAGTACTAACTGGACTATTACTTATACCAACTAACAGGACTAACTACTACTATATACTAACTGTCCCCAGTCCTCATACGTACTAACGAACTGACCAACTAATGTTCTAATTAACTCTCAACTAATTGGACTAACCATCCCAGTCCTTAATTGAGTCTTGTTCAAAGTCAGTCACAATTGTCATGGGCGGCAGTTCATAATTTTTTTTTAAATTGTGTGGTTTTATGAAACCACGGTAAAAGTGAAACTTTTTTTCACATTATAGATAGGTATTTAAGTAAAAATTTTTGAAATAATTTTCCATTAAGGGTATAAAAATCGCAAATCAAATCGGATTCCACGCAAGTATTTGCATTTTCACAATTTGAGCCACCTAGCACAGACATCACCCCACTTTCTCATCATCCTCAGAGTATTGACTAGTATATAAGGACATTGCAGAATAGTTTATATAACATATTCACAAGACTTAAGACTGATTCCATGGATCGTTGTTTATACATTAAAGAAATAAAATAAAATAGTACTCGTAATTAAATCAGTTTGACCAAAAGTCTACACCTTGCATTTAGAGGTCCACTGCTAAACATTAACCTCCGTAATCGATTTTACAGCAATTAGTCACAGGTCACAACAATTCAGCGGTATCGGTTACCTTCTACAGATCGTTAGCTCACCTTGTCCAAGGTTGAGTTGACAAGCTCGCTATATTATTGTTAGTGGTCTCCATTTAAAAACCTTTCTTCTCTATTGGTTTTCAGAACTTCAAATAAACTTTATCGTAGTATTTATCGATATACTGCCGGTCTGACTGACCAAATTTATTTATAAAAGAAATGTGACAGTTAAAACCATCTTAATTTATGGCGTAACTGATCACCGTAAAAGCTGAAAATGGTTTCAATTCGACAGCCTAAACGATGTAAAAAGAGTCAGCAAATAATGAAAAGAATTAAGTAAGATAAGAAAACACGTATCCACGTATGCAATTGCACATAATATTAAAAACAACATAGGTACATTTTTGTGCCACATAAAATTATACCTTTGATACCCAGCGAAATATGACATTTTGCTCTAAACCAATTCACAATATCAGTGCAAGCGAATTGTCAATTCTTAGAATATTACATCAACGTTACTGTTAGCACTTGGACGGTGTTGTGTTTCCTACTTATAGGTAAATGCACTAATTCAAACACAAATGGTGTTATTAACTTACATTAAATCTGTAGTTGTCTGTAATATAATTAAGAAATGTTGGTAATTTATTAAATTATCGACTATTATAATACCTATTCGATATATAATTTTAAAGGCAATAAAGTTAAAATTTGTAAATTTGAGTTTTAAGTTACTTAAAATCGTATGTTGCTCATAAATAATTAAATTAGCTTCTACGATAGATGCAAAATTAATTACAAACAATCTTTGATTTTCCTTTTAAATAGTGATTAAGATAAGACAGGATAACTTTTTGCTTTTAAGTTTTATACATTGTTAAAGTAATGCGTCATATGAGTAGTTGAAATAGACAGATCTTATGTGTGAAGTATTTGTACACTAAATTTTTAATGAAAAAATTATTCACTATACATACCTACACTTAAGTTACCAAACCAATGACTTTGACTTGACTTTGTGTACCCAGAAATTTGTTTCGAAAGAGTTGTTTGACAGATATACTTTTTTCTTGAAAATCTTCATAAAATCTTAGACTGATGCTTGATGGTCAGACCTATGCTAATTCGAATAGGCGAACAAATTAATAAAAGTTAGGTGAAATTTGAACATAAGCATTTCATGGTAAAAAATAGGTCTGGTTGTGTAAAGTGAACAAAACAAAATCATTGAGAAAATACTGAAAATAATAACTTCATCATATTTAATTTATTTATTTATTCTTTATTATACCAAAAAGCTTGTGGTACAAAAAGCGGACTAGATACTATCATGCCATTATGGTTTCCTGTTAAAAAAATACGTTCGTCAAAACTAAACTATTGCTATAATTATATTTCGTGGTAGGCCTAGTAAAATTTAATTTTTACGAAAATATTCGCTTCTTTCTTTGTTCCGACCATTTTCGAACGGAATGGTTTACTACTAGTAATATTTCCACTATGCTACTAGAGAGCAAAGCAAACGCTAGGACACAACGTTGACGTAAACTAAGTATTTTAATACTGGTAAGTGAAATTTTAATAGGAGCGTTCCTAAAAAATATAATTAGTATAGAAATAAAATAGAATATATACATAAATAGAATTCTGTTAGTAGTATGTACCTAATTGAATATTTATACTGCTTCTCTCTTATATGCATAACAAGGGTAGCAAACTATGTGTCCTTCTGGTTTATTGCGCTTTAGTCGTATTTGTGTATGGATTTTATTGGCTTTTTTTATTTGAAAGGCCTTAAATAATGTTGTTAAAAAAAAAGTAGTTCAGATTACGGGCCTATGTTGTATGTTTATATCTCTACAGCGGAATGAAAGATAGAGGATAAAGACAACGCCCCACAGTAAAATAATAAACTTACAATCAAAAGTTACAAATAAAATAACGATATTAAAATATCAAAAAACCGACTTCAAAACTAAAATGTAAAATAAAAGTAATTCGTTTCTCGGCAAAGGTCCCTCCCACAGTCACAGTTAAGGGAGGTCGAGAGCATACTCCACCACACTGCTCCAATGGGGATTGATTCATCTATTGAACTCAGGCAAATAATATATTCATGTTCATATGAAATATACTGCCGGCCTGACTGAAGTAAACTTGTTTAGGTGTAAGTGTAACAAAGACTGCAACTGCTACTTAATTGGGACACATAGTGTCTGCATGGTACTGATCGCTTCTCGCCACTGAGACATCGACTCCACCTCGATGTTACAGTGCGGATTTACTGAGGGGTTAGTGGCCGAAGACATTAAACTTATTATCGATGTTAGTGGCTAGCAAGATTGTCAGAAGTTTTCTTATGCCAACGAATGGCCTAGGACATATCTTAACGGCAGACAGACATGTCTGGAAACGGATAGGGACTTAAACCGCCTCTAAAAGCACAGTAGCGCTGTCAAAATCAAAAATTAAAAGTTAAGTAAGATATAAAAAAATATTTCATCTGTGACTACCTTAAATTATCACCTTATACAATAAATGCAAATCAATCTTCCCTTACGAGGGATGTTGTGGCGGTGAGTGCGTCTATTGCTGGTGCGTGCGCTTTGCAATAGCAAACATTTTCACTCCACGGACACATTAGCTTCCTACGGATAAAATTTTCCAAAATTTATTTTAGGTCAATATTCTTAGTTGAGTGAGTCTGACTTTTATGGGTCAGTTAAGATAATTTTCCACCTTACTTACTAAGTCCTTATATTTACAAAGATCCAGTTTACCATTTATAAGTATGACCGGTATAACCACGTTATTGCAATATATATTGCGCATTCGAGTTTATCCCGAAAAAAGTGCCAAGTTTCCAATCGGTGGGTGGCGAGGTGAAGGCATGCACCTTCCTAGCCCTGCCGCGAGTCAGCGAGTCAGCGGCTTCGCTTCCAAGAACTGCCGAGACGTGAGACTTGCCACAAACGCCGGCTTTATTTACTGTTAACATAGCTTATGCAATTTATTCGGACTATCAAATTGCTTGCTTCTTCTATTCGATTTAACACTACTCAGAACACTTTGCTAGTCGCTAATAACTGATTGAAATTCAAAACTATATTGCAGCGTATATTTTAACAGTAAATTGTTCAATTCTTAATTGTTCTAAATGTAAATTGTAATTGTAATAAAAATGTTTTTTTTTGGGTATACATTTTTTCGTATATTATTGTCTAATCTTGACAATTATAAGTGAAATCGCTTGACAAGTATGAGAACAATAAAAGTTTTGATCTTTATAAAATTATCGATAAAATGTGATTATTTGAAAAAATCAAAAAAGTATAAAACTTATAGAAGTTAAATATGTATTCATTTATATGAAAAGCTATTAATTATACTAGAACAAAATTTGTCATTACGTGATTTGATGAGTACCATGAAACCCTTACAATTATTAGTGAATAATACGTAGTACACCCCGTATTATTTTTCATAGTCGAAAATAAACACCCATCTTTGTTACACTTCATATCGATGCGATCTTTCTCAACTTATGGCGAAACTTTGTTCAGATCATCTGGCTTATCGACCCGATGTGTAACTTAGCATTGACCACAAGCAAACGCCATTCTGTCCTAATCCTTTTCGGAAACCTTTCAAAGGTCTAGACATCGTGGGAGCGACGCCGGGTTATGTGGGACCACTCACTAAATCCTTCTCAATGGTGACGTCGGCACTTGAGAAGTGATGCGCCCAACACAGCTCTCCCGATCGTTAAGTCATCAACACCCTAACAGTGCCGTACCGCCAAACACAACGTCATCGTTCCTAATACTTACTGGACATGGCTGCTTCGGGGAGTACCTTCATCGATTAGCCAGAAGGGAGGCGACGCCCAACTGCCAAGAATGTGATGCGCCCGAGGACACGTCAAGCCATACTCTCGCCAACTGTGCTGCGTGGGGACCGCTACGCCACACCTTAGTGGCGATAATCAGCGGAGATCTCTCGCTCCCAATTGTGGTTAGCTTGCTTATTAGTTGTGCTATTACTTCATCAGGTCCTTCTGGTCTAGAACCATTCACACCCCAACCCTTTTTTCACCACTAATAATTATGTTCTCGTATCCTCAAAAATGCTTGCTCCTGAGCCTGATTCAACCCTTCTTATCAAAACCATACAGAAACGAATTTTGCGGACATCGTTATTTCAATTTTATCAGTTTTGTTTCTGATACTTGCCGATCTTTATCGCTGTCATTGCATTACAGTGTGTGATAATGATAACACGCATGTCTATCAAGGTCAGTAAACAATGTATGTATACATAATTATAAAATACTATATGCAAGCTTTATTACAGCAACCATAAAAACGATTGTCCAAAAATTGATTCGCAAGTAGGGTTCCACTTAATATTTTATAATTACTTTCACTTAGTTCTGTTTTATTTTTCAATTATAAGGATTTTCTGAAAGTCGTTGGATATGAAAATTCACCTTCATTTTAGCATATTTGATGCCTACCAGAACACTAAATCGTAACTCTACCACGAAGAGCGCTGTTACACTATTTCATGCGGATTCTTCGAAACCCATTCGATTAAACCCTTATCTTAAGCTATGAGATATCTTAAGTTTAAGGCTTTACGTGCCTATCCAGTCCTAGGAAGTGCTAAAGAAATTTTCATCACTGTTATCCATCCAGCTACAGACAAAACCAGTGTGATTCATTTAGCAGTTCACAATTACTTCTTCTTCTACAGTCTTAGAGTGATTAAGTTTAATTTTAGTTAAGGTTTAGTAGTATTAAGTATACTATCAATTTGGACCTGAGACCCGTCTTTCCCTTGTATTAGAATTAAAAAAACGGGTCAATGTTATCAAAATTCTTCGCACTCTGGTAAGAGTAAAAGACAAACGAAACCCTTTATTTGTAGCCATAGCTAAATATTTATTAAATAAAATAGTCAATATATGTATACTCGAAGAACATTATTTTTCAAATGTAGCACACGATTTTGCTCTTAGGAGTTACATTAAAATGTAAGGTCCTAAAGATGACAATAACATATAAACACATTCACAAACTTTCAAATGGATAAAATTAATTGTATAGTGAGAATAAGGGAACCCCTATAAAGTTTACTTTGACACTGCCAAATTAGCTATATAACCTAGAATATTAATTTCTACAGCCATAATTTGAGAACTCGTTTTAAGCATGATTGAAAACATACTGGGTATTGGTATTAATATGAATTCATCAATAAAATGTCTCACGACGGCGTCTAGACCGAATTAGTAGTACTAAAATTTCATAGTGTGAGTGACGTTGCATGTGTTCTCCAGGTACTTGAACCAGCAACTTATTAATCAGGAGAACAGAATTAGTGAATTAATTATGTTCAATAAGTATAATAATTATGTATTTTTTACTACAATAATGAAATCTGTTTGAATCGTTAAGATTTATAAAAGACTTACTAATCTGTAATAATAAAATTAGATTGAAATTGAATTGATAATTTAAGGGTCTAATCAAATTAAATACGCAGATAGATAAACACAGAAAGATTAATGAAAATAAAAACTAAAGTTTACGAAATTTTCCAATCGTAAAGCGTCATAAAAACGCCGCTGTGAGGATAATAATTAAATGTAATATTAATAGCAATTTTAAACGCTTTATAACAGTTAAAACTGTTTTAAAAAAACGTGATACACTGCGATACAGGAGGCAGACTCGCAGAATTCAGAATAGATATAGACGCCACAGTTCAAACGCTGCATCGCCCGACGACGTTACGGAATCATTTTTTGTGGGCTGTCTACTTCTTAGCGTGTTAGGCACCGTTTTTTCTGCAGCCAGTCGCTTCGTGACCTCGGCTGACATTAAAAATGGTTATGCCTCGTGCATTTATTCTACTTTTTTGCAGAAACTTGTTAGGTACATGAGATACCTCCAAATCAAGGATATCATAATAGATACTGCTGCACTTTTATTGAGAGTAATTGTCGCCGAGTGGTCGAAATTCGACGATTTCATTTTAAAAAATTTAAGTTTTATTATACGTAATATTATATTTATATATAATATTACATATTAAGGTTTTTATTGTCTAGACTTGACTATAAATATATCCATAAATCATAGACTTAAGCCAAACCAATGTTCAAAGTGACATGTGACAAATAACATACCATCGTAATCATGTAACAAACTATTAAATATGTTACTGTGTTAAACCAATTGCTAAGAAGTCATAGTGTGTTTATTTTTTTAAATAATTTAATGTATTCCTAATATTCAATAATCCTTCATATTGTATAAACATATTTGTGCTTTGTGCACCCCTTGTTCATACAAATTTTAACTCTGCCAAATTTTATACACCTCCGTCCACAAAATTTTCGTAAAAAAAGGTATATACAGATTTTGCTTCACGTATTAAAATAATAATAAAAATTAATCAATTCGGCAGTCAGTAAAAAATCTGTTTATTTTACACGGGGTATGTTATTAAATGAGTCATTCAGTCAAGCTAGTTTAAAAATAAATTGGCTACGGCAAAGAATCCTGTTATTTTAAAAATTCCTTCAAAAATGGTTAGCTAATTGTACCTATATGAACTTTGCCATCTCCATAGTACGCCCGTTACAAAGATACATAACTTAACATCACGGCTGGATTTCCCCGAAGGGGTAGGCAGAGGTGTATATATACCCACTTTTCACCGGTTATATTTTAGGTCCCATGTCTAGTGTAGGTGGTGAGCCTATAGCCATACATACTAATGCATTTGGAAAAAATGAATATAGCTCTCTCGGCGGCATACGACATACGGTTTTAGTACCTACCGCAATGGACACTATATGAAGAACAACAAGACAAGACAAATAGATAAATACTGTGCGTTTTAAGTATTAAATAATACTAGTGGATGCCCGCTGCTTCGCTCGCGTGGAATTAGACATAATAATAGATTCTTCTTAACGCGTTAACTTTAGCTCCACAAATTTGTTATGAATCCGTAAATGTGTTATCCCCTATGTTTATTTTACACCCTTATGGGTAACATTTTTACAAGCTTCAATGCCTTATTTAATTATATCTAATTAACAGCCTAAAATATAAGTTTTATGCTTCTAGTTCTCAAAATGACAATACTTTCATACTACCTTTCATCCCCCTTTCAACCCTTTATTCACACACTTTTTTCCAATTAAAAAGTAGCCATGTCCTTTCTCAGGCTCTAGACTATCTGTGTACCAAATTTTATTTAACGTAGGTTTGGCTTGAAAGCGAGACAGACACACAGACAGAGTTACTTTCGCATCAACCATCATTATATAAATGCAAAATATAAAATAAAAATAATCCATACTAATAGGTATTATAATAATATTAGTATGGATTGATGTTATACTGTTTTACCTAAAAATTCAATTCTTTGAACCTTAAGCGATCTTATTTTGCTTCTGCGGTCAATGAACTTTAATGTCAAAGCGTTTTGATCCTGTAGTTTCAACTTTAACTGATATTCATAGTTGAAGTTACCAGCTTACTCACGTGTGATTTAAGTCGAAAATAGTCCGACTAGTTTCGATCTATTACGATGATCATCTTCAGGAGTGAACGTGCTCGCGGCGTTTTAACTGATATTCTATAAAGGGCCATCTAGACTGTAGACCTTTGCTTAATAGTTTGTGGCCTGGGCCCCTTGCCTGGGCACCAAATTACCAAATCTATATATATAAAAGGAGAAGGTGACTGACTGACTGACTGACTGACTGACTGACTGACTGACTGACTGACTGACTGACATATCAACGCAGGGCCTAAACTATAAGGGTTAGAAACTTGAAATTTTGCACAGGGGTTCCTTTTATAACGTAGGGGAGCACTAAGAAAGGATTTTTGAAAATTCACCCCCTAGGGGGGTAAAACGGGGGTGCAAAGTTAGTATGAAACTATGCCGTTTTTGTAGTGAATGTCTAATTCCACGCGAGCGAAGCTGCGGGCGTCCACTATTCTGAATAAAATTTAATCAAACCGAAATGAATAACTTAAGCGAATACGAATGTATGCGAATCCATGATATACGATCAATGCGAGTTAATTGAAGGCAATTCGATCCATTTTACATTACATTTCACATTCTAGCGCCGGGCGAAATTAGACCGAGCGGGATCACTTGATAGATAAGCCGTGTGAATTTGAAAAATAAATATTTACAATTTAAAGTTTGTGTAATGCGTAAGCATTAGCCACTTTCGTTTACCTACAAATTCGTATTCGACTTTCATGTTAATATGATATAGTTATTAGGCCTGCGTATTTGATTAAAAGACCCGATACAAGGCGTATGAACATCCCACATGGAGGTTTTAATTATACTACACACTCATGATGGATAGACTCATATCCGCCAATGGAATGTCTTTGACTGCAAGCAAAATTAATACATATTTTTTTTTTCTTTTCAGTTTGAAGATAATAAATGGGTAAAGAAGGTGCTTACGTGGTAAGGAAGGTCTTTGGTACAGTTGATTCTTATCGAAAATCATTTAAGTTGTAACGTCAATATCTATCAGTCGGGCTCCAAACGCCTAAGAATATAATGTTAGATTAAATCAACATTGCAAACATGTAGGTTGATAAGAACCTTCCAATCCTACTATGTGAAACTCACTACTTGTGCATAGTAAGTAAATCACATATCGTGACGATGATCCTTATGTGTCTTTGCAAAATACATTTAGATATTATTCAAGTTGTTAGTCGGTTGGATAAGTTAAATCAACATCATCATAAACCCTTTTATTACCCTATATTACTAACCCTCCTCTCGATTGATTTTGGAGGATTGTTTAGGCCATGCTTGATTACATGTGATGTTCATATCGTTCTAGTTCGTTCTATTCAAGCTTGTTTACAATGTTGTTTACCCTCAAAGTAAATTTACATTCTCTACTAGCTATTCCAACTTACGCCTTGTAACTACATCAAGCTCTTCCGTTGTAATAGAAATAGTCTTGCTTCTCAGCATGATTGTTATTTAATAGATGATTAAAAAACTTAAAGTCAACGACACTTTGAGGAAAACTTTCAAAAATTCGTCCATAAAAAGCGTAAAATGAACGTGACGAATGTAATGATTTATACAGTGCTTCGGAATACTTTAGGTTAGGATTTACGTAACGGGAGCACAAGCAAAATCTTTGCTATCTCAAATAGTAAACAAGGGACTCAGAAACTAATTGGTATATATTTTATCTGTACACATGTCAAATAGACACAAGGCCAGACTGACTTCAGCGGTCAACGACCTCCGTACCGACGTCTGAGACAACGTAAAAAAAGGATTTCATTTGAAAGCCTCAGTTTTGAACAATAGATCCGGCGGGTGTGTTTAGATTGAAAGTTTCGTCTATTTTTAATTGCACGCGATATAAATCAGTGCATTTTATTAGCTAACCTATTTAACAATAAAAATATAAGTTAGCGTGAATGTGTATCTAGTTATTGGTTTATAGTGAGCGTCAAAATTAATTGTAACGATTCCTTAATTTGTATTGCTAAGCAAGCATTTATAGTGACATGGGAAAAGTCTAACATAAAGGGAAAAGATTAACACTTTTAGCGATAAAACAGGCACATTTCTATTCTAATTTACAATGACGGTTAAATAACCAACAACGGTGTCGGTAACCGACATATTAAAGTAGAACAGAAATGTGTACATACTCGTACCTTATAAGATCTTTCTAGGTACATAACCTTTTTCTTTTTTTTGTTTCAAAGTTAAGACGTTAGCATTACCCAATTTGTTAGTAGTTGCTATGGTACCCTGCTTCACTATATTTAGTTTACAATTATAAAAACTTCCAAAACATACTCATACGGATTATTACGGCCATTAGAACCTTGAAATGCTTCATGTTATCTTTATATAATTATATTTTAGGTAGGAGACGCGCATTAAGAACGATTTTTTTTTAAATTCAACCGTTAAAGGGGTTAAAAGTTTGTATGAAACTCTTTCATTTCGAAAGTTTATGCCATGAATATTAATGTTTGGTCTTTTGATAAGCATTTGAAGCATGACCTGATACAACATTTTCAGAAAATTCTTCCAATGGTGGTAGAATAGGCAAAAGAAGTTTGTATGGGTTATCAGTCATTATTAATATTTAAAAGATGCGTTTTTTGTTTTGAACTCTGTGTAACAAGAAAAGGACAACCTAATTCCATGTTTTCAGAAAATCCTCACTACTACACCTACTAGGTTTCACATACACATCAAACCACAGCCCTTTCTTTGTCCCACTGTTGGGCACGGGTCTCGTCTCATAATGGGAGGGATTAGGCCTTAGTCCACTACGCTGGCCAAGTGCGGATTGGCAGACTTCACATGCCTTCGAGAACATTCTGAAGAACTCTCAGGCATGCTTGTTTCCTCATGATGTGTGCTTCACTGTTACAGCAAGTGACATTTAATTTTTTAATACATTTTGTCGTGTTTTCACGTAACTCTAAAAGTATGAAAAGCAGTAGTAGACTTATATATATTTTTGGAATAAAATTTTGGAATAAGCAGTACCTATGTACTAAATTACTATTTATTCTGGTATTTTTGTTGTTTGTCGTGTAAATGAATATATAGATTAATAACAAAAATACATTATTTAAATCTTACATAAGTCTAAATACTCGTAGTAGCATAGATTAATAAGTAAAGTATAGGAGAGTATTCGATTATAGTCACAATTTTCTATAGCAAGGACCGGTCACCACGATAATAGTGTCTAGGTATAGACACACTAGATTATTTTTCGATGTCTAAGCCTCTGAATATATTCAAGTAGGTCGCCAGACGCATTAGTGGGAATTCCAAAAACCGACTAAACAACTTCACATCTTATGGCTTCTTTTGTTAGATAATTTTCAAATTGCCCAGCCACGTCTGCGGGTAATTCACATTAACAGAGCTATGCGTCTGGTGGACGAAAAACAAGTTATTCATATTAAAACCAATTTAAACTCCGCAAGAAGGCGGGCAGCGAAATACTAATAAATATTTAGATGAGTTATCTAGACGTTATCTAGACGACCTGCGCTTAGACGTTTTTAAGATCTAGCTAAAAAGGTTCAAATTTAAAATTTTGTCGCTTCAACTTTTTAGTATAGTATCTCAAATTTTAATAAATGTTCGAAGTCAATTTGCTTTTATGGAATAATCAATATCAACAGTCTTTAAAAATATTATTTGGTGAACAGAATTTATTTTCTATCAGAAAAAATATTAACAAAAATTTTATAACATACTTTTACTACAAGTCATTCACACTAAGTGTAAAAAGCAGCAGTTCAATTTAATTAGTTTGGACTAATTAAATTAAACTATCCAAGATCCCTAAGTCAGTCAGCCATTAATGACATATGGATCTGAGACGTGGTCCTTTACCGTCTGCCTATTCTACACTAGTCTGATATAGCTCAACGCGCTTTGGATAGAGCAATTCTCGAGATTGTTGCGCGATCGAATCAGGA
Source organism: Carterocephalus palaemon (assembly GCA_944567765.1). Lineage (NCBI taxonomy): Eukaryota > Metazoa > Arthropoda > Insecta > Lepidoptera > Hesperiidae > Carterocephalus > Carterocephalus palaemon. The sequence continues at coordinate 6,938,253 of OX155645.1, forward strand.
ACCCAATTCTCGCGCCGTACACATAATGTCGAAAAATGATGGCGGATGTCAATAGAGATCCATTTTTTTTTCAATATAATATTATTATGTCGAAATACGATGTAGACATTAAGTCGACGCCGGAAACATTGTCGATTTCGACATAATTGTCAACTGCACCAGAATTGAGATCCAGGAATAACGTAAACCGTTGACACCGACACAGTTCTTCGGATCATGTCTTTCGATTTGAGCATACACAACTTGCACAACCCACCAACTAACCATGACAACTGTGACCGACTATGAACAAGACACAAATAGGGACTCAGATGGTTAGTCCAATTAGCATAGGGTATTGATAACATTAGCTTTAATAATAATAATAATACGATTTCTTTAAAACAATTATACCCGGCAGAAATAAGATTTGCATAGAGATTTCATTTATGATGCAGACAAGAACTAAGGCCGCATTTTTTAAATCTCCACAAGATATGGATTAAAGCCGATAATAGAGTAATAAATCTATGAAGCCGATTGATATTCTCGCTTTAATGTATCATCGTAAAAATATTATGAGAGACTGCAATTTGGCATTTCCCAATGTTAGGCAATCGCGGATCACTCGATCTTTTGAATTTGATCCAATGAAGTGCAGGAATCTTTCAATGTTTGCCGGTATCACCTAGCCAACGTTTTCAGAAACCACTCAGCCTTTCTGGAAGAGATATCTGACAAAGTAACAGCCACACTTTTTGTAGAGAAATATTTTACAATTGATCCGGGTATAGCCAGTAAGGGCTTTCCTATTAGAAAATGGCTAAGCGTTACGACTTCTCAATCTTTCAAGTTGTTACTCAATAGACAGAGCCGAAGGGAGTTTGACCTGGCTTCTAGCTTGGAAAAGCATCCTATACGCTATAAGATTAATTTGAACCTTCCATGTATTTTCTGAAAATCTACTAGGTATGTAAATGTCAATAAAATGTCAATATGATGCGCACACTGGCACAGAGTTTGTACTGAAAGCGTTTAAGTGAGGATCACCATTCTTAAAACACTGACTTACAAAGCATGAGCCATAGCGAAAACCTTCAAATAACTAGAGCTACTTCAGACGGGCTTCGTTCAGTCTCTCTGACCCACTACCTAATAAACAAATAGTTCGGTATTAGTATGCATCAGCCTTGAACATTTATTTTTACTTCTAAGCCTTACCTACCGGGTAACTTTCGATGAGGCAGGCACAGAAATTAAATGCATACATATAATTTAAGATATTAAAATTAAATCTGTATGAAAATGTAATAAGTGCTGATTAAAAAACCAAAATAACCAACAGTTAAAAATTGCCATTTCAGCTTACTTATCATGAGCTTTCAGAAATAATCATTTAATTACTTATCCACGTCACCACCAATAAAACAACTAACCAACCGACATCCTCTACTTTTGATTCCTGCACTAGCGATCCGTGTATCTTATTAACAGATACATGTACCTACTGCTGCTACCTCAACTTGTAGCAAAATAAAGTTCTGCAATAAGTGTTTATATTGTTTAAATTGCTCGTGAATAATGTGACGTCACGAGTTAAAAAGCGGGAAACAAAATGCAAAGCTGTGAACATGTGAGCCGCTCGTATGGAAAACGAAAGTCTTCCGTCGCGAGTTCCATTCAGACAAAGTTGGCGGCTGCAATGTACCGAGCTCCATGTAATGCACTGTATATTTATTTGTACGAGGCAATCATTTGGTCTCAACTAGCTGTTTTATCCGACCTATTTAAGATTGCAATTAAGTGAATATGGGGTCCGGATTTGAATTTGTAGGCTTACTCACACATCTACGGGGAAACATCACAATAGGTCTGGTGCTCTCGAGTGTAATTGCTGAGCTAGGTCCTGGGTTCAATCCCAGGATCGTACAAAGTATTATTGGGTTTTTCTTCTATTGGAATTCATAGTAGCAGCTCGGAGTCTAGATTTGTGCTCAGCGTATAGCAAAAGGTGTGGTGTGGTTTCCAGTTACACTTCTTCAGAGACAACCATGTTAGTCCTCAAGAGTGGCAGCACATCTGTTACTGACTTGCAACCAGAGTCTTACTAACAATTACTAACTGGACAGTTACTAACACCAACTAACAGGACTTATTATCACTAAGATTCCTCAGTCCTCATACTCACTAACTGTAGTTGGTCAGTTCTAATTCACTCTCTCAGCTAACTGGACTAACCATCCTAGTCCCTATTTGAGTGTTGTTCAAAGTCATCACAGCTGTCATGGGCGGCAGCGGATGATGGGAGGTGCTGCAAGCTCGTTTGTTATCGTGATTAAAAAACATTTTCCAGTGGACCAAATTGTGAATGCCTTTGAACACACACAAAAAAATTCATCAACATCCGTCCAGCCGTTTAGGAGGAGTTCAGTGACATATACGCATACACAAGAAATATAATATACTAGTGGACGCCCGCAGCTTCGCTCGCGTAGAATTAGACCCATTAACGACGTCTACCCGTCTAACGACTTCAAAAACGGCAAATTTTCATACTAACTTTGCACCCCCGTTTTACCCCCTTAGGGGGTGAATTTTCAAAAATCCTTTCTTAGTGCTCCCCTACGTTATAAAAGGAACCCCTGTGCAAAATTTCAAGTTTCTAGCCCTTATAGTTTAGGCCCTGCGTTGATATGTCAGTCAGTCAGTCAGTCAGTCAGTCAGTCAGTCACCTTCTCCTTTTATATATATAGATTAAGATATATTCTTGTATGCGTTTCAAAAAGTTTCATATATCTACAGTGCATGCTACAATAATACAGTATTCGCGATTTCATAGGTAAAATCTTAGAGCGATTTAAAGGCCACAGTTAACCTGAAAACACACCTTAAAGTAGCAAATTGTCTCTCAATGTAACCTCACAAACTGTCTTCAACCGTAACTTCGATTGTGTTATAAAACATTAAGTTCCATCTCCATTGTGTTCAAGGATGAAACAATTATGTGGCTCTAACGATAAGCTTGTGTAGAAAGTAAAAGCTTTCAGTCTGTACCTAATAGCAATGTGTATGTATTCAGCAATATTTGTATCTTAAAACAAGATATATTAATAAAATTAAACCCTGTTTATATGGTAAAGACAATACACGTCGTAAAAAGGTGGCAGACCCCTTTACAAGACCACTTGGGTCTGTATCACATCCAATGTAGGTGTTTAATGATGTTTATCAGTTTTTATCTGAGAAATTACTTTTCAATCATTATGTATTTTGTAAGAGAGATCAAAATCTAATTATTTTTAATTAACTGTTTATAGAATAATTTGAAAATATTATTCCCAATTTAAAACATTGAACATCTAATAATATACCTACTGTTTATCTCGTTATAATGCCGCCGACATGAACTCTTACAACGCTAATCATCGAGGAATTAAGTTAATTTAATTTGCAGTGTATTTACGCAACAGTGAGCACTTTAAACTTGTCAGGTCCAGATTCTATTTAGGGGCGAAATCAGCATTATTCATTAATCAGGATTAGCCTAAGTAAGTTTTATCATAGACACTTCACTACCTTTTTTATGGAGCAAACGAGTATGCAGCACTACCAATCCACTGCCGCCAATGTCGCCAGTGACAGACCCTAGACGATACTGTTAGGAAATAATTACTAATCATTATTTTTGATCCGTCAGCCATTTCAACCTTTGTTAGACATAGGTGTCTGATAATATAATCAGCGCTTACTTCGCCCACACAGCCATCCCATGCCAGGTGAATTTTCCCCAGCCGTTTCCCGCCATCTTCTTCAAAACATCTCGTTGCCCGAGCAGTATTTTGCTTTCCGAGACGTATTCCACTTTGAATAATACTAATTTCCACCGGTTCCAGTCCTGAGAATAACGTGGCTTACCCATTACCATTCCCCAATGCTAAGCCTAGTCAGAGCCATCGGACAACTTAATGACATAAAGCACTCGGGCTAGCAACTAGCCATTCCGATATTCCTTACAAGGAAAAGGAGTACCCTTTTCAACTGCAGTCCTGCAATGAACAGCTAATGAGTTGCACCCATATCGTAGCCACAATCAGTGGGAATATTTGCTATACCTAATTTTCATAGTTATACTTTGCCCCATTCCATTTCATGAAGCAATACATAGAGAGCGATGTAAGCACAAAATAATTGCACTATGTTGTTTTAGGAAACAGTAGTACTAAGAATTGTTTACGGTCTAAGCAATAAGTTTTGCCTCGTCACTTTACCTGGTTAAAGTAATACTTATTAACAATTAATACATATATAATCGTTATAAAACAATTTGCAACAGCCAATAGGTTCCTCCATCAGTCTTCGTCCTAAATACTAACGAATGAATATTTCGTTCAATCTTATAAAATGTTAACACTTCCATTCCCTTGATAAAATTCTTTAAATGTTTGTCGGATACAGATATTGGGTGACGGTGTATCCTGCTAGCACAAAACTAGCCAATATTTCCACTACAAGTGAACTTTTGTTTAACCTTTTTTAAGCCCTTTGCGAGATAAGTCTACTTATGCGCATGTACGCTGTATCCTTGCTTTAACTGTAAGAAAAAAAGCTAAAACAAAGACTGAATCATTGTACGTACAAAGTAAAAAATATATAAGATATACATAGAGATTAAAATGTATGTAGGTATTGTTGTGTAGTTATGTATAAGTGTAATATTTTTTTTCCAAAGGTGGGCACCTTTACGCAATAAAATTGTGAACTTGCAATGAGATTGTCTAGGCCGTCCATCGCACTTTAAAATATAGAGATTATTGCCACTTTCTTGTAAGTAGCGTCCATAGACCAGTGGATCGCGTCGATTCAATGTGACGGGTGCGGTCGATTTGTGGATGGGTGGGATCCGGGGGGTTACAACTGGTGGTGGTATGGGCGCTACCGTGCTTCAGAAGGCACGTTGAGCTGTCGGTCCCAGTTGTTTCCAATGGTGAAAACAGTCGATAAGCCATTTCATAGGGAGGCCTAGACCTTCGGGTGGCTTTAGATCATTCGACACTGGGTTATCCACTAACCCCGCCATCAATACAGCATTGGGATGTCTATGGGTTGCAGCTCGCTTGTAATGTACTCGTAGGTATTATTAATAATACCTACTTACTCTTTTATGTTGGTACTATTCGAATTTTTGTTATCAAATTGAAATACACATTTAATTAAACTGCATTTAAGTATGAAATGTATGCAAAAAAATTAACAGTTAAAATATCATAATCCTAATTCATTATTCGCTATTTCATCATTAAAACTTTATTCAGACAGCATAATAGTAGTATTAGACCCCTCTTTATGTAACAGTAGACAATGTAAACAATACATTTTATTAATAGAATTTGTTGTAACTGGTTCTAACGCTACCCCACCCGGGGCAGCTGTGCGTCAGTAAAGTGCGTTTTCAATGTCACGAATTAAGGGTTGCCAATATATTATATACTTCCACATACAGTACATATGTACATAGAGAAGCACATAGTACTATTTCTATGAGCGCACCCCACCGATTGTAATCTGGGTGAGGGGCGAGCGGTTGTACGAGCGGACCAATCGCTGTGCTCTCGTGACCAGAAAAGGGGGTGGAGTTTCGCACCCCTAGTTTTCTAGGGGTTAGTGTGCTTCCGCGGCCAACCTAGTTTGCCGTAAGCCTCCCCGCACAACGCTCGGCCCCCGCATCTACTAATTTAGGGTTGATCAATCGCTCCGCCGTCAGCAGTTACGTAACAGACACCAGACGAATTTCAGGAGAGGTGCAGCTTGCCGCCGACTCGTCCTAATAGAATTCTATGTCATTAGTAAACCTTAAGCGAAAAAACCACCACAAAATATTAATACAACCCGTGAACTATCTATCTTACATACAAAGGATTTCACAAAGCACGTACCAGTATTGTAACCCATAGGGAAACACTGCCGTAGCGCGCGCTCACACGTCTTTACAACGTCTCAACAGATGGCACCTCCGACATGGTTTGCCAAGAATTTGTCTGTGCTTAGTTAGGTCTAGAATAAAATTTATTCAAGTAAATCTAGACGTCCTTGCAAGATTTTTTGCTATTCACATAACCAGTTAATCCTCACGCTGCATTGTTAAAAAATATTGCACACTTTGATGCAGTAAATTTAAATTCTTGGTCAAACTACCACAAATTTGATAATTAATTGAAATTAAATAAAGTGAATTATTAACTACATATTATAAAAATAGAATAAATATAATTTCGTAATTAAAAGCTATTACTAAATTAAAATGCATGTTATCAATTATAATATTTTTGTAAGTGTTTTTGTTCAGTTCAATTGTGATAGTTAACGTATTAACTAAACAAAAACTACTAAAATATTATAAATATAGCTTTATATGAGCTATGTACTATAAGTTATCATTTATCCATAGAAGCGTTGGCTGCAGACTGAGGTTTCATGCAAACCAACTGGTTTCATAGCGGTCTCTCCGGTACTTAATTGCCGTGGAAGAGTAACTTGGGGAACCTTTCTGTCCTTGTATCTGTGTACTTGTATCAGTGGGCTAAGGCATTAAATAGATTCATCAAAATAAAAATAAAAGCATAAGGAATTATGTCACTCATTATACTGTAGTATTACCGTAGAGTAGTTGTGACCGCTAGTGGCAAAATTTCATGGACGCTACCGTGCTTCGAAGGGCACTTAAAGCCGTCGGTCCCGGTTGTTTTCAATGGTGGAAACAGTCGTTAAGCCTTGTCGAAGTCCTTCGGGTGGCTTGAGAACAATCGACACTGGGTTGGCCACTAACCCCTCCACCAATCCGCATTGGAGCAGCGTGGTGGAGTATGCTCTAGACTTCCCGCAGCATAGTCTGTGGGGGAGACCCGTGCCCAGCAGTGGGACGTCTATGGGTCGCAGCGAAGCAGCGATTACCGTAGAGTAAGGACCAATGTAGTCTGTGGTATTACCCTAGTCATTTTTCTTTATCTCAAGGCAGCCGGGGTGCCAACTGATTAGGCTTACATGCACTGAAAAAATAACAACATCTCTATGTCTGTATAATTAAGTTCACAAGAACTTATAAAAAAATCTTTTACAAAAAAATATCATCAGAGCAAATTCATTGTGCCATCAAACTGATACATTCTAGGAATTGGGCTCTATTGCGCCCTCAGTCCACGTCCACGTCCACGTGGTTCAGTTTTTGTAGCGAAGTAAAAACAACATTACGTTCTGTCATGACGAATTAATATTGTGCCAAAATTTATACACAGAGACTCTGCTTTTGTTGGCTCCTAATGCATTCAAAATAAACAATTTATACATTATTTTAATAAATTTTGTTTTTTAATTTATTCCATAAAAAATATTGCAATTACCTAGTTGGTAATGAAACGCTTTCGTGAGCTTTCGTTTTCTATACTAATATTATAAAACTGAAAAGTTTGTTTGTTAGATAGAACGCGCTTATCTCAGGAACTACTAGTTCGAATTGAAAATTATATTTGTGTTGGATAGTTTATTTATCGAGAAAGGCATTTGGCGATATAACATCAAGCCACGACTAATAGAAGCGGAGCATCAATTAAAAATGTGGCCAAAACGTGAAAATATTCCTTTTGAGATCTTCCGTTTCGTGCGCTGCGTACGCACAAATCATGTATGACGGAATTGTTTCCCTTTAAACTTTCTAAAAGAAGTTCGGAACAGCATACGAGTATGTCTTTATTTTAAGGTAGACTCACTTTTAACTTTTTATCCTAATTAAATTTTAGTGCCATCCAACCGCCCTTCGACTGGGTTGAGTGATGCTTCGATTAGGTGGGAGAAGACTCAGGGAAGCCGTAAGATTCGAGCAGTAAAATCTGGGTGTTTTTGCTGATGGAAACCATGTGGATGGATTGCTATTAAGAATGGATAGGTGGGATACAAGCTACATAGTTACCAGTTATTGAGTTACCTATTTTTAACGCGTCCAAGTCGCGGGCAACAGCTAGTAGGTACCTAAGTTGTAACTAGCAAAGAGCGTATAAAAAATGCTGAAAATAATTCTCAATTAATAAGAACCACAAAAGGCATAAGAAATTATTGTTTCGACATTAATAGATAATAAGCTTCGCACGTAGCGAGCATGTCCTTTTAGGGAGAGATACGCTAGAGCCCCTCAAATACATTTGTAAGATTGTTCAGTTTTTTACTACAACTATCATCAGGGTGGCGCTACAGAATACTGACAAGTTCCTGATGTGTATGCAAAGCCAGCTCCGTCACGGCTCTGGACACCAGACTCGTATACGTGACTTGAACGGCAATGCAACTTGAATCTACCTAGCTGCAATAATAATTTGACAAATTAATAGTCAAATGTATGTATTTGAAAACTTTCGCATGACAAAAATTTAAAAATAATTAAGAAAGAAGGAAAGTGTTATTTATTTGTGTTAACTATTCACTAACAGTTTTGATTTTGCAGTTCGTAAAAACCATTTTTTTATGCTGTGCAAAAATTTATCGACTACAAAGACGTAGCTGTGTAAGTTTACATGACATTTCGATTAAGATTTGCTCCGATTAATAATTAACTTCGGATAAAAACCGGAAGTAAACTCAACAACCAGTAATTGATAGAATCATAGAGATTTCATTATCTTAATTTATTTTGGGAACTTTAATTAAAAATCTATTTCAAATAATATAAGTCTTAATGAAACAGCTTTATAACAATACTTACGGCAATATAAATCATTTCATCTGAAAGAATCCTAAAAAAACCCTTATCAATAGAAATGAGGAGATCCTAATTGAATTTTTACGGTGAACAAATAAGTGGACTAGATTTTGTTGTTGGCTGGGAATGGATGTCTTCGAAAAAATGTTTCCAGCCGCTGTTTTAAAAGAAAAATTCTGTTTGTTACATTTTTATAAGGATGTAGTAAACAAGCATGCAGCTCCACCTACCCGCTATTGCCCATAAGAGTCACTGACTCTGAACAAGACTCAAATAGGGACTAGAATGGTTAGTTCAGATAGCAAAGAAAGTTAGTACGAACATTATTTGGTCAGTTCGTTAGTGAGTATAGGACTGGACTATTAGTGATAGTTAGTTTTGTTAGTAATAATCCAGTTGGTGAGTTACCTAGCGGCAATTCTACTGTGGCGTTCAGGATCCAAAGATAGATAATATAATAGTGTTCAGCGGTACCACCGAATTTGCGACGGGGATGCTTAATACTATTATTACAGTCTCAATATCGGCATCGGGAGATAGTGAGATCGTGACGCGGCGTCTGCGACGCGCCTTATCGCCGCATCGGGTTCGTGGTCGTCGTAAATAATGTGCAACTTTTCCCGCCACGCCCACCGCAGTAGAACAAAAACACTATGCAGTTGCACACCGATCCGCGATTTGACACGCATCAGACGATCGATTATGACTAGCAGACCAAGCGTAACACTCATTGTTGCAAACTTTTATTGATGCTCCAAAACCGATACAATCACAAAATAAATACTTGTTATATTTATCGAACGATAAGCATGAAACTTTTTTGGGACTACTTTTACTATTTTAGAAACTGATTCATCAAACGAGCTCGCGTTTTCCGCGCGAAATCGCTGAAGTATACTTTCTCAAAAGATTAGAATTATTGTTAAAATCCGCACTTTAATCATATAGACTGCCCGGGTATGCAACCGGTGAAAGTAAGTAGCATGCAGTCTATTTGATCGTCGTACGTTAAGTTTAAGATAACACAAACATTCTGTATCGTTTGAAATATATATAAAGGTTCCTATTTTTATTCATATTCTCTCTTTTTTGCAATTCTCATGTCAGCCCAAACCGTTAACCAAATATTACTACTTGCATACCATGCTCATGTATGAGTTTTCAAATCATGTCTAATCCTCAAGGCACAACAAGGCCGACGGCACCCTCCGAAGATGGGTATAAAAATTTTGCCAGCAGCGGTCACTCATCCACTAACGTTGCTTAACACGGTCGACCACGTAGAATCGAAGCAAGATATAGAAACGTGCTATGAGCGATTCTCATTTGAAAACTAAGCCAGAAATAATTTGCTTATAAGTTTGCTAAATACATCGTTCTAACTAATAGCATGTGCCCGAGACATTGATAATTTTTATATCCTATAGCACTCGTCGATAGCGTAGCTTCCCATAAATGAAATAATTTTCAGAATAGCATCAGTAGTTTCAGAGATTAGCACAAACAAATTCGTCAAATTTTATTATATTAGCAAACGTTTACAGATTTATTTTGATTCATATTTAATTCAGACGCTGCCATCTCCTGTTGCGCAGACATTTTATTCATATAGCAGTTTATTGCTACTTAAATTTTTATAACATGCCTAACTGTAATACGAATTAGCATATTGCAGAACCAGTTTTTGCCACGCACCAGACAGAGTTGCACAGATAAGGAACTTTCTAATGTCTCGCCAATATATTTTTTCACTATTATTAATGTCAACAGAGAACGTGAACAATTTTGAAATTAATATCGGAAGTACAACGACAATGTATGGAAAGAATACTCAATAATATCAGACGAATAAAAAATTGTCTAAGAATAGACAAAATAACATTCCAGTGAATTGGTAGGTCTGCTGCTAAAAGCAATGAATATCTTTTTCATCTTGTGACTAATGGTTTATAGTTGTATCGAGTGAAAGAGGTTGCAATTTAAATTATGTAATTGGACTCTGAATTAAGTAGGAATAAAAATGCGACTGTTATTCACATAAAGAGTAAGGTATTACTCTTTATGTGAATTTAAAGGATGTCCTTTAAATTCGCGAATAATTATGTAGAATTATATGGATACAGAGATAAAAATAGTTTAATGTTATTTATTAGCTAAATAAATATTAATAAAGTAAAATGCGACAAAATTGCTCTATTATTTGTTTGGATGTCACGTGATTACCTCTTGTACCTATGTATAGTTTGCAATGCAATGAAGATGCACTTAATAAATAATATGTTTGCTGGTGATATATGTATTTCTATAAAATCTATTTATCCTTGAAAACGTCTGTCAACATCTCTCATAGTTTTTCAGAAGTAAATCGGCGATGAGTTGTATGTTATGGCAAGTATAAGACTTGAAGCAATGTAACCATGGTTTAAGGCAACTTAACTTTACAAAATGTAGTATGGTCGTCTCTATGGGTTCCGTATGCCGTACAGTAGACTGTGCGGCGGTTAGGCTGAGACTACACTATCCTAGTCGTGGCATGGCGTTGTTTTTAACTGAAAACAGTGCACGCGCGCTTCATGCCGCGCGTTGGGCCACGAAATCCACGAAGAAGAGTAGGTAAATTTCGTACATTAGTTTCGTACTTTATAACCTTTTACTCGTCTATTTTATTATAGCGCTTCTGTTCTGTGATCATATTTTTTATATGTTTGTACTAGTGGATGCTCGAAGCTTCGCTCGCGTGGAATCAGACATAATAATACGTAGATTCTTCTTAACGCGATAACTTTAGTGTAATGAATCCGTAAATATTTTATACCTTATGTTTATTTTACACCCTTAACATTTTTACTTTAATAATTTACTTTGAATGACATATTTATTTATGTATATCTAATCAACAGCGTAAAATATAAATTTTATGCTTGTAGTTCTAAAAATGATCATACTTTCATACAATCTTTCATCCCACTTTTGAACCCTTTACAACACTTTATTCCAATTAAAAAGTAGCCTATTTTCTCAGGCTCTAGACTATCTGTGTATCATTCAGTAGTTTTGGCGTGAAAGCGAGACAGACAGACAGACAGAGTTACTTTCGCATTTATAATATTAGTATGGATTTTTGTTGTTATAAGATTTTACGTATGCATTTAATTGTAACTATATTTATAAGCAAGTTCCAAGTTTACATTGACGTACGATAAAGTTTTGCCACGTGGTTATCTTCTTACGCATATGATTTTAATACTTGCAGCACCAGTCAGCTTGGCTCCCCGTGTGTAATTCGAACTGGCCGCATTGTAAGGCAATCATATGACACTTACAGGTGTTACTATTTACAATGAATTTACAACCTGAAGCCTTGCATTTTAATCCTGGTATTTTAAAGTTACATGCAAGCTAAATTCATTTATGTTTGTTGTTACCTTATTAATGTGCCAGCTGGTAGTTTTGTTCCAATTAAATTCTGTGAGCATCAGCGTTTTAAAGAATGTCCTGAGAACCTCTTAACTTAAGCTGGAAATTTGTAACTTATATATGGATAGATTTGGCTATCAGAGATAGATAGACATATGACATAAACTCCATATAAAACGTGTCATATCTAATAGACACAGAACAAATACAAGTGTTCGTCACACGAATGTTTGTCCTGAGTGGGATTCGAACCCACGACCCCTGGCGCAACAGACAGGGTCACTACCGATTGCGCCAACGGGCTTGTCGGATAGGATTAACATATACAGTCGTGGTCAACTAATTAGGGACACTCTTTGGTTAAACCGAATTGTGAATTTATTTTTTATTTTCCAACGAGTCTAAACCATATTCCATATCTCTTACATGTAAGTATAATTAGTCATTTATGTGCCCAATTATACAAACAATAACAACTTCTTAAACATTAAACCTCCTTACAGTATAGCTGATAGATTATCGTAGTGCTATTTGTTCAAAAAATGCTGGCTGGCCATTTAATTAGGGACACTGAGATATTGCGTTCTATTTTCAAAATTTGAATCTCAATACTTTTTTACTTCTTCTCTTATTGTTTCGTGGTAGTTTTGGCGGCAATCCCGATATTTATTTTAAGTTTTGAAAAATATTTTGAAGAAAAATGGGTAAAAATAAAAGTTGCGATCCAACACTACGAAAAATTATCATGAAGTTTGTTGTCGAGCATGGTTGGCCATACCGAAGGATAGCAGAACATTTAAATTGTTCAAAAACTATGGTATACAATGCAGTGCAACATGTCAGACGCAATATCACAGATTTAAATGTGCCCAGAACAAAAATATCGAGAAAAACAACTCCGCAAGAAGATAGAATGATAACCAGGTTAGCTAAGAAAGATCCGTTTCTAGGCTCTATTTTAATTAAACACGAAGTGTTTGGGACAGACGAAAGAGCTCGTGTCTCAGCGAGGACCGTTCGACGACGTCTGGTAGAAGCAGGGTTGTTCGGAAGAGTGGCTCGCAAAGTACCGTTGTTGAAGAAAGAACATAGAAATGCTCGTTTGGCGTTTGCACGTAAATATGGACATTGGACCTACGCCCAATGGCAACATGTATTATTCTCTGACGAGACCAAGGTTAATTTGATTTCTTCAGATGGAAGGCAATACGTACGGCGTCCAGTAAAAGCGGAAATGAATCCAAGATTCACAAAAAAGCAGGTGAAACATGGCGGTGGAAACATTAAAATGTGGGGTTCATTTTCTGGACGTGGAGTGGGACCTGTGAGGAAAGTTCAGGGTAACTTAGACCAACATCAATACAAGGCAATATTGGAGGAAACGATGCTTCCCTATGCTGAGGAGCATCTCCCTATTATATGGACGTTTCAGCATGATAACGACCCGAAACATACCGCCCGTTCAGTCAAGTCGTTTCTTACCAGTCAGTCAGTATCGGTGCTAGATTGGCCAGCAAATAGCCCGGACCTTAACCCAATCGAGCACCTTTGGCACGAAATCAAGAAAAAAGTAGCCACTGATCGTACCACAACTTTAGATGAACTTAATGAAGCTTTTTGTGAGGCATGGGTAAACATTTCTGTCGAAACATGCCAGAAACTGATAATGTCTATGCCACATCGGTGTCAAGCAGTAATTACTAACAAAGGTTTTGCTACTGGGTACTGATTTTACACGTAATAAAATGGAGCTGTTAAAGATATTATAATACTGCAGATTATTCGTTTTGTTTAACTCTATTTTTCATTATAGTTTACTGTCCTTAATTAAATGTCCAGCTACAGAATTATACCTTAAAATTGAATACATGTTCAACCTTTGATATTAAATACTTTTTTCTATTTATTTATTCTTTTATTTACAGCCATTTAAAGCATAATTATCGGACCAAATTATGCAAATAATAGTTACTGAGAAATCAATAGGGTTTTATATTTGTATGTACATAACCGGTTATTGTTCTTCACTATCTTGCATGTCCCTAATTAGTTGACCACGACTGTATATCAATGGATAGGATATTATTTTAGGCTCAGAACAACAAAAAGACAAGACAAGACGTAAAGACGTAACTGTCATGGATGTCAGTATTGATAAATCAATATACTACTCACGTAAACCATGACACGTCATATTAAGGTAAATCATTCATATCTTATGAAGACAGCCGTTCGGTAGTATACCGCGGGTGAGCGTGCTTGTGACGGATATTTGTGTGAAATACAGAGATCAAGTTCCGGATTTGTTCTTTCCGGTCTGTTAGGTAGTCCAGTAATGAGACAGCTAAACTTTATGTCAGCTTTGGGCATTGATATATATGTTACCACTTTGGGACTTGAGTTTGGTTTATGATTATGGGAATAAAATAAAAATAAAAAACTTCATACCAGATGAACTCAAAGTCTACAGAGATACCAAGTTGCCGAGGCACCGGGCTTTATCACACAATGACCAGATAAAACCGTATACCTAGTTACATTTTATGAGATTTTATTTGCACGCTGTTAATAACGCTGTCAGCGTAATCAATAAGATGTACTTAATGGCCCCACACTCGCCTCCCAACACTACCCATGAGGCTCGCCGTGGCCTGGCGCTTAACGTGGTCATGTTTACACGGGGTCCCACCACTGGCCGCAGGCGATCAACGAAATTCAAGCGGATATTAAATCCATTCACCCACCATGTTACAGTGAAGCCCTAATAAATATCAAATGCATTTAGAACTGAATATTATTTTTCAAAAGCTTTTATTTAACTTCACTCGTATGTATGTCCTGGAACCTTGTAATCAATATTTCACCCACTTCCACTGAAGCTATCACACATATTTTGGTTCCGATGACAATGCACGAAAATAAATAAAAATAAAAAATAAAGTTATAAAAACCTTTTTTTAAAAAAAATCTTTTTTAATAATTCAATTACAATAGGATTTTACAAGTGGCTGTGAATATTAAGAACAGTATTTTTGACTTATACTCTGCTAAATATTCGCATTATTGTAAACGTTTCTAATAAATAAGACCATAAGAGTACGTACCCAATGTTTTGAATAACATGTTAGCTTTATCTAGGGTAGGGGGTAGGTATTGAAATCAATAGGTAACCAATTTCGCCGTATACGTATAATTTTAACAAATTTGAAACCTATTTTGTTCCATATAGAGTTCGCTCGGGGCAGTACACGCCACGGTACCTAATACCATTTCTGTCGTATAATAATATTTTTAAAGAAATTATGGTCCGGTTGGAAAGGTGTGGTTTCCGGTTACACTTTTTCAGAGGGATCTTAGTCCTCAAGGGTAGCAACACATCTGTGACTGACTTGGAACAAGACTCATACTTACAAGTACTAACTGGACTATTATCAACACCAACTGATAGGACTGACTATCACTTACAGTTTCTACTAATGAACTGACCAACTGATGTTCTGATTAACTCTCTCAGGTTAGTCTAGAGCCTATCCTAGTCCCTAATTGAGTGTTGTCCAGTTGTCATGGGCGGCAGGGGATGGGTGGTGCTGCAAGCTCGTTTGCTATCTTGTATCCATAAAAAAAACTTTCGCTTAGTTAAATTACTTCTGTGGAACTCGAACTTTTAATCCGAACTAACAGTCACTTCTAAAAATGTCATTATAATGCGTCTGAGTCTTGTCTAGGCCATAAATTACAATCTAGACATTTTCTAATACAAGGCAATCGACCCAACTACCTAAATTAATGTGAAACCGTATGCAGAATCTAAAATAAAATTCTAAATATACACAGAAATAAATAACTTAAATATGAATGATATGTAGGTTTAATAATTACGCAATTTTATTTGATTTTTGAATTCGATAATAACACGCTTCCTATACGCCATGTTATGTTTTGTCCTAAGCGGGATAAGGTTTCCGGTCAAGTTTTAGGATAAGCTTTATTTATTTACTCTGAAAACAGGAGTCCGACTCATAACTTATGTTATGTTAGGTTAGGTTCAGGTTAAGAAGCGGAGTTCCTTCGACATCAGTGTCTCGTAGATCTCTATAAAAATAAATTAAGAGTAGCTAAATTCGTGGCAGTTACCGTATTGTACGTCGTGGTCAGTTACCGTATTTACCTGCACTTGTCACACACATTACCGACTGCACATTCTGTACTGCCTAGGCAAAGTATAAAATAAATTATATTTCATACATTACCAATACGTGTTCTATGCATTTCCTAAGTATTATTTAAAATCCCGTACCATACCGATTGCCGGAAACATATATAAAAAAACTAATTAAAGTCCCACCCATGGAATGTATTTTTTCGTAGATTTAGCTCGATTGTATTAATACAATTCATACCTACCATATAATACAACTAACAAAGTACGATTGTAATGGGACCTATATTGTATGTGTATGATTTATTCCTTAGGAAGTTTCTTTAATTTCATAAGCACACAATTCTTTGTGTTCTTTCACACTTTGATGAAAAATACGTTTATAAAGCTTTGTAATTTTTTTTTTACAAGTATACTTAGTTTTACTTTCAATCAACTCTGCTCATAATAAATTTCACAAATACCATTGCAGAGCCAGTTGAATTTGTTGAATTTAGAGGATGGCAACGGCCTCATACAACTGCGATGAACAATTCAATAAAATGTATGCTAAATATTTTCCTAAAAAAACCTGCGAATTGTGTTAATTTAAAATGCTAATTAATGCACGTCTGTCTGCGTCTGGCAATAGAAATGATTACAATCGCCTCGTTCTGTATAAAAACTTGATAACGCATAGATGATATAAATAGAATTTCATAGGTAGTATGTAGGCTGCCACACTAACACTCCCCATTCTCATTCAGATTTCCTTTTACGTGAGAGGTGGGCACATAAAAACTGTATAGCAATCAAGGTTACTGACAAAAACACAGCGTAATCGTCCATTCGCATTATAATTATGTGCTGTACCTAGCTACAGTAATATGTACTTACTTTTCAATAGTAGAAGTCAAAGCAAAGTAATATTTGACGTTGTTTTTTTCTGATATAATGTAACTAAAAAATTGTTTTGCAAGATTGTCGCTAAGGTATAATTTTATTCTTCTAAAGTTCCTAGCTTACTTTTAAGATGACGTATGTCTAACACATGAATCGTCTGCAAAGTGATAATTATTTAAATCGCCAGACGAGGTTCCACAGACGCTGTCTAGAGTGACCTTCTATCGCGTCTAGTCCGCAGATAAGACCTGAATAACCGGTGTTTGATATTCACACTTGAGTCCTTATTCTTAAAATAGACACAGACTTTCAAAAATCCTATAATTGTAGTAGGATATCATGGATGTGGACATATGGTTATATGGTTATGGTTGTGGGCTCCAGTTTCCGCAATTGGCACATAGTAATGCGCCATTTTGTGTAAGGCTAGGTCTGGTCAGCCTAGCTCCGTCCAGAAGCGCAATATCCTCCTGGTGTCCCGAAGCGACCTCGGTGTATCGAGGATTTCAGCTCGTTGTTTAGCTATGCCTTCGCATTCCAGGACTGCGTTGTTCAGAACAGACGGCTGTTTCTTCGGCAAACAGGCATGCTCTACACAGCGGGCTGTCATACCTAGATCATAAAAATGTTTGATGTGGACAATATCCAATATTTAATAAAGCGATTGTGCGTAGGGCTCTTATTGAGAGACAATAATCGCCTAGTCTAGAAGTTCGTCGGGACAAGGCACTGTTTCCCGAGATTGCCGGCACGGATTGGGTTTTATCCATTGATCGGAGTGATGCTCTAATGTAAGAAGCTGGGCCGATCGCGATGGAGTCGTAACCCCTTCTAGCCAGCTGATCCACTTTGTCGTTTCCTAGGGAGCAATTTTGCCCTTTGATCCATTGGATGGTTTGATTGGTTTAACCAATCACGTCCAAGGTCAAGTGCCACTCTAGTATAAGTCCGGACTGGAAGGTTTCGCTGTCCAAGACCTGTAGTGCTTCAGCGTTATCTGAAACGATTCGAATGTTTCAGCCATTAATGCCTCGTTTAGCGACTGCGCTGGCTGCCTGCGTTATGGCGACACACTATATTGGAATATGGAGCTGTGTTCACCTATGGCTATTGATATTATAATATTAATTAAGCTCATTTAAGATAAGTATACTGCTGCACCCGTTCCCGTCTTGGTTTTTGATCCATCGGTATAAATTCATTACGCCCCAGAGGTTGAGTGACTTATGTCTGATGGCTGCTGACGCCGCTTCCTGTTGTATAAATAGGTCTAGGGGCCTAAGTCCCAGCAGTACCTCAAGCTCAGGTGTAGGTGTAGTTGTACATGTGTTTGTTCTATCCAGGACGACACTACATGGGACCTAAACATAACTATGCTATGATGAGTAGGTGTTATACATATTTGGTAGGTGTTATACATATATGTTATACATGTAGGGTTATACACCTCTACCTGCTCCTTCTGGGAGATACAGACATATTTAATTATATATTTTTTGTATAACTTATGTGTTATTGATAAATACTTCACATGTACACCTCTACCTGCTCCTTCTGGGAGATACAGACATATTTAATTATATATTTTTTGTATAACTTATGTGTTATTGATAAATACTTCACTACATGTGAAGTATCTCATAGTCTTGGGGTAAGTTATTGATCGATCAACCCTTCATTATCATTACAGGAACGGTAAGAAGAATCAATTGCGCTTCCGTGCTCTGAGGTGTACAGTACAATCGTCTCCACATAACGTCAATTCATAAGAAAGTAAGTCCATTTCAGATTTTCACTAAAACTTAGGTTAAGATGATAATCAGAAATTATTCCTAAAAAAATAGTAAGTATGAGGTCCTAACAACATGTCTAAAAATACAACTCTGCGCAATTAGTTCAGAATAGATAAAGTAAGGTATTTATTA
The DNA here is from genome assembly GCA_944567765.1 of Carterocephalus palaemon. Taxonomy (NCBI): domain Eukaryota; kingdom Metazoa; phylum Arthropoda; class Insecta; order Lepidoptera; family Hesperiidae; genus Carterocephalus; species Carterocephalus palaemon. The sequence continues at coordinate 6,957,358 of OX155645.1, forward strand.
CTTACATTTAGTTTTACGATTTAAAATGTGTTAAGGGTCGTCAGACGGCTAATTTACATAATAGTATTCAATGCAAACACAGGACATAACAATGACAAGGCGTAGAACATAGTAAAATAATGCGTAAATAATTAATTTCAAGATATCTAAGAGTCAATTTAAAATTGTTATCTGTGAACTAATGCTAGTTAAGTTAATATTAAACTTTTATTAAAAAATTATTAAATAAAACGGTATTTCCTGCATACTCGCGACAAACTTAAGTAATAGCAAACCATCGCACGTTCACATGCGACGTCCAAATATGGTACCCAGTCCAACTGTAAGCAATAATTGAAACATTTCGAACAAAAGCGCGTGAGACCGTTAATCGTCCTCGTGCCTAGTACAGTGGCCTTTGGCAACATCTGCTGTTTATGAAAATAGGATAAGAAGTGTATTTTTTCGATTGTTCTTCGCTAGTGGTGATATGCCAACTAAGGGGTTTGTTGATTTATGTCCGTGCACGTACCGCTGATAGTAAAACAAGTAGGGAGGCAATTGCAAAGCTACACGCTTCTTGCCATCGTATTACAGTTTCCGCAAAACAAAAAATACGTTTAACCATCATTTGAGTCGTTTTTTTTTCATTTAAAAGTGTTGCCGTGTACAAACTTAAGTACGATGCCAGTGTCTATAGAGTAATTTATTAAGGCTGGAAGCAAACTAGCGATAGTTAATAGGATTACTTATTTTAAGTAACGCTTGTAATATGCAAAGATGTGTTCGTTTACCGTTACAGCAGGTGACTTTTAATTTCTTAACTCGCACATAATTTTGAAAAGTTTTTGTGGCCTCTTGGCTTTGAAACCACATCTCCTCGAGTGAGAGGTGAGTTCGGTAGCCACTGGGCTATCACCGCTGTACTATAAATCCACCTAAGTAGTTAAATTTGAATACGTTTTAATATAACAAATACATAAATTAACGCATAAATTAAATGATATTAATGTAGGGAGTGTATACACTCGCTTTTCACCAGTTTTTTTTATTTCCTATCGGCGTCCGTCGTGACTGGCCCGTTGGCGCAATCGGTAGTGACCATGCCCGTCACGCCAGAGGTCGTGGGTTCGAATCTCACTCAGGACAAATATTCGTGTGACGGACACTTGTGTTTGTTCTGTATCTGGATGTAAATTATCTATGTACGTATGTATGTATGTATTTATAAGTATATGTGTATGTATCATGTCTCTGACACCCATAGTACAGGCTCTGCCTAGTTTGGGGTCAGTGTGTGAAGATGTCCATGATATTTATTTATTATTTGACAGGTCCGTTGGCGCAATCGTTAGCGACCCTGTCTGTTGCGCCAGGGATCGTGGGTTCGAATCCCACTCAGGACAAATATTCGTGTGACGAACACTTGTATTTGTTCTGTGTCTGGATATTAATATTATTTATTTAAGTATGTATTTAAAAATATCTATGTATGTATAACAGTCTCTGACACATGGAGTGTAGGCCTATTTCCCACTTAAATCACACGTGAGTAAGCCGGTAATTTCAACTATGAACAAATATTGAATTTTCTAACTTGAAATGCTTGGTAGCAGCTCGGAGTCTGGATTTGTGTCTGGTGTATGTCAATAGGCTTAGCACCTATTAATTATTTAGTAGGTGGTAGAGCCTATAGGGAATCAAATAGGTTTTATATGAAACCTAATTGGTTCCTTATAGAGTTCGCCCGGGGCAGTACCACCGCCCGCCACGGTACCTAGTAGGTACAATTTCTGCCGTGTAATAATTGTTTTTAAAGCAATTATGGTCTGGTTGGAAAGGTGTGGTTTCCGGTTACACTTCTTTAGAGGCGGCCATCTTAGTCCTCAAGGGTAGCAACACATCTGTGACTGATATAGAGCGAGACTCCTACTAACAAGTACTAACTGGACTATTACTAACACCAACTAACAGGACTAACTATCACTAACAGTCCTGATACCTACTAACGAACTGACCAACTAATGTTCTAATTAACTCTCTCAACTAATTAGACTAACCATCTTAGTCCCTAATTGAGTCTTGTTCAAAGTCAGTCACAGTTGTCATGGGCGGCAGCGGATGGGTGGAGCTGCAAGCTCGTTTGCTATCTTGTATCCATAAAAAATATATATACATATATATATAATAATAAATAAATAAATAAATAAATAAATAAATATCTTGGACATTCTCACACACGGCCATCTGACCCCAAAGTAGGCGCAAGCCTGTGATATGGGTGTCAGAGACTGTTATACATACATAGATATTTTTAAATACATACTTAAATAAATAATATCCCACAGCGAGTGCGTTCGAGGGTCATCGTAAGTAACCGAAACTAGGCGGCCAATTTCAACTATGAATATAGACACTCACGAATTAATAGTTGTTACCCGACCCGAGAATTGAACCCAGAACCTCTAGCATAGCATTTGCGATTACAACCAATTCAAATATAGATATAAATATAATAATATAAATGCTAATCATTGCTATGAATAAAATTTCTATTTACTAATGTATTCAAACTTACGCATGTTGAAATAAATATTTCCATATTCGGAGTAAACTATGAATTTTGCAAAGGTAGTTTCTTCAGCGTCCTTAAAATACATTTGATGTTTTTATTCCTTGTCTATTGCCTGCCTTTCACCTTATAAACTGTATCTATTATGCCTATATTTACATTTGTACTTTTGTTGTGTTCTGCAGGGTTGGCATATGAGCACACTACTTTCTATTAATGTTGGAACTTGCTTTTTTAAGTCGCTTAAATGGATTTTACTTTATATAAGATAGCAAAAATACATGCAGCACCCCCCATTAGCTGCCGCCCATACAAGTGTGACTGACATTGAACAAGGTGATTTTTTTTCGAGCTCGTCTTTTGTTGTTTTGAGTTACAGTGTCATCCATATGTTACTCTCCCGGTCTCTGCACCGTCTGCTGTCCGCAACGCTACGACCACAGTGACAACGGTCGATGCGAACGTCGTAAAAACCATGACCAGCGATAATGATTGCAAAGAATGTAAAACACAATTACAATAAGTTTAAACTTTTTTTTTTCAGACATTAATCAGTATCAATAATCAACAACTTGCGATCAAAATTAAATGCCCGTCAAAAACTAAATTGTTGATCAAAGAAATTTTCGTACATGATGTCTTTCATTCAATAAAACATTCTCAGTACTCAATCACACAATCATGATAAAATTAATTATTCTACACTGAATAATGCATAACTGCATCTATTAAGTACCTACTGCATTATCGAGTTTTTGTCCAATTTGCACTTGCGCATGTACTGAACACTATTGATTAAGTATAGGTAACCCTGCTTAGTTTTATAAAATTCTCACAATACAAAAACTGCCTTATGAATAGTTAATCTTCCTTTATTAAATACAATGTTAAACCTAGCTAAATATATTTTTAGGTACAAAGAGCTGCGTATATTTTGAATGTAAGTACCTACATGCACACGTATCTATAGTTTTTATAACGTCGTTATTTTCAAATTATTCCAGAAATATGGAATTTTAAATTACCTATTAGTAAACCAGGAATATATTTTATTATATTGACTTAAATTTAGGGTAAAAAAGCAGCAGGAAAACTACATGTCTAAGCCACAAAACCTACATTATCTAATAAAAACTACGAAAAACAGCAATGCCCGTTTTTTTTGCAATATTGGCCGACCATTCGTCACACAATCCAACCATTGAATGAAGTGCCTACCTATAACAAAACGATGATTTGCACTAAAAAGTTAATAGGTAGGCATTAATCGCTTTCAAAATGACTATAATATTTTGTTGAAATAGCACAAGCGTGTTTTGAGAAATGAACACTGTTTTAGCTACTCTAACTTCATTCACCGGATCTATTGGTTGGTTTGGTGGTTTTTTATTCATAGATATTTTTATTCTAACAAACAAGCAAACAAGTCAATGGACGCACAAATTAGGCAGCACAAATGGGATCGCCAATGCCTCCCAGGACCTGCAGAAGAGCTCTTTATGCACACAATCAACAGATGTTTTAGTTAAAAAATCTCTGAAAAACTGAGAATAACATCATTGTATTTTGCTATCCTAAACCGCATTAATATAAGATAAGTAGGTATCTTATGTTAAAACAACACCATGTCAATCAAAAGCATAGTTGTAAGCTACTTTTTTGTGAACTTAAAATATTATAATTTCCAAGTCTGTATCTGAAAATCTACACTTGTTTTAATAGGGCCATAACACAAGGAATAAATATGATGTACTCCCTACGAAAGCGATGAAAACAAAATTTAGAAGTAAAAGTGTAGGTATATAGTATGGATAATCTCAGATTATTTAATCATCTTCCTGTACCAGGGATAATCTAAGACGAAGAATAATCTAAGTTCCAGTGCACCGGGAAGTGTAAGAAATTTTGCGACTAGTGTTCACTCATCCTCATATCGACGCGAGCTGTGCACTTCAAGCATATGACTCTGAATGTACAAGACCACTTATATGAAATTAAATTGTCGCTTTCATAAAGAAGTAATTCAAATCACCAACAAAGATCGTAAGATTGTAATTAATCGGGAAGCGCGACTACTGAAATAATTATGATCTAATTTTTGGAATTATTTTGATTGGTTGAGCATGTTGAATTTCCATACCTGAATAGAAATAGAACATACATCAATACTTCAATTTATGGTTATAGATAATCGTAAGTTAGTTTGACATGAGATGGTGCATATATGTAAGCAGTCTTTTAGGCTATTCAAACAATGAAAAATTTATTTCTGCGTCGAGTTGTGTAGTGTTTGCATGATAGCACGCAGCTACAGCGTTATTGCGTGTCCCTAATGTTTGCATTTAGGTTGCAACCGGGTCAGAGATGGATATTGTATGAGGTAATTGTTCTCTAAAAACCCATTTGCTTCGTTCGTGTTCATTGACTCAAATAAAATTAATAATGTAATTTCATCATTTTTCCCGCAAGCATGCATCGTGTTACTTCAAACGAATTCTTAGAAAAAAAACTAACGCTATGTAAAACAAACACAATTCTCGAAACTCATCCAATATTGCCATCACTAACAAATTTTAATATTAACTAGGTGTGAACAGAATAACTGTGCAGAATTAAGACTTGCAAATTATATGTGTGATGATTAAATTCTTCAAGATTTTCTGTCATTTCATAATTTTACTTGTGAATTATTTACACTTAAGCTATCATTACTAAGTAGTTATTGAATAATCTGAGCTAGCTTTTTAATGTCAGCAGATGTCAGCAGAACTTACGTACTCTTAAGTTCTGCTTTTATTAAAAAGCTTATGATTTTAGTGCCAGTAGCTATTTCTCATTCGCAACAAATAACCATACATCCAACATTTCAGTTGTTATAAAAATATATTATTAAGATTTATAACTAGTCTTAAGTAGATACTTAAGACTAGTTAAGTAATACTAATACTAGTTAATTACGTGTACAGTAGATACTGTACACGTAATTATTTCAGACCTTTAGAATCAAACCTTAAACAATAAGTACTTAGGTGTGCAAATTAATAAAATATACCTCTCTAATTAGTTTCAGGAACACTTGAAAATGTAATCGATGTAGGTACATTAACAATACGATTTTACTTAGCGATAATTGGAATAAAAGTGAAAATAATTTAAAACTGATGTTCACAAAACCGACTCTGACTACTACTTCGAGACTGGACATAATTGCCTATAGGTACGTGGGACAATAAGAAAGTTTAGAGAAACTAAAAAATAACTTCTATGGATAAAATAATAATAATAATAAGCCCGCAGGGCAGCTTGTGGCGAGCTGTTGGGGAGTAGCGACCCCACGGACCCGAGTTCCCCGGAGACTCATTCAGGCTCCCCATCTCCGGCTTGCCTTTGCTGGCTGGTCGGAGTGGACCCCAGGGGGGGCCGCAGGAGTGTCGCCTCTGGCTTGCCTTAACCGGCCGTCCAGGGTGGGGCGTTAGAGCTATATGCTCGCAGGGTGGAAGTGAAACTTGCGTAAGTCGCGAGTTGGTAGAGTGGGTAAAACCACCTCATTTAAAGCGCGGTACACCTCTCTACACCCTGAGCCACTCAAATTCAAATTCAAATTCAAATAATTTATTTCGCTATGAGGTGATTACACACGCTTAACGAAAGTCTAGGTAACTACAAACTACTTAATGCTATTCTAAACTGATTAATATAAAGCAAAGGATGAGCTATTTATCCTTGAATGAATAGCTGATCCTACACAGGTGCCTAACCTGCCTTATAGCTAATTTACAATAATTACCTACCACTAAGCTAAGCTCTAAGTCACGATAGACTATCTACCTGGTCATCGGCTTAAGGAAGAACTTACAATATTCTTATCCTATGCCCTAGTGTAGGCCGAGAGAGAAAAAAGCCGGAGGAAAAAACTCTCGGTACTCTTTTAAAATTCAAATTAATTTTTACAGAAAAATGTACAGTATGACCATGATATGATTAGGACAGACACGAGACAGCCAATCGTGTATGCCAAGAATCACCCCATATGCCACCTGCTTACAATATTTAGTATAATTAATACAAAAGCATAGTGATAGCCTGTCAGAGTTTAATTCAGTCCCATGCCTTCTTATCATCCAAATACTCCTGAATATTATAATAAGCTTTTTGACATAATGTTTGTTTGATGGTTTTTTTAAACCTGTGTAAAGGCAGAGACTGAACCGCAGCCGGGACTTTATTGAATATTAGAATAGACATTCCTATGAAGGAACGACTTTTCTTGCTAAGCCGGCATTTAGGAAACGCTAGTTTGTGGCCGTTCCTTAGTGTTACATTGCGTAAGGCATTTAGGTCACTACGACTTACAAACTGATGCCTATTTTTACGAATATACATAAGATTCTCATAGATGTACTGCGATGCAAGGGTTAGGATGTTTATTTCCTTAAATTTTTCTCTAAGGGAGTCTCTACTTTTCATTTTGTATATATAACGGATAGCCCTTTTCTGCAAAATAAAAATAATATTAGCATCCGCTGCATTACCCCAGAGTAAAATGCCATAGGACATTATACTGTGAAAGTAACTGAAATAGACCAATCTAGCGGTATCGACATCCGCTAAACAGCGTATCCTTTTAACCGCGTAAGCTGCAGAACTTAGTCTATCCGCCAGTCGACAGATATGGGGTCCCCACTGCAACTTCGAATCAATGGTGATTCCAAGGAAAACAGTCGAGCTAACTAAGTTCAGTTTATCACCATTTAGTTCTGGTTGCTTATCTACTTGTTTCACATTAGGTGCTGAAAATTTTATGCAATTGGTTTTATTACTATTCAAGTGTAGGTTATTAACGCTAAACCAATGCACCACTTCAGAGAGAGCATTGTTCACATCGTCATAGTTAGTTTGTTGCCTATTTAATTTGAAAATTAATGAGGTGTCATCCGCAAACAATACAATCTCGTTATTATTCTCTACCATATATGGTAGATCGTTAATATATATTAAAAACAGGAATGGACCCAGAATCGATCCTTGTGGGACCCCCATCTGTACTAAAGACCCAGACGATCTTGTACCGTTTACTTCGACTTTCTGAGTTCTTTCGCTGAGATAAGAAATCAGAAGTTTCAGTGCGGTATTTTTAATGCCATAGTGATTGAGTTTCCTGATTAAGGTTTCATGCTGTACACAATCAAATGCCTTGGATAAATCACAGAATATGCCCAGTGCATCAAGTGAATCCTCCCAAGCATTGATAATATCAGTAAATAGTTCAACTCCCGCATCAGTTGTTGAACGGCCTTTTGTAAAGCCAAACTGTTTGTTATGCAGGAGTTTATTACTTGTAAAGTAGCTAAGAAGTTGCTGAAGAATTACTTTCTCAAATATCTTACTACAAGCCGGTAAAATTGAAATCGGCCTGTAGTTGGTTGGATCTGTACTATTTCCGGACTTGAACAAAGGTATCACTTTGCTTTGCTTCATTAGGTCAGGAAACTCTCCACTTATAATACAGTTGTTAAATATTAAAGCTAGGTGGGGTGCTATTACATCTATAATTGTACTTATAAGTTTAACCGATATACCCCATAGATCTGTGGTGTTCTTAATTTCTAATGATTTAAATATTTTTATAATTTCATTGGCGTCTGTGGGTCGGAAAGAGAAATTACCTTTGCACTCACTCACGAACATGTTGCCGCCTTTGCCGTCCAGCGTGTCGGCATGTTTGGGTAGCCCATACAGTGAGTGGCGAGTCATCACCTGCCGCTTTTTAGGTTTGTAACGATCTGAATGGCAGGTGTCATAGTTCTCCATAGCCCATGTATCAGTCCCTCTAAATCCACCACAATAGACCCAATATAGTTTCCATTCTTTTGCAATAGTTCCTGTACATCTGGCGGGGCCCACCTTCGGGTGTACCAATTGATGGTGCAGTCTATCGAGGGTGGTATCCGCCACGTGTGCCACCTCACAACTCATAAAAATGTCTCGAAGGGGCCTCTACGTGTTGGACCTGTGTCCCCACGCAAGCCTTCCAAATTACCGTGTCCACATCTGGACCCGTGAAATTTAAAGAGATACATAATAATAATAATAATTCTTTATTTCAAGTACCAATAAATGACTCATTCTTGTTAGTAAAAGTTGACTTATGACCTATGTTAGTATTTAAACCTAAAAAAAAACAACTCTAAAAACCATGCAGAGATGCGAGTCAACGCTGCGCCATCTGCTGCGCCAAAATATTTTTATTAAATCTTTTCTAAGAATTCTCCACCAGCCTCTATACAGTACTTTATAAAGTTTCATGCTAGCAATCAGAAGAAACTAGCAATCAAAATATTACACACATAATATTTTGATTGCCACATTTAAAATCGTATCAAATCAACGCAAGAAAATGTTCTCGATGCAGATCCATTTAGCTTTTATTTAACTTCACTCGTATGTAAGTATGTCCTTGACTCTTGCAATCAATATTTCACCCACTTCACTGAAGCTATCGAGCTGAAATTTGCACACATATTTGGTTCCGATGACAATGCATGAAAATAAAAAAAAGTATTAAAAAGCTTTTTTAAAAAACAAATTTTAACGGTATAATTATTTAAATGAGATACGATAATTTAATTTGGCATTAGAAACAATTTGGAGGGAAATTTTAATATCGAACAGCGGTATTTTTACTTTTAAATAACCAAATCAAAATAATTAAAAGTGATCAGTGCCTTATACAAAAAAACTTTTGTTCGCCAAACTTTGTGAGTGGCCTGGTATCTACTATATTCCTTTGAATATCATGTATATGAGTAAAACGTAATAACAAGACATGGATAAATGCAATAAAAATTGTGTGTCACAAAAACGCATGCATCCATGAAGTCAGTAGGTAATAGGAAAGCTAGGGTGGCGTTTCCATTTAATTATAATTCACAGCCAGTAGCTAGTACGAAGTAAGTATCTTATACGTATGTAAGGTATGCATCTTACCTTTATAGTTATTCACTTGTATCTTTTTTTAGTAATCGAACGTCACATGTTTATATGGGCATTATTGGGCATTGTGTTTATATTATTAATTAGATAACTACTAACAACTCTCTAACCACAACCTCAATGTTCGCTTACTTGTAAAAAAATAAAATTATCATTACCCACATTTAGCACAGTAAAAGTTCCCACATATAAGTATAGTAAAAAAAAAACTCTTCCTAAGACTGGTTGGGCAGGTCGAGATCATTACTTAAACGTTATTATACATACATTTAATAATGTTAACCTGACAGTTTTCTTTAAACAGTTCATCCATTAGTATAACTATTACATACGAGTAATATATTAAATAATGGGTAGAAATCTTCGAAGAAGTAAAATATCTAATTTCGAACAACTTTGACCCAACTCACTCTGACAATAATACAATATTTTGAAACATCGAATATGAATTTTCGAAGCTGTGTGCTGATTATTATCACGCAAAGTGATAATAATGTTAAATATCAAACGAGAATTTAAGTTTGTTTTCGTTTAATTTAACAAATTTAGTGTGTGTAAATTTACTCGTGAGAAATAGGGCCAACGGGAACATATTTTTGAGACCCTAAACAATTAAAATTAAAACGAAAGACGTTCTCATCGGGTCGCGAAACTCGCGAACGGTAATGACCCGGGTAATTGCGTCGCGTTGCATCCTCGTGTGGATCTGTATCCTCGCAGTTCCCATGCCATAGTAGAAGCAAGTAATCAGAAGGTCAACTCGAATAATCCTCGAATATCGAATTCGTGGATTATTAAGGAGTTTTAGTAGAAGAAGTATTCGTGTGTTTTACATGGTTACGACTCAACCATATCACAACAAGATTAACAAGAATATAGACCTATATTCCTCTTAACCTTCCTCCGATGGATTACATATCGTAAAAAACTACCTGCGCTCGACAATTCTTTGTTAATTGACGATAAAAAAAAACACACCAATGATTGTAACCAAGTCACGGTGAAATTATTTTTGAGTAGTTATTAAATCCGTAGACGAACGAGGGTTACCGACATAGCTCGCCGAGTAAGCACGCTGAAATGGCAATGGGCAGGCCACGTCGCTCGTAGGACGGACAACCAATGGGTTAGAAAGGTCCTCGAGTGGAGACCACGGCTCGGGAAACGGAGCACAGGCCGCCCTCCAACCAAATGGACTGATGACCTGAAAAAGTCAGCGGGAAATCGCTGGACTCAGAAGGCACAGGATCGGCAGGAGTGGCACCGATTAAGGGAGGCCTATGTCCAGCAGTGGACTTTGAAGAGAAAGGCTGATGGATGTATTGATGGAGTTATTAAAATATAATTGCTGTTAATACAAATTTTTTTTTTATATCATATTGTTTTTGGAGAACAATTCGCCTGTGCAATATGTTGCGGCTGGCAGCCATAGCATATTCCATTAGCCATTTTACTATGACATGGAGTACTTCAAAAAGTGTGACACGCGTCTTTCAAGGCTGGCACCGTGTATATGTGAAGTTGCCCACTTACCATCAGGTGACCCGTGCGTTTATTTGTTTTACTGTGTTTTAAAAATCACCAACAGCTAAAACACAACTTTCAGACGTTTCAAGGTAATTGTAGGTAGTTCCACTTCTGATTTTACATCGCCTATGCGCATGCGCATGTTCTGCGAGCACGTCCGCACCCATTATCAATTAGGCGGCGCGCGTGCGGCCTGTCATTACCGTCAGTGCACGACCACGCACCGCTCGGAATGACAAACCCTGCTCCGTAGACGTTCACGATTTGAATTCACTTATTCGTAGAGAAAAAGGGTTGATTAGCAGTGATAGAACATTATTCATTCTCAACATTTAGCTGCACTGCATTGTGTTTAGGACAACCGCTCATGAAATATGTAATGTTAACTGCTTTTAACGTTGTGTTTTCAGTTTTCACATTCGCTTTCATGTCATTTTCAATTTCAAATTATGTATGTAATCTTGTTGTTTAGTTAGGTATATAAATATACCGATGTATCTTTGAATTAACTATGCTTAACAACTATGCATTTTACCTAAAGATCAAAACATAAAATAAAATTTGTAAGGGGTGTAAACATTTTTAATTCTTCATAAAGGCTCACCACTTATCGAATATTATTTCACGGTGCCAACACAGTGGGAAGTAACCGTAGGGGTTGGTAACCAGCCGCTGGATGCAAATAGCTAGATCGGATGATAGTGCACCGTCCGGTCCGCGTCCGCTCGAATGAAATTGTGTGTGGTAGCCCTTAAACCTGCCTTAAATACGTTAAACTATTTCTGAATATACATAGTTTATTTGACAGTTATATTATACGAAATATTGTTAAAGTAAATATACCATATTAGTCATTAATTTCATAAAAGTCGTAAATAACTAAAAACTACTGAAGTTTTATAATTTCAGTAAGATTGTTTTCCTGTGTTCATCATTATCGTAGCCCATCACTAGCATACTAATAGCAATAAGATGGGTGAGGCTATAGTTTCCGTGTGAATTGGCAACTTAATAATACTCGTATTAATAGCATATATATTATATTATACTAGGTGCTGCCCGCGGCTTCGCCCGCGTGTGGTTTATAGTTTATACTGAAAAAAAATATTGAAATTGATTTTTATCCCAAGGGAACAATGTATTGGCATCAAAAGTATCCTATTTGATAATGGCCAAGCTGTGTGCCAAGTCTGACTCAGAATTTAGGCACAATGCCATCTATCGAGTGTATCGGAAGTTTAACTTTTATCGGAATTTTTAAATGTAAATTCCTTCCACCGAGTACTAAATTGAAACCTACGCGTGTTTTTGCTCTGAGCAGCGCCATCTATCAGAATTATTAGAAATCATATAAAGCTATTATTCTATACATATAGATATTATTGCGTGTTCTAAGTTGCAAAATGCATACAATGCAAGAGGGAAAATGAATCCTTATAGCAAAAAAGAAGACTACCAAAGACCAAATTAAATCTACTTTCCTGTAAAAAATGCGTGAGTAACAAATATTATTACAATTCCTCGCTCATTCCATGGGAACACTACATATTTTGCCATGCGTAAATCCAGGATGTCAGCTACCTCCATACCAAATTTTATCAAAATTGATCCAGCCGTTTGAGCGTGAAGAAGTAACAAACATAAATATAAACACACACACTCACACGCTTTAACCTTTATAATATTAGTGTAGGTAGTGAGTGAACGCCTGCCAAACAAGGACTTGGCCTGGGCAGATATTTTGTACAGATAAATATTTACACTGGGGTCATGGATACTAAACCGTCCTGTTTTATGTATCGCCACTTGCAACACTGACTAATGTGGGGGAGTGATTGAATAGCGTTCATTTATAAAAGTGCATGTATAATATATATAATGTTTCACGAAAAAATAAACGTGAATACCTTCGAACAGGGCTTACGTGTTTTAACGTTGAAAATAGGACACAATTATACATTTAAAATCGATAGGCAATTCGCGTTGGCATAGAGTCGGTATACTCGTAGCAGAAGGCTTTGCAGTCGTGAGCTCTCGCGAGATAACGCGAGGTCGCGCGTCACGACCGCCCTCCGCGCCGCGCACGCACTCACCTGTGCACACTCACTCTAAATCATCTGCTTTTAAAGATCCTTGACTAAACATTCAACTATTTTATTTATCACGAGATTGTTTGGACAAAGTCTTATTAGGTTTTTGTAAAAGATTGGCGATAGACTAGCCATATTAAAATAACTGCTGAAAAGTGAGTGAATTACACAAATTTTGTGTTATGCGTGTCACACTATCATCACGTGTCACCGGCATTTTTAGCCGTGTAAACCACGTGTAATCTATGAAATCTTTTTCAGAAGTACCTCAGTGGGCTATGACATGGGGTTCTTTCTATATTTAAAATTACAACACCTTTTTAGGGGATCTGTACGATGCTTTTAGTAACTTCTTAATATTATGCAATAAAGTATTGAGTATTAAATGCCGAAAAAGAGACCAGGATTTTGGCCAGCGATGTAGCGTCCCTGTTAATTGGCGACGCGATGGTGAGTTTGGCTTGTCACCATCAAATAGTCCATCTAGTGGTTTATTGTACCAAAATCTATAGAAAAATGATATTCAATGTTTAAAAATGTCATAAATATTGTACCAACAATCTCTTAAATAATTAGGTAGCTGTAATTAGGAAACTATATTCTGGTTTTTATGTATAAATAAAGGATTATTTAGTTAAATAATCTACATACACATATATTACGAAATTACTTAGTTCTTGTGTCTAAAGTCTTAAAATAGAGTCCGCGAAAAATAATCATGAATATTATGCTTCTCCCAAAGATTTCTCCAGACTATCCAGAGGTCCATGGCATCATCTGAGGTGGTCAGGTCAGGCAGCTGTCTTTAAGCTGCAGTAAATGCTTAATGCCATGCCACCATGGCATTCCCGTTTCTTACTTTGATAGCTACGTAACGTATAAAAGTAATTGCTTGTCATAATAAGTTCGTTATAATTCGTGTTAAAGTTCTTCCTACATGTTGTTTACTCGTTGAACTTGGTTCAACCGGAGATATATTTAACAATTAGACACCATGAAAGCAGTCTGACACAATGGGTATTTAGTAATTTTGCAAAAACACCAACCCATCTGATATCACAACATCTAAATTGGAGAGTAATTTGCTCAGACCTTTCCCTGATGACAATATCGTAATTAACTCAGAGTTGTTTATCGTACGTCCAACACATTTATACACACACGAACAGACATGGTCTGCAAACTTTTTGTATGACACGGGCTACTGTCTTATTTGTAGTTCATGTGCATATTTAATTTTAATGATTAATCTTAACTTCTTTCAGCGATTACTTAAAAATAGAAGCAAGGTGTATTTATAACTTATGCGATTACATAAAGAACATTTCTTGTGAGTAGGTAATAAAAATAGCCATTTTTTACTTTATAAAGGAACTCCGATGGCGGCAGAGCCACGTGTAATTATAAAAGACGTGTGCACTTGCAAGAGGTCGTAATAAAATGTAATTTCCAATTACACACAATTTCAAGTGGCTCAAATATAAGTATTCAGGACTTGTTGAGTGTCTAACATGGAAGATATTATAATGTTTAAAATCTCTCCTGCTCCCAATGTACTCAGCCAAGGAAGCCCGAGTGCAATTGGTAAGTAATTTTAACTTAGTCGTACCAACTGCTTATGCGTTGTGCGTCAGCTCGTACGACAATGCTTACTTACATTCACATTATTGTAACTATGGATAAACACATACGTATCAATGGTATTGGAAACCATTGATATGTTACTTAAAACAAATTAAGGCCATAAGCTGCGCCAATTTCTACGTATGTAATGTGATGCTATGCGATCGAGGGCCAATCATGTGTCACGATCTACCTGACTACTGGAAGACAACACCTACTGGACTTCGCAAAGACGGAGCCATCCATTGCTGCAATTGGTAGAACATTTTCGGGCGAAAATTATGGTGAACCGTTAATGGATATCTAATTAGGAGGAACGAAGTCGAAACAAATTTTAAATTTAGTGTCGCAGAATATTCCGCATTGGTACCGTGAATCGATTGTCCACTGCAGCTACGGCCTCGACCACCTACTGAGCACGCAATCGTCTCGTTGCGAGCCTAATCATTAAACAAGGACGTTTTAAAATTATTTCGTCCTTTGTTCACTAACCGGCAATCAAACCTTAATCTTACTTTTTTATAATCAAAAATACACGCACTTCTTTTGACTGCATGCCGTGATAAAAACAACAGGTAGAACAATCGAATAACCCTTCAAATTCTAAGAAATCGTAGACCAATCAGTAAAACCAGTAACCAATCATTATCAAATTTGTAAATATTTATGTTTAGATCAATGTATCAGCACACCTAGATTGAAGTCCCAGATCCAGATCTTGCTTTCCATATCTTAAACAGGAGAAACTGATTATGTATCAAAACATTTGACGTGATCTTTCGAGAACCAATAATGAAATGCCATTCCATGTAAAGCATAGAAAATATATACTATTTTGTTAAAGGTGGCAAACTTAACGCCTATAAGAACGGAAATCTGCATACAATGCCCGAGACAGTTATGGTCGGGCTCAGGCAAGAGTTATTCGTTATAATGTTTTCTCGAGTCTGTAAATATAATTTTTGCAATGGTACATTCAACATTGTAGTTTGGTAGGCTATTTGAAAATGTAACATAGACTTAACTAGATTAGAAAAGGCTCACATGGGAACTAAACATAACTTGTGAAAAATAGGTGTATACACTAACCCTAAGGGGAAATACAGGCGTGATTTTATATTATGTTATGTTACTTATGATTATGGGACCCTTTAATTTTTTATCTGGGACAAAATTATAATCTTCATGATTTTTTTGTGTTGTTATATAGTTTAAATTCTAATTAAAACTATAAATATGTTGTATAATTTCACATGTAAGTATCAACAAATTATTTTTAAACGGTTTTATTTAGCTTGCCCTGTTTTGAAAATAATGATTAAAAAAAACAACACCTTTGAGAAACCGAGATTTTAATATTCAGTAAGTAGAGATGGTTTCTTCTATTCTCAACTGTTCCCTATATATAGTGACAACACGACATTATAATAATGTGTGTAATATAAGCATTATTCCGGGTTCGATCCTGGGCGAGGTTAGTGATCTTATGCGTAAGATAAGTATTTATTCGTGACCGAGTATTGTGTGAATTTATCGTGCTGTCTGTGAAGTTGTTTTAGCTCTACTACTTGGGCCGTTATGGAGTTACTGTATCGAATATTTTAGATGCAGATAGAACAGATAGATAATAAAATAATTCCGAGAATCCGGCTAGAGAGCTTGTAAACACGACATAAAAAGCTTAAACTATACGTGAAATTAAAAGGCTTTATGTTTCCTTTAGGCACATTTTTTGTATGGTACGCTTATTTTTAACACAAAACTTTTTTTAGGTAATACAGATTGGTAGGTACTTAGATCGAATCATAGCTGGCCGGTAGTTGGTTTTTAGCAATCCAATTATGTTGAGCAATTTTGGGTACATTCTGGAGTTAATGAAATCCGTGATTAAGCATTCATACACGGATTTATGTAGCGTCCATAGTCCAATGTCTCGCATCGATTCAATGTGATCTAAGGAGTTAAGCAACGACGGGCGCGGTTGGTTTGTGGATGGGTGACCGCTAGTGGAAAAATTTCATGGACGCTACCGTGCTTCGGAGGGCACGTAAAGCCGTCGGTCTTCTGATACCCCATTTAAAAGGAGTTGAAAATGGCCTAGATACCTCCTAACGTAGTTCGTAATATGAAAAGCAAATTAAAAATGAATAAAAATGTTTAATTACAGAAATATACATACCCACCAATTTTGTATACCTACTTTGTTTTTTTATTGAAGGCATCCTTTTAAGTAAGTAACTGATACCTGTGTCAGGATACCCTGCTCTTTCTTAGTACTAATTACATTGCAACAAAAGAATAAAAAAATAGAAATAGAACTATGTATTTTAATAATGTCAAAGCTCGTTATTATTGCAGGAACCGACTCATGTCTTTAACTCTTTACTGATAAGTAGAGGTATGCAAATTTTGAGAGACACACAGCCGAGGTTTGAAAAACAAAATAGTTTTCACACGAGGTCTGAGTCACCGACATCAACAAGGGAACGTTCACACACCGCACGGCGTTCTCAAAACCGTAACGCTGAGTGCACACATTCTCTCTCCGTTGGGGAATCGAGTATCATCACACCTGCACTTGAATCATCGCTACACCGTTACACAAGATCAATTGCGAAGGTACATACCGGTGCAGCGGTGTGACCAAAGTTGGTTACATTTACTTTAACATATTATTATACTTAATGTGTTTATCTCTCTCTCAGTTATCTGGACTAACCATCCCAGTTCATATTTAAATCTTGTTCAAAGTCAGTCACGGTTGTCATGGGCGGCATCATCCATTATAAAAAATCTGTGCTACTATAAACTGTGTGGGATAAGTCCCATGTAATCTTTTTATTCTACAACCTATGCTCTCATAATAGGAATGTTAAGATTATTTTGAGAAAGATGAATTTATAAGAAATAAATAACTTTAAGCTTAAAATTTAAGGCATGGGCAGGTAATTATTATTTTCATAGGATAGTGCTAAGAAGATTTATACAATAAATTTTGTTAAAAAAAATATTTTAGCGTTATTTTTAGCGTTTTTAGCGTTTATTATTAGTTTGCACTTGCATTAGAAATGCAAAATAATAATATACGCTACAATGATTTTTATACTACTACTATTTTACTACTTAGGTATTATTATCTATAATTAGCTATTACTAGATTACCTTGCTTAATTAATAAAGCGTGGATGAAAAATCGAGTAAGTATAAGAAGTAGTTTACTTATTTATAAAAATAATAATAATAATAATTAATAATTATTACTTCGTAACTAACGTGAACTAACTGTGACTTTGAACCATCAAAGTCAAAAAAATCAACCTTTTTAGATTGCTTAAAATGATCATATTTTAAGCAGTCTAAAAAGATTCCACTCGCCGAGGTTCCTCGGCTTGGGGGTCAAATGGTGGTACGTGTTGTGTCTTGTGTTGTTAATTTATAAGTAGACAGCCCTTAGAATTCTTATACATACTGTGGTAAACCCAATCAACGGATTAATTGAATTTAAGATGTTAATTTCACATAACAAATATGCTTTACACTTCCAAAATTCCGGAGAAACAAATAAACTTTTGAAAACAAGCAGCGAACAGAGAAAGTTCATCGTGCAAGTTGCCAGTAGTACGAGTAGTAAGTAGTACTTACGCCAAACATTCCTTACTGCATCCGCAAGCTAAAGGTTAAGTCTGTTAGACATTTCACTAAGTTTTTAAGCCATTAACCTTAAATTACTTAATGTAATGTAGACACTTTTTTGTATCAAAAGGAATTTACTAACATGGACTGGAGGAAATTTACCTCAATTAATGTTATGGAGACTGGTGATGAGAAACTTTTTTTAAACATTGTTTACACTATAATTTCACACAACAAATATTGAGATTACAAAATCCATCCTGTATTTTACACTAAACTTAGACATATTTCGATGTAAACAACTTGCTCGGTAGTCAATAGGTTACCTTTAACTACCGAGCAAGTTGCTTACATATGTAATTATATTGCAAATATTATTATTATTATCATCCTGGCCGACCACTAATCTTAAAAATAACTATACTAGGAGTAGCTTTGTATTGTAGTCATGTTTTTCATAAGAGTACCTACCTACCTATAATTTACACGCAAAAGTGCAGCAAAAGTCATTCTTACCTTAAATGTCAGATAACTAAATTGTTAAAAACAATGATTTTTGGCAATCAGTTGACCCGCTAAAACACTAAAAACAGAAAGAATCTTAGTTATACAATTTTAATCTTGATCGCGATCTTCGATCAAAATTAACTATCACGAACCTCCTTTATGGTTACAGGAAAATGATTCAGAATACTCTCTTGAATGGTCGCCTTCAAATTATCACAGCGCTGCGCCACTGCGGAAACATGAGAAATTGAGTTAAAATAAAAAGGGCAACTATACTTGGTGTTTAGTTCAATGTATGTATAATATATGTCACAGTAAGATTATTGGAGCTACGATTTTATTATATTCCTAGGGATATGATTAGGTACCTATCTCTCTACCATAAATATTAGACATGGAATGGTTCACAATTATCTTCCAATACTAATCTGTTGAAAATACATTTATAATAAATGTATTTTCTTTGATTTGTTTATTGACGTCTCCGTAGCGCGGTGGTGAGAGACTGACAGATCCGAACCGCGGACCGGGGTTCAAACCCCGGTCAGGACATTATTTATTTGTACTCATGGTCATGGATGTTAAATTATGTTTGTTTATTTTTGCTTCCTAATAAAATAAATTCCATATTTTACTAGACTTAAATTAGCGACAAAAACAAAACATAGACCAATTACAAGCAGTACCAGTTACCAATTGTTTTTGCATTCAAATCAAAATTATAACTGTGGCCAACTATACAAATAAAGTCAGAAGCTTCTGATGATGCAGCAAAAATAAATCTATATAGAGCGATTTTGATCTCACTCCCACATTGCCAAAATTAACTGGACTGAGTGAATCAATAAACAGACTGCTGACCCAGTCCAATGGAACTAGAACGATTGCCTAAAAATACACCGCGAGTTTTATCCAAACGTCACTTTAGTTTAAATTCCATCTCGACATGGAAAAGCTTTTACGGCTAATAAGTTAAGACACTATTTTAAATGTGGATCATAGTTACTTTATCCTACTAGTGGACGCCCGCAGCTTCGCTTGCGTGGATTAGGTATAACGAAAGTTTCGATTATAGTGCCTGTCCTTCTCAAGGAAATATACGTAAAAGCTCTACACATTAATGTTAAAATAGAAGAGGTATTAAATGCTAAAAATCCATCCACCGTTCCATGTTATCTAAGCTTAGTACACATACATGTATATAACACACTCTGATAATAACATCGTTTAAAAAAACTACATTTTCTGTTTGGTTATTTACAAAAGCGTGTTTTTGCAATTGAAGGCAACCAAACTAAAATTTATTTCTTTTTTAATTATTGCATTGTCTGTGGTCCTTGATAAGTGTGCAATGCTTCAATAAATTCGATGTTTTGGTGGGCGAAAATCACGTTTAAAGATTTCGTGACATACATACGTACTGACGACTGATATACATATATTCATGCATACCATACTAATAAAAGCGTGTTTAAAATAAACATACCTACCCTAAAACTATTTTGGTAACCCAACAAATAGTAAATAAATGATAATATACAAATGAACCTATCCAAACGACCTTAATTGTATGTTTACTTACCTAGTTCAATTGGTATTTTAATTTAAAACTATAGTTGTTTGGTTAAAATTTTGTACGAAGTCATTATAAAGAAACATTAAGTAAATTAAAACTAAATAAAAATATTTGTAAAATAAATATGTCATCCAAAGCTTTCCCCTTGTGGCATAGAGCCAGCGTTGCCTCGCTGTACTGCTAAGCTTATTTATTAAGCCAAAAAGCTGTCCGAACTGCAGTCACCTGAAGCAAAGATCAATTTGGTCGATATGTTCTTCATAAAGGACTTCGTATCAGCTGACCATAAACCTAATTCCAGAGATTAGCGCGTTTAAACTTTTTTTTTAAATTTATGACCAAATTTAAATCTAGACTAATATTAGCGCTGTGCTATCGCACAGAGGAGTGATATGTAGGTATATTATTATACCTAGTATTGTATAAATAAGTAAACTGAGTTTATCCGCGTGGACACTATGAAAGCGTCCGTTGGCTCATGCATTACTGAACACATCAAAGGAGAAAAATCGAAATGTGCAACGGCCAGTGGAAATGTTCACCCACTAGTGAAATGATTTTCCGCCCGATTAGCCGCAAATAAACGTATACTTAACAACTAATTATCAATACCTACCCAATTCACTTTCTTATTACTTAAAAATATTAATTCAGCTATTTTAGCTACAGAATGTCTTCTTTATTCAAACTCAATTCAGAATTCGAAAGAAATAGACATAATTGTATCCGAGTAGGTTACTTTAATAGTTTTATTGATTAGTTATTAATATTTTTTATTACTTACCGTTTCTTGATTTGCATGTGATTCTCAGTACGGTCTCCAACCAGTCATGAGATGACCGAAGTAGGTTTGAGAGCAACAAGGTCAAGTCTGCACCGACCAACTGGCAAGGAAGTGACGCCAGAATAGCTGCATAGCGTCATAACTTGAAGGTATTGCAAGAGCCAAAACCAATAACTGGCGAGAGTTTGCGTAGAATGCGAGCGTGATGGGTGACAACAGATAGGTGGTGCTGCAAGCTCGTTTGGTAGCTTACATCCATAAAAAAAATTTAGATCTCAGAGAAACTTACAAGCGCCGATGGAAGCCACCGAGGAACATAAGGAAACATGGAACTTGAAGGAACTTAATAAATGTGTTCAATTTGTTCATACAATAAAATGTTCTTAGTAACAAAAAAAAAGTTGTTTAACGCATAAACTTTTAAGCGATTCTACAGTTCTTCCCGCGTGTATTAACTAATAAGGAGATAATACGTTAATGAATCTTATTAGTAAGTTATAAGACGGTCATAAATTTTTTCTAATAATTATTAGGTATGCTGGGAAATAAGTAAATAATTATACCGTTTGTACTTTAGTTGTTTTACTACCCCATAGTAACTAGACACAAATTAATTAAAATATATTTCAGTATATTTGTTATTATAATAATTTTCCATTTGCAATATTTCTTACTATTAAAGGAGATCTTTGACTTTCTTTTGAAACACATGAAAAATAGTTATCACTGAATAATCAAACGCACTAAAACCATTCCAAATAACACTGGTAACATTATTTCATTTATATTTATATCATTTTTTTTATTATAAACGTATTATGTTCAGAAAGCAAATTAAAATCCTTAAAACCTGACCTAACAAGTTAGCCCGCAGTCTGTAATTTGATCACTATTTGGTTTTCACTATTACAATTTTTTTTAATCATTTAAATGTTTCAATAAATACTGGTATCTATTAATTTTAAGCACGTACACAACAGCTGATATACTAAATAATGGTTAATTGCATTAACAGTGTGTTCACGTCTGTAGGTAGGTACGTAACATTAAGCGTTATACTCGTATGTAACTGACTAATTGTATCTGAAAATAGATGCTAGAATTTACATTGCCTTCGATTACTACGTAATATGCGTGTTTGTGTAAAAATTTTACTTACCACTAGGCTTAGGTACATTGTGATGCCTGTAAGATTATTGTTTAGTTAATGTTTAGCACCATAATTATTACTAGCGCCAGCTAGACAAGATAAAGAAATAAACATTTATAAAGTCAATTTTAGAAGTCTTATACTATTTTATTTAAGTTAACTCAAGACACTTAAAATAATAATAATATCATTTATTGCAGGCATCAAGGACCAAAATAAGTAATAATTATTAAAAATTGTTTTTAAAAAAAAAGGGTTTTTATAACTTTTTTTTATTTTCGTGCATTGTCATCGGAACCAAATATGTGTGCCAAATTTCAGCTCGATAGCTTCAGTGGAAGTGGGTGAAATATTGATTGCAAGATTTAAGATAGGTACTTAAGAGTGAAGTTAAATAAAAGCTTTTAAAATAAGTGGACCACCTAAATGTTAAGTGAACCAATAACTGAAATATTCTTAAAACTCTTCATCTTTAGATATTCGTTAAACAACAACAAATTTCGGGGGATTTTATCAACTCGTTGAACCAACAGCATGAGACTATCAGCTGGCGCCGGTGTGTACGCGCAGGAATATTTGAGTAAATGCATTTTTATACGAGTGCCGAGTAGATTATTGCGTGCGTGCGATGCGTGTGCGCAACGGCATGCCTATTCAATTACGGAAAGGTCACGCCGTTTGTACGCGCAGAGGTAGCGCAGGCGAAAGATTATCGCGCTTCACCTGTCCTGCGCGCGCATTGGATTAAGGGTCGCGTTCGCAAGAACGACTTAAAATCAGTAGGAGATAAGTTATTTGCAAAACCATGATTTTCAACAAGCCTATCTATTGTGTCCCTCAATATTATTCAAAAAATGCTTTATCACTTTTTATCCACGCTAGCAAATACTAAAAAAAATACGGTCTGATAGGTGTACGAGATTGTCTACCTTAGACGAATGCTTTTACCGCCAAATCATAATTACAAAAAAAAATTTACTTGCCTGGAAAGACATATTGCTAAACATTGTAAAGGAAAAAAAACGCCCACACATGATTTACCTTTTTGAGTACCTAGTTTATCAACACATCTAATTTAATGGGCCACTATTCTATGTCCAACAGTAGACTAGTAAAGGTTGATGATTGAATGAATGGGTGATGGATGGGTGGATGTATCGATAAATCGCCTCACATAAGTCGCGACCATACTGAGGGAAGTATTAAAAATAGATGTATGCAAATAGGGCCTAATAGCAAGTCGCCATTACGATCCAAAGACGCATTTACGAACGTAATGCGTTTCGTTTTAATTCTCACCAGACGCAAAAACTCCATTAGCAATAATTGCGTGTGTACTAACAATATCAACAGCATAAAATTTTCCTAGTTTTTACCGGCTTCGAATATTCGACGTTTCTATTCGCACAGTAACGCCAGTAACGCTTGGCAGAAATCAGTTTTTTTTTTTAACAAAACGCTTAGTAGACTTCCTTCTATGATACATTGGCGTTCAATATCTATATAATAAAAATGAATCGCAAAATGTGTTGGTAAGCGCATAACTCAACAACGCCTGGACCAATTTGGCCAATTCTTTTTTTTAAATGTTCGTTGAAGTTCAAGGATGGTTTTTACGGCGAGAAAAATTTGAAAATTCATCCCCTAAGGGGGTAAAACGGGGGTGCAAAGTTAGTATGAAGCTTTGCCGTTTTTGAAGTCAGTGAATGTGTAACGCGAGCGAAGCTGCGGGCGTCCACTAGTAGGTAATATTTTAAATTAAAAAGTGTAAGAAAAGTTTTTATTCCTTAACAAAATTATTTACTTTTAAAACAACAAATTACAAAATAATAAAAAACCCTTGTCCGCACTAACTCCATTCAGTCTCTCTTCCCGCGAATCTCTCGCTCCCGATACAAAAGTGCGCGGCAAAACCGATGCCGCGCTCTGATTGGTCCTAATGATAGATGGAGGACCACAGAGTATGGCCCGTTCCCTTTATGCGTTCGAAGAAAAAATAAGAGAAGAGTATTCATATTCATTACAAAAGTTAATTTAAATAATCAATTAAAAATATTTATATTTTATATACATATTATTAATTAAAATATATTATATTATTATTTATATTTTATTCATTATATGAAGAAGTCGTTTCCCTAGTTTCTAGTAGTTACTATTCAATTTAAATAATTATATTTTCTTCATAAATCAATAGATGTAAATGTTTTTTAATTAGCAACTAGAGTAGACGTAGGTAAAAAAAATTAATATAATGTAATCAAATTTAAAGTAATGTTCTTAAAAAAATTGTAAAATAACGGTGCGTCAAATCTAATCAAGGTACCTAATCAGTGTTTAGTATTCTCACGTCTTCACGCAGCATAATAAGTAGGCATTACAATGTTTATAAGCTGTCGGCATCATTATCTTTTCGGAATAACGGCCTTTAAAAAGAAATTATACAACAATGTTATAACTATTTATATTTTAATATACGAAAGCCTTCCAAACTACAAATGTGAAGTATTTCATAAGCTTCTCTGGAACGACAATGTTTTAGGATTGAAGACAAATTCATTTGTATTTACTAAAATTTTCCATAAAATCGCTTACCAAACTCTTGACCAATTAAATAATGTTGTATTATATTTTATATGTTGCTTGATAATGATGACACATTTATCTATGCTGCGTATAATTTCTCGGGATTTGATATTGAGTGGGCATGCAGACTAATATCTAAATTAACCGAAATCTTTTATTTCGGTTCCCGTCTGGTAGATAGATAGGTAGGTATTTGCGTTGCTTTTTTTGGTAGATTATCATTAAGATACACCACACTCCACAGCCTGCGATCTTTTGTTGCACTAAATTAAAATTTAAAATGTTTTTAGAAACAAATCCTACATTTTAACAAATATATTATTATCTTAGCGCGCACGCCTTGTTTTGTCTTTGTGGTCCAGGGTTAGTTAATTTCAGGTAGGTAAGTATGCTATTAATTATACACATTTCACAAAATTTTGATTACCTGTGCCGTTCAGGGCAATTTAAATAAATTGCGATAAACTTCTATAAATGTCACCTGTGAAAATTTTCATCTGTGCTTTAATGTAATATAAATTAACTAGTAACTTCTTACTTACGAATATGTTTACTAATAAAACAAAACGTTACCGACAATACCTACACTCGACTTTTGTAGACCCTTTTATTTATTGTTTACTTTTTTGCTATTTTAATAAATAAAATATGATATTTACATACCTACATTGCATTAATATGCAATGTAGGTATGTAAATATCATATTTTAAAAACAAAGACTAAAATGTGTCTTTGTTTATGGTTAATATATCCCCCAAATAGTTCTAGTGACTATACATAACAACTTACTTTACTTAATTATATCAAAATATGTAACAGTAATACGTAACTTTTTTAAATTAGTAAGTAATTCTAGTTGAAACCTCTATTTTGCAAGACGGTTCTCGCTGCGTGGTGCGAGGCGGGCTCGATGACCCGAAATAAGGCTCGGGGGTGGTATCTCCCCACACCCACGCCTGGGAGCGCCGACCTCTCATTCATTACGCAATAAAAGTGCACAAGGAGACTGAGTAATAATCTCTTGAAGCGCAAACCCTCATTAAACTACACCACACCACTTTACAAGTGCTGGGTATTCGATCTTTTATGTAAAAAAATACTCAATGTATTGACTTCTCTATTCTGCCTGTAATTCATTATAGGCATGAGACTCTCCATGCACTTAAGAAGGCCAACAACGTACCTAGCAGGTTGTCGATTGATTTGATACAACCATAACAAACATTAAACTACGTATAACTAGAGCTCATGGCATAAGGCGCCTTCCAAAGCGCATAAGATTTGCCTCTAAGCTACAACCCATAGTCGAATACTATGGTTGAGTCTGTTGGGTACGGGACTGCCCTTGGTAGAGGACTTAGCAGCCAACACAGTGTCGAATCTTCTCAAGTCACCCGAAGGTCTTCAACAAGTTTTTTGAAACAATGAAAACAATCTTTTGACAATTGTAAACCATTGAAAACAACCCTTCTACAAACCAACCGCGCATGTCTTTACATAAACAATACGTTTGAAAATTACAATACTCACTACCTACTAGATATCTAAATACAAATATGTATATTATATCCTTACTCAGTCAGTTCATTCTATAAGCACAGAGCATTCTATCGCCTAGACCACCTACTAGATATCTAAATACAAATATGTATATTATATCCTTACTCAGTCAGTTCATTCTATAAGCACAGAGCATTCTATCGCCTAGACCTCGTACCACCCTCATGAATTCTCAAAGGTAGGTACCAAAAAGCCTGCAATAGTTGGACTAGGCAGTAGATTACTGCCCAAACAATCTTCCAACTAACAATTTAGAGCTATTCAATCAGCGAAATGCCCTCTGTTTACAGCGGAGTCGATCCTTTGAGGCAACTATGCCTTAATCTGGGAACAATAGAACTCTGGTTGCGATCAATACAAACCATTATAATTGTGCTTATCTGAAGTTCTACGTTGAGTAGGTACCTAGATGAATGCCTTTTTTTGAGGAATGAGTTTTTAAATATATTATACAAAGTGAGTTTTTAAGTGGCTTGGAATGCTAAATTTGAAACTACAAAGAATAGCCAAAAATTCTGAAAGGAGACATTCTAATTAAAACGAAAACTTCATCGTTACATTTTTTAATTATGTAAATAGTATAAATGAATCATGAGGCATTTAAAAAAAAACTCACTACAGGTCGGTTTTGGTAATAAAATTTTCCATTTAATGGAAAGAATCAGAATGTGAGAACAGTGGTCTATGATCAAACAATGCAGTGTTGGCGCAGGCTAGGAAGACACTATTAAGGGTAAGCTAATTTCAGCTCTAAAAAGAATAGTTTGATATTTATTAATGGGCAATGTATCATATTTATATTAACACGCTTTTTTTTAAAATATAAACAACAAAAAAAGTACAAGAAAGATAAAAAGGACCTTCCCTTTCTATCTCCAAGTTTAAGTAACAATGGAAAGCCTCTCAATCAACGAATTTCTCTTTGTTTATAGCGGGGTTCACATGTGTTCTTGCACAACTAATAATTAATTTCGCTTTAGACATTACATATTAATATTTAATTATTAATACGATTTTATTAGCTTGTTATTAGCTTGCATGTATGTATGTAACAAAATCTTTGAACGTGATTTTCACCCCCTTCAAAACGTCGGATCAATTTGAAACTTTGGACAATCAAGGACCGATGACAATGCAATAATTTCAATAGTTCGTCCCACTATCTATATAGGTATCTTATTGTATCTAAAACATTAATCAGTGAAAATTACATAGTTGCATGTAACAGGCGACAACTTCCAAAGCCAGGCGTAAAAAATCCAACATTATCTATAAAATTAGATGCCGCAATAATTTATGTTATACACTTAATAACGTTTATTTTCCCTGTTTACTAAAATATCGTGATATAGGTTGGGTAAGACTAAATAAATATATTACGGTTACATAACTAATTGTTTTAATTAACATTAATATATTTTAAATATCAAGATTAAATAATAATTATAATGATATTTAAAATTATTAATCTTGCCCCTCCTCATTATAGGCCCCTACTTTTTCTAGACATACGAGTATGTACATGCATGCACGATAAATTAAACTGTCAGATATTTCACGCTTTATATAAAACGCTAATAAATGTTAACTATTAAAACATACATAGGTACATGAGTTTCTTATCGTTCACGCATAGTACATTTAGTCATCGCATGTCACTCACCCGAGACAAATTTTTTCGCTTACTATTCCACTGAATACTCATCCACGAAAAGCATTATTTTCAACATTTGGCAATTTGCTTATTTTTTAACAGCAACGTGGTGGATGAAATTATGTCTACCTTTATGGTTTTGAAAATATTTCGAGACTCGCCCGGGGGAGTACCACCGCCCGCCACAGTACCTAGTACCATTTCTGCCGTGTAATATTTGTTTTTATAGCAATTATGGTCCGGTTGGAAAGGTGTGGTTTCCGGTTACACTTCTTTAGAGGCGACCATCTTAGTCCTCAAGGGTAGCAACACACCTGTGACTGACTTAGAACGAGACTCCTACTAACAAGTACTAACTGGACTATTACTAACACCAACTAACAGGACTAACTCTCATTAACAGTCCCCAGTCCTCATACCTACTAACGAACTGACCAACTAATGTTCTAATTAACGCTCTCAACTAATTGGACTAACCATCCCAGTCCCTAATTGAGTCTTGTTGAAAGTCAATCACAGTTGTCATGGGCGGCAGCGGATGGGTGGTGTTTCAAGCTCGTTTGCTATCTTATATCCATTAAAAAAAACTTAGTACCCAGATTAAAATGTGATCGTGACTTTAAAATATAATAAAACAATGTTCTAGAGGTTGCATAATCTGCAGACGATGGGCCATTCACCCACAACACGCAACGAACCCGAGGTTAAAGGAT
The DNA here is from genome assembly GCA_944567765.1 of Carterocephalus palaemon. NCBI lineage: Eukaryota > Metazoa > Arthropoda > Insecta > Lepidoptera > Hesperiidae > Carterocephalus > Carterocephalus palaemon. Next base: position 6,986,306 of record OX155645.1, read on the forward strand.
CCATTCACCCTCAGTAGAATTTTCGGAACCACCCCTTAATGTCAATGCCTCTATGATATCACTCCAGTTACAGACTGGTCAACGCACTGCATGTAAATCAATACATTTGTAACTTTCCTTATCTCATGTTATAAGTATTATACTTATTATTACTGTTTGTCTATTAGTGCGTCATGTTATTAAGAGATTTAAGATGGTGGACACACGCACAAATCAGTCTTTCTTTCTCAAGGCTTTGGTTTGAAGGTGCTTCTAATTTATGCCTTTACTCAAGCATACCCAAGCGTATTGCTCTAGCTAGCTTGCTGGACTAAATTATAATTTCACCTTGATCTGCGGCTCTTGACAGCTGCAATTTTGTAGGATTCTCTGGTCAGACATACTCGTAGCACATAACAGAAACCAATGCCCATTTAGAATATTTATAGCATATCCTTGCGAAAGACCCTGGCTCTGAATCACAGTTACGAAATGTATGCAGAAAAAAAGGGTTTCTCTATCAGTAAAATTACTAATGACGATACAGTACTTTTATTTGTATTTTTTTGTGTAATAAACCACGCACAGATTACTCAGGACGAGGCTGGAGGTAGTAATCCAGCGGGTATAAGTGAAAGAGCTTAGTTTTCAGTAGTTGGTCAGTTCGTTAGAAAATAGAGACGTATAGTGACCATTAGCCTTCTTATTAACATAATATAACATAAATTAATAGTTTAAAAAAACTAAAAAAACACGCTTTTATAAAAAATCCAACTAAAAAAGAAGTCATGAGACCTTGAAACCTAATCGTGGTCAAAGTTCATTACAAGACTTTACCACAAGTGCAAACACGACTATGATACGATATTCCATCATGGAATGCCAGTGCCTATCTTCCGGCTTCATCGTCAGACCTTGAAACCTAATCGTGGTCAAAGTTCATTACAAGACCTTACCACAAGTGCAAACACGACTATGATACGATATTCCATCATGAAGTTCCAGTTAATATCTTCCGGCTCCATCATCAGATCAGTTCGACAGTACCATATTATTGTATTGTCATCAGAACTACATACAGCTGCCAATTTTCATTACGCTACGATCCTTGGAAGATGGTTAAATTAGCTCTCTTAGATTCCACTTTAAAGTAGCTAATATCTTCCGGCTCCATCATCAGATCAGCTCGACAGTACCATATTATTGAATGTGTCTCAGAAGTACATACAGCTGCCAATTTTCATTACGCTACGATCCTTGGAAGATGGTTAAATTAGCTCTCTAAGATTCCACTTTAAAGTAGCTAATATCTTCCGGCTCCATCATCAGATCAGCTCGACAGTACCATATTATTGAATGTGTCTCAGAAGTACATACAGCTGCCAATTTTCATTACGCTACGATCCTTGGAAGATGGTTAAATTAGCTCTCTAAGATTCCACTTTAAAGTAGCTAATATCTTCCGGCTCCATCATCAGATCAGCTCGACAGTACCATATTATTGAATGTGTCTCAGAAGTACATACAGCTGCCAATTTTCATTATGCTACGATCCTTGGAAGATGGTTAAATTAGCTCTCTAAGATTCCACTTTAAAGTAGCTAATATCTTCCGGCTTCATCATCAGATCAGCTCGACAGTACCATATTATTGAATGTGTCTCAGAAGTACATACAGCTGCCAATTTTCATTACGCTACGATCCTTGGAAGATGGTTAAATTAGCTCTCTTAGATTCCACTTTAAAGTATCTAATATCTTCCGGCTCCATCATCAAATCAGCTCGACAGTACCATATTATTGAATGTGTCTCAGAAGTACATACAGCTGCCAATTTTCATTACGCTACGATCCTTGGAAGATGGTTAAATTAGCTCTCTAAGATTCCCTTGTAGTCTAAGATCGTGCGATCTCCACACTCGATCAGTAAGTCTGCCGAAGCTGGTGGCGGCATTGGCAATGCGCGATGGTATCTCCTTAATTATGGTAGCTCTTGACGCAAAACGCCAAATTCGTAAAGATAGACCAAAGCCCTCCTACTCGTACACTTATAACTCGATTGGTGAACTGTATTGTTCACCGTGTAATCGAGTTTTTAAAACCAAATTTGGTCTAGCCAGCCATATAAGAGCTCATGCAAGAAAATAGCGGCATTCAATTTTGTCGCATTAATAATTAGTTAGGGTCGCCGTCATCGAAATCGATGAGGAGGACTATATATATATATATATATATATATATATATATATATATAAGATTCCCTTACATTGTGAGTTACATACAAGTGGACCTAATAAAAGCATAGCGCTTTCGGCGGGCAAACCAATAAGCGAATTGGCAGCGTTTTAGTTCTTTATCGGAGAAGTTATTCACTATAATATTTACTTTCATAGCCAAGTGATATTAATTTGTTTATATAAATTAGTTTCATGTAGTAGGTAGGTACCTACTTTAATATTTCGTATTTATGTAAGTACACATAGAAATCTTAAGAGCCGTGGTTTAGTTTTACCATTTCATTTTTCTTTAACTTAGCGTGATTACCACAATATTTAACGAAATCGTGTCAGGGTAAATCCAAAAAAAACTAGAAAAAAACTATATCTTTGTAATCTTATTTGAACTTTTAATAACGCTGTAAATAAAAATGCATAGAAGTTCTTTCGTACAAACATCAAGCGTACTGACAGAGGAGTCAATAATATATTTATTATTAACTTTAAAGATTTTTTCTACCGCAGCAAGTGGGATTCGAACGCATGAACTGCCCATCAGTAGTAGGTATTCTCTAACCGCTGAGGCAACGCGATTCGTGAAATTGTTCAAGGCATTTTACATCCGTCATAAGCGTGACGACAATACATGACATGCGTGACGTAAAATTTAAAATAATAAATATTTAAAATATATCAGTGTGAGTGTGAAAACAAAATCATATAAATGTTTATTAAGTTAAACCTCATACTTGAACCTGCTTTGGTAATTACTACGTCCTTAAAATATAATACTTTAAAAATACTTATCCAGCATAATAAATCATCAATTATCTTTTAGACCGATCAAGTGAACTATAATTGACGGTCACAATAACTATTATCAGATTAATGTGATAAAATATGACTGCATATTCTAGTGTTTTTATTGAATTATGAAAATATTCAGCAGCTGTTTTAATTTATAGTACCTACTTGTAAATAACATAAGGTTACTTGATATTCATATCAAGTACACATAGAACTTCTTCACATCAGAACGCTGTGTGTCCAACCTCGACAATTTCATACAGCAGGTATATTCCAGCACCGCTGGTATACGTGTGTCCGTAACCTTAGGTAGTATAAAACCGGTCAAGCGCGAGTCGGGCTCGCATATTAGGGTTCCGTACAATACTCACATATAATTTCGCTAGATAGTGGCAGATTAGTGACAAGATAGATAAGATCTCCACCAATCCGCATTGGAGCAGCGTGATGGAGTATGCTCTAGACCTCCCGCAGCAGTGTCTGTGGGGGAGACCCGTGCCCAGCAGTGGGACGTCTATGGGTCGCAGCGAGATAGATAAGAATGTGTATGTGCATTTGAACGATTTCGGGCTCATCGAACATTCTTTGTATAAGTATTTTTTAACATTATTATTTGAATTGTTTTACGCTCGGAAAAAAAAATTAGTTTGTCTGTAAAGTCGGTTTTCGTTGTTTGTCGTAATGAAGACTTCAAATTATTTCAATTCAATTGGGACGCTTCGACAAATTAACGTTTCATAAGAAAGAAAGAGCTTTTAAGTTTCGGGTATGTCCGTTTCAGAGATAGAGACCTTTAATATACAGATAGCGAAGGCAGAAGACATATAGTTAAGGTACAGAACCCTTAAAACATTTATTGTCATTGTGGCTGTATTCAAAGAGGTAGGTCTTCAAAGGACACTAAGAACTTATTATCCTAAGTTATTAGGTACATATGACCGTGTATCAAGATTTGTTGGTTAGAACAGCCCCGTGACAGCCCAGAGGCTATGGAACAAACCTCTTATTCGAGGAGTCCGGTTTCAAATCTAAGGGTCCAACGACTTCACATATGGTAGGAGAGCTGGCACCAATTTTTCGGTAGGTATTTGAGGCAAGCTGAAAACTTGTCCTTTACCTCTCCTATTATACCCCAACACGAAACTGCAGACCTGGCTGGTGAGTAGCGGGGCTAAATCAACCCGTGAATAAAAATAAATAAAAAAAAATTATTTCCAAAAATATATGTATTTGAGGCAATATGTAATTTTTATAAGTTGTAGTCCAATGTTTACAGAATATAAAAAAAAATAAGCCAGACGATTTAGTTGGGGTTTTAATAATGCCAGATGCGTACAAACATATTTTGAAAAAAAATATAAAAAATGTATTTGAGGCAACTTGAAATTTTAACAGGGTATTATTTATAATTAAAAAATAAGATTCTCAAAAAGACAGATCATTTAATTTTTGGAAATAATTTTTTTTAATTTTTTTTTATTTAGGGATTCATTAAGCCCCGCTACTCACCAGCCAGGTCTGCAGTTCCGTGTTGGGGCATAATAGGAGAGGCGTTGGACAAGTTTTCAGCTTGCCTCAAATACCTACCGAAAAATTGGTGCCAGCTCTTGGACCAATATATAAATATCAACGTCTTAAATTGTTGTAAATGGTGAAGGGAAACATTGTGAAGAAGATTTCGTTCCGAAAAGATTTCCATTATGTTCTAAAAGGTATGGTATATCAACAAATCAACACTTGGCCAGTGTGGTGGACTAATGGTTTAAACCCAGCCATTCCGAGAGGCAGCAGTGGGACATAGAAGGTATTGTGTGTGGTGATGGATAAAGATACTTCTTCTGTACGTATCTAATCTTTGAATCCGATGTTGTTCCACCCTGTGTCCTCGCTCCCGATCCAGGTTATCAACACCAACCCCACCAACACCCCTTCTCCAGTGCAGATCCTTTATTATACAGCTCCTAACATACAACGAACGTTGACTCCGAAATGTAAGGCAATATGCAATCTCTTGATACATTTTATTATTTATAAAAGCAAACCATAATCCTAATCTAAGATCTCGGAGCATACTAAATACGATAGGTTAAGATTTGTTGAAAAATATCGTATTTAAAATTGTAGATTTCTTGGAGAATGGTAATAATTTAAATGCACAGATTAGATTACAATTTCGTTATGTCAGCTGTCAGCTGTCAGACATGTAGTAACGTCTCCCTATTAAAATTTGTTTTTGTAATTCAAAACTGCGTTAAGTAATTAAAATAACGTGTTAGAAGTATTGATTTAGATATTTAACGTACGTGATATTGTTATTTAGTGATTAAAATAAGTCTATAATTATTTTTTCTACAACCATAGCTCAGTGACAGTGACCCGTGATAAAACCACTTGCAAAGTTTTGACGTATATATTTCCCAACTGTATTATTTAGCGTGAGTACTGAATTAAATAAGAAAGTCCTAAACATATAATATAACTAAAATCTTCGTGATTTACGTTTTGTTTTGCTCAATTTTAATCTTTACCCTCAAACTGCGTAACCGATATTCATGATACAGTCGGTGGTTCGATATTAAAGTATCTAGTGGCGTATTTTGTACTCTCTCGATATTGATCGCCGCTCGGCCAACGTGGGTTCAAATCACTGTTGACGAAGTTTGATTTTTTTTTTTTTGGTAAAACAAAAAAAATAATAGGGAGACGAATTAATTGATTAATTAATTTTAATTATCATTAACAATCTTAAATTTATAAATATATATATTTTTTTTTTTAGCGATTTTGACCCTTATCCATTATTTCTAATCTCGCCACATTGTCTCTCTGCTTCTTGAGTTTCCTCATTGTTTTGTGTTGATTTACACCACTTAAAAATTATTGAAAATGAACACACGCAGCACTACGGCTCGCCAGCTGGAAAGCCAACTCCAGGTCGCGCTCCAAGAGCTTAGCGTGTACAGGAAGCAGTGCCAGCAATTGGTGAAAGAGAGAGAAGATAGTGAATTAGAAATTATAGAAATTATTAAGAAAAATAGTTCTATTAAAAATGATATGGTTGAGCTACATGCGCAGCTCCAGGAGATTCGAGAAGAACGGGACCGTCTCAAACGGCAATCGAGGGACTTTGACCAGTGCTGTACCGAATATGATAGTAATTTAAAAACAATAGCCCTGCTCCGTTCACAACTCGCGAGTGCCCTGGAGCGCATCGAACAATTCGAACAAGAGGCATCAAAGACCACATCACAATGTACACAAAGTTTGTATAATGAATTAATAAATGCACGCGGCACCTCTTCAGCGTCAGGCCAACCTGTTACCATTGACTTAACCGCCGACGACTCAACAGCATGTGTAACGCCGGCGAGCGTCAGCCTCGGTAGCAGAAATAAACTCAAAAAATATGTTAAATTGCATAACTTCATTAAGAAAACTAAGAAATTAATTAAAAAGGACAATGTGATTAAAAATCATGGGTATCTATGTAAAAAATATAAGAAAGTCGTGCAGGAATGTCAAAAGTCGAATTTAGAGTTAGAAACAATTAGGCAAACGTATGAAGCTGAAATCAGTACATTAAATTTAAAAATCAGTGACTTAAGTTGTTCGCTTAGCGAGTTGACAGAAAAATACAATTCTGCCCGAACGGAAATCAGTGATTATGAATCGGCCTTGGATGAACTCCTTCAGCTTTCCAAATATAATGAGGAGCGCTTCGAATCTCTTGTACATCATCAAGAATGTCAACGCTCTAACATGGTTCATACAAAGCCTTCATGTGTAATAAAACAGAAAACTGATGTCAGCTCCGTAGTCCCTAAAACGATACCCAAACACAATGTATTAATGTATAGTGATGAATTAGGTAAAAATATGGGTACAAAATTATATCATCTGACAGGATACCCAATCTGCAACTATTGTATGCCAGGCGCTACTGTAAGAGAAATAATGGATAAGGTACTAAACTGTACATACGACCCTACCACAGTCTTAATATTGCTCTTTGGTAGTAGGGGCAACGTTAAGCAACGCCAGCTGGCATATTATTTAGAAAAATTGCAAGCCCTTAAGGTAAAGCAAATTATCATGTTTACACTACCATATATTAAGGGCGACTACCATGAGAATAGAATAAGACATAAATTAAATTTACTACTTTATAATAATATAGGAAATAACAACGTGACATGTATTAATAATATTGACATTTTATTTAATTTAATTGATATTAATAGTATTTTTAAGAATGACTTTTTTTTGACTAGACATGATAGATTGTATCTATCAAATACTTTTTTTACACAGTTAGCAAAGTTGCTATCTTATTATTTACATTTTGACATAAAAAATAATTTATGTAATATGACCAATGCTTCTATTGAGCAGCATAATATACTGACTTTATGTAGTAATACATGTAGTACTACTACAAATACTATGACAAGTTTGGGCGCTACCCAAAGCAATTTAAATTAAAAAATACGACAACAGAGGCATCGGTCTCTCGCGATCATTTATATAGTAATAGTATAAGTAAAAGTAATAACAACCACCTGTCGAGCTTAGTATTAAAAGATAAAAATTGTTTAAACTTGGTGCATCAAAACATGCAAGGCTTACTAGGCAAAGAACACGAGTTAGAACTTTTTTTAGGAAATTATAATATTGATGTAATCTGCATTACAGAGCATTGGCTGAAAGATTGCCAAATTGTTTTCAATTTTGCTAAGCACCAAGTTGCGAGTTCGTTCAGTAGGAAGACAGCGATACACGGTGGCTCTATAATAATTTTAAAAAAGGACCTGACATTTAAGGTCCGTAATGATATTGTGAGCCTTTCCATTGAACGAACTATAGAGATAGCCTGTGTAGAGTTAACGCATTGTATTGTAGTAAGTATCTATAGACCACCTAGTGCATGTTATGAAGAATTTGAATTAGTTTTGGAACAATTATTATTAAAAGTATCAGGGAAAAAAGACAAGGACATAATAGTGTGCGGAGATTTTAATATAAATCTATTGGACAATACAGCTTTAAGTGTTAAATTTCTATCTTTATTCAAATGTAATAATCTTATTAACCAGTTCTTAGAACCAACTCGAATAACAGATACCACAGCAACATGTATTGATAACATTTTCACAGATGGGACACCTGTCTACTCGGGTATTATCCATAAACTCAGTTCTGATCACTGTGGTCAGTTGGTTTCTTTTAACTATAATAAGGATAAACAGGTTAGTAAGAGCAGTGTGGTCGTTCCTGTGACTAAAAAACGAATGGAGAGGTTTAGAAACATGATTACGGACCGGATTACAATACCATTGAATGAAACTGTAAATGAGCAATATAGTTTATTATGTTTTCATATAAATAACGCCTATAAATCTGTATTTACTGCAAAAAAAATCTCTCCAAAGAATTGTAAATCGTTCAATGATTGGGCGACTACGGGAATCTTTAGAAGTAGGCAAAAGTTATATGACCTTTTACATGAGAAGTCATATAATACAAGTAAAGCCTTTAGCGACTATGTAAGAAATTACTCTAAAATATTTAAGGTAGTATGTTCCACGGCCAAGTCGATTCACATAAGAAACAAGATTAGAAATAGCTGTAATAAAATTAAAATGACTTGGAATATTATTAATGCGGAAACTGGAAGAGTCAGAAAACGCGATGGTGTCAGTGAGCTTTTCATTGACAATTCTTATATTAAAACCGATAAACAGATAGCATCAGCATTTGAAAAGTACTTTGCTGACGTTCCAGTTTTAACCACTAAATCACTGAGGTCTTCTCCCGACGTCGCCGAATCGTTGCTCAAGAAAAATGTAAATGCATGCAAGGGTAATTTTTCTTTCCGACCCACAGACGCCAATGAAATTATCAAAATATTTAAATCATTAGAAATTAAGAACACCACAGATCTTTGGGGTATATCGGTTAAACTTATAAGTACAATTATAGATGTAATAGCACCCCACCTAGCTTTAATATTTAACAACTGTATTAAAAGTGGAGAGTTTCCTGACCTAATGAAGCAAAGCAAAGTAATACCTTTATTCAAGTCCGGAAATAGCACAGATCCAACTAACTATAGGCCGATTTCGATTTTACCGGCTTGTAGTAAGATATTTGAGAAAATAATTCTCCAGCAACTTCTTAGCTACTTTACAAGTAATAAACTCCTACATAACAAACAGTTTGGCTTCACAAAAGGCCGTTCAACAACTGATGCGGGAGTTGAATTATTTACTGATATTATCAATGCTTGGGAGAATTCATTGGATGCTCTGGGCATATTCTGTGATTTGTCCAAGGCATTTGATTGTGTACAGCATGAAACCTTAATCAGGAAACTCAATCACTATGGCATTAAAAATACCGCGCTGAATCTTCTGATTTCTTATCTCAGCGAAAGAACTCAGAAAGTCGAAGTAAGCGGTACAAGATCGTCTGGGTCTTTAGTACAGATGGGGGTCCCACAAGGATCGATTCTGGGTCCGTTCCTGTTTTTAATATATATTAACGATCTACCTTATATGGTAGAGAATAATAACGAGATTGTATTGTTTGCAGATGACACCTCATTAATTTTCAAATTAAACAGGCAACAAACTAACTATGACGATGTAAACAATGCTCTCTCTGAAGTAGTGCATTGGTTTAGCGTAAATAACCTACTCTTAAATAGCAATAAAACCAATTGCATAAAATTTTCAGCACCTAATGTGAAACAAGTAGATAAGCAACCGGAACTAAATGGTGAAAAACTGAACTTAGTTAACTCGACTGTTTTCCTTGGAATCACCATTGATGCGAAGTTGCAGTGGGGACCCCATATCTGTCGACTGGCGGATAGACTAAGTTCTGCAGCTTACGCGGTTAAAAGGATACGCTGTTTGGCGGATGTCGATACCGCTAGATTGGTATATTTTAGTTACTTTCACAGTGTAATGTCCTATGGCATTTTACTCTGGGGTAATGCAGCTGATGCTAATATTATTTTTATTTTGCAGAAGAGGGCTATCCGTTATATATACAAAATGAAAAGTAGAGACTCCCTTAGAGAAAAATTTAAGGAAATAAACATCCTAACCCTTGCATCGCAGTACATCTATGAGAATATTATGTATATTCGTAAAAATAGGCATCAGTTTGTAAGTCGTAGTGACCTAAATGCCTTACGCAATGTAACACTAAGGAACGGCCACAAATTAGCGTTTCCTAAATGCCGGCTTAGTAAGAAAAGTCGTTCCTTCATAGGAATGTCTATTCTAATATTCAATAAAGTCCCGGCTGCGGTTCAGTCTCTGCCTTTACAAAGGTTTAAAAAAACCATCAAACAAACATTATGTCGAAAAGCTTATTATAATATTCAGGAGTATTTGGATGATATAAAGGCATGGGACTGAATTAAACTCTGACAGGCTATCACTATGCTTCTGTATTAATTATACTAAAAATTGTAAGCAGGTGGCATATGGGGTGATTCTTGGCATACACGATTGGCTGTCTCGTGTCTGACTTGATCATGTCATGGTCATACTGTACATTTTTTCTGTAAAAATTAATTTGAATTTTAAAAGAGTACCGAGAGTTTTTTCCTCCGGCTTTTTTCTCTCTCGGCCTACACTAGGGCATAGGATAAGAATATTGTAAATTCTTCCTAAAGCCGATGACCATATAGATAGTCTATCGTGACTTAGAGCTTAGCTTAGTGGTAGGTAATTATTGTAAATTTATCTTAAGGCAAGTTAGACACCTGTGTAGGATTAGCTATTCATTCAATAATCAATAGCTAATCCTTTGCCTTATATAGATCAGTTAGTAGCTTAAGTAGTTTTTAGTTAGGTACCTAGACTTTCGTTAAGCGTGTCTAATCACCTCATAGCGAAATAAATTATTTGACTTTGACTTTGACTTTGTTCAAGTAAATAATTACATTAAATCCAGTACCTAATAGACACCGCCCTCTTCTTATTAGCGACACTCATTATATGCTCTATGAATCCAGTGGTTTTCTGCTGTCCTTAGCATATCGGTCCGCTAAGGGTCGAAGGGCGAACTATGTAGTAGCGAACTATGTGAAGGCGTTATGCGCGCTATGTAGTAGTAATTCATAATTATTTATTTGCTCTGAATTAGGTTTAGGGTTTACAAGAATTGTGTATTAGCATTAGGTCACTTATTCAGAACCGTAGCAATAAATATTTAGACTCAACACACATAATTAAATACATAAACATGTAGTATTATATAGATATAATATAATGTCGAAGGTCAAACTCAAAAATTACGTTCCGTTATAAACTTTTCGGTGTATTTATTTGTTCTCTTACTAGCAAGCCATCAAACACAGTATTTTGCCGAATCCATCGCAAAATACGAAAGAGTTTCCAATGCGAATTTAGTTTCGATTAAATTAGTGTACGCATATGTACGCAAAGTCGAAATTAAATCTAAACATTGCAAATTAAATCTATTACAAACATTGAATCGTCGGGCGAAATTAGAATTCAATTGATACGGATTACTCGTCAGATAAGGCGTCCGAGTGAATTTAAAAAATAGAGACAACATGAAATTCGTAGACGCTGTGGCGGTTATCTTATGCGAGTGTTCTTTCCCAGTTGTTTCATTACCTATAGTTCTTTCAAAACGCTTTGGCATAAAAGGTCGTTAATCTTTCTATCGTCCGATCAGGACTTTTTTCATAGAAGTTAATAATTAAGAATGCAATAAGATTATCTATGTCACGGATGGCATGGACATGCAGATCGGGGCACTACTTATGGTACCTAGGTAGTCTTCTATTTATCGTCGATTTATTTGACAGTATCACATATTCTATTATATCCTTAGCCAGATTAATAAGTTTTTTACATCAGTTTATTTAAAAGAGGTTTTTTTGTTTTGTTAAAAAACTCGTCGTCAAACCATTTTATAAAGTTAAATATTTTGAAAAATATTTTACTTTTTCGTTTTGGACATAATTCTTCTACCGCAGTCGATACTGTATGGAGAACAACAATCGAGACAAATAAATAAATCCAGTGCGTTTTTAGTATTATTTAAAATCGGTGTTTAATTTTTTTTTGTAAGGTACGCCATAAGCTCTTATTTTGTTCCAGCGGTCCATGTACATTTTATGTCAATGCGTTTTGAACGTTCTACTATAGGTATTATCGGCATGATTATAATAACGAGTTCTATTTTTTCAGTCGAACCGGATATAGTTTTATTCATATTTATGCTGAAACCATAATAGACATAAAAATTAACGGTCCAGCTGATAAGATTGGAAGTGTGATGGCAGTGTTAAAATAATAACGAAAATAATTACGAGTAATCATACGTATAGGTTTGTGCTTCGGTGCAATCATGCACTGGAATTGCGATATTGCATGACAGTGGCTAGAGCATGCGTGACTCTTCAGCGTGTGCTGCCCATTAATGGCGTATAGTTGAAAAAGCTCCTGTCTTCCGTAAGGTACGTTTATAAGGAAGCTCAATTTGTAAAAATACGAAACATCTTATTTAAGTACCATCCATCAGCCTTTTGAGGTCCTTTCCTAAATGAAACGACTCCGACCGGTCTTGTGTTGTCAATACTCAACCGTTTGCATCATAATGTCTGATTAAATATAAGTAAGTACATATGGAACCAGTGTGCCACAATAATGTATTGGATACCTTGTCCATTCGGTGACTTTCCATCCCAAAAGTTTATCAATCGAACGTAGCCTGCTCAATGCCACTTCTGTTTGGAGACTCTGCTAACTACGAGAATGTCAGTTAGCTTTAATTTTATTTAAAAACAGTTCTATACAGGGTGTCCCAGAATGAATGGATAATCCTTGAGCCCCGCACAGAACAGCTCTCCAGCGCTTAGAAAAAAATATCAAAAAAAAAAAAATTCCAAGTGATACCCAAAATATGATTTTTTTTAGAAAAATACGTTATTTTAGCTTCACTTCACATTAATTTACACAACTGCCACAAATTAATGATATTCTTGGCGTTTTTGGTGTCATTTTATTCCTGATAGACTATACTACTAGAAATACATCAAATAATATAAGTATCTGTGATACTTTTTTTATAAAAAAAATAAGAACTTGAATTTTTAACATGAAATTTGATACCAAAATAATTTTGACATAGTTTGAGAGTGTTTCATGTAAAAAAAAAGTATGAAAACGTAAGTGTCCAGCTATTTTAAAAACATGCGCAGTTAATACAGATTAAATAATGGTATAATACATCATTTTATCTAATACTACTACGAAGTTATTGCTATTGAGATGCAAAACGAGTAAATACGACTAAAATTAAAAAGTTAATGTCTTAATACATTTTAATAATAATAAAACATTTCAGGTGTCGCTGCGACCCATAGACGTCCCACTGCTGGGCACGGGTCTCCCCCACAGACACTGCTGCTGCGGGAGGTCCAGAGCATACTCCACCACGCTGCTCCAATGCGGATTGGTGGAGGGGTTAGTGGCCAACCCAATGTCGAATGTTCTCAAGCCACCCGAAGGTCTTCGACAAGGCTTAACGACTGTTTCCAGCATTGAAAACAACCGGGACCGACGGCTTTACGTGCCCTCCGAAGCACGGTAGCGTCCGTGAAATTTTGCCACTAGCGCTCACCTATCCACAAACCGACCGCGCCCGTCGTTGCTTAACTCTTTCGGTCACATTGAATCGACGCTAGCCATTGGGCTATGGACGCTACATTTCAGGTGTACATTACATCAATCTTTATTCACAACAGGTGTTCAAATTGTCTGCCACCGATTCTAATACACGCTCGACATCTTCTTTTATAGGCTCTACTAAGAAACCGTGCGTAGAGTCATTCATTTATTTTTGAAGCGGCCTCTTGAACACGGCTGCGTAATTCCTCATTTGAAATTGTTTTCGAGTACACTTCTTCCTTTAGACAGCCCCAGTAAAAAACATCCCGACAGTATAAATCTGGAGATCGAGGAGGCCACAGAATAGGACCCAAACGACCAATCCATTTGTTTGGATACGTGGCATTTAAATAAGCCCGGACGTTTGTACCATAATATGCAGGGCAGCCATCAATCTGTAACCAATGGGATTCCATTACCTCCTACGAAACAGTCGTTAAGCCTTGTCGAAGACCTTCGGGTGGCTTGAGAACATTCGACACTGGGTTGGAGACTAACCCCTCCACCAATCCGCATTGGAGCAGCGTGGTGGAGTATGCTCTGGACCTCCCGCAGCAGCAGTGTCTGTGGGGGAGACCCATGCCCAGCAGTGGGACGTCTATGGGTCGCAACGACACCTGAAATGTTTTATAATTATTAAAATGTATTAAGATATTAACTTTTTAATTTTAGTCGTATTTACTCGTTTTGCATCTCAATAGCAATAACTTCGTAGTAGTATTAGATAAAATGATGTATTATACCATTATTTAATCTGTATTAACTGCGCATGTTTTTAAAATAGCTGGACACTTACGTTTTCATACTTTTTTTTTACATGAAACACTCTCAAACTATGTCAAAATTATTTTGGTATCAAATTTCATGTTAAAAATTCAAGTTCTTATTTTTTTTATAAAAAAAGTATCACAGATACTTATATTATTTGATGTATTTCTAGTAGTATAGTCTATCAGGAATAAAATGACACCAAAAACGCCAAGAATATCATTAATTTGTGGCAGTTGTGTAAATTAATGTGAAGTGAAGCTAAAATAACGTATGTTTTTCTAAAAAAAATCATATTTTGGGTATCACTTGGAATTTTTTTTTTTTGATATTTTTTTCTAAGCGCTGGAGAGCTGTTCTGTGCGGGGCTCAAGGATTATCCATTCATTCTGGGACACCCTGTATAATACCGATTCATATGAAATAATACCTTTCTTTCAGTCTGTGTTTATGGGCCACTATTGATTTTATGGGCATATTTGTCTAGTACCTAAATATTTTTAGTGGTCACACCGCTCGCAACTCAACTCTTTGTTATTATAACCCACTCCTACTACATATATTTCATCTTTTTTTAAATAGATATAAATTGCAAACGAGCTTGCAGCACCACCCATCTGCTGCCGCTCATAACAACTATCTTTGACAGTTGTTATGGGCGGCTTTGAATTTGAACAAAACTCAGATTGGGACTAACTAACTAACCAGTCCAATTAACTGAGAGAGTTAATTCGATCATTATTAGGTCAGTTCGTTAGTGGCTATGAGAAATGGGGACTGTTAGTGATAGTTAGTCCTGTTAGTTGGTGTTAGTAATAGTCCAGTTCGTAATTGTTACAGAATAGTGCACGGGTAGATCCATTTCTGGGAAGTCATTACAATAATATCGGCTTCTGTATAGTGTATATCACAGCAGACACTACGTCACAGTAATGAGAACCTTGACAGGACCAATTGTTAGAAAATTTCAACCGTGACCTCACATAAGTTGCCACGTTAGGTGACGCTAAGAACACGCCACACTACATATACTGCATAATAAAAATACCTTATTGAAATAAAGCAAAGCTTTCAAATGAAGACAGAAAGACTAACGTGAACAATGAACACAAATTTTTTGAATACATAAAGACTGCAATGTAGGCTGTACATACAGGGAATCAGACAATATTTATTTTCTCAAAGAAAATAAAGGTCCAAGATCTGCAAATTCGTCAAAATTCATGGCAATTAAAATTTACCCATTTTTTTTACTATGCCGTACATATGGTTTATAACTTTTCATTTGTAAACAGAAAAAACTTTAGGATATTAAATCAAATAAATAAATAATGGAAACCCAAGGAGAGTATAAAATAAATAGTAAATAATGGACAGTGAAAAATGTTAGAAAAAATATCATAATGTAGTTACGTGCACCCTTGTCTCACCCTTTTGTTCCAGCCGTCCATTTTACTAACAATGTGTGAATATTATGACTTAACTTCAAACCTTATCGCTTTTATTGATTTATAGGTAATTAAGTTCATAAATGCCATCTTTAATTAAACGACATTACACGCTACGACTGCAGATGGTAAATTAACTTTTTCTTAGTCATCTGGTTTAGTAGATATTATTGTTGGTTTGCAACGAGCATTGAACCGGCGAAACGAAGCACCTTAGGAAGGAAGTTATTGTTTTTTACAATTTATTTATTTCAACTCTTAAACCTTATATTTGATCAATATTTCCTTAGTCTTTTGAATGAAATGCATTTTGGTCACAATGATGGTGCGTGTGACCTATTCTAAATTGTATGGAAAGCTTATACTACGAGTAGAAACACTAACCGTCGTAGAACTTCACCAAAGACTTCATCAACCTGCATGCATTTTGTCATTAGCACATGCAAAATACGAAAGTAGGTGCTTTAATTTAACGAAATAGAATCTCATTATTCATGCACAGTGTATTCAATAATACACGGTGTTCTGTTGCGTAGGTGAGTGTGTTAGCTTTTACTATTTCATTCAGTCTGGCTTTGCTGCATAGTCATCGCGTCATCTTAATTTGAGATCGTCAACGGAGACGTCTGCCATCAAAATCAATGTACCTCTATTCATTTTCTTAGAATAATACAGCTATAGCTCATAAAATATACTTGGACTTTTTAACATAGGGAGAGCTTTTGCGAAAGTCGAGTGCCGACGTTGCGTGTGCAGTCGCGACGGTGGCGGACTGCGTGACGTGCTAGGGCTGCATTCAATGCACAAACTAACGTTGCTTTTATCAAAAAACGTGCACGAAATGCTTCTATTTCTAAAATAAAATATTTATGGCGCTTTCGTATAACTCGGAGAACATTTTCAAGATATACATAGTAGCTGCAACTACAGACTCATATCTATTGTTACAACCTAAAAGGCGGCGGCGTTATTGGTCAATCAAATAATTGGAAGTAAGGCAGTCCGAAGACCTCCCTATATTAAGATAACATATCACCTCCGAATCACACCCTCTATATAAATAACCCGTTCTCAAAATAATGGGAATAACGAGAATGGGTGCCATTGTTATTATTAATTGTTTGAAACATTTGAAAAGTCTGCTTTATCTATGGATGGTTTTATCGGTGCTTTTCAATTTTGATTCTTTCACAAAGTTAACATCGTAGGCACGAAAAAAAACCCGCAGAAGGCAGACAGAATGATTGAGTGGCAAGATTATGACACTTTGCCGGGATACAGTTGGGTCAGTCTTGTTGACCGGTCCGGTCAATAGAATCGGTATATGACAAGCAGAGAAAACCAAAATCTGCTAAAAAGTCGGAAATTGCTGCATCAGCAACACTGCTTATGAAATTTTATTGAGTGTATAAAATAATTTGAGACATAAAATAACTGCAAGGAGGTATACTATGCTCAAAAAGAACGGTTGGTGCACGCTATGATTGCAGTATTGCATGACACCCACCCGACACCCACACTGCCACTGCCACATCAAAATTTACCTGGTGAAGTACACACGCGAGCAAAATAAAGCCTTCTTTTGATTTGTTACGAGTATGGCTTACGCGTTTGTACGTATATTTCTATGTACCTACGTACATTTCTATGTATTACAGTGCTTGATTGTACCTAAGTTTCAGAGCATGCGAACTTTTGTTCTTCCAAATCAGGCTACCTGGTATTTTTCACAATAGCATACATAATAACATACGAATCAATAATAAGTACGAGTACATCATCAGTTCATTACCCTCGTATCTTTACTATCTCAAGAATATATGCCTTTTATAGGTTATTTACCAATATCACAAACAAATTCTCATTTTATTGATGTTCAGATAAATAGCGTTAAACATATTACAGGTAATTAGTAGGCTTTATTAGGATTTTTAATTCCCATGTAAATTATTATAATTTTATAAAAATCTGTTTTTATATTTTCAAAAATTATGTTTTACCTTTGTAAAACATAATTTTTTAGACCATTGTCTAAATTGAATACTTCTGGTCTAAATGGAAGGAAGGTCAAAGTTATGTGCAATTTAAGAAATTAAATGTCACTTGCTATTACGGTGACACATCGTGAGGAAACCTGCATACCTGAGAGTTCATCATAATGTTCTGTGGCTTCTGGGATGTGAATTCTGCCAACCCGCACTTGGCCAGCGCGGTGGACTAAGGCCTAATCCCTCTCATTCTGAGAGGAGACCCGTGCGCAACAGAAAGGGTTGTGATGATAAAATGGAATACTTTTATATATTCCATTTTATCATCACAACCCTTTCTGGATTTACCTGTCGATTTTGACTCGGTAAAACTGTCTCGATTACATTGTATAGATATATAACCAGACTAAGCAGACAGTGTCCATTGTCCTACATTAATTCTGCAAAGCGTCAATGTAGACGTCTATATGGCGGTGCATGCAGCATTGAACTTTTTGTAAAGTTAAAGAAAACCCCACTCTACCTTTTCGTGGGAAGGTTTACTTAAAAACAATATTTATTTTCTTAGTTCTCACACTTAAGTTACGTCTTCTATCAATAATAATGTTGGTCAACAGATAATACAATAACCAATATAAATAATGTAATAAATTAAAAATATCAAACTCAATGAAGTCACTATAAATAATCATTTAGTTGAGAGCTCTACTGGCTGCTTAAGTTAAAAATGTTATTTTTTTAATTATTACGATGAGTTGATAAAAGAGTCATTCATACTCGTTCATTGAGATGAGTTACATAAGATCATGCTACTATTCAAAGACATTCACAAAATACTATCGTTAGTTTTAACAA
Source organism: Carterocephalus palaemon (assembly GCA_944567765.1). Lineage (NCBI taxonomy): Eukaryota > Metazoa > Arthropoda > Insecta > Lepidoptera > Hesperiidae > Carterocephalus > Carterocephalus palaemon. The sequence continues at coordinate 7,005,084 of OX155645.1, forward strand.
TAGGTAGGTATTAGATAACCATTTTAGAAATTATATAACAAGACCTAACTGACCAAATAGTTATTTAATTTAACAATCTCTAAATTGTTTTTAATGTATGTTACAGATTTTTAGTGATCATATAATTATTTGTATAACAGCTTACACTCGTATTATAAGAAATTGTGTAAAATGTAACTTTTTATTAGATATTAGGTTAGGTACTTGCATTTATAACCACGTGTAAGATACGAGTATATGTATTAGTATTTTACACATAGGTATGAGTTCTAGAACTTACATATTTGCGCAAACGTGTAAAATTAAACAATGTAAATTGAATGCTTCACGATTCATGAATGTAACGCACGTTTCAATTTCTCCATAACAATGTTTTGACTTTTATTAAGATTTAAGAATTCCATCTAGCTTTATCATATACTAGTGGACGCCCGCAGCTTCGCTCGCGTTAAATTAGACATTCACTAACTTCAAAAACGGCAAAGTTTCATACTAACTTTGCACCCCCGTTTTACCCCCTTAGGGGGTGAATTTTCAAAAATCCTTTCTTAGTGCTCCCCTACGTTATAAAAGGAACCCCTGTGCAAAATTTCAAGTTTCTAGCCGTTATAGTTTAGGCCCTGCGTTGATATGTCAGTCAGTCAGTCAGTCAGTCAGTCAGTCACCTTCTCCTTTTATATATATAGATTAATAAAACACTAGTAACTAAAATTTTAAATTTTCAAAGAGTTATTATAGTCCGTCGAGTCACCTGACCCTCTGTGGTGAGTTGTTGTCAGTCGAAAAGACCTACTAACTCCTGATAAGCTACTTATACTTACACAAATGATATTCTCAAAGGGATGATACATTTTCCACAAACCGACACTACCGTTGTTGCTTAATTCGGTCGTTTTGTGGATGGATGACCGCTAGTGGCAAAAATTCTGACTAAGCCTTAATAAAGATTATTACGTACTTACACTTCAAAAATTAAACACTCTCATAATTTTTGTTTGCTTTCATGGTAATAATGATGAATTGGAAATACGACCGTCACAGTTGGATAGATGAGTAACGATTATGTAGATATATGTACACGCGCCGTGGTCATAGTAACTCGTAGTTACGTAGGCCGACAAAATCTTCATTTACCATAAGCGGATTACTTAAACAACGTCCAGCATTACGGGTTAAAGAGCCGAACCAACGATGTGGGTAATTAGCGATTTGCATGTAGTGTACGGTCAATTAGCCGCTCCATTCAACCCCTTCCTAACTAAACTTTACGGGGTGCAAGTTTAAACATGTTAAGTGCAAACCAAACATGCGCACAGGAGGTTCTGTACAATTGCCAAGACTTTCTACCTTATCATCTATTCATGGGTTGAATAATAACAATCTTCAATGTTCTCAGAGGAGAAACAAACAGAATAATGTATTTAAATAAAAAACATTATTGCTAAATAATATGAAAACAATACAGTTTTTGCAGCACTTTGATTACTGATGATATTGCTTAAACTTATGATTGCACAAACAATTCGAGTATTCCAATTATAGTAACTACCTACGAAATTGCAAATCCTTTATAATTCAAAAACGCAGATACCACGTTACGCTCTTGATTCCTGGCCCCGAATCACTTACTACCTACTTGGCGTTCACGGCACTACCAGCTTCGTTTAATAATAAAGTTCTAGTATACTATAGCCAGGTTTGCCGAAACCACGATTTTACGAGAGCTACATCCTATTACTAACGACATTCGTCTCCTATTAAGTAGGAAAATAGGATGGATAATGCTAAAGCTGTAGTTTGTGGATTTAACTTTAGGTATTACTTACATAATTAATGGGCGCTTTCGGCAATATCCAACCATGATTTAGAATATGCGCTAGCTACTAGTCGGGTCCTGCTAAATAAGACAGCTTTAGGAACAACCTAGAAGTGTGTTTATAGATTAATCTAAATTGAGTGCCCTGCTTACTCTAGTATTACCTAGTAGTATTCTCATTTCTCTGGAATTACTTCAGCTAGTTAACATTAATTATTGGTAAACTTAAATATTGTATTATGAATATCTATAATCTATACTAATATTATAAAGAGGAATGATTTGTTTTTAATGTTTTCACATTAGAAAGCTGCATCTTGACTGAGTGACTTAGGCTATATAATATTACTTGGTGTTAACGAAACTATTGTTATGTCTAATCCCCGCGAGCCAAGCTACGGGCGTCCACTAGTTATTAAATAATAGGCAATATATCGTTGTTCTGCCCTCCACCAATCCGCATTGGAGCAGCGTGGTGGAGTATGCTCTAGACCTCCCGCAGCAGTGTCTATGGGGGAGACTCGTGCCCAGCAGTGGGACGTCTATGGGTCGCAGCCATATCGTTATTCTCACACTACCTATGTACCCGGAATCACTTTTTCAATGTACCTAGTTACATTAGTTACCATTATTATTTTACTAGCTCCTATAGGTACTATTTTATAAATCTAGTTATGCACAGAATTTTATGTACTTATGTAGATATTTTTCATATCCTTCGAAGTAATGCGCAGGTTAACAGTTTTATATAATTATGTAGAGATAACGATGATGAACCAATTAAATATCACTCACTTGATATATCTTCGACAGCATGGATGGTTGAACGCGTCGATCATTATGTTCGATCTACCGAGTTAAACAACGACGCGACGGCCTGTTTGTGGATGGGTGACCGCTAGTGGAAAAATTTCGGAAGACCTTCGGGAGGCTTGAGGACATTCGACATTGCGTTGGCCACTAACCCCTACACCAATGCATTGGAGCAGTGTGGTGGAGTATGATCTAGACCTCCCGCAGATCTGGCTGTGGATGACACCCGTGCGCAACAGTGGGAAGTTTATGGGGTTAAGTAAGTAAGTTAAGGTTAAGTTAAGTGGAAGGAAAACATAGAAAATTCTCATGTGTCAGAGTATCGACAACGAGACGACCACAACCGCTGTGACAAAAGTCTAGCTACCTACGACAAAGAAGAATAATACATAATTTCTTACACAAGCAATGAGACTCCCCGACTTAAGAACTTTAACTATATTTTTATAAAATGTACATGTAGATATCAAGTCTTAGCATCCTACGAGCCGGTTTTCCGTCGAAAGTTGGGCAACGGTGTAAAAGCGCAGCGTGCTGAGGTGCTCACCGGCGCCATCTAGACGTCTACATTGGCGCCACGCTTCTCCGCGCAAATTAATCTCGACGAAATGCTCAAAGATATTTTCTTCAAGAGCTATGAAATATTTGGACTTTGGTCGCCATTTTTCATTTTACTTACAAACATTCGCCTTGCAATGATAACAGTGCACATTTTATTGCTTAGCAACTTCAAAGAATTACAATGTTACGTAATAGAACTGTCATGCTGCACGTGTTTCCAATAAAACTTAATGTTCACGCCTCTGTTCTATTGAACTATAACTCGAAAAATATATAGGCGATTCTTATGGAAACATGCGTAGCAGCATGACATCATTTTCTGCGCCAATGGTTGTCATTCCATACAGGATATAAGTGCATCCGTCAGCGACAAGAAAATATTAGGAAAACAAATGAATCATTCATACTTATATACGTGGTTGATACGCCATTAGTAGGCAAATCGAAGTTGCATGCATATTTTACAATTTACGTTGAAGTAATCTGTCATAATATTATTATAACTTCTATGTAATAATGTCTAACGCTTTTAAATACTTTAAATAATATAATTTATTTTTCTAGGAATACATTACTGTGATATTAACGCATATGAAGCTATTATTAATTAGATTATATGTTTGCACTGATGTACTTAAGTAAGTAGGTAGGTACTATAAATATATTAATGGATACACCTACATTATCTGTTGTTGACTTAAATTAATTTTAGCTATTACAAGAAAGAGAGAGTAATGTGTAGAGGCTCGCAGGGCGATAACAATCTTCCTGACGTGACTATTTCTACCAGTCGACTCCTACTACAAAATAAAAAACATCGTGTCAACCATTCCAGACTCCGAGCTACTACTGGGGATTTCAACGACTAACCCTACTAGCTAGTTGACCAACGAGGCGACTGCGACGACTACTAAGACTGTAGTAGGTACCTACTATTATGATATTGAATAAATTGAATCGATAAAGTTGACAATTTACGTAACAGAACTCCATCCTCCTTGCGATGAATATGCACAGTGGAGCTGACATTGATTGATGCAGGTACAGTCAGAACTGTCTTCGTAGCATCTATAGCACCTTGAGGTGCAATATCAGAGGTTCGTATTAATAAAATTGATTCCTAGACTGTCCTGGAAAATCTTTCCTAAAGCCATTTTACATGGCTATGGAATTAACGGATTCACTGAATATGTATTATGCTCCAAAAATTACTACTTAGTAATAATTAATAAACTAACTATGACTAACAGCCCCCTACCCTACACCAGACCTTACTAACGAACTGACCAACTAAATGTTCTTAATAACACCATCTGTTAGCTAGACTACTCATAGGCTAATCATCCCAGTCCCTATTGAGTCTTGTTCAAAGTCGGTCGCAGTGAAGACAACTGAGAAGTTATCATATGTGCCAGCGAATGGGTGTATGCTGCATGCTGTATGCTCGTTTGTTAACTTATATACATAAGAAATGTAGTTGCATATTTAATAATCATAACTCATGATTAACGTGATCACAGATAACAAACGCCAGTTCCTACAATTAATATGTTATTGTCATTCCTATATTAATATGTTATCAACTAAATGCTTAACATCGCTGAGGAATAACCCCTTACTCGAGGATACTGCGACAAGAAACGTACACAGCTTCTTGTATTCCAGCTTATCGCATCTATCAACGTCCGAAGGCTTTTACAGAAGGCTTTGTTCGCCTCCCACCCCCTGCGGTAGTCTCCCTGTCCTGCTGCACTGACGTTGATTGATGCAGGTGCAGCAAAAACTGCCTTCGCAGAGTAAGTATACCTACTTATAATGCGCACGTAAGTAGTTTTAGTACCGACTGCGACTTATAATGCATGTTTTAGTACCCTGGTCTACCATTGGCCTACGGTAGAGCGTGGGTCTCCTAAAACGCTGGCCAAATGCGGATTGACAAACATCTCTGGAAATTAGAAACAAAAAAATACACAACAATAAAAAAAATGTACCTATGCATAAATATACATACATACTTTGATATTACCTGCACTAGTTAGAAACTTTATGTATTTATGTAATAGATGCGTCCATAGCATAATTTTCAAGGAATGTGACAGTTAACTATATATATGTATATACATTAGGCCCAGGTTCAGGGGAATTATACGTAATGTCGCTTTAACCTTAGATATTAAATACTTTTTGTTTGAATTTGGATTATAATATTCTTATTTTAAAAAAAATCATTTCAGGCGAAAAATTATCTCTTTTACAGAATTATTTTAGGTGTAGGTACATAAAATTAATGGTTGCTAGTATATTATAATATAAATTGTAGCATTGATTCACAAAGCATACACTAGATGGCGCTGTGCCTTTTTCTGAATCACGCTATCAACTGTATTGTGTAAAGTACGCCCTAGTAAACTAGCTCTATTGCTATGGGTTAAAGACTAAAATTTAATGAAAAAAATAGGTACGCTTGGCTCAACGCGATGGCGTAACACTTGGCGTTAAGGGAGGCTACCGTCAAACTTTTTTTGTATGTGTAGGCGTCGGTCATCGATTTTTAAGAAGTCATCACGCCAAGAAAAATTTTATTAAGCATTTCTAAGTAAAAACACATAAAAAGTACAATTGTATCGTGTTATTTGTAATTCATGGAAACAAATTGAAACTTTTGTCGCCCCCAAGAGAAATAATCAAACTTTCTCGGGCATATATTTTCTTTAAATTTTGTGGCCTTATCTAAACCATAATCACACATCAAAACTCGAGTCTAACGCTCAAATTTAAGGAAAATTATGATAGCATCCGCTGTAGCTTTCAGACGAACTACCAAAAACAATAAACACTTTCCCTCTCACTCCCCGCTCGAGGATTTAGTGTGTTTCCCAGCGTGTAGAGACTAACTTCAGCTGTTTGACATTGGAGTTAGTACTGACACCAGGAATAATTCGCACTGTGAAGTAGCCGTAGCCATCTTCGTGGGTTAATCGTAAACTAAAGTCATAAAGGTATTGGGTTTAAAAAAGTTTTGACAAGGTATTTAGCTCTTAGTCTATTAAGTCCAGCTTAAACCTTACGGATAGCTGTGACCTACTTTATACAAAACCCTTATAAGCCTTGTTCAAGGTCTGTCACAGTTTTCATGGTGACAGTGGATGGGCGGTGCTGCAAACTCGTTTGCTATCTTATATCCATAAATGTACTTGGTACCTACTCTGCAGAATAGCAAAATACTGGATTTTCTGGTAAGAGAGGAAATTCATACAATACTTTATTAAAAGAAATTATGTCAACGACAATGAGATACTGAATAGATCCTCTATACAGGCTAGGCAAAGGATATTTGTACATGTTTACAGTCCAATCCTACTTACTAAATTAATTAGCTTTCCAAAAGTTACCCTATTAAGCGTAAGTAAAGGCAGGGCTACCTAAGCTGGACCCCCTGAGAAATCGTTTTAATAATCAAAATCCGCTTGCAGTTTCAGCGTTTAATGAATTACGTTGGGTGCAGCCTCCGGCGCAAGACGTGCATCGATCAACGTCGAGGCCCCCGACCCCCCAGCCGCCTCCTAACCCCCAGTCACCCGGGGGATAGGCGCAGGGTGGTTTAGTCCCCACACTGCCCAAATAAAATATTCGCACAGTGTCTGTGCTCACTTGCTCAGATATGACAGCTGAAACTGTAAAGGGAATACGAAGACGACACCGCTCCTTTGTTCAATTTGAAAATCAAGAATTATTTTGATTTACTTATTAATAAATTTTAAATCGACAGACTATTTGTTTACCATAACATAGGAACCTTCAATAAGTTGAATTTAAAAGTCTTAATATATTTATTTGAATACATATTAAACATAACCGATAAATATTTTATTAAATATTCCGTGGAAAAAGTATCGCATATAATATACACTCAAGTTGCTAGTTTCTTATCCAATTTTATGGGATGGCGCAAGAGATAAAAAGAGGTAAGTGCAAATTCGCTTGCGTTCTTGTGTAGGCGAGCTTTGCCTCCCGGGCTAGGTTAGGCTACGTGACGGCTCTGAATTATAAGAAAATGCATTTACGGCGCGCCGCAGCGCGGTGTGTTTTCGTGTCTACCTATGTGAGCGTGCAATATGGATTAGGTAGTTCCGAACCCGTGCGGTGAGTCTGTGACCCGTTTTGTTTTTGTTTGGACGTTTCATTTATTATAGAACCGTCTAGCTCTTCATGTCATGTATTATATGATACAAAGCTATACCACAAATATTCAAATACCATTTTGAATAATTTTAAACTTTTGTATCTTTGTTTCATTACATGTTTTGACGGGATTAAAGACAGCTTTCGAAACGTTTGTGGTTAAATATGAAGGCTCTGAATTACAAGAATAGTATATTTCGCTACAAGTGCGGAAAGCCTGTCATTGCAAAGAGTTCCGACAAATGTCTACCCGAGCCGAAGGCGAGGGTTGACAGTCGGAACAAGTTGCAATGACGGTTCCGCACGTGTACTGAACAACTATTTTTAATACAGTTGCGAAAAAATGAAGCAATTTAATAAAATTATAAAAACACAAACTAAACTCGCAAAGAACATTTTCGGAAAATGGCGCCAACCGTAAAAGAATACAGAGTATTGCAGAGATTTTTTTTTGTTTTCTTCACCCATTCTGGGTAGGCAAAGGGAACTATGCCCATACAGCCAAGTTTCAGTAGAATTTTTTTATTGACATGAAATTTAATGCGATGAAATGAAATGAAACCTAACCTAACTCGTTGAATCAAATCATTAAATCTGATATTGAAACAAATTAGTAGCTTCTTTTTAGAAATATTTGCATGAATCATAAAAACTTCTATGATTTTTTTTTAGTAAAAACTTCGTGGTTGGTTTTTTATTTTTAATAGACATTATTTTGACAGTTGGGAAAGAGAACGCACGAGTTCGGAAAAGGTAAAGAAAAAGCACGAGTGTGTAATAGCTCACTTCCCGAACGCTATACGTCCCTGTAATATGCCACTTTTTGAGCAACTGTATTAAAAAATGCATTTACGGCACGCTGCAGACCGGTGTGTTTTCATCTCAGCGTGCAATGTGGATTATTAGGTAGTGAGTCTTTTTTTTTTGTTACAAACATTATCAACATAAATAGTCACTGATTTTATATAGTGAAACATGTTTTCTAGAAAGCCCTGTCTACATATTGACAAGCAGCTTACAAAGGTGTCTCGTGTGGGCAACGGCAGACCGCTTCAAACAGAAATTCGTACGGTTGAGGTAAATCACAGGTACATTATATATACGAGACTAGACGGAATAGGTCCAGTGCTGGTAATTATCTAGAGATGTGCGTTATACGTATCAATATCTCAACGGAGATGTAATATTTAGTTACCTTTGACTACTATGTCCAGAGATGTCTACCACGAGTGCATCATAGGTACTTAGTACCAATGTTTGACATTGTCGATGCGACTTTTCACGACTTTTTTTTTTAACTTAATTTTTTTTAACAGCTCTACACGTACGTACTTTTTCTCTATTAAATATTTTAACAGCTAAAATTGCCACTTTGGTAATTGAAATGTAGGTAGGTGACTGAAGGATTTGAATGTAAACACGAGAAGCTTCCATACGAGACTGATTTATTTATGACATGACGGTGGTTACACAATATTCATATATACACCCACCTTACTTTAATACACTACAGTAAGATAATTAATTGTATCAGGCGTTACTTTGCGGAACTCCATTATTACAAAACAAGAATTTGCGATTAACCATCGTAGCGTCTACTTACCCTGAGGATGCCTTGTTTTGAGGCGAAACACGTGTTGGTGTGTGTATGGTGGTGTGGGTATTCATTTATCGCATGTGCATGTTTTCCTGCGTGGGAGGGAGGGAGGTGCTACGTGCATGAAAGTATACATACATCACCATACGTTTTTGTTCGCGGATTGTTGCAAAGTAGATTAATTCTTGTTTTGTAACACTACAGTAATATGAATACTCTATGTACAGTGGTGATAGCCCAGTAGCTATCAAACTCGCCTCTCACTCGAGCGGTTCGGGTTCAAACCCCAGCGGCAAGCACGGTGAGGAAACACATCTTGAGGAATCCTGCATGCCTGAAACTTCATGATGTTCTCGAAGGCATGTGAAGTCTGCCAATCTGCACTTGGCCAGCTTGGTGGACTAAGGCCTAATCCCTCCTAATCTTAAGAGGAGACCCGTGCCCAACAGTGGACGCTATAAAAGGAAAGCAAGCTATTATATATTAACTGCAACACGTGTAGTAACATATGTATGAGATTAAAGGGGATATACTAATATTTGGTAGTAAAATGGTTAGGTACCTCTGCTCTTCAGATTAATAATTTATGCTGATCAAGACAAATGCTAATGAGACACGGAATAACTTAGGTAGTAAACTACTATATTTCAATTATTATTACTTGGGAAGTTGGAAACTGGAGTAAACCCGCTGTACTTTTACTTTCTTACCATAAATCATTTTAATGCTAATCAAAGTTTGTTGAGCTAAAATCTAAGTTTTTGCATGAACACACCGAGACACCGTCGACGACAGCCATCATCGTGTATCTAATTTCGGGATGCTAGCCGTGCACCCACCGGCTTCACACACTAGTGCATCTACGGGTAAATTTCGTTTACCCTTGAAACCATTACATTAGAGTTGAAAATTTAATTTAAACCTATCGATATCTATTTCACTGTAGATGCTACTTCATCTTAGGCTTGCTTATAAGGTCAGACAAAAATGCGCAGTACGTAGCGTTTATAATTTTGATCACAATGAACGCTAAAGACGTAGGAAAATTCATAGTAAACAGATTCACAAAATCACCAGGAAACTGCGGCGTGCAACGCAAGCAGCTAACTTGCATCCGAGCTTATCGCATCCATCAACGTCCGGAGGCTTTCACGGAAGACTTTGTTCGCACCACCCGGCAGTGGCGCCCCCTAGACGTTACAAACAACCTTGGCGCGCACCCAGGCGTCTCCCGAATGGCCGTTCTTAAAATCAGATTTTATTAATCAACTTGAAAATTATCTTTTTTGATGTTTACTACATTACCGTATTATAATTTCTGTTTGTTTTTTAATTCATACAAACTCACAAAAACATCCTCATTTAACATCCATGGCCCGAATACAAATAAAAATTAGCGAAATAAAATCTACCCCGGCTGGGACTCGAACCCTGGACCCGCGGTTTGGCAGGGTCAGTCAGGTCACAGCGATATTAAGGGAACTTAATATTGATTGATTAACAAGCTTCTTATCGTGTGTGTCATAATTCGAACTTACACAAAATCAATTTCCTATTTTAAAGTTTGTAGGTAACCTTCATAAATAAGGAGCTTCGTTCCAAAAACTATTTGATTCAAATCCATTTAATTCAATTCCGTTATGATACCTTGAAACTAAGGCTAAACTAGGCACGTGGCCTAAGGCAGTTTTGTTATCCTTTTCAGGTTTCGTGATTGCGAGATAACTAAATAAATGCAATTTGTTTTGGTATATCTTACCAAGTGCACCGAAGAAGACAGTGGAAACTACTGGATTTAAAGGTCAGAGCACCGTGAGAATGTGGATTCTCCACTATTATAGAGATATTCTGTAACAAACCGGACCAGACCAGTGAGATAGTGAAGGTTTCAAGCTCCCATGTACTAAACTAACTCATAATAACATATTGCAACTTTTTTTGCAGGTTGAAGTGCAAGACGGATGCATCTAGACTTTAGAGCGTGGCTCTATCCATCAACGTCGAGCGCGGCCGATACTAACCGAACCTCTCGCTGCACATTACGCTGCGACATTTATCCATCCCCGGCTGTATATATTCCAGAGGGGTTATAGTATAACATGTTACTACACTGCAGTTATATCATACCGAATAAATCACACATATTTACATACTTTACTAGCAGGCATACGAGTAACAAAGAGGAAGGACAAATTAGTAATGTGAGAGTGAACTGCTTTAAAAAACATGATCATCATCATCGCAATCCTTCCATATTTCCACTATTGGACAAGTGTCTCCTCTTAGAATGGGAGGGTTGAGGCCACCATGGAGGCTTAATGCGTTTCCAATTTCATTTTTCCAATTCATAACGTGCATGCTTAAAATGCACGTTACACATGATTTTAATTCGGACCCTCTGAAGTGAAAGGCTCAATTCTAGGTATCGGATTATCACGACTTCTTCTCATGAATGAGCTACACACTAGCGAGTTACACACAGCATAATATTAATTACTTTGTTGAATTTAGGTAAGTACAATATTTTTTTTGTTGAAATGATGATCTTAGCCCGTATGTACGATTTGAAATTTGTTTAACAAAATTCAAATCGAGATTAGATGTACCGACCATCATAAGTAATCCGACTCATTTTATTACTCTCCTTTCTCAAGCTCGAGTTTAATAAGTTTGGGTCTTATCTCCTAAGTCGAAGAGTAAGTGATCTTGGCGCAGTAACCGAGAGAACGGAACAGGGTCGCGGCGCGACGCATATGCATTGTAGGGGCGAAGAGACAGCGAGTCAGGTGATAATTTGTGGCGCGTCGCGCGTCGCCTCAGCGAGGAACTAATTGCATTCCCTAAACTACATTACACCTGCTCCGGGAAGTTTAACAGTATCGAGTTGGTTTTAAAAAGTCCAAAAGACATCTACAGTCTACAGTTAAAAAATTACTACACATATTTTGTCGAATTGTTAAATCTAGGGTTTTATTACTTACAGACTATCAACTTACCGATGAAACGACTCCAACCAAATTGTAGTAATCATTCAAAAGAGTATACCTACTTCGCATTCGAAAAATAGATCTTCACAGTGCAACCAGACTTATCAAGAGAGATAATAAATTGGTATAAGCAAGTTATAATTTTTTTGTCTTTGTATAAATTGTAACTAAATTTGAGTTTCTGTTGTGCTCACTGCTAAGGGGATAACTCTATTAGACAACTGCAGGGGATACCTTGAAGGTATCGTTAAGATATTATTTTATGTTAGCATACATAACATCACGGCCGTATTTCCCCGACAGTGTAGGCAGATGTAAGAAGTACACTCACTGCTGCTAGTATTACCTACAATTTATTTTATTTCATTTATATCATCTGATATGGTCGCATCATGTATTAATCCATACGCGATTCTTATCTGAATTCTGTTAATTATTTAAAGTGCATTATTTTATCATTTCCGATTGCATTCATCCCATTCTGTTTAAAAATAATCTAAAAAGCAGGTCAGCGTGTAGTAATCAATACATGAGTTTGTAACGGTAACGAGTACCGACGCGCATTGAAAGGGAGCATTCACGGGCGCAACACGAGGTAGTCCAGACGCTAGTCTCGATCCCCTTAATACAAACTCGCTCCACTGATTTCTTTAAGTAATTTCTCTGGTTTCGTTCCATGCTCGAAGCTGTTGCTTGAACACAATACGAATTGAAAGTACTCTACTCCATAACTAATATATCAATAGCCGTTCCGATATATCCAAAATTTACAATCATTAATGTTGAGTTGGTTGCTCAGTTGCCTCAATGTCGGTTTGTGAATCCCATTGTTAGGTACTTTATTTTCTAGTGGACGACCGCCGCATCGCTCGCCTGGATATTGCGGCAGTTTCGTGCATAGTTGCTTGCCCCTTGGTCATTACTGAACAAACTCTAGCTAGTGACACCCAACGGAACCTTCTTATGTAAGCGTATTCGTTAATGTTCACCGAATAAAATTATATTTAAAAACATCAACTTATCAAGTTTAGTTTTCATAACACAATATAACAAAACATCATCCCTGTATTACCCAAAAAGAAAGATAAAGGTGCGTGTATACCCACGTTTCACCGGTTATGTTTAGTACAAGTACTTTAAACGTATACCTATATGTTATGTAGGGGAGGAGAGATTTTAGCCATGCTGAGCATCACCGAGAGACCGCCCGCTCACCAAGAGATACTTATCTCCTCCCACACTAATACTTGCATCCAAACTACCGATATCTACTGCTACTTTACTATGCTATGTTAGTTGCTGAAGTGAATGAACGTAAGTGTGAGTAACAGTATTCTAACAAAACATAATTTAATATTCCCTACGTAATGTAGGAAACAGTCTCAATAGTGCAAAGATTAAAAATTATCTGACACAACAAAATAGTATACTGTAATATTATGTCATTTTCTGCATAGGATTTCGCTAACAAAGTAACTGAAACTAACTGGTAACTGAATATAAGATTTTATCACACCCGCATAATTTTATTAACACCTATAATTTTTAAACTTCATTTTGCCTAATAGAATATAAGTTTTAGCTACTTAAATTAGCTTTTTAGTTTTAGGATAGGTTTGTTGGTTCAATTTCTAATTATCACATTATTTTCATATTATCAAGCCAAGACTCTATTTTATTATGTCTCATCTGAGATGATATCAAATTATATAAGAGACGAATAGGGTTATCAATTCTTGGCCTCCTCCCATAGCACACTCACACTCATCAAGAGTATTTTAAATATAATTCAGTATTTAATATACATAATAAAATAGTATGGGTGAAGAGGGCTGGCAGCTTTGCCTGCGATATTGTGTAATACCTTACACAATATTGAAGGAATTGCAATTGAAACAACAATTGTAGACATAGCTGGTAAGCTGTGTAGAATTGTATAGCAGTCAGCTAAATTGATTATCAATTTGGAAGGGGGTAGTAAGGGGTAGCTGCGATAAGAACATAGAGGAATTGCGGGCGTTCGTCAAAAGGATCACCCGCTCCAGCACCCGATCGCTCTCCGTCAGACGGTCGTTTCATTTCCGAACTGTTAACGCTCACCGCTTTTTAAAGCAACCAAAAAATTGGTAGTAGATAGGTTTAAAACATTGTTATTCTAAATTAAATGGCAGTTACAACATTAAGAACATTCGCTGCGACCCATAGACGTCCCACTGTTGGGCACGGGTCTCCTCTCAAAATGGGAGGGATTAGGCCTTAGTCCACCACGCTGGCCAATTGCGGCAGACTTCACATACCTTCGAGAACGTTATAATGAACTCTCAGGCATGCAGGTTTCCTCACGATGTGTCCTTCACCGTTATAGCAAGTGACATTTAATTTCTTAAAACGCACATAACTTAGAAAAGTCATTGGTGCGTGCCACTGGGGTTTGAACCCGGACCGCTCGAGTGAGAGGCGAGTTCGACAGCCGCTGGGCTGTCACCGCTATAAGAACATTACTTTTACTAAATGGCCGAAACATTCGAATATGAAAAGTTATGTGGTCCATAAAGTTGCTATCAATTTTAACCTACGTAACAAAATGTACGTTTTAAAGAAATTGTAGTCTCCTATCCATTTCATAACTTCAACAAAATTTTTGATTTTTGACGTAGTTTATTTGGATACTTTTTTTTATTAAAATTTAAATACCTAATGCATTGTATCTGTTTATCTTTCCAGATTTCAATAACTTTACAAACAAAAAATAGCAAAAACAATTGCTACCCTAAACAATAATAGTAGGGTTCAAAGCAAATGCAAAGAAAAGCTTTTGTAAGGAGAAATAACTGGCGTTTCGGACACCCGCCATCCGGCTGCATCCGCCTCGGCCCGACGATCAACAAGGAAAAAACATATTAAAATAAGAAAACAAAATATACATACGTACATAAATCAAAGACTTTTCATAATAATGATTTTGACCAACTCTAACAGACAACCAGTATATCAGAATTTGTCTGCTTTAAAGTAGCTTATTTAGACGAAGTTAGAGCTCATTATTGGTGTGAGTGTTTCAAGAGTGGTAGGGTTAAATTTGTTCGATATAAGTTAATATCTTTCGAACGAATTAGAACGAACGAGGATGCCAGGAATCGTACGTTCCATGCTCACCGATCACATCTGAAACGTCGCGTCTCCGTCTTTTTACAGCACGAAAAATAATTGATCGGTTTCATCATAGTGCCCTAAGCGGGACCCCATGAACGAGTGCCTCGGTTAAGAATATGAATTGTTTTGTAGATTTAGATGTGTTATTCTGCGTGGTGTTATGTAAATATAAGTATTTATATCGACATTTTTATGGCCTTGCTGGCCGTGCCCATACACATACAAAGGATGAATTTGGAATGTTATCGTCCACATCGATCGCGGGCATTTCATTGACTTGAATTTGACATCTGGGATACACACACAAACATGATCCGAAGTTACATATGAGACTATAAATACATTTTCCAAGCAAGTGCAAAAGTTATTCCAGTTCATCACTGCTTAGTGACTCAACTAATTCCAATGTGGTGTCGATGGTTTCCAATTGAAACAGTCTACTATGACCATGATCGTATTATTGACATTATCAGCCCCTTAAAACTAACTCAAAGCATTATAGTTAGCAATAAAAAAGTACCTATAAAATTGCCGATCTATCCAAGAGCCGCGCCGGCCGTCCTCACCTAGCGTAATCACTAGCGATTCGCTCATGCCCTCCAGATACGAGCTACGCTGCGCTGCCAATTATTAAACCTATTATTTTGATATTATATGAGTAAGTCATTTTATCGATGAAATATATGATTTCTGTCTTAGGAGTCTAAGGATCAGATACGTCCTATTGTGTATTTTCATCTACGAACTTAGATGAAAATACAATGAAATATTGGCAATCTGACACTTGCCAATTATATAAAAGTCTGAATTACGGTCCAAATGTATTGATGTAGTAAATAAAAGAGAGGTAGATTAGTATTATAGGTACATACACCTTATTAATACACCTTTTATAACACTTCACATATCGATCTCTAAATTGTTCATCAATTTAATAATCAAGTTACTTCTATTAAACAAACTAGTATCAGTGGATGATTATACATTTATACCTACCTTATTCGATACATTTACACAAAACATAATAATTAAAATTACTTTAAGGAATAGTTATGTTATGTTTTATTAATCTTTTATTAAGTACTAGCTTTTGCTTTCGAGGATTCGATTGAAAATTGATCGATAGTTAATTATCGATTAATAAAAATATCAAAAAACTGACTAAAGCACTAAAAAGTTAAAAATACATATTCAATATTTTAAATATTATATTTAAAAGAAGGATGTTGGCTTAATTTTATCGAAAACCTTCGACGCCACAATAGCTTTGACATTAAATTACAGTACTGCACAGAAATACCTACTGCCGGTATTGGAGGCTACTATTGCGACCAAAGCCTGTGTAGTCTTTGAGTTGCACCACAATAACAGTCTTTTTTATTTACCCACAGAGCCAGAATAGTAGTACACCAAGTATAGATGAAACTTATCATTACATAATGGAGATACAACAATAAGAAACGCTCAAAGCGGAAGCTCATGCCATCAAGAGTTGGGCGTGAGGCTATAGTCGTGAATCCGTCGATTTTTATTTTTCACACTTATAGATGTAGCGAGGTGTTGAACTGGCCATTGTTCAACTGACAATAGCTCAACAATGGCTGCGTATCTCAAAAGGCCGGCAGCGCCTGACCTAGCTCCAGTATCTAGTCTAGCTAGCTGTATCTGTAAAACCTCATTACTACGGCTTGATAATACCTCAGTACACTTACTTTTGAAAGTTTCTCAGTGCCAACACCAGCTATTATGTGTTGATGTGGCATTTTCCGCTGAAAATAGCCCGATAATGATTGTTGTCTTGAAAGGCCATTATCGTCCAACCTGGCTCTGTTGGGCATTCTTCCTCGCTGGCTGCGTAAAAACTCGTTGTTATAGTTCCAAGAGCTAGCAAGCAATATGGACTATGGATTGTCCTATGCCGTCAATAGACCGTTTGTTCGTAATAATGGCGAGACGAAAAGATAATGTACCAAGATATTATAAGTGCTAAAAGCTAAGAGCTTTAATAAAATCGATTAATTTGCTGTCATGTACATTAATGTACGAGTACCTAAGACATAATATTAGCTGTTATCTTAACTCCTGCTATTGATTTTCGTAAAATAATCAATTCTCAAAACGACAGATTCATCTTCGCATCCTAGGTCACTCAACGCGCTATGGAGTGAACTATGCTTGGTATTTCGCTACGAGACCGAATCAGGAATGATGAAATCCGTAGGCGAACAAAGCTCACCGACATAGTTCGCAGAGTTAGTAAGTTGAAGTGGCAATGGGCAGGCCACGTCGTTCGAAGAACTGACAACCGGTGGGGGAGAAAAGTCCTTGAATGAAGACCACGACTCGGAAAAAAGAGCACAGGTCGCCCTTCGACAAGGTGGACAGACGACCTGAAGAAGACGGCGGGAAACCGCTGGTTTCAGAAGGAACAGGATCGGTCGGAGTGGTGTCGTTTAGGAGAGGCCTATGTCCAGCAGTGGCCCTCAAAAGGCTGATGGATGGAAGTTCACCTGAGGAAACCTGCATGCCTGAGAGTTCTCCATAATGTTCTCGAAGGTACATACCAATATCAGACTATATGTGATAATTGACATTTGGTCGCGGTTACGACCAACAGACTAACAAGGCAACCAAAGAACATTTATAAATTTAATTGTTTTTCACTAAGTTTACTGTTTAAATTAATGCCCATGTAGATCATGACAAGTTATCATCTAATGTGTATACTTGTGCTTAGCATTATGCTGGTTCGATTTTTTGTTATTATGCTAAGAAATCGCGAATAATGGAAGCTGACACGGCACCGTGAAGCGACGTGGGAAAGCGCGGTCGGTGCGCCCGTTAACGTCATAAGCGGAGATCCATTTCTCGAGTGTAGCGCACGCATTAATCTCGTAATCTTGCACTCGCTTGCTCAGGCATCTATGCTCACGATCTTCAGTTCATTTTTAATGATAATATAACATTATCTACAATATCAATTGTACGCAAAAACTTTACGCCCAGTCACCGGAACCTTTTGTATAAGTCCCAAGTGGTGGCAAGAATGGAAACACTGCTCCTGCCTCTGGGTGCATCCACTAGCTTACTAGCTGAACCCATACGGCTCCATATAACGAGGAGTTGTTGACGATCCCAACTTCACCGGTAAATTACCTCAGGACCGCAGACTTAGAAGAGACTTAGTATTTACCATGGCGAGCTTATAAGAACTTCATAACTTGATACCACAAACCTCATTTTGCTGTTGCACAACTCTCCGAACCTTGCAGTTTTATTCACACACTTCACACCGTACTGAGTTTCGGTAGATAAGATCCCGAGATTGGATGCTTCAGAAGAATACATACACACATATTTTAAGGCCGGAAACACATATTTTGTGATGCCGCTGGTGTCGCTCGTGTCCATTGGATAACGACTCGTTTGCTGTTTGTGATTTAAAAAATTAATTACTTATGTAAAATAGTGTGTAAAAATTACCAATTTGATGAATCTGTAGAATGAACATTTAGTTTAAGGTGGTGTGTTCAACAATATCAAACTGTGGATTAATGGATTTTATAACAAACATTTTGATTGTAAAAGCTTTTGTGACTTCTTTTACTTCTTATGTTTAAAGCGATCATGTCAACATATGGAGGCAGATTATTTACAATCTTACAATGTTTGGACGTAAATGAAGACCATCTGCAGAGCGCGGTCACGATCCAGACCTCGTCGATCGACCAGAGAATAAGCTCGTAAGACGCTGCGAGCGTGCAGCGTTACAGGCGTTACAGCTCTGTAACATTACTAACTATGAACAGTACAGTTCTGTTACATTACCGACTATGAGTTTTAATGGTAATATTAGACATTCGAGACATAAAATCACACCTGTATTTCCCCGAAGATGTAGGAAATGGAAACAATGCGAGCCGCCGAAGAGATAAAAAAATACGCATAGGTTCTTATCATGGAAGTCATAGATCTGCCTTTTATATCCATGGGTCCATAATTAATTTAGGGTCTGTTTATATCAGAACATTAACTTGAAACTTGGAAAAAATGTGATTCAAAGAGGAGTTAAGGTGCGTGGTTAGTGATGCCAAAGTTATTAAATACTCAGTTATGATGGGGTATAGGAGACCGCAATGACTCTATATAAAATTTATGCAAAAATTCGAAGGGACGGGAACGTTAAGTCACGTGCAAACAGCAGTGGAAAATAATTACGACGGGTCTTTTCTAACTTAAGGTAACCGGTACGTAAACGGAATAAACGTAAACGGAATTCATTCAAATATAAGGTACTTCTTTATTTACCGCAGCACGTAATTATGTCGATGGTATATTTTGAAGCTTTGAAAATAGACACAAACCACACATTCCTTTTCGGCAAACCAAACTCCACAGCTGCTTTTCAGACTTGTGCTTGTAGTATACTTATGTTCGTGCACATTTTTTTAAGTCATATAAAGCGAAAAAAGCAAAATTCAACATCGTGAACCCAACGCTAAACGACCGCGTCAACGTTCAAAGTATATTTTCACGGCTTCTATTTTTTATAACACTCTAATTGAATTCTAATTACTTACTGGCCTGCGCGTAGGCACATAATGACTTTCTCGAGCACCTGGCAAAGAAATAAATCAGCACGACAACTAAACATCAATAACGGCACTAACGTTCAATGTAAATTTAATTATACCTAAGAAAGCGGTTGCAAAATCTTTGCAGCAAAAAATATTCTTTGACGAGTTCAAAATCATAATGGACGATAGCTGGGTAAAACCGTAGTCAAACCACTTGGGACTTTCAACCGCAGAATGTATAATGTACTTAAGCCCGGTAACTTACCACTTTTTATTGGCACTGTATTTATAACTAGGCTAATAATACCAAATAATAAAATCTCCAGGTCAGGTTGACCCAGACGTCTCGGATCCCGTAATTCATCAGACATCACTAGCAACTTTTCAGTGCGCTGATAGTCATAAAACCTTTTCTGAAAAACGAATTACCAGTACCTATCTAAACATAATGCTGAAAATGCATGCCATTTTTAATACCCGTAACGGTTCTGTAACAGTAAATGATTTAACAATACTATAGGTTTTTCCAAGTGAAATAAAGACGTCCACCGGAGCTCGGTGCCCTAACCCCGGCTGTAGTGCGGTGCGCGTAATTGCGCGCTAGCGAGCCTATAATCTCTTACGGCGCTGCGAACCCTTTACATTTAACGACTAAGCTTCAATAAGCTAAGCCAAAATCGTCTTTGCTGCCCTAATGCTTTTACGAAGAACGAACAACACACCTCACGTTTTTCTACTAAAAACAATAAAAATTATTGATTACTCAAGCAAATTTTACGTCGGAGTAATTCTAAAGCGCATATTTGCGCTGCGAATAAATCCTATAAATACCACAGGTTGAAACGGAAACCTGCTAAACACCATCAATTTTTACGCATATAATAACAGCTAAAGTCTAACTACGACCATCTACGAATGAGGATTTCAAACCATTTCGTAACTAAGAGTTCTGTAACTTACAAGTTAAGTATTTGAAGGCATAGAATTTCACATAGCTGTTAAAATTTCATTATTTTACATTTACGCAAATATTGCACTAGCTTTGGTTATGCAAGCTATTGTTACGAGTAGACAGATTTACCTAGTAAACGAGACTTTTGTAACTGATTTTTACATGAGCATAAAATAAAGCAAAAACAAAAATTATTTTCCTTCGACATTGTATTATTCTCGACGAGAGTAATGAATGGACCTGTTCTATGCTAAAATATAAATAGCCCGTACATTTACAATACACACTTTACCCTTATTAAGGCTTCTAAAGCTCTGGCAGTATAAAAGTCCTTCCCAGATCTTACCTATTAGAGGTCGGGCAAAAACGTGCGGAAGTCTGAGCCGACTAATTGGGCCTGTATCGAGCTGCACTGCTATCCTGCAGATACTTGATGCGATTTATACCGCTCAAAATATTTATATTTAGGAGATGGCTCTACTTATTTACCGCTAGAATATTCCATTACTTTACGTAATAACAATTTAATTTTTAATAATACCACAAAACAATTACATACTATAATTAATTTATATTATTATAAAATTAACATTTTACGGAATCAACATTGAAACTTGAACTAAAATGTTCTATTTTTCCAAATCGAGTAATGATCTCTATTATATATTATTTATATATGTTGTTATTTTTCTATAAATATATATAATATATATTACTCATATATTATTATTATTAATATTTTATCACTGTATTCTATTACAAACGTAATAAGTTGAGAACGACTTTTCTAGCTCTGTCTTCACAGTCCTGAAATCCTCGCTCTAATTGCGACATGTAATAATTCTGTCATGATTTCATGCCTGCTATCATATATGTATATCAGATCATGTCAGAATTTGTGCGTGGCAAACTACCACGAGGCATCGTTGGGCACCATGGCGTGGGCGCTTCATCGAAGTCCCGAATAGAAAACAAATACGCGGACCGGCGCGGCGCATGCGCACGATTCGTGACAGGCCCGCACACTCGCTCCAGGGCTAGTTTACATAGCTTAGGCTAACATCGTGTAGTGTTATACATTTATTAGAGTCTATTGATATTATATTACTGTCGTATTATAATTGTTTGTGAGCAAAAAATGAGTGATTCGGTGGGAAAGGTGTGTTTTGCAGTTACAGTTTTCTGGGGGCGACTATCTTAGTCCTCAAGGGTGTATTGTATAGCAAATAGCAACGCATCTGTAACAGACTTTGATGAGACATAATATAACATCACGCCTGAATTTCCAAGAAAGGGTAGGCAGAGGAGTGCCGTGTATTGCCATACACCGGGCACAAATCTAGACTCCGACGTATAACTGAGAATTTCAAGCTAAAAAATCGCAATAGTTGTTGCTCGACTCGGGGTCGAACCAAGGAACTCTATCCTAGTGGTCACGCTAGTAACTACTAGAACTAGACCAACGAGGAAAATTGTAAGGCAATAGGATCTCCACCTGTTACACATATCACCAGTTATGTTTAGATCCCATATCTAAACATAACTGGTGTAATGTGGATCTACTACACACTACTGCCTACCGCTTCGAGAAAATTATGATGTAACGCTATGTCATTTATCATCATACAAATATTAAAACGAGAAGGAAAAAGTTAAAAAAAAAACGTATTTATCAACTGTAACTTTGAAAATTGATTTGGATTAAGTAGGTGATTATAGAGATTTTAATAGTCTTTGACAGTAAAACCCGGCGTAAAACCTTAATTAAGTTCAAACTAATAAAGTACCTACCAAAAAATATTTATGGTCGAATTTCGCACTAGATCCCATAAATGCATTGAAAATTTAATCCTTATTAAGAGTGCAAAAAGATCGATCAATGGATCTTTTCAATGGATTTAAGTGGATCAGTGGAATTTCGGCCACTCAGCGACCAGTATACCTAAAATTCTGCAGGAAACTAAATGTGTTGTTCTGCTATGAAAACAAAATTATCCTTTTTATTATAATTTGAACATCCTTGTATGTCGTTAGGTTACCCTTGAAATATGTTAATTGGAACGCAAATTACATAAAAACAGGTAATGTACGTAGGTCGCGTAAATTTTCCTTATACAGATTAAATTGGTCATAGAATGGTTGAATGGAACGGCTAAGTTTATGAATAACAAAGCGGTGGGAATAGAACCATACATACAAGTATGATAATTGTACATGTCAGCTATGAATGTTGTATTAATCAATAAATTTATGTTACTATGATGAAGAGATAATACAGTGTTAGTAATAAACACTATGAATGTTTAGTAGTGGTCTTATCTCTCATCTACATTATAACCGCTTCCAGAGACATAAGCGGAAATGAAACAAAGCTCAACTTCCTTTAATGAGCAGCGCTTACATTTGAAAATTATAACATTCATGACATTTTCGATCGTAGAGTTTATGGTATTCTGATATGATAAACTAACTGGGCCTAACGGGTGGTCTAACAAAATCCTACAATATATTAAAATGTGGTTTAACTAAGGAATCGTACTAATTGCTTAGCAACCACAGTGTTGTTGCCTAACAACTATGTAGTTTGATCTTTTTCAATGTTTCTCACATATGTAATACATAGTGGCTAATATATAAAAATGCAATGTTAAAAAACAGCGGAAAACAGTTCAACATTAAAACCAAGGCGTATTATATCTCATAATACCTCACTCCATTAATATTTGCACACAGAGCGAGTGCAGCCGCCTGCAGCCCCATTTCGTACCAATTAGTCGCCGTGTGCACAGTTTGTATTAGATACAATGATATTTGCAAAACGTTGTTTAGTTCGTAATATGCGAATGAGGTCCTGGTGGAAGCTGCTTATTAAAGGACACTCTAGATAAGCTGTACAAAGCATTTTGTAAAAAGGTAAATTGTCAGAATGCAAATTTACCTACTATCAAGTTTCACCAAGTAAGATTACATTATTGTTTTAGTACCTATTGATACTCGTTATTCTTTTAATACTTTTGGTAAGCTTAATTAAAATTTTTGAAGAACAAGTTGCATAGTTGTTTTTCTGTATTACTGTCGAATTCTTAAATATTTAAAGGAAACAGCAGGTTGTCGATCGCATAAAATACCCGGTATAGAACTCGGATTACTGTCATACTATACCTACGGGAATAGCAACCAGACTATTGGCAAAATCATGTCGTCCTTATAACAGCGGAGGCCAAATCCCACTGTGTTAGTAGACTGGTAAAGTCTTGAAGCTATATTTAAAAAAATAAGAAACAAGAACATTCCTTGTATCTTCTAAAACAAACTCGGCCTGGAGGTCTAGGCGTGGCGAGGGTAAGCCACGCGCCGCAAACCCGCTCAATACTATTACGGATATACCTAGTAGTTTCATAGTTGATCTTCGGAGATTTTATATAATCTTTACTTTGCAGCAATTACAATCCATCTATTCGCGGCTTGTATGATTAGCTGGTACTAAGAGAAAAAATCTGCTAGCCCATACAAGGTGTACCTACTATAGAAAGTAGACAATTAGGTAGCAATCAGTGTTCATAAATGACATTAGAATCCGTCACGCACTCAAGCTAAACTGAGCCAAAGGTGTTCTCTTGTATAAAATTTTATATCTATGAAGACATGAAGAAACTCATAATTTGGTATCGAATGTAATGTACGAGTGAACTCACCGAAACTATATTTTGTAAAGCTAGAAAAGAGTCACTTTACACTAAATTTTGGTATAGCCAGGCAATTTACATTAATTCTTTTAATGAATTGAATTTGAATATAAGGCCTCAAATGGACAAATAATTCAATCATAATAAAATAACCAAACTAGGTCTAGGTACTATTTTAGTCATGTAATTTTTTAATGAGCACATTCATAAGACTGTTGTACTCATCTATCAAATTACTATCAAACTATTGAAATCAGGCGAGGTAAAAAAGTAGGTACAACTATCAATTAAAATAACGGAGTTGAAAATTATCTTATTGCAATATCTATCTAAAGGAAAGTATTTCTGCATATGGACATCCACCAACATTTTGATAATTTTATAAGAAACACTTTTAAACACAAAGTGACATAATGTAAATGTTTGCCAAATAGCTGAGACTTAGTTTTACCGTCTAGGAAATTAAGTTTAAATTTATAGAAAACATTGAATATGAAAATGACTCGTAGGTATTTTATTATTATGTACTAAAAAAATATTCTTTCTTATAGAGCTCAAAAAACGTATACCTACTTATATACAAATTACATACTACAAAAATATTTCAGCTTACGCTTTAAAATGTACTCTAACTATTTATCGTTATAATTATTAAATAATTACTAACTGACAATTAGGTTGAGTCATTAGCATAGGCGTCAGGAGCTTCTCGTAAGTGCGACGCTAATCTAGATGCAGGTGCGTGTCGCGACCCGCCCGTTTGGTGTCCAGTAGAACTAGCTACATCCCTTATACATTAACCATTATTTGAAAGGACTGTCAAATAAAATGTATTGAATGGTATTAAACCAAGTAGCTGCTATGCTGGAACACATGATCCAGGCTGGAGAAACGAAATGACGTAAAGTATCCTCGTTGCCTTTATGAATTTATTTTGATTTCACAAAACAGTTTTACTCTGCTGACTTCATATTAAGTCGTTTTTACAACCGACTGACTGTACTCGTACTAGTCCATTAGTCAGTCTTAAGTTCTGCAAATTATAGGCAGTTGTTTGTCTTTTTTTTACTGTCTTTGATAAAAGCTGTAGGTAGGAACTATGTATGTATATACATAGCTGCTCAAAAATTGGATAGATTGTACCGGATAGATTGATTATTACTATCCTGAATTTATTATTGGACACATCAAAAAAATCTATATAAATCTGTTGTTTTTAATTTTTATTAGTTTTGGTGCTATAATTACTACCTAAAATAAAGGATAAAAGATTTTAAAAAATTACTTCGACACAACTTATTCCAATATGGAAGATCTTCCTTAAGGCCCATTGGACTCAATTTTATATTCTATGTGTGCTGTTAATAAATACACTATACTGTGCTATACTGTGTCCGCTTCTACCGTAAAATACCCGGAAATATTAAATTTAAAACTTACGTTAAACAAAACCTCCATAATAATGCTTACTATAAAATAAATGACTTCTTAAACGATAAAAACACTTGGTGCGATGTATCTCCAGCTCCATTTGTTCAATAATAACATAATAATAATGTACCTTGATCAAATTATAAAAATTGTACATTTTGAAAAGAGTAACGCCGAGTTTCTTACCGTGTTCTTCTTGGTAGCATCAACTTTGTGAACCGGCGATAGATAAAAAAATGTTATGTCGTTCTACAAAGCGTATACAAATACCATATAATTAAATAAATGAATCTGAATCTACAAAAAATATGTAAGTACTAGTGGACGCCCGCAGCTTCGCTCGCGTAGAATTAGACCCATTAACGACGTCTACCCGTCTAAAGACTTCAAAAACGGCAAAGTTTCATACTAACTTTGCACCCCCGTTTTACCCCCTTAGGGGGTGAATTTTCAGAAATCCTTTCTTAGTGCTCCCCTACATTATAAAAGGAACCCCTGTGCAAAATTTCAAGTTTCTAGCCCTTATAGTTTAGGCCCTGCGTTGATATGTCAGTCAGTCAGTCAGTCAGTCAGTCAGTCAGTCACCTTCTCCTTTTATATATATAGATAAATGATAAAATTTAAAGCGATGATATGAGAACTTAACAATGCGCCGATAAAACCGGAACGATGAAGACATCGCACATCAGTCGCGGCAAATCGTGCACCAATCGAATTAAATCAGTTACTGGCTGAAAAAAATCGTTTCTTGGCACGAATGGAAAACAACGCCTGTTATTAAAAAAAGAACGGTGGTAACGAACATGTAATTTGTATCCTAATTAATGCGAAACTGTGTGACGGGGCGTAAGTAAAGCTTTTCAATTCGCATGCAGAAAGCGGTGTTTACAGATATTACCGATTCAGCAATAAGACGATTGCGAGGCGATAACGTAGCGAATGTTCTTAGCATAATTAATTGTGACTAATTTGGTCTTTATACATGCGGTTAATATGTGGTTTGCACACATTGTATCGTAAATATCTTGCGATACGCGACTAATTGTATGTCGGTAAATGTTGGCGTATGAAGAAATTAATGAAATAACCCGTTACTAAAATCCCATCTCGGTCGTAGCCGCAGGGTCAGCATGTGAATTGAAATGCATTGTCAGTTGTCACGCGTACGCTACTCGGTTACGCTTTTTGAACGGGCGGAGTGGACAGCCGATTCATTATCATTGACTTCTGGTGTTTGAATTCTATTAGCTTCACATCAATACTGGTCTATACCAAATGATAGTAGATCATTTGGATTGTAAGTGCTATCGCTAAAAAACGACTACAATACACCCATTAATACTGCGTGGTAATTATTTTTGAGCAATCTTGTTCCGGTCGGAATTGTGCGACTTGCTGGTCATTATCTCAGATACCCATCTTTGTCATCATGAGCGAGAAAGATATTTATGCAACACAATTCTTAACTGAATTAGCTTGGACGGATATATTAATATTCTTAAATAAATGTTTGTTATTCTATAATATTTTTTATTTGTTATTTTATAATATTTATAGTTGCAGGGTCGGATTCGCAGAAATAGAGTGAGATCATTAAAACGGACGCACGCACAATAATCAGTTAAGGCGATTCCAGACACCGATTGACGGGCCAATGGCGTTTCATTGACTGTATGATGCTACCAGCAGCTCACACTGTGTGTTCCATTTAAACATTGAAACATTTTTAAACTCTAAAAGGTTTAATTTTCGAATGTTGTTATTTTTATAATTAGCATTTGTACATGATGCCTGATCTGATCATTTGAATTAAAATGTGATCAGTCTTAAATCATTCACTGATATAATACAGGTGTGTGTGTATTTTTGTATATCTTACCTAAGTAATATTCGAATAGTTGTTTATTTGTTTATCAACCAAAGAAACACCTTGGCAAAACAATGGCAGAATTTGGTTTTAATCCCAGTAATCTCAACATTTAATAAAAATAACGTAGTTTGATGAAAGCTAAAATTGCTTTTTTAGCATCAATTGCTGGCTAAATATCTATTCCGGCCCTTTTTGAAATAAATGATCTTGCAAACCTAAGAAGTTCTCAAATTTAATATTTCCAAAATATAGTACACCAATGAACGTCACTATACATTATATACATAATATATTCCTTATCTAGTGGTGAAATAGTGATTTCAAAAGGTTGCGTTCAGAAAAGAATGTACCATGAAACAGAAGAAGCTTCTAATGAATGTCGTCTATTTAAAAGCAGCATTACATAACGCAGGGTTAACATTTTAGCTCAAATCTAGAATATCTCTGCATAGCATGAATCACAAGCAGCCCGCACGTATAGGACACGCCGGCCCAGCGTCCCGATTCAATAAAATAGAAGGCTGTAGGGACGCACGAGTCGCCGAGGTTCGATTCACTTGCACGAGCGTAAGCTCGCTTGGATTACATTGATGGTTTCAGTTCAAAGCAGTTTTGTCTTATTTATTCAAACTCAATTCATGATTTGGCAGAAAGAGACAAACCACTTTATAGCTATAATGGGCACATTCAATTATTATGAATAAGGGGGATCCAACAAGAATAAGGGGTCACCTACAAGAATAAATTCCAAACAGAATGAAAACTTCCTTCGAATGCCTAGTGGCGAGAACACCACTACACGCACAGCCATGTGCGCGTGACTTGTCACCGCGAAGCCGCGGGGGCCCCAATGCCGGGTACAAACGTGTTTAAACCAACTCGGCAAGCGGACAAATGCAGGTGTGCCAGTGGCTATTCTTGTGCCACCGACCAATAGTATGAAACCTATGACCTACCCACTGCAACTGCTCTTTAATCAACTTCATCTTAATATGATGAGGGGAATGCACAACTCTAAAATAATTATAATTTATTCTCCTTGATTCGGTTCTTACCTATTCAATAGGCGATAGTGACCACTTAGGATGACGATGATCAGTCAAGAATGAAGTGTCATGTGATGAAGTCACTCTGGCTTGGTGAATAAAAAAGTTATTATACTTAATTATACTTTTTTTTTTTTATGGATACAGGATAGCAAACGAGCTTGCAGCACCACCCATCCGCTGCCACCCATGACAACTGTGACTGACTTTGAACAAGACTCAATTAGGGACTGGGATGGTTAGTCCAATTAGTTGAGAAAGTTAATTAGAACATTAGTTGGTCAGTTCGTTAATAGGTATGAGGACTAGGGACTGTTAGTGATAGTTAGTCCTGTTAGTTGGTGTTAGTAATAGTCCAGTTAGTACTTGTTAGTAGGAGTCTCGTTCTAAGTCAGTCACAGATGTGTTGCTACCCTTGAGGACTAAGATGGTCGCCTACTATATAGTAACTTTGGCCTTAGGAAGCAGATACGAGTAGATAGCCGGTATAGTACATTTATATGATATACTATATAGTCGATTATGTATTCAGCCAGATTTCCGCATAGTAAAACTGCGTCAAGTAACCGAAGGGCTTATCATCTATGCTATCGCATATTTGGCCAAGAACCCAGCATAGCCATACAAAGAGAGTAATATCCTTACCTTTTTATAGTGTGCTAGCATTCTGGGCAGTATGTCACATATTATTAGTTTCAATTTACGTTTGGGATAAATTTGGTTGTTTTGGTAACAAAATATATTTAGTTCAAGAAAGCAGTAATGTACTCGAGTCCACAGCAAGCGGCCACCGCGGGGCGGGCGGTCGCCGGCAGAGTGGTAGTGCGCAGGTCGCGCGTGCGGCCTCTCTGGTTGTTTTGCGGCGCGCATGCGTCGTGACCGCGCGCGCGCGCTCGTCACGCGCCGGCCTGCGCCCGCGCCGCGCACTATTTTATCGCATTAATTATTTGGAAAAGGATTCCCGTAGAGCCAACATTCCTGCCCGGCCGCTGTCAGCTGTGGGAACCGAGAGGTTAAAGATTATGCGCTAACGTGTACG
The DNA here is from genome assembly GCA_944567765.1 of Carterocephalus palaemon. Taxonomy (NCBI): domain Eukaryota; kingdom Metazoa; phylum Arthropoda; class Insecta; order Lepidoptera; family Hesperiidae; genus Carterocephalus; species Carterocephalus palaemon. The sequence continues at coordinate 7,034,794 of OX155645.1, forward strand.
CTGTTTAGCTTTATTGCTCTAAACGGATCAGTTTTTGCGCATGATTTTATTGGATGTAAGAGAACACAACGATACAGAGAACACTAGATGATAGACCAGATAGGTAACTATCCTAATTGAGGTGGCGCTGTAAAATCGGTAAATTTTTATGTACCAATCAATAACGCGCCAATTAATGTTTTCATAGAATTAAGATGGTATCATTGACTTAGAGCTTTTAATTGTTAATACTTATATACATACCAGGCTTTTTATTGTAAATTTAACTGACAAACAAAAAAATAAATAAGACGTCACTTTATAAGTGAATCATAAATTCTCATTGTGAATATAAGTACTATACAATCTTTAAGCCGTCAGTACAATGCGTGTGGATAATAACGCATTTTACGCACCGTTTTAAGATTACTATCATTTTATTGCGCTGTTGATGTATATCTAGAATTTGTCTGTGTTTACATGCTTGAAGTGCTACACACTTTTTACTCTGTAATTCACACTCTATCAATCCATCAAGCCAGTTCATTTATCTCTGTCTGATTAATTTGTTGCTCTACTGCTTATGCAGTTGTTTATAGCACCAAATTGATAAAAAAGACGATCCAAACCTTAATACAATCGCTAATATTTAATTTATTAAAAGAGTAACCAAGCGGTAATTTTCTCATAATCTAATTATTATTAAAGAGTGTTATTTATGTTTTTAGAGAGAAAGAAAAAAAAAGAAACATAGTAACATTGGTACATTGTTCTAAATATTACTACTTTACATTAGCTTTTTTGTGTAGTTACTTATGTTTATGATGTTAGTTATTGAAGTGAAACTTTTTGTATCCGAAGTTAGTGTAATTTTGACCAGGCTCTCAACATTTATAATTTTTGAAATTAGTGTCAATCAATCTATACAATATGTATAGTATATAATTCTCTTTGTACTTACTGACTGACTGACGCCCATCAAAAATGGCTAGCCGCCGGGCCACAGCCAAGAGCGGCGCGGATTGCGGCGCGGCTTGAGGCGCGGCAAGCGGTGAGCGGCGAAAACAAATGGTAGACAATCTATGAAGTATGCCACAGCTACCGGCGACGCGACCTGCGGCGCGGTTTGCGGCGCAGTGAGAGACGCGCGGCACGCGGCGGCGACGGGCTGCGCGGTGTGCGAGAGAAACAAATGTACTAGCCAGTATGGAGGCGGCCACAGCTCGGAGCGGCGCGCGCGGCGGCATCGGTGGGCGCATTAAGCATTGCTCGACCGAAACAAATAATTTTGTTTTTATCGCGCGTTGAGCCTCCAAAAATAATGGATTCTTCCATGTCTTCGAGTATGTGGGCGATTAAATAATCAAAAGTTTCTATGCTTGCCCTCGTATATTCAAAAATACTATCGGGATAGTTCCTACATTCTTAATAAAGAGTGATAAATTCTCTTAATGGAAAATGGGTCCTATTCTTGAGTGAATGATATCTTGAGCTAAGAACGCACTTGTTTCAAAGCAACACCGAGCCACTTTTGATAGTTTAGCCGTTCTCTAAATACGTCCCCCGCTGACGTCACCACAGTCGCGCCTAGTGTAGCTGTGGCATACCACCGCAAATCGCGCCGCCCGCCGCGCCTCCCGTCGCACCGCGGGCGGCGCGATTTGCGGTGGTATGCCACAGCTACACTAGGCGCGACTGTGGCGGCGTCAGCGGGGGACGTATTTAGAGAACGGTTAAACTATTAAAATGCCTCTATCAAAAGTGGCTCGGTATTTCCTTGAAACAAGTGCGTTCTTAGCTCAAGATATCATTCAGTCAAGAATAGGACCCATTTTCCTTTAGGAGAATTTACCACTCTTATTATGAATATGGGAACTATCCCGATAATATTTTTGAATATACGAGGGCAAGCATGGAAACTTTTGATTATATAATCGCCCACATACTCGAAGACTTGGAAGAATCCATTATTTTAGGAGGCTCAACGCGCGATAAAACCAAAATTATTTGTTTCGGTCGCGCGATGCTGAATGCGTCCACCGCTGCCGCCGCGCGCGCCGCTCCGAGCTATGGCCGCCTCCATACTGGCTAGTACATTTGTTTCTCTCGCACACCGCGCAGCCCGTCGCCGCCGCGTGCCGCGCGTCTCACACCGCGCCGCAAACCGCGCCGCAGGTCGCGTCGCCGGTAGCTGTGGCATACTTCATAGATTGTCTACTATTTGTTTTCGCCGCTCACCGCTTGCCGCGCCTCACGCCGCGCCGCAATCCGCGCCGCTCTGGGCTGTGGCCCGGCGGTAAAGCTATAAATTTGAAATGTTGATACTAGGTTTATTACATAGACATCCACAGACAATCAATTGACATGTTAGCTACTAGAAAAAAAAGAAATACTGTACCTATTTCACTGCACAATTTTAGAGGGTATATTCTATATCGTACCTACTTCTAAGTTTTATTGTTATCAAATGTACCTACTACGAACTTGCGGGCTACTAACCCTTGTTACTACTTCAAAGGATAAAAACAAATAACTGCATCGTTCATGCTCGCTCTTCCTTTGATATCGATTGTTAGTAAATCAGAAAGCCTCACTCATAACAACGCACAAAGAACATTCACATTATTACTTTCTTACTTTCTTACACATTTCATTAGTTATGTTGAATGTAATTTTGTTTATATGAAAACTAGTGGACGCCCGCAGCTTCGCTCGCGTAGAATTAGACCCATTAACGACGTCTACCCGTCTAAAGACTTCAAAAACGGCAAAGTTTCATACTAACTTTGCACCCCCGTTTTACCCCCTTAGGGGGTGAATTTTCAGAAATCCTTTCTTAGTGCTCCCCTACATTATAAATGGAACCCCTGTGCAAAATTTCAAGTTTCTAGCCCTTATAGTTTAGGCCCTGCGTTGATATGTCAGTCAGTCAGTCAGTCAGTCAGTCAGTCAGTCAGTCAGTCAGTCACCTTCTCCTTTTATATATATATAGATGAGACGTATTGCAGTTTGGTACATTGTTTCCTAGCTTTATGTCTCCCAACTAATTCTGCATTAATCTATCTTTATTACTCTATTTTTTGATATATTTTGCAGATATTTTAACTGTATGTAGGATATCGACTTAAAGGTGATGGGGCCGTGGTTACACCGATTATCCCTACTGATACTGCAGACACTGCAGTGGGGCCATGGTCTTACAAGCCTAGAGGTGAGTGATAGTATCGATATTTATATCTCTAATTTTATCGATTAATAATTTAAAATAAATTATTTAAGAAATGAGAAAATCTACCGTTTGTATGGGAGATCAGACATGTATTGTATGTAGTCAGTAAGCTTTTGTTTAGCGCTGAGCAACCCCAGTGGCATTAATCAAATTTAATGTTAATTTTAATCGATAAAATCCTTGTTAGGACCAATATATTTATCTTTTATACTATATTAAAAATGACTGACACTTAACCTGCAGTGGTTGTTTTTTTTCTCCATGCACATCACACGAAAATGTGAGTGATTTTTATTTTGAGTTTAAAAACAAGGTTTTTATAATGCAATAATATAAGGCAATATAAACGACCATAACAACATAATTAATACTAAATCTACCAAGGAAATTTCATAATCAAAATAAAATATTATTAAGAAAAAATAATCAACTTTCCCATAAATAGTAATGCGTTATCACCATTATAGAGGCTTCCTTCCTTGGCCGTGATTATCCTCGGCGCATACAAAAACGAACAACCATTGGTAAAACAGCCGCAAAGTGCAAGCTTACACACAATGCAAATCGCCTCCAGCGTTTTACGGTTAACACAATATTAAAGCCAAAAGTCTTAAAGAAACCAGATCTTAGAGAAAAATACACAGATAATACAACACAACCCCAAAGCTAAATGAAAGCACCCCGATGAAAAGAAATATATAATTTAAACTGAAAAATAAAAAATATATCACTGAAATATGATTTTTAAAATGTGAATAAATTGGTAAAAGTCAGACTTAATTTATCAGTCCACAGATTAATCTTCGACAGCAAAGAGCTGTTTCTTATATTATTTAAAATGAGTTTTGAAAATTTTCCGGCTTCTTGGCGGATTACAAAAAAAAATTCAAACAAATCCTGCCCTGTGGGCCGCTAATTCCTTGTAGTCAAGATAAAGAAGACCAATTTCCACGGAATTAATGTTAGTGGTTTTTAAAATAGGACACGAAATGATGCTCTAAAATGCCGTGCTTACTCATAAGAAGTACTACGGAATATAAAGTGAAACTCGTTCTGTTTTTGAACTTTCAACTTGACTCTGTTAACAAAAGAAATGCTCAGAAAACTGGTTCACTATGCAAAGTCTCGCTAAATCATTTGTGTGCATCTTTAAAATGGATTACTGTATCACGTAAACTTCATAAAAATAAGTCAAATAGCAGTATTATAGTACTCAGTAGTTCACACTTCCACTTCACCATATGATATTTTGTACTTAGTTGTTTACATCAATTAGTTTTAGTAATAAGGTACTGATTACTTTGTATTTTCTGTTTCAAAATTAATTAATCCTATTCTAATTCCAACTAACACAATAAACATAGCTTCCTATATTTATCACTGTAATAAATAACGTTTAAATATAAATATGGGCAATAAGCCGTAGAGGTTCCACTATTGGGCACGGGTCCCGCCCCACATCCACAGCTGCGGGAGGTCTAGAGCATATTCCACCAACTGGTTGAGGTGTTAGTAACCAACCCAGTGTCGAATGTTCTCCAGCCACTCGAAGTTCTTCTCAGATTGGGGATTCTGGGATTGTATAAAGTGCATAAAAAGGTAGATGGGATATAGGTAGGTATGTGCTATAAAAGTGGTAATTTCAAGTATAAAAAATCCGAAGAAATAAGGTAATTCGTGTACGGCGGAACCCTAACTTGACATGTCAGTAAGTGGAGGCGTACCAGCGTTATCTCGTCTGGCAAGAGTTCGGTTCGTACTTGATATCTTTTCTTCGGAAGGTAAGCCAACATGCCACCAAGTTATACGAGCGTATTACACGCCAAGGCTTGTTGATAACTTTCGTTTTACATTTTATTTTATCTTTGCCGAAAAATACCGATTTTGATATTTACTTAACGTTATATTGACATAAGCTGTGTAAATGATTAAAAAAAAAGAATACTTATTTACGTAACTACCACACGTTTAAAAAACAATATTTTGATTTCAAACTTACAAATCATGTGTAATAATGCATTCTAAAGTCGGTAATTTTGTATTTTTTTTTAATTATTCAAATTTTGGTTTTAAAATTAACGGCTTCGAATTAATTGCATAGAAATTAATTGCTAATGCATAACAAGAGTTCTCATAACATGATAACGTAAGGCCTTTGTCCACCACTCTGTATAATTATACAATGGCAGACTTCTCGCGCCTTGCGGATGTGGATGAAGAACTTCAAAGTACGTAATTGACAATCTTCCATCAAGCCTGTACTTCCCTGAAACGGTAGGCAGAGGTATGTATACAATGTTCCCATCACAATCCCATAACCTCAGGTTAGAAAAGCTACTGCTTTGCTTACTGCGAACCCAAAACTTCTCGTGCAAGGAACTGTTAAGCTACTCCACTTATGTAATATGTTTATAGCTCATTGTTTATTAGGTAATAAAGGTGGGTCTACAGTAGACGAACCGAGCACGAGCGAAGCCGTCCTGGGCTTCGTCGTTCGCGGCGTCAAGTGTGGACGTACAACGAACCTACAACGATCACTGTCCTCGAACGTAGTTTTCCGCCCGCAGTGAGCTCGCGGCTCTTGGCGAATATGGGCGATATTATTGCAGCAGCCGCTGCCGTTGCAGCGATTATTATAGCGGTAGTCCGCAAAAATATCAAAAGGCCAAGACGATGGGGATCTACAAAATACAAATCTATTTTATTTTATTTAATCTAATTTTATTTTTGCACATTTCTACATCCTTACCCAATTCTTGGGATATACGAGACCATGCATCAATCTTCTTATTTTTTTTATAATAATACTCATGTTTTGGGTCCCATATCAATGGATTATTTTCATATACTTAATTCAATTAATTGCACGGATGCATCTTCGTTCCACGTTTCCATGATGCTCAGCTCGAGCGACCGACGTCTGTCACTAAACACGTCCACGAGCGCACTGCGAGCGCGAAGCAAATCCCTTTGTGTTCGTCAAAAAACCGACAACAGGCGGAGCGCAGTCGAGCACGAGCCAAACGCTCGAAGCGCGCTCGTTCGAGGCTCGTAAGTCGGTCCACACTACACGAATTTTGGCTCGGCTCGTGCTCCGCTCGTGCTCGGCTCGTCTAGCGTAGACCCACCTTAAGGAAAGAGGCAAAATTTATAAGTATGATTGGTTTTGTTACACGTTATAATTCCGTGTCAAAAATAATGTTTAATTATTGTTATGTTACTACATTTCTATATACCGTCATATCAAGGCGAGGCTTAACATCATAAACCATTCCTACCGTCACACTAATGCATATTAGTGAATTAAAAATACAACGCACCTACTTATTTCTAGAATCAAAGAGGAACCTTCCATTGTACATTTTAATTTCATCAACGCCGTCGCATTTAACACTGGATGAGTTTTTCAGTTACGGTAATAAAATTAAATCTTCTACGGCGTAGCTGCGTAGCGCGTAGGTCTATGCCCGGCCATTGAACTTCAGTCACCGCCGAATTCCATGCACCCGTCTGAACTTAGCAACCCCTTCCAAAAGGTAAAGAGTAATGCACCTTAGGCTGTGACCGAACAGACATATACCTCCGTCGGTGGCTCCCAGTCTATGACGTCGTAAAACTTCTGTTATTTCACTGTTTTAAAAATTCAAACATTCGGATGTTACTATTGCGAAGTTTTGTGCGACTTTCACATTTTTATGAATATTTGTCGCTTATCTTTAGTCATTTGTAGCGCATCTGTGATCGACTTAGAACGGGACTATCAACACACTAGTCCCGTTCTAAGTCGGACTTCGGGACTTTCACCAACGGGACTGTTACTAAACCTAACAGGTCTTATTGTAAATAACAGTTATGGCTTCTCATGGTTATCGTAGCGAAATTGCCAACTACTGTTCCAAATAACATCATTTTATGTGTTCTTCACAGCTTGTCACATTTGTCACATTTGTCACTCACTCGTGACTCACTCAAAACTCGAAGAAAATTTACCTATGTATTCAAAAATATTTTATAATTAATAGATCACGTCAAATACCAACACAGAGCAATTACAGACTGGCATAGGTACACACAGACCTGTAAAGATACCTCTTCATATTATTAGTCGGGTAATTAAGCTTCCTAGAAAGCTCGCTTCGCTTATCCACTCGTATCGCCCAGTCTACCATAAACTCAAGTCAATGTCTGAACCACTTCCATAACTCCATTACAAAGATACGTTTCCGTTTCTGCGCTCAACCGTCGCACATTAAGGCGGGACGCAAAAAGGTAAACAACATTGCATAGGAATGGATTATGAATTTCGCATACGGTTCCAAAATCAACGGCTGCATGTTCTAATCGTTCATTTTTATCAAGCTGAGCCTCGGGCGTGATAGATTATCCTTTAGCTTCCTTTTTCGTTTTAGAGAGCGTCGACCGTCGGCTAGAGGGGGTTTGGGGGGGCTGGGGAGACACGAACCGCTGCGCCGAACTAACGTCATTGCCCTGTCAACTGAACAATACTAAGCAGACGACGTTACGTATACCAATATGGAATAGGTGCTAAATTAAAGCGTTCGAGGTCGCTGAACTATTTCGTTCGATAAAAGTTTTTGCTCATCGCCTTTATGACGACGACGTTCGAAACGCAACCGCACAATTTTATTAGTAATGGAATTTTACGATAGGTAACATTATCCATGGAGAAAATTATTCCTGTTAAGCTTAAATGACTTAACTCTACTAGCACTTAAGTGTTTATTTCTAATACAGTGATCTTAATCTTTCTAGTAATATTGAAGGCTTTGTGACGTTATAGAACATAACCTATATCACGTCAAGGGATACCTCCTGCATTTAACCTCCAAAACTAATATCAAAGTTCCATTAAACGGCGAATGGTATTTACGCGAACAAACATACACCAATATGCGGTCAAGTTTTGACCAAATTCTGGGTTTGGGCAAAGGCAGAGATTTTGGAGATTAATGTATAAAGAATCAGTAATGTCACCTGCTTGAATTTTGATGAAAAATCAGCACGTTTTGTGATGATGGTTATGGTTTATGATGGTTATATCTATAGAGTTGATTTTAGAAAATCTTTGCTGAAATTTTTTTTTACTAAAACAATTCAGTCTGTTTTTTATGTATCGTCGTTCGTACTCGTTACTAGCTCGGAGTTGCGAACTTCATCCATGGAGAGAATACAAACTGACAAACAATTATGTAGTTAGTGACGAGCAATTAATTAAAGCTTAATGCTAATGTGGTTAACAAGTAACAGCTGCAAGGGGCAATGAAGCGGTTCAAGTGAATACTCATAATCGGTTCATATAATAGGAATCGGCGCGTCAGTTTGTTGGGTATTGAAGTAAATTTATAAAGACGATAAATTCAAATAGACGTCGGCTTCGTCAGAATCAGATATTGTACCTAGTGTGTTTTCTAAATATTGTTATATTTGACAGCAAATAAACAATCAGCACAACTCATCCGCCGCTCCTGACATCTGTGACAGACTTCGAACAAGATGAGTCTTGTTTAAAATCGGACATAGATACGTACTTACTCACTTTAAAACATTGAAAAACGGTTTTATTTAATTACAATTAAAAAGACATGGTTTTAGAAATTATTATTACAGTAGACGTACCTATACGTTATATATAAGTAGTCCAATAAAAAAATAATCGTACTGTAATTTTACTGAAGGTAAAATAGAAATATGAAGCACTCAAATTAATAAATGGACGACCGTAGCCGCAGGCAATAACTAGTAGACGTCTAGACTCCCTGCCATGCGTCACCCCTGCGTTCTCACGCAAATCGCTTTGATAATAACCGCCCTTTGCATTATTTATGCTTTTATTTACAGTTTCCAGTAGATAACGTAAAACTAATGTACATTGGTAATATCGAATACAAATCTCCTTAATTGGATTACACTCGCGAGTACACTCGATTTGAATAAGGATGGAGTAACATCGCATGCATCCTTGTATACTTTTTGCTTTTGCCTATATGGAACAATAAATAATAACGCTCATAGAACTGTTGATAAATGAATGCCATATTAAAAAGAAAAATTGAATGTACAAAATGCATGCGTGTTTAGTATGCTTACGTTACATTTTAATTCAACTTCTAATGAATTACCTGTCCTACTGTTTTCATGGGGCAATACGCATTTTTAATTTTAATAATCATTAGATAGAGATACAATATATTTTTACATAAACCTCAGAAGCATCTTTATGTCTCGGACCTCTAGTCCTTGCTCAGAGTTAAATGAAACATTAGATATTTAATTCTTATCGTACGTATCTTTTACCAAAAACCGAAAAGCTGTATGAAATCAAATTAAGTAAAAAAAGTCATGACGTTTATTTAACTGAAATATTAATATACCAAAGAGTATAATAGTACCTATGTCAGCACCACAGAATAGATATACACCTAAAGGAGGTCGTATGAGAAGCTGAAGTGTTAATGCATGTTAATATTTTTGTAAAGCTATACCTACACGGTCTATTAATATTAATTGAATTTAGGCACTGCCCTTGAATCCAAATAAAAAGAATCGTGTGAAGAAAATTGACGGACGAATAGAATAACAGATCTAACGAGAGAGGTTTTTCACTGAGGTGACTCACTGAGTACAAAGGAAACTGTACAAATAAACTTACTTGCAAACAAACGATTATTTATTTATGTGTTTAATGAAAAACAATGATAATACAGCAGAACAAATTACGAGCTTAGTACGTATTACGTTCTCTACCAGCTTACCACTATCCCAATCCTAAACAATGAGCGGTGTAGGAAGGTGAAATAATTATATGTATTCCAAAAAATTTGGAATAGAATTCCTTTGCGCAGTATAAAATAGTCTTAAATAAAGTTGTAAAGTTTCATTCGTCACCTTCCCGACTCCGGCAAGTATCCATTGTTTGTACAAACTATAGGCGAAGCCCGGTGCGTCATAACGAATTTCTGGAGCTCCATTCCGTGCCTCCCGAGCGCCACCCCGCCCGCCGGGCCCACGCAACGACCTTTGTGCCTCGCCGATGCACTTTGACAGACTTTACTAATTCAATACTTAGAGCTGGACGCCTTGCTTGTAGGTACGTCAGGTATTATGATCGAAATTTTTTACTTAGCTCAAAATGTTATTTTAAATGGACGGGTTTTATTTACTTTTACTTGTTTTTTTTTATCGTTTTGTTCTTTTTATAATTTTATATGTTATTTTAAAATGTATTTTGTGTCTTTGTTCATATTCGTTTTTATTAATTTATTTATTCATATACGTTAATGAAACTTTTTAAAGATACACAACTCCAGTTTCATATTTAGTTGTAACATTCTTTATTACATTTTTTGATTGGATACATACATACATGCTTCTGTTAAAGTTAATCCATAATAATTTTCTATTTCTACAGTGACTTTTCTTTTAAATGCATTGAGAGAAAGAGGTCTTGGAGGATGCCTAGCTTATACGCCCAGTAGTATCTAATATTAAACATTTTCACTAAGCTCAAAATGTTACCTACTGGAAACTAATGTTCCTCTAGGAGTATATTCAATAGTAGCGAAGGTAGTTGCACTTGCCAAAGTCTAACTCTCCGGTTTGACATCGTCCGTGTCGGACTAGTTTTCTTGAAAATAAAATGTAGCGTTGTGAGTAGGTACTGAGTGTCCACTGTGCCCTTAGTGTGCTGGTGAGAACCTCAGAGCAATAGAACCAATATTATATCTGAGTTTTGTATGTGTGTTAGTACTTAGTGGTGAGTCAAGTGGAGATACTACGAATAACTTGTCCTCACACATAGTGAATAAATATTTAGTTCCACCTTATTCTGTTTTCCGTGGTTATTGACAACCTTAGATGATAGTAGTACGTGAGTACTCTGTAGCTCATAATTATATAATGCACTCCTTCTGTTTGACGCACATTAGTGATTAGGTAGGTATATACCTTACCTAATCTATTATCCGGCCAGTGCGTCATTAATTTCTGGAGCCGCCCGCCCCCTCCTCCCCGCCTCCGGGCGCTACAACGACCTTTGTGCTCACTATGCACTTTGACAGCCTTTACTAATTCAATACTTGGATAGATGGACGCCTTGCGGCTGCACATCCTTTGTGATAACATTTTAATATTTAATACATGACTTTGCAATTTATATACATACCTACTTACATTTAATTTATTGTGTTCATGAAGGAGATGCTCAATCCAAAACTTGGATATATAAAAGATGCGTTAATAGTAAATTATGATTACAATATTTGAAGGATAGGGGTGTGGGCCGTAAAGCCCACAAGCCAATGCTACCTAAGAAGTTCTATTGTAAATAAAATAAAGAAATAATTAATTAAGATTATGCTATTTACGTTAGGTAATCGTGGCAATCGAGATGGCAAATCGGAACAGTGAGTTCGGCGCAAATACATTTTAAAGACTTTTTTCCTACTATACCTACGGCACTTACACCCTATAACACACAGAATAGTCAATCTCTCAGAGACTTTCACACAGTCACATCCAGTCATTCATAAATAATTAATGTAAAGGATTCGTGCTGCGCTTGTAATGCTGGTTGCAGAGATGTAAATCAAAAATAAAGTAAAAGTGAAACCTTTTAATTTTACCGCTATGACATTACCGCCCCCATTCAAAACCCTCTGTTAAACGTCGTAAACAACTTATCTTAATGAAGCATAGACCTTTTCGCATAGACATTTGAGCTGGGAACTTGAAAAACGTCCTTGAGCGTGGGTTAACGAAGGCTGCCTGTAGTCACTGGGGGGAGGACTTGTTTTGGTCTGTTTGGGCCCACGACAGCCACGAACCTCCACGACGCCGATCCGCGCATTAATTGAACAAGATCGATAGAACTCCGCCCGTCACCCAACACTCACCTATTTGAGACATAGGTAGATGCTGTACATTGTAATCTAAATCAATATGTTTCTGAAACAGTTTTAACTTTCCTGTAAATTGCTAACGAGCCAGGGGAACAAAATAATGAAAATCCCCGAACGTATTACCTTGGACATTACATCCGGGCAATGCGTATTAGCCCAGATAGTATGATTAGGCTTAAAACACCCTGATTAAAGTGTAACCAGGACAAGTTAGTAATATTCTTCATTAATAAGGTGATAAAATTTAAATAACTAAGTCTCAAGTATGTTATGTATATACAAGTATATACATAATATAGACTGTAAGCATGGATAAACTATCCTTAATGTCTTTCGCCATGAGCTTACTTCATACTCAGTATTCCTATCCTATCCATATAACTTCATTCCTCTGATACCAATAATTGTAGACCACTAGATAACGTACACACAACTAATGCATAGTAATAGGTTTATATATATATATATCTTTTATAATTCGATGCTTTGAGAATTTGAAAACATGCATTTATTCCTGAAATTCGTTTTGTCCCGAATTTGAAAATGTTCTAAAATAACGACTGGGTGCAGGATGGGGGAGCTGGTTTTGTACTTATTTGGACAAATTCCGTCCACCCAGAGGAAATCGATCCACACGATAGCACCGCGAATACGGACTTTGAGCTATCAGTTAATAGGTAATATTATTTTGTTTGATTAAAAAACAATCATTTAGGCTTTTGTTTATCTTGCAATGTCTGTTAATCAAGTATCTATACACAATCTAATTATTATTATTATATTTATTATTTATTAATCTATACAAGTTCAAATCATGCAAGCCAAGTGGCCTCGTGCCATAATGAGATAAAAATTGTCACGTTTGTTCAATTAAGTAGGTATGCAAAAGATTTTACGTTAGGAATGACCTGATTCTACAACTCGGCGTCAGATGCTAACATCTGATGATGGAAGTCTTCAATGGTGAATAGTAATTCTTGCACTAATAGATAAAATACCAATTGTTCCTAATTACATTTTTAACAATATTATTAAGCACACTATTTATTAACTTAATTTAATGATAATTAGTATTTATCATTTATTCGTAGAAGATAGGTAACACAAAGATGTAACATTTTATCACGATAGGTTTTAGGTCACGTCAGAACGTGAAATAACTTTTCACGTGTTGTTTGTCCCAATAGACCAGTCTCGATAGCTTTTAAAACAAAAAAAAATAATAGTAGAATATAACCTATTAGAAAAGGAGGACAGTATTATAAACATTAAAGGAAAAATAAATTCCGGGCGATCTGAGGTAGGGAACGGGAAGGGGGGGGGGGGGGTTGTTTAAGGGGAAAAAACGGTTTATCTCGATTTCCGGCAAAACTAAAAGTCCTATGGAAAAAAGTCAAAAAAAATCTATAAAAAGTGTATAATGATGTAAAAAATGTATATGTGTAAGACAAAAAAAAGCAAAGGAAGGAAAAGAAGTAATTAAAGATTGCATTTTCTGAGAAGATTTACTATAGTAAGATATATTTTTTTTTTCACCATCGGAAAGTAGAGGTTTCAAAGAACAGAAATCACACCAACTTTTTGAAAAAAGCTGATATTCTGACGGGTGAATTTTCGATTGAAAATTAGGGTTCTTTTTCGATATTAATTCAAAATAAAGGTGAAAAAATAAATATTTCTAATCAAGTAAATTACAGCGTATTTGGAACATAAAAAGGTACGTTTTCACTAAATTTCGTGAAGAAAAATAATTGTTTGTAAAAGATAAAAATAAAAAACCAAAAACTTGGTTTTTTGAACTTTTCACATACATTTTGAGGTTATGTGAAAAAAGTGTAAATACAAAAGTTTTAGATCTTTTTACTATCTACAACTTTGCCATTTGACTTTTTTCCATAGGACTTTTAGTTTTGCCGGAAATCGAGATAAACCGTTTTTTCCCCTTAAACACCCCCCCCCCCTTCCCGTTCCCTACCTCAGATCGCCCGGAATTTATTTTTCCTTTAATGTTTATAATACTCTCCTCCTTTTCTAATAGGTTATATTCTACTATTATTTTTTTTCACTTTTTATTATTTTTAAAGGCTTCTGCACTGGTCTACAAGTTCATAGCAAGATAACGGGCGCGTAACGAATTTGAAAAATATTTTCAGCATGTGAAGCCGCAAATGAAGGCTTGAGCGACAGTGTGCGGCGGGCGGGGCGGGGGAGGGGGGGCGCTTGTTTTGGTCTGTTTGGCCCCACGACACTGCACAAGGAGGCCGCCGATCCGCGCGCTAATTCAACGGAGATCGATAGTGCACCACCCTGCGCCCTTTCACGCCCACCTAGAACGATAATTAAATTGTTTTGTTTTAAAATTGGAAGGAAAAGGCAGTGGATGGCACAGAGTACATAACAATATGTACGGTCTATATAATAGTTAATGAAGACGCCATACTTTTGTTGGTTTTAATTACTGAATTAATTACAGTATTACCTCTACGTCTACAAGGGATGTTTAAAAGTACCAATTATAAGTATAGCCTTTATCAACTTCAAGCGATCATAATACGACATAGCCATCAAATGAATAAAAGTTCATCGACAGTTAAGTATCGATTAATCATCGAATGATTACTTCAGTTTCCGGTCACGGGAGCCATGCAATTTTCCGGGATAAAAAAGCCCTAGCTAATGTTACACTCTAGGCCAAATTCAATATGTAAAAAAATCACATCCATCCAGCATTTCTTTGAGTAGGAAAAGAAGGACAAATTTGAATTATTTTATATACCTACATTCAATATTACTTATTAAGACTTTTATCATCCAAGTTCATCCAACCCTTTAAAGAAACTTTAGACTCTGAAAACATTTGTTGAGTTTCTGTCTCTAGGGCACCGAAGAAAATAACATATTTGCAGACATCAAAACAATACCTAATAGTTCATACCTTATGGATGTATTGTATTGTGGTGATAATATATAAGTACTTAGACATTTTAATAAGAATGAAATTTAGTAGGTAACCTCGTTTCACATCAATTTTTCCACAAGAGACAGTTTCGTAAGCATTGAAAAATGTTGATGATGCTTTTAGAGCTTATGTTCTTTATATTCTGGTCTAGGAAATGTTATTCAGATAGGCTCTTCTACAACTAATAAACGTAATGTACCCCAGTTATTTCGTTTGAAAAGTCCAAAAAGTTCTTTGAAATACATATATACATATTAAATATACACACACGTTATAAATTGCACCCCTCATCGAAATATGTGGTAATTCTTGTTTGGTGTGAACTTACTCATAGTTGCAACTACTTATTTAAGATGTAAATATAATATTGGTTGTCTATAAAGTCGGTTTACGGACGATAATTTTACGTGATAACTTCATAAGAAAACTTCACACTAACATCTTTTACTTTTAACACATCACATCTTTTCACTTCACTTTATAAAAAGTTGACAAAACAGTTCACGTGTACGTGGGACACTCAGAAAGTTTTGAGAAACTAAGAAATTAACTTCTATGGATATAATATTTTAATTAAATCTTTTCGAAGAACTCCCCACCAGCATCTATACAAAGTTTCATGCGTCTGAACCAATTTTCAAATAAAAAAATAAAATAAATAAATAAAAAGTGGTCACACGGACAGATAAGGAATGTAAAGCGGGTCACCCAAGACTCTGACCGGTGTGGTGTCCAGGAAGTCCCTCGTTTTGAGCGCTGAGGCGCGTTGTCATGGCGAAGCAGTACCCCGCGGACACCGGGTATTCGGTCGCTAGCATTGCAGACAAAACTTCTGGCAGGCATTAGGTGATATACCATTCAGCGTTGATGCTGCTTTGGTCTTGTAATGGAATTGAAACCAGATATCCCGTCACAAAAAACTAGCAAAATAATCCGAGTAGGTACCTAAAACTTCTATTATGACTAGATATCTTTTCAAAACGTTTATATTTATATTAGGAACTCAATAAACTTCAATATTCTATGAGTTCTTTTATTTATTACCATATTCATGAGCGAATAAGACAATAGCAACTCATCTACAGCAACGTTTAAAATGAGAAATTATTCATTTAACATTTAAATTAAACAAAACGTTCTGCCATACACCCCAGCACCTGAATAAACACAAAGAGCTCCTCAGAATAACAAGCGAAAAGGAACTTCTATCAAATGAAAGTGTTTCACTGCAGCAGATTCATTTCTTGAGTGAACTTTTGAACGACCTTCGGGGGTGATGTTACAAGTTTCAGTTACAGTTATAGATGGCGCCACCCCGCCCGTCTCAAGAAATTTGCATGATTAGGACGCGAGTTGGGTGCATAAAAGAACGAAAACGGGATTCAGAATGGAAAGGCAAAACGAAGAAGAAATATTCGTTCGTTGTGTTCGTTTATTTTTTCGTTTTCGCTCATCTGCCTTTACCAATACCCCAATACACAACATCCTACTATAACAAGTCAGTGTTAGTTTTGTATCACAATTAAGAAAAACCAACAATTGATAAAGCTTGAGCATAGCGAATTACATAGGTAGGTAACCTATGTAATTCGCTATGCTCAAGAATCTATAACTCTCGCATTTAAAAAACTTTTCAGCTCTCCGTCTCATTTTATAAAGCTACAATTAAAGAACCCGTTCTCATCGAAATTCCTTTCACGTTCGACGTCAGCAGTATCACGTTATGGTGGACACAAGTTCAATTGGAGCGGGTTTACATTCTGAAATTGGATTCCACAACAAAGGGACATCGAAGAAGCACGCGTGCACGCCAACGTAAAGACCGCCAGTGTGGGCCGAGGAGTGCGTCCACCCCCCCGGGTGGCTGCCGAAAGTATGGGGGGGCAAGCGTCTCACTCACACCCAAAGATGCATCGAGTTTCTGGACGAAACCGCACCGCTGCGCCGCGCCGCCTGCACGTAATTGTAATGAGTTTCCCACCTCTACTTACTTTATTGATTTATCGGTTATCGACGCTTAGAAATGAGAATCCATGTTCTTGTTATCATTTTCAGTTTAAACTTCAACAACACAACTAACCTAGGTAACCTAATTTAATTAACCTAACCTACGTACCTACCTGACCGCACAGAATAAATACCTAGTATACTTACCTACCTACTATGAACAACTAACGCTGGATTTCAGTAACCTATCTACGGATAGATTTGTATATCGGAGATAGAAATTTGACATAAGTTCCATATAAAATGTGTCAAATTTCAATCTCCGATAGCCAAATCTATCTGTAGATAGGTTATTGAAATCCAGCGTAATTTGTCTGGCCCGTTGGAGCTAACGGTAGCGACCCTGCCTGTTACGCCAGGGATCGTGGGTTCGAATCCCACTCAGGACAAACATTCGTGTGACGAACACTTGTGTTTGTTCTGTATCAGTCTCGCGCCTAGTTTGGGGGCAAATGGCCATGTGTGAGAATGTCCCTGATATTCTTTAATTTATTTTGTTATATTTTAATTAGGTAGATATGGATTCTCAATATAAGTTAAGCGGGTATCTATTTAACTAAATTCAATACAGTTCCTTTGTTCTTTCTTCTGTTCTAACTCAATACTTGCCTTTAATAAGTAGGTACTATTATGTATTCTGTGCTTTAGCTATAATATGTTCATATCTAAAGCACAGAATACATAATAGTACAAAGGCTCTCAAAGGATAATTGGCTTTACATAAAATGATATTGATTTCTTTATATTCACGTTTATTAACAATATTATTTAACTTGACATACCACGGTACCATTTCTACCGTGTCTAGGAAAGGTGTGCTTTCCGGTTAAACTTTTTTAGAGGCGACCATCTTAGTCCTCAAGGGTAGCAACACAATCGAAATTTGTACATTATAGGGTGAAGTTCTGCCCAAATATACCGAAGTATTATTACAACTGAATGTTTAATTTAATTGACCCCATCTACCTAACACTTATTAAAGGAACACAACCGTTCTTAAATTAAGTAAAATTATTTTCAGTAACTGTGTAATCCATTTTTGGCATATCATAGATTGTAGTATTAACTATTGTACCTACTTTTATCGCTGTTGGATTGCCTATTAAAATAAATTATAAATATAGTAGGCCATCGCATAAAATTTTTTATTCTCCATTTCCAAATATAGAGACAAGGTACTGTTACATTTTTTTCTACAATAACATAGATGATCCTATGACATATATTAGTTCAGAGCACCTGTACAATGCAGTCACGACATGCTCGTGCCCGATAAATCGCATTATGGCCCACCGTGCAAGGAATACATTTTTAATCTTTCAAAGCTAGCTACAGCGCGTCTTTACAAGTATTTGTCACGAACCAAAGTCATAAAAAGGTTGTCATTGCTTGCCTTACTGTAAAAAGCTGAACAAGCTGAACTCAAAGGTGACACGTCAGGAGACGTACATACTCGTAGCAGATACGGCGGTACATACAATAACGTTACCAAAAACAAACAGAACACGCCGCGGAAACGTTAATAACGCTCACGTTGGCATCCATAGCTCTTTTCATTCGGCACGAGCCGCGCAGGCTGTGTCAAAGCACGTAATTAGTATTTAGGAAGGTGGTAAGAAAGGAGAGGTCGTGGGCCAGACGTCGGGTATCGATCCACCGACCTGCCCCACGCTACCTCCCCGGGGGAGGGGAGCCACGCACATCGACCCACCAATTGACACACTTAAGGTAATACTTGGCACTTACGACGTTGCCTTCTTTGCTCGGACCAGCGTCGCCTGTCTAAACTCACAGCTTTCGAGAACCTTATGTACCTAATGTTACATAAGGTATCGTGTCATCCACGGACGACACTACTACGTTTTGCCTTACGTGTGGACCGACACAAACATGTACCTAGAAGGAGAACCAGCATTTATGTTCCACTAATTTAATATTTATTTTATCTACACGATGTTTCGTATGCCAGGTACCGAGTGAGCTGAAATAGCTGAAAGTTACGGAAAGCTCGACCCAGTTGGCTTTGAGCCCGACAGTAGGTCGTAGCAATATCTACGTAGCACTGCTATTACTTAACCTTGAGTCAAACAGAAGATTTTTGTCAGTATTATTATTTTCAGTATGTTACCTATGTTAAATAACAAAGTTACTTTCATGCAAATCTAACAACTGTACGAGATAACTTACACAACACAAAGAATCTGAAGTTGTTTCAAATACAAATACGTAGGTATCTTAGTAAGATGGACAGACGGATAACGGACAAGCGTTAAACATCGATTCCGACAATTCTGACGAGAACTGTAATGAAGGTAATGTAAGAGTATTTATATCGGCCAATTCAAGTCGGTATATACCGAATACAAAAAGTAGAATATTGTTGTGTACCTAATTAATTCATATTATACACACCGGCATATTTAGCGGAACACAAAAAAAAGCTCCATAATTAAAAAAATATGGTTTTATTTTAAAATCTACTTACTACACTTCTTTTGTTATTCCAAGTTTCATTTGTTTTACTTAAAATGAGATCACATTAAGAACAGATTTTGCGAGTAAAGGCTATTTGTGAAAAATGGTACATTTTTGAACTTTTCTTGTAACCGGGAAAAGTGAAAATTAATATTAAAATAACAATTAATTAAATTAGAAAAATGGTGATTAATATCGCGTATTTCCTCCACTTGCTCTTATTAAAGTTTCTACCCGTCTAGGCATACTGAGAATGATGTTATCGATGGTCTCCTGGGATAGTCTCCGCCATTCCTCAACTACGGCGATTCGCAGTTCACCCACTTTGGCAGGAGCTGGAATTCTGGACTTAACTTTTCTTTTCAGCAAGTCCCAAACGTGCTCTATTGGGTTCATATCCGGTGATCTCGCCGGACACTCCATAACAGTGATATTCATATCATTAAGATAAGCTGGAGTTACCCGAGCGGTATGCGACCGAGCATTATCCTGCATAAAAAAAACATCGTCACCGATATATGGGGCAAACGGTACGACATTTTCTTCTAAAACTTCTCTGATATAGCAGTCTGCAGTCAGACTCCCTCTGTCAATCACTACCAAGTCTGTGCGAGCTCCCAAAGAAATGCCCGCCCAAACCATTATTGATCCACCACCGTATGCAACTGTAGTTTCAAAATTTGTCTGAATGTATCGTTCTCCTTTGAGTCTGTATATTCTTTGCCTGCTGTCAATTTAATTTAAGAGAATTCTGCACTCATCACTAAACAATACCTTACTCCATTGGTCCGCGTTCCAAAGTCGATGTTCCGCTAAATATGCCGGTGTGTATATAAACTATAGTTTAGTTATAGTAGGTATCTAGTTTAATTATAGTATATCGAAGAATGAAGTAATAGCCATTATGTAGAGTCCGAAATTAACATTATAGGTATACATAGATTAAAGTTATGGCTTATCGAACAGAAGTTCTACAGTGTCGAGGAATTCCTAAGTCAATTTAAATATAATTGATGCATTATACACATCGATTATATTTTTAAACGGTTTTATTTAGGTTGCCCTGTTTATTTATTTGGGTCAAATCTAGTATGTAATTGATTTTTTTTTACTATACCTAGTAATATGTATTATATTGTTTCTTTGTAAGACGTAATTATTATTAAATGTGACATTTTCATTGTAATTACCGCAAAATGAGACATTTTTTCATTAATTCGCATGACATTTTTTATATATTTCTTTTGACATTACCTATTTAAGTTCTGAATTGTAATCGTTATTTTGTATTTTTTGCTATACCTATTTTAAATTGTATCCATTTGATGTACCTACCAAAATGACATGTAACTATTGTTACGAATAAAAACTATGAACTATAAGTTTCATCAACCATACCCCGACATCTCTCCAAATTTGTCTCTCGAAAGATTAGAAAGAATTGCATTAAAAAGGATAGTTACCAACAGTTCATTATCTGGATACAGGTGATTCAATTTAGATTTCGAAGTTGAAATTAAGTACGGTTTAATCTCACGATCTGTCTTATTTCCTCCGACGCAGCATAGAGATCAGTTTAATTTTGGTAACGTCAGCGTTCCTCTCCCGAACTAAACTCTCAGTTCTTTATAAAGGCAATTTCCGGCAAAGGAATTACGGGTGAAAATAAGCAGAGCACGCAGATTGTCCGGAGCGACGTCGCGTCGGCGTTGCACTTTGGGAGGCTCCGGGGACGGGTTAGACACTAGGGGGAGGCACGGGGTGGTGTAAAATCACCCGCAATCATTTATACCCGAACTGCCTGCAGAATTACTGGCCGTCACTAAATTCCCGGAAGCTTCACCACACTGAGCAACATTACAGCTTTTAAACGTACCTTGCCCGTTTCTCCCCTAACAAGCCAGCAATGCACGGCGTTTGATGCCATGCAGCCGCGTAAGGTGAAATTTCCGATATATAAGACGAGGAAAGTGCACATTTCGCTTCGTCTGCTAGATAAAATTTTCCCACGGCATATCAAGTCGCTTTCAGAACTATTTATTTAAGCTAACGACCACTGCTTAGACCATTTGTATTTATTAAATTAATTGCATTATTCATGAAGCTCATATCCACTGAGACCTTTGTTTGGATTGAAATCGTAGAAAAATATATTACGAATACGAATCGTTGGTCGCAGTTAACTTGAGGCTATGGAATTTAATCAAAGAATATTTATACATATAGATAGTGGAAAAAGTACCTAATTCATGTTCTGGTCTGCTTCCATAGATACAACGTAGTGATTACTTTGTCAGTGTAGATACTTAACCTACTGTCTGTTTAAGTCATTCGGTACAAAGGAAGAGGGATGACAAATTTCATAATTATTTTTTAATTTAGCTTATAACATTATTTATTAAGTTGATATCAGTGATACATTAACCTCGCAAAATTTAATTTTGAAAATGAGATAATGCGTATTGTACAAATAAACCTAATCTGCATTCAAACACGAAAATGCCCTATTATTTCTGAAACAAGTTCCAATAGTCTACAAACATCGTAAGAACGGTTCTAACGCGTCTAACATCGAATGGACCACGAATCTGTAAGCGAAATTTAATTAACGATGAAAGCTAGTACCTATAGGTACTCGAGTAAGTAAGTCGGTATGAGGGCACGCGGAGATGCGACAGAGCTATTTGTGTCAGGAGCCTGCATCCGTGACCTAGTTCCGAACTCCCCTTCCCAAACCCCGGCAGCCGACACTGTCGTATACTTTGGCCTAGGTTATGTCACTGTTTCAACTTTTGTATCGCTCCCACTCCGAAAAGTATTAATACCAATGTAATATTGATCGGGTGATCCTATTTACTGTGTATCCTACTCATGTTACATTGATTCGTCGGCGACGTTCTGTTTTTGGGGTACACTGAAAGATTTTCGTAACTCTTTAATAAAGAAATTGACATGTAAAGTAATATATTTACTACTTTACGAAGTATTCTCCATTACATTTTAAACACTTTTTGAAAAATTCTTCGAATTGTTTCCCTTACCTACTGCTTTAACCGCCTTTTTCGTGCGAACGGTCGGACTACGTATCTACTACGTGGACGGTCAAATCTTTTTAAAATTTCTGTCACAAACAGAGGTTTCATTGTTCCTATCAATAGCCCGGTACACAAACATTTGACTAATGAGAATTTTAAAAACTGTATTTGGCTCCATACCTACTTTGTGTAATGCAATCACAGCGATACGGTTCTCTTTATCACCCCACTCAATTTTAATATCACAAAATATTTTACAATTTAACACAATGAACAATCATTCAAAAATGACAGATTCCAAATTCAGATGTAATATTTTGTTTCTTTTTAATTGTAACAGTAGGTATTTATGGCCAGACTGTAGGTATACCTACTTGCTAGCAAACAACTTAAATCCTGCTTTTTCTGATACAGAAAATCAACATTTTTATTACTTGTCTTTTATATTAAATTTTTGTTCACATAAATTAATATTTATCATAAATCTTGCGGAAATGTCAGTTAACATTAATTTTGCCGTTGGGCGAAACGATTAAACGAGAAATTTATTTTTTACGTAATGCCACAGTAACAAAAACAATTTAAACAAACTGCGTCCGAATATAGGTCTACCTACCTACGCAATTGAAAACAACCGGGACCGACGGCTTAACGTGCCCTCAGAAGCACAGTAGCGCCTATTAAACTTTGCCACTAACGGTCACCTATCCACAAACCTACCGCGCCCATGGTTGCTTAACTCGATCATAATGAATCGACGCAAGCCATTGGGCTATGCACATTACAACCATTGTTAGATTAAGGCGTAAGGTACGCCTACCTTATTATGTTTTGCATCTCTACAGATTGATTTTCTGAGATGAAGTTCTCTTAAAGACGCGAAACTGTATCTAACGGCTAGGTTTTTTTTTTCCAACCAACCTTTTTTTTGTTTGCTTGACCTCTCCTAAACTATACCACTCCGACCGGTCTCGTGCCTTCTAAATCCAGCGGTCTATCGCAGTCTTCTTCAGCCTTCACTTCGACACTCCCCTTGTATCCCATTAATTTTGGGATTTTTCTGTTTAGGTAGGTGCTATCTTCCAAATTTATAAAATATAAATAACCTAGTTTAGGCTAGTTTTCCTTTATTAATTTCCTATGATCCAACGATTCCTAGGTGCTATCTTCCAAATTTATAAAATACAAATAACCTAGTTAGGCTAGTTTTCCTTTAGGTATTAATTTCCTATGATCCAACGATTCCTATGATACGAAAAGGCAGGTTCCTAAACTCATAAGAGTTAAAGTTAGGTAGGTTATTAACCTGTTGTATGGTAAATCGTTCAAAATTATTCCCCCGAGTAAAATTGTTCAGTCACGTTATTGTAGCCATGTGATACAGTTAGAAGACTAGCAATTTGTGTGCAACAAATTACGTGGTACCCACGTCGAAACCTGCATGCGTTTCTCAGTGCAAACCCCATTAGTAGCCGATTTTTCCCGAGATTAGCCAATGCGCGCACGGCAGCGCTCAAATTAGCATGAGTAATGAACGGTTCACGCCACCGCCGGTGTCACGATTAAGCCTAATTACAATATCTAATTAAACGGAATATCATAATAATCGCATGCAGCCGCCATGGCTGGCAAATTAAACGCATTCGATACTTCTCGGAACTAAACTGCTAGTTACCAGCATATAAGTATGCGTTACGCGAAGTTTATCTGTCGTTAATCGATTTTATCCTCCCAATTAATGAAATCGACTATTAAAGTATTGTATCGCTATCTTCTGGATCGAAACTACCTAATTGAAAGCGATCGAATGATAATTTTACTTCGTAAGAGTTATAAAATTTTTACCTACATAATTTGATTAAGATTGTCATACCGATTATTGGAACCCGGGAAACAATAGGTATCCACTATTCGGCAGGGTCAGGTCAGGTATCCACTCACCACCGCGCCACGCGCCTAGAGTTCAATTTGACATCAGTAGTATTGAGAATGACCTCCGAGAGTTAAAGACTTGGCCTTTTTTCATCCTCTGAATTTCATTAATGTAGTTACCTCAAAGAAATTGGAGTACTACCACCGAACTCTATATACCTACCATCTAACGATCTCCATATCTTTGGTTCAGCTGCTATGTCCGTCATAAATGTATTTATTAGTCTATGAATGTTCACACAAATGTATATTCTTATATCAACGAAACTAATATTTACAGACGATTAAATGTTGCTAGCCCAGAACATAGCCCTATACTATTACGCCTCTACTAATACCTAAGCTTAATCGACAGAACAATGATATCTGTGCTATAACCGCTTTAGTAAAGAGGTACTGTCTCTTCACGTTTATACACGACATATTCACATACGAGTGTTGGCCAATGTTTAAACTACTATAAATACTAAGAAGAAAAGGGTAAGTGGGATGGTAATAAAATAATAAAAGAAAATATAGTAAAATATTACTTTAATTCTCGCGTGTCTAGCACATTATTACATTAATCCAAAACGATACAAGAATGAAAATGACTAATACAAATTTTTCATAGAAATAAAAACAGTAAATAATTAATGTAACGCAAGGAGCACAACATAGATGGCTATTTACAAACTTACTTAATATCTACAACAGTCATACATAGTAATCAATAACAACTTTTTTCTCTGCTCATTGACATAACACAATTAAACTTTAGGCAAATCACACTCGGCACTTTCTCATATTGATTGGCTTATTCAACTAATCCATCTTTTTTTTTTTTTATGGAAAAAAGATAGCAAACGAGCTTGCAGCACCACCCATCCGCTGCCGCCCATGACAACTGTGACTGACTTTGAACAAGACTCAATTAGGGACTGGGATGGTTAGTCCAATTAGTTGAGAGAGTTAATTAGAACATTAGTTGGTCAGTTCGTTAGTAGGTATGAGGACTGGGGACTGTTAGTGATAGTTAGTCCTGTTAGTTGGTGTTAGTAATAGTCCAGTTAGTACTTGTTAGTAGGAGTCTCGTTCTAAGTCAGTCACAGATGTGTTGCTACCCTTGAGGACTAAGATGGTCGCCTCTAAAGAAGTGTAACCGGAATCCACACCTTTCCAACCGGACCACAATTGCTTTAAAAACAATTATTACACGGCAGAAATGGTACTAGGTACCGTGGCGGGCGGTGGTACTGCCCCGGGCGAACTCTATATGGAACCAATTAGCTTTCATATACAACCTATTTGGTTCCCTATAGGCTCTACCACCTGGATGTGCTATTATGGTATCCATGGCTGGCATAAGCAAGTGCAAAAAATTCCAAATGGGGCCAATTGTCAAGCTAGCTACCTTTCTAACTAAAGGAAGAAAGTATAATACAATAGTAACAAGAGAAATAAATAATTTGAGAAATATTACTAGACATGGCGGGGACACTCCCATGCCCCAAGAAATGGCAGAAAGTCCTTTGTCATGGTTGAAACGTTTTATATGAATACATAGGTTAAACTGAAAAAGAAATCTAAAAGTTCAACTGACATTTACATTTAATTATAATACGTATTTGATATAGATGGGTTTAGTCGGTACTTGATTGGTACAGCCGACCTAGCCAGATGTTTTATTACTCAATGATTCGTAAGTGTATTTCATAGTAGAAGCTAACCTGCTTACTTACTGTCTCACACAATAATATGCCGTGCCATCTTCAGGAGTCAGTCCTGAAGATGGTCATCGAAACTAGTCTAGCCTTTCTCAGACTTTATTCCACGTGATAAGCCAGTTGGCTTGTACTATGAATATAGACGGATATTAATCGCCAAAACAATACGATCGACACTGAGAAAAGAAAATAAACAAAATATCCTGGAGATATTTGCGGACTTAAACTTACACACAATTTCGGTAGTACGAGTATCATATTATTACAGTATATTACAACACATACAATTTTGTTATTTTTTTATTTGCCATGTACTTTAGTAGTTAGTTAGTTTATTTTGTTACAAATATGTCTGTGTTATGGCCCATGAAGTTTACTTAATACAGATTCGATGTCTATATTTTGTATCGTAGCCGAATTCAACAAGTATGGTGTATCTGGCTTTATTCTTTTACTACCATTTGAGCATTCGTCTGATGTACCGTTTTGGACTCTTTTTCTTTTCTTGCTTTCCGATTTTTGTTTAATATCAGTTTCTAACCTTTCCACTTCTAACACTATTTCAGCAACTGATTCAGAATCTTGCGCCTTCGGGCTGTTCAATTTCAACGGCGTATCAAGACTCGTTAGTGTTGAGTCAAATATTTCATAGCACTGAGCTTTCCTTGGGGTAAACAGAGTGTCATAACTACATGGACCTTCACATTTTTCTGCAGATTTGTCATCACAATTTTCCACAATTTCAAATTTGCAATCGTGTTCAAACACTGTTTTAAAGGGAATAGCCCTTAACCTGATCGCCACGTCGTCTTCTATGCATATCTCCATTGAAAAGGTTTCTTTCAATTTTACTTGTTTAGATGGAGTAAATGTAAGCTCATCATACTTATACGTAAAATAATTAACAGTATCTTCATTACACTCATGCAAAGACCAATCATGTTCATCATCATCGTCTTGAATTATTTGTAAGTTATTGGATGTGCTACAATCAGATACAGTGCTTTTGTATGATTGTTTAGATTCTACTTCTTTATTGTTTTTTTCATGTGACATTGGTGATAGTGAGGGTTCTAAGATATTTAATTTCTGAATGGATTCGTTTTGAATTGGAGCCTCTAAGAGATCGCGTTCGATCATTCTTGCCGTCTCTACGTCAAAACCTCTTTGTATCAAAAGTAAAGTTCCTTCTCCCTCACTTGCTCGTCCAACATAATTTGGTACCGTTTCGTTAATGTACTCTTTAATTCTACTGATATCATCACTCTCGTTCAGTGGATGTGCATTTATCGGAGTAAGTACTTGTTGTGCCTTAGCTTCAATAGGCTTAATATGCGATTCTTGAGATTCATCTGACCAGCGTAAAGGTGCTTGTTCAGTGTCCGAATTAGTACTGCAAACAGCTGTATTAGAAATTTCTTTTGCTTTAGGTAAAGAAACCACTTTTTGTATTTCAGGCGCTTTATGTTTTGATTGTTCTGGGGAATTTATTTCAGAACTTTCTGAATTAAATCTAATAGAGCTGTTCAGTTTTCTAGGTGTAGAAGATTTTCTCCTTGATTTCGTCGAAACGGGCGCAACTGAGGACATAAAACTAGCATTTCTTTCTTTGCTAGACACCAACTTTCTTGGCTGAGGTTTTATATAATTCATTGGACTGATTTCATTAGTTTTCTTTCTTCCTTTCCCAACAATTTCTTTCACAGGTGTTGTTCTTCTAGGCTTTATTTTTATAAAAGTTTTAGGAGTATCTTTCTTCATAGATAATTTAGGCTTTCTACCTCTCTTTTTCGGTTCTCGTTTTTTTTCATTTTTGTTATCTTTATCTAACTCAGGGATTTTAGGTTTATCTGTCTTCTTTTCGGGCCTTTTTATACTGATATCAGTAGAAGTAGAAGATTTATCAGCATGATCGTTTAAATCTTTTATTTTACTGCTTATAATAGGAATCCCATAGGTGTAAGACACATTTGTAGCGCACTTTCGAACTGGACGTGACTTACCTTCACATCCATTATCCACATTCACTTTCTCAGCCTCTGTGGTACCTTTTTCATTATTTGTGTTTGATTCTGCCGAAACGCATAGGGTACCCTCTATAATTTCATTAGCAAGCTCATAATCTTGTTCATCGGGCTTATAATAAGAGCCTCCACTGGAGTAATCAGTAGGCCGAGATGAATACGAAGATGGAGTATTTTGAGGGAGTTTAGAATTAAGAAACCTAGGCGTAGGTATGTTCATAATTTTTATATCTGACAAAGGATCACCAGGTATATCAGGTCCTAAAAATTTTGGAGTTTCCATTTGGATGTCATAGAGAGCTTGCTTATATGGTGTTTCTAATAAGTCTGATATATTAAGTTTAGCACCAATTTCATTTTGCAAAGACATTTTCTCTAACTCAGGAGTATTGATATGCTCATCACTATGGTTTGATTTATTTTGACTTTTATCAATTTCTGCTGAGTCAGGCCAATTAGTTCGACTAATAATATTAATGGTAGGTTTTACAATAGGCACAAGTGTTTTTTCTTCTTTTTCATCTATAATTACTTCTGCGATATCAACTGATTTCTTTCTGTTCTTCGATTTTTTTACTTTAGGTGTTACTTTTCTCTTCTCCTTAGATTTAACCGTCTTTGCATCTTCAGATTTATTATTTGCAATATTTATGTCCGTTCCCGACACTTTTCCCTTAGTTTTCTTTGGTTTTGATTTTCGTGTTGTGTCCGATTTTTCAAAACTTCCGTTGCCAATAAAAGCAAGAGCTCGAAGTTCAGAATCCCAATTGAATAATTTAACTGACGCTTTATTTTCTTTTGTCGCCCCTTTATTGGTTTCACCACTAGAATCAACTTTTGTTTGTAGATTACTAGCTCTAGTTATCGTTTCTTCATTATCAGTGTTATTGATCGCAGGTGAACTTGCTTCTCCAGTGTGAGCTACTTCTATCGGAGAATTCTTATTCACATCTTGTTCATTAATTGTTTCATGTAATATCCTTCTTGGCGTTGTAAAATCTAAAACTCTAATATGCGATGTACGACGAGGTGTTGATGACGATTTTTTAACAGGAGGAAGAACATGTGGCGTACTGGTCTTTAATGCGGTTAATGTGTTATCCTTTGGCAGAGAAGCATGACTTGTGACTTCTACAGTTTTAACTAACATATTGTCTTTTGTTGGTTCGTTCGTATAATCCATAAAAGTGTTACTCATTTTATTTGACGTAGCATCACTGGCGGACACGTCAATAACTAGTGGACTAAGTGATGGACCTGTTGAGGACCTCAAACTGGCAGCTGAGCAATCTAATTTATTATTCTGAGTCACAGTAGGCACAGTCGCCTTCATTTTATCTGCAACAATAACCAAATTTTGGCGATATCTTATATCTTATATTAGTTTCAAGTTCCTAGAAAACTGATATAGCAAGGAGATATTAGATTATACATAATATATAAGTAGTTACCTGAAGAAGGAACTAATATTATAGTAGGCATTGCCATAATTTCATCTTCTGTAAACTTTTGGGGTTGTGACTCTTGGTATGCAGGTGTCCCATTTATAAATAAAGTCTGCATTTGTACCAATTGAGCTGGAGTAGATTTTAATACTGAAGGCATTATTGAATTATTACCAACTTTAATATCTGATAAAATTGTAATTTTTGGTGAATTCAGATTCACTTGAGACGAGGTAAGGTTTTCTGATTTCTTATTTTCAACCGTGCCAAAAGAGTCCTTCGATCTCAATCTTGGGAGGTTGAGTGAATTGTTTGATAATTTGAGATTTTTTTGTTCATTCCCATCTTTTATTAGAATTTGCGGTCTTGGAGTACTCTTTTTTATAAAGCTTGTAGCGTTTTCAGTTTCAGTTTTAGATGATCTGTAAAATATGCATCATACATATATGATCTTGTGTTAACAATTCAGTGTTAATGGTTATCATTCAAGTGATTCACAAGTACACTGAAAAAGTTCAACTGTTATTTTTACTTACTGTATGACAATGTTTTCTGAAGTACTAGAATCAGGTACATTACTTTTAGTAATATCAGAACTATCTGAAAGTAAAAATAACAATGATAAAATATTTTATAAGAATATGATGACTCCCGACGAGTTTTTCAGTGAGTTTGAATAACAAGCAGGTAGTTACAATTTTAATCCCAGCCGTCGGCAGTTATTGTCATATTTTATTATAACTAGTTATCATATAAACTTTGTAGGTGAACTTAGATGTTAAACAACGTGTTATGTAACCTGCAGTGCAGAGTATTCAAGTGTATGGTATGTATGCCTGAATCATTGTATACTTTTAATGAATATAGTGTGAATTGGCTAAGAGGTCCTAAACCAAAAGCTGCAGGACACTCAAAAAAATGTTTCATGTTTCCAATCGGTGATCGTGTTTTCTTCAGGTGGCTTGAGAACATATGACACTGGGTTGGCCACTAACCCCTCCATCAATCCACATTGGCGCAACGTGGTGGAGTATGCTCTAGACCTCCCGCAGATTTGTCTGTGGAGGAGACCCGTGCCCAGCAGTTGGTTGCAGCTCGCTTGAAAAACAAAGGTCAGTGAGAGAAGATTGATATGAAGATGTTCGTAAAATTAAAGACAACTTAGAGGCACACATTTTACGAGCCTTGAATATAATACAATATAAATATCATGGACTTTCTCATACACGGCCTTCTGACACCAAACTAGGCTCGAGCCTGTACTATGGGTGTCAGAGACTGATATTTTAAATACATACATACTTAAGAAGATAAATGTATTAACATCCACAAACAGAACAAACACAAGTGTTCGTCATACGAATGTTTGTCCTGACAGGGATTCGAACACACGACCCCTGGCGTAACAGCCTAAAGCCTTCCTCGATAGATTATGCAACACAAAAATATTTTTTTAATCCGATCCAGTAGTTCCTGAGATTAGCGTGTTCAACTAAATAACTAAACAAATAAAGAAACTACAGCTTTATAAGGTAAGTCAGTAAGTTTATAAAGTAAGTTATATATAAAGTCCTTTCTTACCAACATCTATGGAAAACTGTTCAGATGTGTCCAATAAGATTCCTTTTCTGACATCAGGATCTGTACCATCCTTTTTATTATCACTTTCATGTCTATTGACGTATTTGAAAACATCTTTTAAACTTTGTACTCTTTGGCCAGACTCTGGACACTGATCCTTTGACTGAAAAATAGCTAGCTTATATTAGATTCTCAAACACTTTATAGTAGATAAATTTGATTTGGAATAAAATAAAAACATGAGATTTATTATCATTATTTGGTGGTAGCCAATATTATGTGGTTATTAGGTGGAGGAGCATAAAGGAAATCAAGTAGGTTTTATATGCAGCCTATTTTGTTCCATATAGAGTTCTCCCGGGGCAGTACCAACTATAGTACCTAGTACCATTTCTACCATGTAGCAATTGTTTTTAAAAAAAATTATTGTGGTCCGGTTGGAGAGGTGCAGTTTCCAGCTACACTTCTTTAGAGGCGACCATCTTAGTCCTCAAGGGTAGCAACACATCTGTGACTGTCTTGGAACTATTACCAACTGGACTATTACTAACACCAACTAACAACACTATCACTAACAGTCCCTAGTCCTCATACCCACTATCGAACTGACCAACTAATATTCTAATTAACTCTCTCAGCTAACTGGAATTACCATCCCAGTCCCTGTTTGAGTCTTGCTCAAAGTCAGTCACAGTTGTCATGGGCGGCAGTGGATGGGTGGTGCTGCAAGGTCGTTTATCTTATATCCATTAAAAAAAGTATATGAAATTACTTACCGACAAACTGGGATTTAGTGTGTATTGTTTCTCTACAAGAGATGTAATTCCACTGTCGGTGGTATCACTTTCAGTATTTGTACTAATTAGATTTTCAGAACAGTTTGAGGGCTTTTCCAACCTTCCCTCTTGAATCTGATCAGAGCTGGAGATAGAATGAGTAATGTTTCTTGTAATATCGGGAGTCTTAATTATCTTTTTCTTGTAAGTTGTATTGCCTGAAAATATATATTTTGGTTTGTTATTCAGAACCATGTAAAAATTCTATAATTTATTTAATGTAGTATAGTCTAACGAATTATGTGGCCCATGTGGTAAAATAATGGTCAGAAATCAGACTGCCTTCACAAGGCGTGTGGCTTCTTAACGAATATCTAGGCAGGATAGTTCAGAATACTGACTTGGATATTTTCAGGGGCAGGTCAGCTGCGTAAAGCTGCAACTCGACACATAGAATAACTGACTGCTAGTATTACATATGAACGTACATTAATATTACATTAAAGTTAATAGTATTACATATTAGTATTACATATTAAACCATGATTTAGTATAATACTAGTGGATGCCCTCGCAGCTTCGCTCGCGTGGAATTAGACAACAATAGTTTCGTTTACACCTAGTAATATCATAAAGCCTATATCACAGAATGAAGATGCAGCTTTCTAATGGTGAAAGAATTTTCGAAATTGGTCCAGTAGTTTTTGTGTCAATCAAGTCAAGTCAAAGTCAAATAATTTATTTCGCTATGAGGTGATTAGACACGCTTAACGAAAGTCTAGGTACCTAACTAAAAACTACTTAAACTACTAACTGATGTATATAAGGAAAAAATGTGAAAACATTATGTTACAAACACATCTTTCCCCTTTAATTTGCACCCCTTTTGCATTTGCATTGAATTTTCAAAAATGCTTTCTTGGTGCTGCATTATGTTATAAAAGAAAAATTCGAAGTTTCTAACCCTTATAGTTTAGGCACTGTGTTGATATGTCAGTCAGTCAGTCAGCTTCGACTTTTATATATATAGACTAGCTGACCCCGCAAACGTTGTTCTGCGATATGAAATGGCAAA
Source organism: Carterocephalus palaemon (assembly GCA_944567765.1). Lineage (NCBI taxonomy): Eukaryota > Metazoa > Arthropoda > Insecta > Lepidoptera > Hesperiidae > Carterocephalus > Carterocephalus palaemon. The sequence goes on from OX155645.1 coordinate 7,067,935, forward strand.
GTGACGCGACACTTCACTTCAATGAACGACGGTTAAAAATAAAAATACTAAAATAGTGTTTAAAAAACATTTTCCAGTGGACCAAATTGTGAATCTAAACCATTCTCGAATCCCCTTGAACTCACACAAAACATTTCATCAACATCTATCCAGCCGTTTAGGAGGAGTTCACTGTCATACACACGTACACAAGAAATATATATACATTAAGATTACCCTGAGATGTTACCATACCATATAAATGTACAAAATGTACATGTAGATAAATTCACACTTGAGTTTCTCTTATATCTTTTAAACTGTTACGCCTCTTTGAATAACCCCATTTCATAGTCCACCGAGAAACCTTAATCACACTAATTTTGAGCAACACTCTTCCCTTTAAATGTGCCATTTAAGGCAACAGTTCACCACACTAACCTAATGTTGATCAGCAGACTTCACAGGTCGTCTAGAACTATTTTATTATGATGGTTACCCCTAAATGTGTTTTTACTCTTCTCAAGAAAGTGTTCAAATCCTAGCCCCTATGAGTGTACTAATATGCGCACTATATTTAGCATAGCATATCAAAGCTAACAATAACAATGCAAAACTAAAATCAAAATATAGAACAATATTTTATTACTCTATAAATAGGATACTATATAGCATTTTACCTGGTAAATCATCCAATGATGTAGTTTCCACTGACCTCTCCAGAGGAGCTTCTAATTGGCTGGTGGATTGACTGATTCCACAGACACAGCTTTTCAGATTCAGAGAGATACACTCATCACATGAAATTGATTTTGTTACAGAGTGCCTGCTTTCTCTGAAAGCATTATGTATACACAATTTTAGGTTATAGATTGCAGTGTATCTTTTCAAGAAAATTACAGCAGTCATCAGAATAGTGTCATAAACATTCTGAAGATATAAGTAGTCACTTATTCCTTTATTTATATATATATACAAAAGGATTTATTCCTTATTCAGAGAAACTCAACTGTAAGGCCGGCCTCATGCAAAACGAGTGTATGCTACAACAGTGAATTAATAATGGTAATTTGCTTATAAGATATTAAATATAACATCACACCTATGTTTTTTATGGTTTGCCTCTGCCTGCAGTTATGTTTAGCAGTCATGTTTAAGGTGGTGAGCTTATTGGCATACACACCACAACCCTTTCTTTGTCCCACTGCTGGGCATGGGTCTCTTCTCAGAATGGGAGGGATTAGGCCTTAGTCCACGATCCTGACCAAGAGCAGACTTCACACTCTTTGGAGAACATTATGAAGAACTCTCAAGCATGCAGGTTCCCTCAGATGTGTCTTTCACTGTTACAGCAAAATTTAATTTCTTAAATCGCACCTAACAAAAGTTATTGATGCGTGCCACTTGTGTTTGAACCTGGACCACTCAAAGTGAGAGGTGAGTTCTAAAGCCACTATGCTGTCTGCTGTATACAGCAGTATAAGGTATTTACATACACTGGACACAAATCCAGACTCCGAACTGCTACTGTGCATTTCATCAGTCAGAAAATCCCAACTGGAGTTTTTGTTTATTTGAAGCATAATATAAACATGAAACTCAAATTATTATTTAGCAATAAGTAGAGTTAAACTGAATAAATGATCCTATCCATCAGTTTAATTCATAATTATTAACTTGAGTTTTGAGTGGGTCACTAATCACAAGTTTCAGGTTTTTATGAACATAATATAGCAAACATAATGCAAGCAACAGTATAACAAGCATGAAAAAACCACTGTGACAGACTTTAAACAAATCTCTTATGAATCTCATTAAAATTCAGTCATAGATAACCTTGAAAACAGATGCTAAGACATTCATCTCTAGAAAAGTATTAACAGAAACACATCTTTTTATCAGAACACTTTTATCAATTTCAGTAGTACTGCCTCATTATTATTTATTAATTGGACCAAAGGAGTGCGGGCTGTAAAGTCCACAAGCCACTGCGACCTAAAAAGATTTATTGTACACATCCCCAATAAATTCAAACCTGATCCCAAAGGCCAATCACTTGGATGAATATGCATATGCATTTCGGGTCAAGTTCCTTGATTGTGCAAATAATAATAATAAATTAATGCCTCAGGCAAACTCTAAATAGAACCAATATATTATAATCCTCATAATATATGTATATTTTTTGCTGAATACTCTACCTAGAGGTGGATATTTAAAAGTAAGGTATGCTGTAGTAGCAAAGGTTTCAACTCATCTAAGTGCATTGTTGTTAGCCTTCTTCAATTTCACTTTACAATACTATTTATCTAAAAATGATATCATAATATTGATATATTCTAACTCACCCAGCTTTGTCTATACTGCCTTCTTGGGCATGTAACTTATTAACATCCACATTACTCACAAGAAACTTAACAATTTCCAACAAATTTGAGCACTGGAACAACTTTCTTCTTAGCATGAAGGGTTTGCAAGTTTCCACTGAAAACAAAAAGCAGTTCAACTTCAATTAAAATCACAGTTTGACTTTTCTACTACATTATTTAAGCTATTCTACTAAACTACTCACATCTCATGACCACTCATAGCACTTTGTGTACTCTTTCTTATCTAACACAACATTGTTATTTGCTACATTGCTTAACACCAATGCTAGTATTAATAAGTTTTAACTGATGTAAACACACATAATGACAAACATACCATAAATTTTCACAGCCCTATATTCAGCCAGGATATTTTTCAGTGACGTCATAAATATTCTATCATATTCATTTCGTAATGCGTCCAAGTACGGGCTTGCTTGTAAGAATTCATCATAAGCAGTCATAAGTTGCTCCTCTGCAAGATATCCTGTAACAATAACAATTAGTGGCGATCACTCCGACAATCCGTTTGATTCCTGCCTGACTATAAAACACCTGTCCAATACAGACATCTGCCGCTCCCGCCATTCCGCTAAACTTACCAAGCACAAGTTTAGCCAGATCCTGAGAGGGAAACGGTGGTATTGAAATTGTCACGTTAGTCATTATAACTTAAATTATAACTAACTACATAATTAATTCGATTCCAAGATATAGAAAGGATTACGCAAATATAATGAAATCCAAATAAACATTAAAATTTATCAAATCGCGCACAACACAACAGACAATAAGCAAGACGGCTTGACGGCCTGACACCACAGATTAGTATATTAGTAGCTCCTGACACTTGTCATCTGTCAATTCTGTATCTGCTAAGTCAAATTTGTCAAATTTCAGAACAAGGATAAAGTGCCCCACACAAAGCCCTGCTTGCAGGGCCTGCCGCAGAGGATGTTACCACAAAGCCCTGCAAATCGGCCCTGCAGGTTGCGTCCACAGACTAGGTAGAGATATTATATTCTGTGGTAGAGATCTTGCGTCGTTTGAGTTACGCCAATAGTTGAAAAAATTACAACCTGACTTTAAAATTATTGCACAAACAATACATAGTACAACAAAATGAAAACAAACTAAGACGGCGTACGAAGAAAACCAAATATTTATTGTTGAAAAGTAGAAACCACTGATTAGATATACACCATATTATTAAATACTATACTTATAAATCTGTAATTGAAACAAAATCGATCCGACCGTACCACACATTGCCCTGCTTGCAGGGTTTCCAGTTCCGGAACGCGGTGATCGCGCGCGACTGCAAGCTAGAGTCGCTGGATGAGTTTGTGGTCCGGTTGGCGCGTGTTATGTATAACCGCGCCGACAATGGGCCACATCCTCATCTAAGGGGGATAGCGCCGCTACATGCACGCCCTCCTGAAGGCCGACCGCTCCCTAGAGAGCTGTTGGACCTTCTTCCCCCCGACCATCAGGGGGGAAACAACGACTAACGGCTGCAGATCCGCGCGCGCGATACGCGTGCGCGATGACACACCGTCTCCCACGCTCAACAGCGGGGAGGTCACCGATGTCAGCGTCCGAGGTCAGCAAATTATCATGTTCACACTACCATATATTAAGGGTGACTACCATGAGAATAGAATAAGAAATAAATTAAATCTACTGCTTTATAATAATATAGGAAATAATAATGTGACATGTCTTAATAATACTGACATTTTATTTAATTTAATTGATATTAATAGTATATTTAAAAATGACTTTTTTTTGACTAGACATGATAGATTGCATCTATCAAATATATTTTTTACACAGTTAGCAAAATTGCTATCTTATTATTTACAATTTGACATAAAAAATTATTTATGTAATTTGACCACTGCTTCTATTGAGCAGCATAATATACTGACATTATGTAGTAATACATGTAGTACTACTACAAATCTTATGACAAGTTTGGGCGCTACCCAAAGCAATTTAAATTAAAAAATACGACAACAGAGGCATCGGTCTCTCGCGATCATTTATGTAGTAACAACCACCTGTCAAGCTTAGTATTAAAAGATAAAAATTGTTTAAACTTGGTGCATCAAAACATGCAAGGCTTACTAGGCAAAGAACACGAGTTAGAACTTTTTTTAGGAAATTATAATATTGATGTAATTTGCATTACAGAGCATTGGCTGAAAGATTGCCAAATTGTTTTCAATTTTGCCAAGCACCAAGTTGCGAGTTCGTTCAGTAGGAAGACAGCGATACACGGTGGCTCTTTAATCATTTTAAAAAAGGACCTGACATTTAAGGTCCGTAAAGACCAGTGCTGCCAGATCAAAATACCCATTTAGCGCTAACAGCGATTCAAAAAGCGCTAGATTTTTATAAATTCAGCGTATATAAAAGCGCTAGATTTCGCGCTAAATTTAAACGTTAATGGTAAAAAATAAAAACGTGAGATGAAAAAATAATAACTATCGTCGCTTAATTTTGCAAGAAACTCCTTTTTGCAAAATGTACACATAGCTTTTGTGCCGTTCCCAGACACAGGTTTCAGCCACAGTTTAAAATTCACAAAACTGGTTGACACGTTATGTTAACGGATGCCACTTTAACTTTAATTGTTCAGAGAACGGAATATTTATCTAATTAAACCTCATAACTATAACATAACAAATTTTAATCTCATATAAGCCAAACCACTCGGAGAGAATGCCATTGCCGGAATGAATAAAACCAAGTCAAGTCGCAATTCGGCGCAAATGAAAATCTGAGAACTAGAGGGAATTCACCTTGAGTAGGTAAGTATGTGTAGCCATGTCAGAAAATAAAAAATCATATATTTTTGAATAAAATTGTAAAATATGTCGGTAAAACACTTTTTAAACGTGTTGACATTATAGAAATCAAAAAGCGCTAAATTATCCGCTAGGCGCTAAAATTTTTAGTTCTGCGCTAGGCTCATCAAAAAAGCGCTAGATCTAGCGCCGAAAGCGCTAAAATGGCAGCACTGGTAAAGACATTGTGAGCCTTTCCATTGAACGAACTATAGAGATAGCCTGTGTAGAGTTAACGCATTGTATTATAGTAAGTATCTATAGACCACCTAGTGCATGTTATGAAGAATTTGAATTAGTTTTGGAACAATTATTATTAAAAGTATCAGGAAAAAAAGACAAGGACATAATAGTGTGTGGAGATTTTAATATTAATTTATTGGACAATACATCTTTAAGTGTTAAATTTCTATCTTTATTCAAATGTAATAATCTTATTAACCAGTTCTTAGAACCAACTCGAATAACAGATACCACAGCAACATGTATTGATAACATTTTCACAGATGGAACACCTGTCTACTCGGGTATTATCCATAAACTCAGTTCTGATCACAGTGGTCAGTTGGTTTCTTTTAAGTATAATAAGGATAAACAGGTTAGTAAGAGCAGTGTGGTTGTTCCTGTGACTAAAAAACGAATGGAGAGGTTAAGAAACATAATTACGGACCGGATTACAATACCATTGACTGAAACTGTAAATGAGCAATATAGTTTATTATGTTTTCATATAAATAACGCCTATAAATCTGTATTTACTGCAAAAAAAATCTCTCCAAAGAATTGTAAATCGTTCAATGATTGGGCGACTACGGGAATCTTTAGAAGTAGGCAAAAGTTATATGACCTTTTACATGAGAAGTCATATAATACAAGTAAAGCCTTTAGCGACTATGTAAGAAATTACTCTAAAATATTTAAGGTAGTATGTTCCACGGCCAAGTCGATTCACATAAGAAACAAGATTAGAAATAGCTGTAATAAAATTAAAATGACTTGGAATATTATTAATGCGGAAACTGGAAGAGTCAGAAAACGCGATGGTGTCAGTGAGCTTTTCATTGACAATTCTTATATTAAAACCGATAAACAGATAGCATCAGCATTTGAAAAGTACTTTGCTGACGTTCCAGTTTTAACCACTAAATCACTGAGGTCTTCTCCCGACGTCGCCGAATCGTTGCTCAAGAAAAATGTAAATGCATGCAAGGGTATTTTTTCTTTCCGACCCACAGACGCCAATGAAATTATCAAAATGTTTAAATCATTAGAAATTAAGAACACCACAGATCTTTGGGGTATATCGGTTAAACTTATAAGTACAATTATAGATGTAATAGCACCCCACCTAGCTTTAATATTTAACAACTGTATTAAAAGTGGAGAGTTTCCTGACCTAATGAAGCAAAGCAAAGTAATACCTTTATTCAAGTCCGGAAATAGCACAGATCCAACTAACTATAGGCCGATTTCCATTTTACCGGCTTGTAGTAAGATATTTGAGAAAATAATTCTCCAGCAACTTCTTAGCTACTTTACAAGTAATAAACTCCTACATAACAAACAGTTTGGCTTCACAAAAGGCCGTTCAACAACTGATGCGGGAGTTGAATTATTTACTGATATTATCAATGCTTGGGAGAATTCATTGGATGCTCTGGGCATATTCTGTGATTTGTCCAAGGCATTTGATTGTGTACAGCATGAAACCTTAATCAGGAAACTCAATCACTATGGCATTAAAAATACCGCGCTGAATCTTCTGATTTCTTATCTCAGCGAAAGAACTCAGAAAGTCGAAGTAAGCGGTACAAGATCGTCTGGGTCTTTAGTACAGATGGGGGTCCCACAAGGATCGATTCTGGGTCCGTTCCTGTTTTTAATATATATTAACGATCTACCTTATATGGTAGAGAATAATAACGAGATTGTATTGTTTGCAGATGACACCTCATTAATTTTCAAATTAAACAGGCAACAAACTAACTATGACGATGTAAACAATGCTCTCTCTGAAGTTGTGCATTGGTTTAGCGTAAATAACCTACCCTTAAATAGCAATAAAACCAATTGCATAAAATTTTCAGCACCTAATGTGAAACAAGTAGATAAGCAACCGGAACTAAATGGTGAAAAACTGAACTTAGTTAGCTCGACTGTTTTCCTTGGAATCACCATTGATGCGAAGTTGCAGTGGGGACCCCATATCTGTCGACTGGCGGATAGACTAAGTTCTGCAGCTTACGCGGTTAAAAGGATACGCTGTTTGGCGGATGTCGATACCGCTAGATTGGTATATTTTAGTTACTTTCACAGTGTAATGTCCTATGGCATTTTACTCTGGGGTAATGCAGCTGATGCTAATATTATTTTTATTTTGCAGAAGAGGGCTATCCGTTATATATACAAAATGAAAAGTAGAGACTCCCTTAGAGAAAATTTAAGGAAATAAACATCCTAACCCTTGCATCGCAGTACATCTATGAGAATATTATGTATATTCGTAAAAATAGGAGTCAGTTTGTAAGTCGTAGTGACCTAAATGCCTTACGCAATGTAACACTAAGGAACGGCCACAAATTAGCGTTTCCTAAATGCCGGCTTAGTAAGAAAAGTCGTTCCTTCATAGGAATGTCTATTCTAATATTCAATAAAGTCCCGGCTGCGGTTCAGTCTCTGCCTTTACAAAGGTTTAAAAAAACCATCAAACAAACATTATGTCGAAAAGCTTATTATAATATTCAGGAGTATTTGGATGATATAAAGGCATGGGACTGAATTAAACTCTGACAGGCTATCACTATGCTTCTGTATTAATTATACTAAAAATTGTAAGCAGGTGGCATATGGGGTGATTCTTGGCATACACGATTGGCTGTCTCGTGTCTGACTTAATCATGTCATGGTCATACTGTGCATTTTTCTGTAAAAATTAATTTGAATTTTAAAAGAGTACCGAGAGTTTTTTCCTCCGGCTTTTTTCTCTCTCGGCCTACACTAGGGCATAGGATAAGAATATTGTAAATTCTTCCTAAAGCCGATGACCATATAGATAGTCTAACGTGACTTAGAGCTTAGCTTAGTGGTAGGTAATTATTGTAAATTTATCTTAAGGCAAGTTAGACACCTGTGTAGGATTAGCTATTCATTCAATAATCAATAGCTAATCCTTTGCCTTATATAGATAAGTTAGTAGTTTAAGTAGTTTTTAGTTAGGTACCTAGACTTTCGTTAAGCGTGTCTAATCACCTCATAGCGAAATAAATTATTTGACTTTGACTTTGACTTTGATGGGGTTCACCCCTGGAGCAATTGCCCGGATAGAAGGACCATCCTTAAATCCGAATTCCCTCACGCAGGAGCGCTCACAGCGCCGCGAAAGAGGAGGAAAGGTTTCGTTCGTTAGGTTTCGTTAGGGTTTGGAGTGGGGAGATCGTGCGTCGGGCTGGCAGGATGAGCAATTAAAAAATCGGCCCTGCAAGCACACACACGATACGATTGGCAAGGGCCCTGCAAGCAGGGCTTTGTGTGGGGGCCTTAAATAAAGCTTGTTGCTACTACTATCATATTATCTAATCCATATATAGCATATTATCTATGGTTGCGACCTACCTACCTAGTCTGTGATGTCAGTCAAGCACACAGAGTACCAAGCAAGTCAGTCCGTAGACAGAGAAAGTCAAGTCAGTTTTGTGGTCTCAGTACTCTCAGTCGTCAGCAGTTATATAAAATGTACTCTGTGGTCGTCAGTATCAGTACTGTGTGTGTACTCAGTCTGTCATTCTCATTCATTCAATTCCCCAATTTAAACAATAGTGGATTTGTTTAGCTCACTCATATTTTTTATTTGTAGCTTTTAAAAATTTCGAATTTCTTTTTTGTTTGTGATAGCAATATTTTATATACCTGCATAACATTTTTTGGTATAATTATTCTTTAACAGTTTATTAAAATGAGTTCTACTGCCTCAACAGCTCTCTTTGCATGTTCTCGGTGTTGCTCAAGGCATCCTTTTGAAGAGTTATCACCTGGAGAACAGCTTTGCAAGGTTAGTGCCAGGGTCATGTTTCAATAATATTTCAGTTTTCTATAAAATTGACGTAAAAAGAAAGTACTGATTGCGATTAGTACTGTTATTATGACGTCAGTAATGACGCGTTTACTTCGTGTTATTTCAGGAATGTCGTGGATCATTTCCCGTTGTTAAATGCACGTACTGTCGCTCAGAATTTCAACAAACAAGGTCAGTGTTCTCATCAAACCCTTGATAACCATTACCCTCTGTTAACATTCTGTGAAATGTAGCATACTTTGCAATTATTGTTTATTCAGTGTGTGGTAAAAAAATGCCAATTAAATTCAAATTAAAATGTTTTATTTGTCATTAAAAGCACTTATAAGAATAAACAAAAAAAATTAAAAACCTAATCTTTGTGATCTAGGTATACATACACAAACATATATTGATAATTCAAAAGTTGACTGTAGTTCCAATTTTAGTATACAGTAAATGTTACTTTTTATCATGGTCAATCTAACATCAACTTAGTACAAACTTAGTACATGCAACAAACTACACAAATATGTGTAGCTTACAAGGTAGAAGAACTCAAGTACTAAGTACTATTTCTACCATATAATAATTGTTAGTTACTAAAGCTATTGTTGTATTCTAAGTATGGCAGTTATACTTTATTAAAGGCAACCATCATATTATGGCTTACTTAGGACAAGAGTCTACTATTACTAACTAGTTTATTTTTAACTATTATTAAATTAACAGGGCTAATTGTCATGAAAAACTCCCTGCTCTTGTCCTCTCGTAAATAATAATTGAATTTATTAAAATTCCTAGTGATGCTTATCTTGCACTTCATACCAGTTTTGACATAAAGTCGACATGAGGTGCAGAGATATTGTGACAGCAATATACGTTCTAATATCCTAATCTACAAATGTTATATACATCTATCACATCTTAGCTTCACTAGATAATTGATTTTATATCCATTAAAATATAAACAAGTTGCCACATTTTTAAAAGAGATGATTTTTTTGTTGCCTGAACATAAAAACCAACATTTATTGTTACTTTTGAGCAAACATATTTATTTGTAAAGTCAATATTTTTTGTATAGAGTAAAAGCTCTTTATTCGCGGGGTATACGTTCCATAAATATGCCGCGAATACAGAAACCGTGAATACGGAATGTTAATTTGTATGGAACTGTCATATGTGGGTTACGTTCTTATGTGACAAAATAAAAAAAATAGATATATAAAAAAATCAATTTACCTAATTGAAGTTTTTGAACATTTTGATTAATTATCTTAAGGCTTAGGCAACAGTTTGAAGGATTTTGTAATTTTCTATTGCTTGGCAGTTTTTAAATCATTCAATTCAGACCGATACGCAGCAGTCGCACTAGCAATTTGCCTTTTAAAAATAAGACTTCGTATATCGGATCAAGGTCTAAAAGAAATCGCAAAGCTCATTTTCCATTCTGAAACCTTCACTAAGATTTTTCAAATTAAATGTCACGTTTCCAGTGCTTGTTGAAGCCTCTTCTTCAATGGGCTGTGAATTTAACATTTCCTCCAAGTAGCTTTCAGTCAGTGAGAGACGAAACAATAAAACACGCAAAGCGGCTTTTACCATAGAACGGAACAGCAACATTTAAAAATTCAGTAATAAGGTTGCTTTCATTCTGTTTGTTTACATTCTCAAAAACACCGATCGTGGCGAAGGCGGCTTATGTCAAAGTCCTCGGCGATATCATTTAACAACATACTTTAGGTTAAGTTGTAATAAGATCTATTTTACTTTTATTATTAGTCCATTTGACGGAATTTATAAAGGATATTGGATTGGATACCTATTGGAACCTATTGTTTACTTATTAGATCCGCGCATACAGAAATTTTCAGCCGCGAATATAGGGATTGGGTTGCATTTTTTTTATCCGCGAATAGTGAAAACGCGAATGAAGGAAGCGCGAATAAGGAGCTTTTACTGTATTATATATTTAATATTTTTTGTCTTATTAGTTTAAAAACTTGGCACTACTTTTTATAGACTAAACTAACAAGTTTAAAAGAAAAAAATAATAGTAAACAGATATCAGTTTTGCGTTAAATATTATTTATTCTGTAATCCTTTCCATTTTGTGTCTATCTTATTTTTAAATCACAAATTATTAGTTACAAAAAGACACTGTAAGATTGTCTAAATAACTAAATAGGACAAGGTAAAAAACTGAGTATAAATAAAATTGCTGACTTTTCTTTTTTAGTAAATCCAATACATCTTCTATCTGTAAGAAATGTGAGGCTAATGTAAAGGCATATGGAAAACCTACAGCTTGTGAATACTGTAACATCATTGCAGCCTTTATTGGTAAGCATTCAATTTCATCCATATTTTTCCATTTATTTTGATATTAAAATACATACATACTTTCATTTCTCATTGTTTTAGAGTCATAAAAAAGGGGCTACTCTGAAAACCAGCAGCCACAGTTCTCTCAGTACCACAGCACAGGCTGAGAGTAGTCCTATTTTGTCTCTTTGTAACCTAGGCTTATATTTTTCTTTTGTTTATTTATTTATTTCTTTTATTTATACCCTTGCTTGGGACAAAATAAAGATTTTCTTTCTTTTTTTCATGGGTGACAACTATTTATTTTCATTGAAAACAACAGGGACCGTTTGCCACTAGCTGTCACAAACCGACCACACCCGTCGTTGCTTAACTCTTTCGATCATATTGATAGACGCGAGCCATTGCTATGGACGCTACATTATTTTAATTATCATCACTTAATTATTTGACATTAATAATTTTAATTGTTTTTATGAACCACATGTAAAAAGTGACAGTACAAATAGTGAGCTCATTGTGTAAAGGATTCTCTACCAGCTTAACATTGGGATATTATCATTTTAAGTTTGAATAAAGGGGTACAGATTCAGCTATAAGCCACTGCAACCTAAAAAGAACTATTGTATTGTAATGTCTAAGGCCAGTACGAATGCCAGCCAATTGAATGGCCTTACTATACTTACAAACTCTCATCAGCTTTTCTTTGGGTATGACACCTATGTTCAGCGGTGGTCTTTGGTGGCAGCAAAGGTTGATGGATGGATGAATGCATAGAGTTTATTAATTGTTAACAGGCAACAAATGTCAACGTTGCGCGAATTCCGAACGCAAATATGGGCCAGCCGTCACCTGCGAACAGTGCAAGCAGCGTTGTGCCTTCGACAGGCATGATGATAGTAAAAAGGTAAAATATTGAGTAGCTTCAATCCATTTGAGGTCAACTGCAGCGCACAGATCTCTTACAACTGAGAATACCTTACTTACTCCACCACACCACTCCAGGGGTTCATTTGTGTTTACAATCAATATGACGAATTCAACAAACACAAATAGGTTTTACTTATGATGACAATAACTTTTCTTTATGTGTGATTTAAAAAATTAAGTGTCACTTGCTATAAGTGTCACGTGTGGTGGACTAAGGCTTAATACCTCCGATTCTGAGAGGAGACCCAAAGAGAGAGGTGCCCAACAGTTGGACAAAGAAATAGTTGTGATGAAACAGGCCTTTTTATTAAAATTAATCAATATAGCGCTTAATACTACTGAATATCAAAACAAGTATTTTACGAAATTTCGTACAGTACCACGTTAAACATAATTGGTGAAATTGGATGTACTACAGCTACACACTTCTGCCTGCCCCCAACGGGTCTTGAATACAAGTGTGATATTAGGTTATTACTAGCTTTTGCCCGCGGCTCCGCCCGCGTGGTCAAAGGGAATTAACAATGAGTTGTTTATCATACATGACACATTTATTGGTGGATGAATAGTGACAGTTCCACGATTAAAAGATACTAACTACTTAACTGCTATACTAACTACTTAACTAAATTTTCGCTAAATAAACGCCATCTATTAACAACATCCGGAACTAAATATCTAGCAAATAACAAAACATCGATATCTTCCCATGGGGATGTTTTACCGTGGTAAAAAGTAGCCTACGTCACTCTCCACCCTCCTCACTCTATCTCCTATCTCCTATCTATCTCTATCTATCTATCTATCTATCTCCACACACAAAAACCATACCATATAATAGCTTCGTTGCGACGTGAAAGCCGGACAAACAAACAAATAAATAAACAAACACACTTTCACATTTATAATATTAGTATGGATAATCAGTAATTAATCGACAGGTTGACGGCAAGCTTCTTTGCTGGCTTTGCACGCAGTCCCTCAAGCGCGCCCTGGCTCGCACCAAGCAACATCTCTCCTCAGTGGACAAACACAAACACAGGTCCCACAAGTCAGTATGCAATTGTATTTGCCCTGAATTTTAGGTATAAATCTATATATATAAAAGGAGAAGGTGACTGACTGACTGACTGACTGACTGACTGACTGACTGACTGACATATCAACGCAGGGCCTAAACTATAAGGGTTAGAAACTTGGAATTTTGCACAGGGGTTCCTTTTATAACGTAGGGGAGCACTAAGAAAGGATTTTATAAAATTAACCCCTTAAGGGGTTAAAACGGGGGTGCAAAGTTAGTATGAAACTTTGCCGTTTTTGAAGTTATGTGGGCAACCCGAACGCGGGAAGACGTCGCTATTGGGTCTAATTCTACGCGAGCGAAGCTGCGGGCGTCCACTAGTAAAATAAATAAATATCTTGGACATTCTCACACACGGCCATCTGACCCCAAAGTAGGCGCGAGCCTGTGTTATGGGTGTCAGCGACTGATATACATACATAGATATTTTTAAATAAGTACATACTTAAATAGATAATATTGACATCCAGACACAGAACAAATACAAGTGTTCGTCACACGAATATTTGTCCTGAGTGGGTGGTATGGATTGCTTAAACATGGTAATCCATAGACTAATGGCTATAATCGCTTTGCGGAATATATGGTGCCTATATCGTAAAATTTATATCGTAAAATATGTGGTGTATAATGGTGCACTGCCACCCAGACAAAAAACATTTCATTTTATGAATGGGCTTTGAAGGTTAGTTACCAATGTACAAAGAATATCGAAAATGATCCTTTACCCAATAGTGGAACTATGGGTCGTAGCTTAGCTTAGCTTGTATGCATATTATATCAACTTTATGTCTGAGATTCCAGGTTTCTTCACTTATTGCCCATTAAAATCTTAACAAGTTTCCATTCTTCTATCCGCGAATAATAATAATAACTAAAAAGGATACGTTTTAAAATAAAGCCTATCCTTACTTTCTAATTTATTAAAAAGATTCAAGGTTCCCTACAATTTGCAGATCGAAAAACAGTCACAAAGACAAGCGCAAATCGGATATGATGAAGTCCATTAATGCTAATGACTCTTCTATGAACGATTCCCAGCCACTGGAGAAGAAATCAAAAATGAATCCTATGCAAGGTAAAAATATTATTTAATAAGGTTGGTAAAAGGTAAAATATTTATTAACGTTGCATTATTTGTAAAAAAAATCAAAATCCTAAATCCTTTTTGTTCTGTATGATAGTATGTGCAGAATAGTAGTAATTAATTTCATTATTAAATATTAATAAAAAAAAATTAAATTGTGTGGTTTTATGAAACCACGGTAAAAGTGAAACTTTTTTTCACATTATAGACATTTAACTAAACATTTTTGGAATAATATTCCATTAAGGGTAATGAAAATTAAAATTAAAATTAAAATTATTTCGGTTTTAACTACAACGTAACATGCAAAATAAAAATAGCGTGGAGCACTGGCACAAATGATGTAATGAGACATGCGTAACGCGACATGCGACAGACAAAACAAAATTTTCAGACCGATGTAATAAAAGTTTCACTTTAATAATAAGTAGGTACCACGAATACCTGAAAATGCCAATAGGCATTAAGTCCGCCCATTGTAACATCTTTTTTGGTGTAACAATAAAGCATTAAATAAATAAATAAATAAATAAATACATAAACTTGAAGTCATGTAATTTTATGGCGTTTTCCTTTAATTGTTCCAGTAATTCTGATTGTATTGTTTCGTAGGTGAAGTAGACCCGAATTCATCGGACCATGTCGTTGCTATGACTCAACTCAAGGAAACGATTGCCAGCCTACAGAAAAAGGTGCAACAGAAAGACAATGAGTTACTCGCCAAAGATAAACTGGTAAGTTCGTCCTGAATTAATGCAATACATCAGAAATATAATACACAGTCATAATATACAATACTACATCTAAAACTAGATAATCCGAAGTAATGCGTATATGTTTGATTTGGGAGTTATAGCTAAACCAGATTTATATGGGAAGAGCGCTGTTTTCGATATTGATATTACTTTGACTTAATATTGACATCCAGTTTCCATATAAGGCAATTTATTATATTATATACAATAAATTTATTATTTATATATATTAGTCAATTTATTATATATAATAATTCTTATAATAAGTATGTAGTTTGTTTTGTTACCTAGACTTTCATTAAGATAGCGAAATAACTTATTTTGACTCGCCCGTCTCTTCAAATTTCTTTACAATTTCGAAATTTTTTATTAAAAAAAATCAGAGCTCCCTAAGCTCGCCACTATTTTTTCCTAGTTAATATAGGTGCAGACTACATTACGTCTTGGTATCAACGACGATGGAGTCATATACCTAAATTGCCACCAGCTCCTTAACTATTAAATGTTATTTTTCATTCATATTTTAAAAAAAATGCAATGTAAAAAAAAATTGTAATAGTTTATAACAATTCTTTTCAGATTACAGAACTGAAGGCGCAGCATCACAACAACACGACAGATTTGAGAACTGAAATGAAGAACAAGGAACGCTTAAATGAGACCAAATTTAATCTAATGAATGGTAAGATACAGACACTACTAAAAGAGGTTGCAACTTTGAGTAAGTCCGCTAAGAAAAATAATAAAAACACCAAAAATGTACTAGCAAACACAGACAACAGTGGTAGTGGAACTGACAGTCCCAGCACCAATTAGAACAATTTTATTGTATACTCGGTTTTTTCAGATTTGTCTGAAGTAGTAAACAAATATGGCCGACTCACTACATTAATAAATCATTGACAGTAAAGACAGTCAGTTTAGGTCCTAGGTTTCGAAAACGAAAATGGTTCATGGATGAATGGTGGATGGATGGATGGATGAATTGAAAATTGTCCGAATGAAGGTATGTTCTTTTTCGAACATTTTTCGTTCTCTAACTTTTATCTATACTCTTATGCTCCAAGGACAATCTTGTGTCTTAATTTTATTATTAAAATTTTTAGTAAATACTTACATTAAACAATACTTAATTTTTGTGTCTTATGAGTAATTTCAAAAAGGTTTTAGTGAAAATCGAACCATAATGTTAAATAACAGATGTAGCCTTATATTTTATTCAAAGCCTGTTAGAAATGAGATAGTATGGCTTGCTGTTTGTTTAATACTTAAGACAAGTCTAAAGAACGGACTATAACTTATTTATTACTTATAATTGTCTTTCAGACAAACTGGACATATTTTCCTCTTATTTTTTTATCCTACAAATGGTTTCATTTGTAGTTTTTATATGATTAAGTGTAAGTAGGTTTCAATTAGATGACATGTTTACTTAGGAAATAATTATCTACAGTTAGCCTTACGTTCGACAGTTAGTTCAGAGCAACTTGGAACTCGATTTGGATTGAAAGGTATCAAAAAGATACCGTTATAATTCTGCATGATAAACGGAGATTATTTTTTGCAGTTTTTACCATTTCCATCTTTAGCTGTGAACAAGTAGTTTGATAGTTGAATAACATCTGGATGACATCTGGATCCTTTTTGAGTATTGATATTTTGTGATAATACATTGAATATGTAGGTAGGCCACTGAAAATAATTTATAGCTGTTCTTACTATCCTTACAATTTTATGTTACCTTCCCAATATTTTGTATAGTGCTTATAGAAACGTCATATCAGTTAACTTTGTTTTAAAAGTCTCTAGTAATCCTTACGCCTGTGTGATTCATTATGTTGTCTATTGGATGTGGTTAAATTAATTTGAGATTTAAAACAATGCATCTATAAAACTGAAAAACCCAGAAAACTAGTAAAATTTATTAAATAAAATGGAAAGGAAAACATGTGGTATTTCTGGAATTGAACTCTATGTAGAAACCACCGAAAGTAAATTTTATTTGTAATATTTACATGCAATAGCTAGGTAATACTGAGGAATCTACTTCGTGAAAGTCAATAGTTGCAAAAAAAATTGAATGGCACTTCTTAAACATATTATTAAGGATATTTCCGCTATACAATTGGGTGATATTTCAAAGTAATGTTCTGCTTTGGACTAACATAACATCAATCATTACCAGCTTTTGCAAGAGTCCTGGCACAGAATAGTTTGTAGTAGGGGAGCCCAAGAGGGGATTTTGCGGGATACTCAAGCGCGTAAGTTTAATATACAGTGGGATACCTTGTACCCGGTTAAGTACCTCCACCAAATATGAGCCCCATATATAAATGGGGCCGTCAAGGATAAAGTATCAGATTAGTAAAAAAAAAAAATTTGTCATCAGAAATTCTTGAGCGCGTTAGATTAAGGTA
Organism: Carterocephalus palaemon; assembly: GCA_944567765.1. Classification (NCBI taxonomy): domain Eukaryota; kingdom Metazoa; phylum Arthropoda; class Insecta; order Lepidoptera; family Hesperiidae; genus Carterocephalus; species Carterocephalus palaemon. The sequence continues at coordinate 7,085,784 of OX155645.1, forward strand.
GGGTGAGTTAATTACATGCTAAAAAGTGTATATTCCACTAATCTTACAATTTGAGAGTAACGTAAAGAAAGGGGAACTACTCTCAAATTGTAAGATTAGTGGAATATGGGCTACAAAGTTGTAGCCCTCCCCTTTCTTTACGTTACTCTCAAATTGTAAGATTAGTGGAATATACACTTTTTAGCATGTAATTAACTCACCCTACCTTAATCTAACGCGCTCAAGAATTTCTGATGACAAATTTTTTTTTTTTACTAATCTGATCCTTTATCCTTGACGGCCCCATTTATATATGGGGCTCATATTTGGTGGAGGTACTTAACCGGGTACAAGGTATCCCACTGTATATTAAACTTACGCGCTTGAGTATCCCGCAAAATCCCCTCTTGGGCTCCCCTACTATTGTTTATTTGTAACTTTTGCAAGAGTCCTGGCACAGAATAGTTTGTTTATTTGTAATTGGGTATAAGATAGCAAACAGATATACAGCACCAACCAGTAGCTATCGAACTTGCCTCTCACTCGAGCGGTCCGGGTTCAAACCCAAGCTCAGTCGCGCATACTGACTTTTCTAACTTATGTGCGATTTAAGAAATTAAACGGTGTGTACTATAACGGTGAAGGACAAATCGTGAGGAAACCTACATGCCCGAGAGTTCATCATAACGTCCTCGAAGGCATGTGAAGTCTGCCAATCCGCACTTGGCCAGCATGGTGGATTAAGGCCTAATTACTCAAGTGTTACAACTTTATATGGTCCTATTATGTTGTGTATGCATGTAAATATATACAAATTGTCACTGTGTTATTTGGTATGTATGTCGTAGGCATATTGTATAATTCCGCTGTTTACATACGGCGTCGGCAGTTTATAAACGCTCGCTGTTATGTAAAAGCCAAGAAAAAACGACACAATCAACTCCAAATTGTTAGGTTAGGTTTTGTCTATGTTTATTTACGCAAAAAAGGGACCCCGAGAAGCGGGGTTCCGTCGACATTTGTGACAGACCGACGTATTAAATTAGGTTATCCCGCACATTGAACGAGTTTTCAATTTGCCTTCGGCATTTTACATAACAGCGAGCGTTTATAAACTGCCGACGCCGTATGTAAACAGCGGAATTATACAATATGCCTGCGATATGTATATAACATCTATCTATACTTAAAGACTTAAAAAGATAGGTTTAAATTTACCTGTGAGATTGTTGAATCAAAAAAGTATTTTATCTTCAGTGTTGAGCTAATTTAATAGAATATGATCTTCCAATCAGTGTATCAAATGTCGATATCCAATGTAAGTACATAATGTAATTGACGGTAGTGTCTAAATGGATTTGAGAACTAAAATCCGCTCTCAATATTAATGTATATTTTGTAACTTATATGTCCACTTCAAACCCAATTATTCTTGCAATGTGGATTTTTTTAAATGTATACGTTCTATTCATCAATCATGGATCAAGGAATAAATTGGACAAGTGAAAAAAGATCCATCAATGTATGTTAGAGGACATCGCCAAATTAACGACGGCGGTACGAACACGTTATTCAGTTATGAAAAAAAACACAAGATGTGGTTTGAATGTAAATCAAGTGAAATAAATTATACGAATAAACAATTTTGTTTCATTTACCATAATTGATGTTTTATTTTATTACCCTGTAAAAACAGAGAGTTACTATGGGTAATTGATATTTCCATTCATGTACATATTTGGCATTTTATATCTTAGAACATTCCGGTTCGATTATATAGATAGGCTTACGAAACTGGTTCACAGTACTCACACCAAAGCATATGATAGCATATTTAATGTATAATTTGTCAAGGAACAAATTATACACGCTGTTAAATGCTGAGCTCATGTGCTAGTGGCAAGGCAGCACTGCCCTGCGGACGTGCGATAAAAACAGCACTATGTGTATGTGAGAAGCGAGGCCTTGGCTAGTATTCCTACTAAATCTGACCAAAAATATTAATTAATTTTCTCTTGGGAGAAGTTTATTTTAACCTATGAATTAATCTATTTACTTACTTGAGCTGATAGCTCAACATGGTTAGACCAAACAAGGACTACTTAACTACTAAAATTACGGATAGTATTTCACGTAATGCTATATGACAGCGTTCATGCCTCAAATTACAATATTGCTCGCGTCGATCGTATCTGATCGACCGAGTTAGCAACGAGATTAAGTTTGTGGATCAGTGACCGCTAGTGGCAAAATATCATGGGCGTTTCCGTGCAGCCGTGCATTGGCGGGCAAGTTAAGTCGTCGGTCCCGGTTGTTTTTAATAAAAAAAAATAGTAAGGCCTTGTCGAAGTCCTTCGGGTCGCATTAGAGCAGTATTCGGGAGTATGTACCTCCCGCAACTCAAGCTGTGGAAGAGACCCGTGCCCAACAGTTGACGTCTGTGGTTTGCAGCAAAGTCAGTACTTATAGATAAAATGTAAAGTGTAAATTAAAGTACCCATAGGTCTTTAAAATGTTTTCAAGATATAGTGACATGATCGAGACGGATATACCGGCGTATATGCGAAGTTAAATTAGGACCTTACAATCATGACTTTCCATGTAAAAAACAGAGGTTCTTCTATGAACAGTTTTGCTAGTTTTCATTAGTATTATGTGGCCATGATAAGACTATCAGTTGTAAGTAAACATGTTTTGTTGAGGCAGTTTTGTTTACTACGAGCACGTTCCAAACATTAAGTGATTTTACATGCTGTCTTTCTTAAGTTCTTCTGCTTGTCTATCACGAATATCATTTGTGTACCTATAACGTGTTTAGTGTAAGTCTACTGACGTGCAGAATATATTATGGCATTTACTAAGGTACATAGATAGTCACCTTCAAACGTGTGCAATGTTTAATTTCAAACAAAACATACGGATGTATGGGTCCTGCAGGGTTCCGACAGGAGAAAAAATAGGTACCTATCTAAACTAAAATAAAAATCACTGCTGGTCGAAAAGACGGTAAATAAAGCCACACACTAGTAGATACTGATAATGGTAGATTTACATTTTCGGGAGCGTTTCAAAATCGTCCCACAACATTGTTTTGTAACGAGACTTAGGTATAAGGGTTTCCTTTTTAAACGTAACATAGGACATGGGGGATCGTTTATCTTTTCTGGGGTCCAATTAAAACACTCTCATTGGCCTTCATCAGCGATTGTAGGCACCCGGGATTTCGTGCGTGTTCCTCCACTTCCTACAAACCCGCAGCGACGGGTACATGTACCTAATTGTACCTAATAAAACTATAGCGTGCTTATTTGGATAACATATGCGTACCTACAATTATACTCGTAGGAAGCAACAACACCAACGGACGTATGAATTATGAACAGTTTAATTCCTTTACACTTAACTTCTAGCTCATCAAATAAGTAGGTGAAATATTGAAGTCTATTATGTAGGAATTAATCTGGAATATTCTCACACGATAGACCAAAATAATCTCGTATGTTATTTGTTAGAATAATAATACCTAACTGTGCTGGTAACTTCACCTACATCAGTGTGGCAGGAGACAATGGAATTTTCTGGAACATTAAAACTAGGGTGCATCTCATTCTTGCACCGGTAGGTACCTAGTTAGGTACTAATATTATAACCAATTTACCAACTTACGTCTAACTTACGGAAAACGTTTTTTTAACTTCCCACTATCATTAACAATGTATGTCATTATTCATTGCTTCGTTATAGGTACCGCATTAATTTTTCACCTCTGACGCATACCAGGAAGATGTAGTCTCTACCACAGAAAGCATATAATAAGGTAGGTCATAATTTTGATTATAATTATGGAAAATAGACAAAAGGCAATAGTACTTACCTGAAATAGAACGCTGGTTTTACTAGTACCTACCTAATAGAACGATGAGGTTGATGATGACAGTTCAACATGCGTAGTAATGCGTACCTTCTACAGAAGCAAAGCTTACGGGTAGATTTATGTTTAGCTTAATACAACCCATTTTGTAGGTAGGTACCTAATAGAATTCATGTCCGTTTGCTGACTCATTAAAGACAGAGCGTGATGTATTGTAAAAATATTGAAATTTTAGATGGGACTATATTGAACAATAAATAACCTTGGTATCTATTCTGGAAGTTTTCCGTGCTCCATGGTATAGTTATATGCCACTAACTACACCGTTGTTTTAATGTAATTATTTTACAGTAATTCAACCACCACAACCCTTCCTTTGTCTCACTAGGCTGTTGGGCACGGTTCGCCCCTCGTAATTTTTGGGGTTAGGTTTTAGTACAAAACCCTGGCAGACAGACTTCACATCACATGCCTTCGAAAACATTATGGAGAACTCTCGGGCATGCAGGTTTCCTATTGAGGGTTCCTTCACCGATACAGCAGTTGTCATTTAGCTTTTTTAAATCACACTTATGTAACTTAGAAAAGTCATTGGCGAGTGCCGCTTGGATTTGAACCCAGACTGCTATCAATGTCTAAGTATAAAACTTTTATTAAATACATTTTTGAGTTGGTTATTTACATTCCTATTCTTAGTTTGATCGCAAAGATCCTACGTAGCTACTATCCGCGGCGACCACGAACAAAGCGACAAAACGCCTATAGCTACAATGCTTTCTATTTATTAATTTGTTAAGAATAAACGGGGTTTAACGGGAACAATTGACAAGGAGAGCGATTCATACCATATCGATAGATTCATATAATATTTGAAGGATTCATGTCATGTTTGCTATTTGGGCTCATAAATTCTGAATCAATAATGGCTAAGATAGCGAAGAAGACTTCGCCGCCGCTAGTATTGCGCCCAGTGAGAGACATGTCAAAGATTATTCAAATTTTATATTCTTGAAAGTATGAAAATTGAGATAGGTAAGATTTCTATGGAGTTCTAAAATGCACCATTAGGATATCTTAATGACTTTGAGGTATTTTATTTAGCAAAGGAATAAACAGCGAGAACAAAATAATCAATGACAGCGTGATTTTGCTTTCCCCCTCCAGTAGTGTTCACAATCTCGGTCCACGAGTGGATTTGGGTGTAATGCTATAAATTAACTGTTTAATTATCATCACACCGATTCAGTAAAATCTTTGGTCGATATCCGTTTTTCTTGGATGGTTGATGCTTGATAATCGCAGCGCGATGCGGCGGCGGTGGCCGGTGGCCAGTTTTTTTTTTAAATTTAGTAAAGCGAGAACAACAGATAATAAATCTTGCTTAGCTACAGCTAAACAGGAAATGTTCGTGAAGTATTATTTATTTACTGAGTAGATGAGTCAAAAGAAAGCAATAAGCACGATAGAGATTAGATGACCTCAATAGTTAGCTCCAATTGAAAACACTTTCATTTAAAACTACTGAGATTATGTACATATTTATTTGTTTGAATAAGTGACTCAGGCTATGGTGCGACTTAACGGTCACCCAATCATTGTAATGAGCATTCGAACGAAAGACGAAAGTGGCCTCAATAAATCGATGTTCCCCTTTTTATTTGATTTCCTCGAATTGCTGCAATATGGAATGTATCTACCGACATTTCATTCGAGTGTCCTTAATTAAGTTGGAACATGAAGTGGTCATGTTTGTACCAAACGCTAATAAGGTTGTGAAGTAAACCATGTCAAAATCGCACTTTGGAGGAGAAATTGCATGGTGCTAAAAATATGAATGGTTCTCCGTGATGGTGAGTGACAGCCCTAGCTTTATCATAATGAAGTTGTTCGTCACCGACGCCGCCGTACGTAAAAACGAACGCATCGCATACAATGATACAATACTAGCAAGTAGGTATATAACGCACTACTATTTCAGCAGCGACAGCATACGAAAAAGTTTAGTCTTGGTTTTGCTTTACCGGCGGTCATTTCATACGAAACAATGGAACGTGGATTTATTACTCTGTTATTTTCTATACTTTTGACTCTTTTAATAGTAGCTGAATCAAAAGGTCGGTACTAGTTTGTATCTTTAAATGATAATCGTTTATTTTTACTGCATAATAGATAGTAAGAGTCTCTTGCTATGATTAGTAAGTACCGTAGAAGATCCTCGAGCATCCCTGAACACGCAGGGAGAGGATTTTGTGAGTAAGAAGTAAGGCGTTTCCTCCAGAGAGGTTCGGAGGACTTCCCCTGAAAAATTGCAAAGATTTGATGTCAGCAAATTGTGTTATTTACAGTCCTCAACTTATCATGCAGTCAAATAAAGGAGTTTGTGGATGGCCACAATATAAGGAGACTTCGTCTGGCTAAAGGCGAGATAGACAACCAACCGGCTGCCAGTGAGATGAAATTTATGGTATGTACCTACTTTGGGATATATGATATATTTAACGGTCATTGTTATCGCCTGATAACAATGACCGCCAGGATGTAGCATATGCAGCCTCATTAGTCCCAGACCAATCCAATACTGAGGAAGGGTTTCCTTATACGTATAAAAGTAAGGAAATACATCAACCACGCTTGCCTACTACCTAGATAATATGGACTAGGTTTTAGTTCAAACGTACCTATGCATGCGTAAAACATGTTAGGCACGCAGATTCACTCCCGTGATTTTCCTTAGCTTTGAATCAAATATACGGCAAACGTATCGCGTTCTCATGGTATAGCTGTATGGCATTTAAAAGGAGTAAAGTAGATTCCTAAATAGACGAGACATTATACTGGCTCCTTCATAATACCTACTCTGATAAATAATAACACGCAACAGATTTGCACATCTAACTTTATAGTAGGTGTAGCGCCAACAGCGCTAGAATCTAGAATCTAGATGCTAGGCGGCTACATGAAAGCATCCGAATTTTAATCTATTCGTATGCTTGGCATTCGTAATATTAAAACGAGAACTAAAATATATATATGTACCTACCTATGAAGTATATGTATCTCTACCTTCTCTACCATATCGCGTCTAGCAGCTCTTATGTGTATAAATAATGTACATTATACAATTAAATTAAAAAATAACCAAACTGCAGGTAAAGTAATTAAAAATCTTAAAAAGTTCCCCATTATTAATATTTTCCCAGACTGCGCTGCTCTATCATGCCTATCGCGCGACACTCACTCAAACCGTTATCGCCGCAATAATGACAAATGTGATCTAAATTTAATGATTTACAAAAACATGATAACCAAAAAAAATATTATAAAGAAATTATATTTTGAGTGGAATCTTTCCTTTTAGATGTGTTAACCGCATCACACCAATCCGCGCCAATTGGAGCAGCGTGGTGGAGTATGCTCTAGACCTCCCGCAGCAGAGTCTGTGGGGGAGACCCGTGCCCAGCAGTGGGACGTCTATCGGTCGCAGCGAACCGCATCACATATTTTTAATTATGTACTCGTGTTTACAAGAGATACTCGAATCGTAGCTACGTAATAGCAGAGCAATACTCAAGCACAAATATTCGTACCAAAAATTGATATCAAAAAGACCATTTAGATTTATATGGTCCGAGTGCTAGGTATTGGTTAAATTAAGTAATTCTGTAATTTGTAAATGCCATAAAATATAATTTACCTTAACTTATACCTAATTTGTTAGTTAGTAGGTAAAAATTATATTTAAATTTTCAAAGCTCGCTTATCGCATTAACAAGGTTTTACTGGCCACTGTTTGTCTAGTAATTTCTAACGCTGAGACTTCCATTAGTTATTTTGTAGAGTATTAACTTTGATTAAATGTGATCGAAAAAGTGAAGCAACGACGGGCGCGGTCGGTTTGTGGATGGGTGACCGCTAGTGGCAAAATTTCATGGACGCTACCGTGCTTCGGAGGGCACGTAAAGCCGTCGGTCCCGGTTGTTTTCAATGCTGGAAACAGTCGTCAAGCCTTGTCGAAGACCTTCGGATGGCTTGAGAACATTCGACAATGGGTTGGCCACTAACCCCTCCACCAATCCGCATTGGAGCAGCGTGGTGGAGTATGCTCTAGACCTCCCGCAGAAGTGTCTGTGGGGGAGACCCGTGCCCAGCAGTGGGACGTCTATGGGTCGCAGCGAACTTTTATTTTGAAAAAATCAGGCACCCAATGCAATAGGTTATGTACACTGTGTCAATAGTATGTTCGTAATATAACAACTAACAGAACAGGTCACTTTTTTCTAGATGTGGGATAACGAGTTAGCTGAAAAAGCTGCCCGTTGGGCTTCTAAGAACAAATTTGCACACAATCCAAACAGAAAAGTCCGTAAGTATTCTGTTTTGTAACTATTTATGTATGTACGGGTCTCCTCTCGGAATGGGAGGGGTTAGGCTATAAGGCCATTGTCCACATTGCTGGCCCCGGGCGGATTGGTGGACTTCACATGCCGGTGAGTACATTAGAGAAACCACGATGTTTTCTTCCGTCGCGTCGTTACATGGTGACATTTAATTTCTTAAAACGCACAACTTAGAAAAGTCATAGGTGCGTGTCGCTTTGATTTGAATGAGAGGCTTGTTCAATAGCTTTTGGGTAGCCTCCACAATTTAGTGCCCTGAATTGCGGAGCTATGAGATTGCATGCGTGCAGGCATTTGTTTATTAATATTATGTAGGTACCTACCTACTTATTATAAAAAGGAAACACGTGCCAAACACGTTCCCTGCATTGGCTGTTAAAAGTATAAGTTCATTGTCTTTGATTAAATCGCGTATGACTCACTATAACCCTTTTTAAACAAAAACTAATGTTTGAATAGGATAAGTATGTTCTGTAACTTATTCAACAATTTAATTTTATTACTTTTTATAATGTTGAAGGGATAATGAATTAGCTGAGATAAACTTTAACTTTGAGACAACATTTGCATTATCTAGCACAAGCTTACTTTGTTGTACTCAACAGCAACCTTTTACCGATAATACAAAGTACCTTATCCTTGTCGGCCCGTTGGCCCAGTGGTCGCCAGTCCGTTGCTAAGCTACGAGTAGGAAGAACGGTTCGATCCATCCCCGAGTTAGGCAAACTATTATAGGGTATCTCGAAATCTGCACTTGGACAGCGTGGTGGATTACGGCCTAACCCCACCCATTCCGAGAAGAAACCCGAGCCTAACAGTGGGATAAAGAAACGGTTGTGGTGGTGGTATGGGTATAGGTAGGTATAGGTTTACCACTTACTAATTACATGTGACTTAAACTTCACTGGTGTAAAGAGGGTGTGCTAATTATACACACTACCTATGCCTATACCTGTAAAAAATTAAATACATTACAGAATTTCATACTTTATTAAATAGGTACTTATCTATTACTTATTTTTTCAGCATCTAACAGATTTTCAACGGGCGAAAACATATATACTATTGCTACCACAAACCAAGGCTTCAATTTTGAACCAAACATGGCTTTAGATTCTTGGTTTGATGAATACAAAGACTTTACATTTGACGTGTTGAAACAAAGTGATTTTGACGGGTCTAGAGAAGTTCAGATCGGTCACTACACGCAGGTATAGTCCAAAATACCTTTTACATACCTAAATACTTTTATATACCTACCTACTATTTAAATATGATAGCAAACGAGCAAATAACTGTTAAGAACTCAACACACTACATACTCAGTCTCGTTCCAAGTTATTGTAAATCAACATTATTTAATGAACTTTCACTGATATCTGCTATATATTTCGATTTCACTTATAGTCAAGACTAGGTCAACGAGCCAATGGTAACTTTGATCATTTTTACGTTGTAAATTACTTACAACACTATGCAACCAATGTTATTATCTAAGAGTGCCTATCATACTAGTAAAATATCAAACATAGGAATAATCTTTTTATTTAAACAATGTCACACTAGTGGCTTTGATAGCAACATATAATGACTCTACATGGAATTACGCGAGTATTCAATTATTTTTTAGTCTCATAAGCGAATACAATGTAATTTAATCAATATATACGTATATGGTACTTAAGTAAATATATATTTTAATGTAATATTGGGGAACCTACCTTACCAATGAATATACCGTTTATAATTAAAATTTTGACACCCGCTTTTATCATGATTTTTTTTGTTTTATTAGATGGCTTGGTCGGATACCATATACGTCGGTTGTGGAATTTCACAGAAGTTTGAGAATGGCTGGAAAAAGTTCTTAGTCGTTTGCAACTACGGCCCGAGGTAAATATATCAACAATGCTCGTGAAAAATTAAATTAATATGAAACCTATTCAATGAAGGTAACTCATTTGGTCATGCAATTGTTTTCTTATAACAGTTTGAAATCAAAATGAAACATTATCAGTTAGATCAATGAAAATCTTTTACCTAGAGACACTTACATGATTCTGGTTGCTAGTAAAAAAAAATATTTAGAGCGATTAGGTACTCATTTTAATTTTAATTTGACAAACAAAAAATTATGAAAGCAAATCAAATCAATGTATTTGCAGAATAAGGTTAAATTAATTGTTACTTAAGTAGGAGCATTACCTATCTACATTATTAGCATTCTTTATAACTTCTTTCTTACTCATATCACCATACTACAACCCTCTTTGTAATAAGGTGATAAGATCTTTTTACTTTATTTCTTGGTCTTTATTTCTCATGAAAATGAAATCACAATGTAAATCCTCCTCTTCAACATCCAAGCCCCTATCATTTGGTCAGACATCAGGTTTACATTTGCATAGACGTAATAAAAACATTTCCATAACAGATAACAATTAATACTCTATGAGACATTTAAATGAGGAATTACTACTTTCTTCGGGCATTTCTATATTTAGCTTTTAATTTAACAAAACAAGCACTGTGTATTTATAAATACCTACATTTCATTTTGAATGGCGACATAATATACCATAATCAACTTCACAGGCCTATATTTATCTATAGGTATAAATAAAACTGAAAAACACCACTCACTGATATCCCATACAAACTTCATTCACCTATTCTACCACCTTAGGGTGTGCTTTTCTGAATACCTTCAATTTGAACTTCCTTTTTTTCTTACAGGAAGGGTGAAAACATTAATAATAAGTTTTTATGTTGAAATGGCTAATCTGCCATACAAAATTCTTTCACCTATTCTACCACATGAGGGTGTGACTTTTTTTTAAATATTGAGTTGGGACCTCCTTCACATATTTGCAAAAAGACCAAACATTAATATACGTAGCATAAGTTTTCGAAATGAAGAAGTTTTATACAAACTTCTAACTCCTTTTTCACCCCTTTATGAGTTGAATTTCAAAAAATCCGTTCTTAGTTGCCTCAGTCTCATTCCTAAAAACTACCTTTCCAGCAAATATCACCTTCATCGGTCAATTTAACTAGAGTAGTTTTAGCGTATTTTAGGTGGAGTAAGAGTGGTGACAGCTAGAGCCAGTGGCTATCGAACCCGCCTTTCCTATAGTATTTGGGGTTCAAATCTAAGTTACACCACAGAATACATAATAGTACACGTAGTTACACGCACCGATGACTTTTCTAAGTTACGAGCTGCCAATACGCAATTGGCCAGCGTGGTGGACCCAACAGCAGGGACAAAGTAAACGTTGTGGTGGTGATGGTGATAGTAAAGGTGAAAGAAGTTTCTGGAGGAGTTACTGTAGAGTAGAGTGACTGCAACATTGATAATTACTTTTTTATCATTTATAGATACAAAACGTCAGCAAATCATTTAGGTACTATGATGGTAGAGATTCGTATACTCGCTGAAGTATCAAATCGGATAATGTAGTATTTTTTATAGATGCAACCCAAATGAAGAGTAGGTAAATGGTTGATGTTAACACCTAAGATGTAACCTTCATCTGGACACGGGCGACTTGAGACGGATCATCAGTGTATCGCCTGCCTACAATTTGGGCCCCTTTTACACCTATGATTTTCTTCAGAAAGGGCTGTTAAACTGAAGATGATGATAGGTTAAATAGTTGGATTCATAGGAGAGACCGTGTATTGTTTAACCGAACAGGAGGGTCCTATGTTCAGCGTCTCTGCGTGGCTGATGGATGAATAAATGAAGACTATGAATGGTTATGGTTGTAGCGTCCATAGCCCAATGGCTCGCATCGATTCAATGTGATCGAAAGAGTTAAGCAACGACGGGCGCGGTCGGTATGTGGATGGGTGACCGCTAGTGGCAAAATTTCATGGACGCTACCGTGCTTCGGAGAGCACGTAAAGCCGTCGGTCCCGGTTGTTTTCAATGGTGGAAACAGTCGTCAAGCCTTGTCGAAGACCTTCGGGTGGCTTGAGAACATTCGACACTGGGTTGGCCACTAACCCCTCCACCAATCCGCATTGGAGCAGCGTGGTGGAGAATGCTCTAGACCTCCCGCAGCAGTGTCTGTGGGGGAGACCCGTGCCCAGCAGTGGGACGTTTATGGGTCGCAGCAGCGAAGAATGGTTATAGTAGGCAATATAGGGTTGATTTTTATTTTTCAGGCAATAAAATGTTTATTATTGAATACCTGATATATCATTTTGTGGGACTTACCTACCTATCAAAGTGTAACTAATGGAATGTGTATTATTTTCAGTGGAAATTTTTTGAACGAAACCCCATATCGTCCGGGAAGACCCAGCGGGAATCTAATTTGCGGAACCCAAGACTGCAGTCGACCTTATGGAAACTGTCGCTAATTAATACAATTGTAATAATCTTTATTAGCTATAAGAAGATCTTTAGACTGAAAATAGATTACTTACTAATAACACAACTGTTATAAAGTATTATTAGGCCTTATATTTAATTTATAATTTACTTAGCAGGACTACCTATTAGCTACTACATAAAGAAAGTAAAATCTAGTATGCTCGTCTCATTTTTTGGAAACAGGAAAAACCAATGCTCAATAGTGGCACAGTATAGAAAGAAACGGGAGGAAATAGAGGGTTGACGGGTTGTGGTGATTTAATGGCATAATATGTAAATGAGATAATGGCATTAAACTTGTGTTTACTTAAGTACTTTATCGATAGCCGCATCTTAATTACTTTTATGACTATTTAATTAAGTAGGATGCCTATTTAATTAAGTTAGACTTTTTGTCAGGGTTAATACTTGTGGTTAAATTTTAAGTATTAGTACTTGTACTATTATTCTGTGGTATTAGAGTAAATGGTAGGTTCTCTAAGTCATACATTTCATTCACATTATACATATATGTAAACATCTGTAATCGATTCTTAGAGATAATACCTTAATCAACGTTTATCTCGCACCTTAAAGATAGCCGATAAGTGGTCCTTACTTTAATAAGAAATGTTGGGACACTAAGGTGTATAATTGTGTTATTAATTCTTTATTTGGTTAAAATTTTAAGATGGTAAGTTACAAATTTACTGTTAATTCAAAATCATATCTTATCTGCGCTATTATCTAGTGTTTTACTGTCTTTGAGATATATCGGCATTATAACAGTCACGGGTTAGGTTATGTGATACCATGTTATTATTTTATTCATACTAAACTGATTTTGCCATCAAATCACTCCTTTAGATTAATATATTATCCAGAAAATTGGGGTTTGAATTTTTAAGCAGTACCTATCTTCCAAATAGTACCCTAACTATCTTTGTAAATAAAATAGAAAACACACAGTTTGCATTTCTCTTCGACTGGGCTAAACGGGCTGGGACATAAATTTTGTGTAATATTTTTCAGATTGTATTTTATTTCTACTAAATGATAAAAAAATACCGATAAATACTGGGTAGTGCCTAATGTTGCTACTAAACACGTGCTTATACGGTAGGAATGCACAGATAACGATAAAATATAAAAGTACATACGTAAGCGCCAAGATAAATAAACAATTTTCTTTAAATAGTTAACCTTATTTAAATTTTTCCGATACCCAAGTGTTAGAATTTAACATAAAATAAATTAAAATAATAATTTAAGTTGTTAAGTAAGTATCTAGCTAGGTACCTTCCCTGTATGTATATACAAAGACAAGACTCGCCTTTAAATAAGTAGGTACCTACCTACAGCTATTTTGTATAAACTTAAAAAGTCCTGTAACGTATCGTAGCAAGACATTTATTACCTACTAACGCTACCCTATCATGTTTCGAAATTTCCCAGCTGCAACTCGCAGGCACTTTGCATTCGGAATGCAGTCACGCGGCGGTCAACATTCTAATTCTAAGCTGCACTTACTACCTACTTAATAAACAACGTAACATACCTACCACAAACCTAGATAAAAAAATAATAATTATGTGAAATATTTTTTTAATGCTTGGAATATTCAGCTCTAACATGGCGGTGCCGTGCCGCCCATGTCATCTACATTCTACTCGTATAGAGCACTGTATAAGACACGACAAAGCAACAAACGAGTTTGCCTCTACTGCAGGTCTCCCTATTTGATGACTGACAGTCATCAAAAATTGCGGGACTGGGATAGTTTTTTTCCATTAAAGACAACATTGAATTTTAATTTAAAATTTAATACCTAACGTGAGTTGCAGTTAGTGAAGTGATCATCCAGATAGAAATTGTTAGTAGGTACCTAATAGTCCCGACCCGAGACAGATTCTGATGTCAGAACCGAATTAAGGCTGGTCATTGATGTGTAATACATTACTATATTATCAATGTAACAGTTAGAATGTTTTTTACTAAATCACGCTAAAACTACAAAACGGATTTAGATGTTACTTGGCATATACGTTGGCACCTAGATTAGCATACCTATAATATACTTTTCGTCTCGGAAATATGTTCCCTTGGAATGCTTTGCATGTTTATTGGAAAGCTGTCTGGCTCAAAGTAAGCAACCGGACCGGCATCAATTCTTTGATGCCTGTCGGTACATAAGATAGATACTTATTTCCTTTCCAGATACGTTTATATTTAATTGCGAGTCTCGTGTCCCTGACGCTGGGAGATATCGTTGAGCCTCCCATCCGAGTGGACTTGCAGCCTCCTCCGGAATTCCAGCGATTGTCGGCGAGAAATGTTTTCCAGAGCTGGATCACGATGCCCGTTGACCACTTCGACCCACAAAATCAGGATACCTTTCAAATGGTAAATCCTACCTAATATATCTGTATCATCATCATCATCACAACCCTTTCTTTGTCCCACTGTTGGGCACGGGTCTACTATCAGAATCGGAGGGATTAGGCCTTAGTCCACCACGAGTTCAAAACCCAGCGGCACGCACCAATGACTTTTCTAAGTTTGTGCGATTTAAGAATTTAGATATCACTTGCTATAACGGTGAAGGACATATCGTGAGGAAGCTTGCATGCCTGAGAGTTCTTCATAATGTTCTCGAAGGTATGTGAAGTCTGCCAATACTCTTAACTATTAATATCATATTGTGATTAGGTAGGTATATTAATATGATTATGTTCTTATGGCGAATTCGTGACGCGGATGTGAGTGACCCTGACTATCGAACCGCGGGGCCCGGATTCGAATCCCGGCCGGAGCAGATATTTATTTCGCAGATAAATATTTGTGATCGGATCATGGATGTTCAATTGTGTTGTTTTCTTTGTGTCTGTCACCGCAATACAGGCATAGACTCCGGGGGCGTTTGAACCTTTTTTTAGATAAAAAAAAGTAGTTTGTTATGCCATCTATGAGTACCTGCCTAAGAATAGTTCAGAATATTATCGAAGGCTTTGTAAAGTTAAAATCGCATTTTCAAAGATTTAGGGCATGTCTGTTAGATACTGATATCGACTGGGTGTTTACAGAGGTTTATGTTCAATGAACAATTCTTCGGCGGTAACGGATACCCCGTGTTTATATTGGTCGGCGGGGAATGGGACATCGCGCCGGGCTGGCTGTTGGCGGGAAACATGTTCGCTATGGCTCAGGAAAACAAGGGATATCAGATCTACACTGAACATCGTTATTATGGACAGACCTTGCCTTACCAGTAAGTCATCTTCGTAACAATTTAACTACACTTTAACTACGCAAATTGGCTCACGTGATTTAAAATAATTCTGAAAACCTATGGCCGCATTGCTAAAGTTTCGCATATTCTATGGGCTAGAACTTGGTGAATACATGCAGCATGGGTACGAGTCTACTAGTAGGTTTTACGATATTTTCTTGCAGTTAAAGCTGGTCCCGAATTTAATAATATAATATACCATACCGCAAAAAATATTGCGCTCCTTTTTCAAGGGTAGGAACCTATATCAAGTATGAGTCTGAGGTATTGAAATTCGAATCACAAATCAAAGAGTTCAACTGTCTTTGGTTTGTGATTCGAATTTCAATGCATTTCTGATGCATTGCAGACATTTTGATTAAGTCATACATGTATATGTACAGGCAGATAAATAAGTAATAATAATTTGTGTAAATCTGCAGTACTTAGATAGGTACGAATGCATTAAGATGTAACAACACTTAAGGGTAGTTAGGTACCTTCTTAGCAATGTTAACCACTTTTTATCTATACATAAGACGAAGAAGGTACCTACCTATTACCTACCTTAAAATATTTCCAGAGTATTTACTACAGAGAACCTGCGATTCCTGAATGTGGACCAAGCTTTAGCTGACTTAGCTTTCTTCATCAAGGATCTGAAGAAGCAGCCGCGATTTGCCAACAGCAAAATTATTTTGTACGGAGGGTCCTACGCGGCTAATATGGTGCTGTGGTTCAAACAACGGTACCCGCATTTAACGGTCGGAACCGTTGCGTCTAGTGGTCCTATCTTAGGCCAAGTTGATTTTACTGGTGAGTATCTTCAAAAATAATTGATTGACGGACCCGTTGGCGCAATCGTTAGTGACCCATGAAGCTTTGAGTTTGGTCTGTTTTATTTTAATTAGGTTTTATAATGAATTACATTAGGTTTTATAATGAATTACATTACATCATACATACATACGGAAACCTAGGAGAATCGCTGACGCTGCCACTGCAATAATTAAGTAGTCGCAGATTATGAAGTTTAATCTCAGTAAGTAGGTAGTATAGGTCATAGCATAGGTACTCGTAGATACTCTAATAGTGCCGTCTAGGTAGGTGCCGACGCGTGAAACCTAGTTCCACGGTCATTTAAAGCATTCGCTAGCTAGGTTTTATCTTAGGTTAAAGTAATTACCTACGTTGAATACATTTGAGTATTAGTAATTTTAGTTATTTTTTCGAACGGTCGCAGTAAACCTAATTAATGTAAGAAGTATTAGATATTTGCACACCTAGATAAATACATAATACCTACTTATCATTTCGGGCTGTATTTACACAGGTTATTTAGAAGTGGTGCATGAAGCATTTCTGACGGAAGGAGGCCAACAATGTATGGACACTATAAGACAGGGTATAGCGGAAACCATTTCTGCAATGGGTACTAAAGAGGGGCAGCGAAAGATAGAATCAGTTTATAGGTAAGTTATATTTTCATAATGTTATTTTATACAGTCATGTTAATCAGATGCGCGTTTTGTTACAAGTTCTAATCGTAACTTTCGTTTCCATAATCAAGTTATATAGAACTACCTTGCACGCAGATGTAAATCTTCAAGTATTTACAGGCTGTGTGGTCCCATAGACTACGAAAACGAGTACGACTTGGGATATTTCTCGGGCCTCATCAGCTGGACATTCTCCACCTCAGTGCAGCAAGCCCGCCCCGGCACACTCATCAACATCTGCAATAACTTCGCAGGCACTAGTTATGGTAGATAATATGTCCATTCCAAATCATTAGCAATCGATAAATTTTAGGTTTGCCAACTTATCTAAGCAAATTCTCAGAACACTTCGTACTACTTGAAATCCAAGCAAAAACGACCTGTGGCCTATCTACTTACTTATTAGATCAGCGAAGATCCGCTATACGTACCAAGGATACTAGTTACACACTTTTGATTGAGGGAAATTAAGATTGAGATATTTATCGAAGATCGAACCCAGACCTTTAGCTTCAGAGATTCCTAGTACCCAATTGGTAATCTCGATTAGTGCAATTTTTTTTGTGTATGGCAATAGGCTCACCTATTACGATTAAGTACAACGAACCTAAACCAAACAGGTTAAAAGTGGGTGGCAATTGTGCTTTTACAGGGTCTACCCCGATGGAAAAAATTGGAGGATACATCGCCGCGATCCGCAATATGCACACAACTAGTTGCTGGAACATGACTTTTGATTCATTCATCAATTCCTACAACGCTCCTCGCTCTAATTGTAAGTCAAGCTTTGTTAGTTTGTTCCACACGATTTTATCTTAGCAATTTTCACACGACAGAGTGAGGCACTTCTATTATACATAGCAATTGCAATGGTTCAAGTTTCGACGGGGTGCACGAAATTCTGGAAAATGAAGTATTTATACTTAGGTTCCTACTAGTAGGTACTAGTACTGAGCTAATTAAAATAAAGGGCCTCGTTTAGGATTCTTCGATCCAAAAACAAGGTCATTATTCCCTTTTGGAATTTGAAAGAAATAATATAGGTACCTACCTAGAGTTCATGTTTATAAATGTGTAATGAAATCTTAAAATTGTCCCCGTAGCTCGGGACCAGAATAGTGCTACGGTAGCCCCTGCCTGTCGTAAAAGGCGACTAAAAGGGGACTTCTGGGGTTGCGGGCGGTGAGAGCTCGAATCGTCCATCATGTGACCCCGGGAAAGACGACGCTGTTTGTGGCTGTACAGCGTTGTGTAAACCGGGAAGAGCCCGTCATGGGCGCAGCGCCGGAGGGGACCGGCGCATTCTAAAAGAGATCCCGGAGCCCTCCTGTAGCGCCGGAGTAGGCCACCGAGTGGGTTTTAGTGGGTGAAAGTCCCACATAACCCGACGTCGCTACCACGACGTTCGGGTACCTTCTCAAGGTTTCCCACTCGTAAACCAAAAAAAAAGGTAGATACTAGTAACTCTTCCCTTCCCTAACCTCGGTAACTATCAAACCCTTCCATTTCAGCTCGCGCATGGTACTATCAAACCTGCACCGAATACGGGTATTATCAAACTGCGCCCCGATCTGGAACAGTATTTGACCAACTGAAGTGGCTCAGTGCTGATTTCTACATAGAAGTTTGCAAGCGAATTTTTGACCAAAAGTAAGCCTTTTAATAAATGTATACTTTAGGGTCATTGGCCTGAAGAATAATCCTGGAGGTTTCCTCGAGATTCTTCTCTTCACCGTTAAATTTAACTACATAACGTAAAATGCACATACCTAATAAAAAAGTCACAAGATTTGAACCCGGGCCCTATCAAGAGAGTGGCCAGATTTCTATCTGAAGATTACCAAATAGGCTATCGTGACTCTCGGTATCACAATAAATAACAGCAGAAGCAGCTTAATAAATTGAGAAAAAAATTCACAACTAGACTAGTTGTTTAAAAATAAATTTACTTTTCCAGATTCGATGAGAACTTCGTTTATGACGCCGTAGATCGAGTTAACTTGATGTTCGGAGGCTTGGAACCAGATGTAAACAGGACCATAAACATCCACGGTCAAATCGATCCTTGGCGCGCGCTCGGAGTTTACGATCGGGAGCTCAAGCCGGGCTCTCCAACCTTTACAGTTCCACGGTAAACAATTGGCCGCCTATTGTTTTTTTCTGTTTTGTTCATGTTTAAAAAAAATGGATATGATTACTACCATATCCACAGAAAGGGGAGGGCTGAAAATGATTCCTTGATCTTCAGTGATCACGGGACACCATTCAAAAAAGAATTCGAGATTTTGGTCTTAGGATATAGGTCAGAAATTCGTTTCTGTAATCCATTTTATTTTAAATCACAAATTAGCTACGATAAAAAAGACACCGCAAGATTGTTTACTATCATCATCGGCTTCGCTCAACAATATAGACAACGGGGTAACTAAATCAAAGCTGTCTTGGCCTCTTTGTACAAATGGTGTCTTCGTGAGCTTTTGCTTGAAAATTTTAGACTTGGAAGTATTGAAGACCAACCCAAATCGGACAGAAAAAGTGCATCAATGCAGATGTGTCATGTCATGTGATGTAAGAAGATTCTACTCTTACCTACGAGTATGTCCAATATGGGAATCTTGTGCAGTTGCAGTTTGCACTTTGTCAAATTTTGAGATAATAAATACGCCTTTATCAGTTCGGCATTATTGCGTTAATGTTGTTAATTAAGCATAATTATTACGTCCCATTTACCAATATGAAAATTATTGTCTGGAATGCATTAATTTCCTTATCTAAATATGTTAATTGGTATATTGTTTACTATTTCAATAATTTGAATTCACTATTGAAAATCTTTGAATTCTATAACTGTAGGTGTTCTCCGCGCGAACTGACAACAAAAAAAAATCCTATATTCTTTACATTTTTGTAAAAACAAATGTTCGTAGTCGTATTTACTATTATTGTTGAAAATGAAATGATTATTGTGGTCCGGCTGGAAAGGTGTGTTTTCCGGTTACACTTGTTTAGAGACGACCATCTTAGTTCTCAAAGGTAGCAACACATCTGTGACTGGCTTGGAACGAGACCCTTATTACCACCAACTAACAGGACTAACTATCACTAACAGTCCTCAGTCCTCATACCCACTAACGAACTGACCAACTAATGTGTTATTAAACTCTCTCACCAAACTGTACTAACCATCCCAGTCCCTATTTGAGCCTTGTTCAAAGTCAGTTCCAAAATTACATATGCAAAAGATTACCTTGGTTATGGTTAGTAACTTTAAATAATAAGAAATTTGAATTACGAAGGTTGTCATGGTTTTTGTAGTATATTATATCCCTGTCTAACTGAGTTGTATAAGATTCAGGGGAGTAATTATTAATTGTTTTGATCTTATTTTTCCTAGAGCATCACATTGCTTCGACATGCAGGGATGGCTGACCACAGACACCATTCAAATGACGAACGTCCAGCAAGCAGCAAGAAGACTTGTGGCATTTTGGCTCTCTGAATAATATTAATTAAATATTTTATATGGTTCTTTAAATGGCTGTACTATGACACATTTTATTGCCTCCCAAAAACCCAGCCACAGTAGATTAAATGTTACTCTGGCCAGATGTTGTCGCCTTCGTAATATAACATATTACAGATATTTAGAACTTTACCAGCACTTTATAAGCACTGACAGCCCAGTGAATATCGAACTCGCCTCTAACTCGAGCGGTTCGGGTTCAAACCCCAGCGGCACGCACCAATGACTTTTCTAAGTTGTGCTATTTAAGAAATTAAATGTCACTTACTGTAACGGTGAAGGACACATCGTGAGGAAACCTGCATGCCTGAGAGTTCTTCTAATGTTCTCGAAGGCATGTGAAGTCTGAATATAAACGGGAGGACCGGTGTTATATAACTATCGTAATACGAGGAGCTAAAATTACAAGGCAGAAGAGGTATTAAAACAACCTTTACTTATATGTCCTCCGGATTGCATACCGGGAAAACGCAATTTATTATTAGTTCAAAATTCCACATTCTGACAAATTGAAAATCCACAGCATAATATTAATTACCTATTAGAAACTTTAACGGGTTGAAACAGATCAAAAAATATAATCACAATTAATCACTACCCGCCCTAATAATAATTATCGAATTACGGAATTCCTAATTTCATTGCCTACTTGCTGGCGGCATAATTATAATTATATGGGTGTACGTACACCCCAGTACACTACTGCTACGGGTGAGTCGGTGTGTTTTCAAAATGGCTCTTTTCCACTTTAATCCTTTTCGGAAACACAACACAAATTGTGCGGCACAAGAGGCATAGTTGAATACAAAAGTTCATAAGAAACTATAGTACAACATTTAAAAAGACGACATTTACTTTATAAAATTGATAGCAGGTTTGTAACGCCCCCTGCGCCGCACGCACTTGCAGTGGAACGAGAAGGAGTGAGACGGCGCTATCCCCCTCTCGTTCGCTCCACTGTGACGCGACCGCAGAAGTAGTCTACTGCGCGCAATCATAGCACTTATTTCATAAAGCTCACATAAAAAAATTCGAGAATATTGGCAGTCCATCATTTAAGGTATGTCCCAATCATATATGATATACACGTGAGTGCGCTTAAAACAGTTCATGTTCAAAATTCATCTGACGGCTTACAATTCTACTAAAAAAATGTACGAACGAGACTTTATTACTTAACGATAGCTTAAAATTAAATGATAGGACTGCCTATTTTATCCCCTGAACTAACTCAAAATTCAAAAATGTCGGCTGTTGTTACATCTATATGCACCTAAACTAACGAATACTTAACAATAACACTGAATCGCGCAAATGCAACCGGTCGGCGTGTAGACAGTTTCATTGGCGGGACTAGTCGGCAATATTACATACATTACAAGTCTATAGAGAGACGTTTCTCTCACTACAAAACACGGAGAAGTGTTTAAAATATACTGATGGAATATTTACAAGTTTCTTCTAGATATGTGACTTCAAAAGTCAATCTACAATAAGTGGCTTGGGGTTCTCCCACGGGAATCCTTCGCGTCCGAAATGTCCATAGGTACTGGTTTTCTGGTAAATGGGGGCCCTGAGGTTAAGTTCCCTGTAAATAAAGGAAGGTATTTCATAACAAGTAACAAAATAAATAGCTATATGTATGTCGCCGTAAAATTGTATATACCGTTGTATAAATTAGATTAAAGTTTATCTTCTGTAACATCAAACACCTTTTAAAAAAGCTTATCGACTCATACAAGACGCTAGCTGTACATAAGCCAAATTTCACATTCTTCCTTCCACACGTTTAAACTTAAACCTTTCGATATAGGTTTTATTAACCACCACCTTTTCTGATATAACATCAAATTACTCTTTAATCCTTTATCACTTTTATACTGTAATAATATGAATTAATAATTTTTTTTTTTTAATAAAAGCTTTTTATTACTTTTTTTTATTTTCGTGCATAGTCATCGGAACAAAATATGTGTGTCAAATTTCAGCTCGATGGCTTCAGTGGAAGTGGGTGAAATATTGATTGCAATATTCCAGGACATACATAGATACATACGAGTGAAGTTAAATAAAAGCTTTTAATTTAAAAATGACTTAATACTAACTTGACAATTTTCCCCGGTCGGAGATCAAAGTTCTTCTTTACGATTTTAAGTAGCTCTTGTTGTCTCTTGTGGGAAGTGCCGTAGTCAAACACCGTGATGGAGAGAGGCTCAGCTACACCAATTGCATATGCAACCTGGAAAAAAAATTGCATCTGCAGCAGAAACATGATATAAATACCTACTTAGATTTCTTATTAAATTATTTAGGTAGAGTGAATTTGGATTGTCCTGTCAACTGCCATAATGTTTGCCACGTATTAGATTAGTTAGTGTCAGTCTGTCAGCATCACGAGTAATACCACTTGCTTAAAAATCAGACCAGGCAGTAAGTGGTGTGTAACTTTTTCGGGTCCAATTGACAGGTAAATCATAACGATTGACATACCTTATATTATTTTCTATTTTTTCAAATGGACTTGCGTCACCGAACAGGGTGGTAAACGGGCCCGTTGGCGCTATCACTAGTGACCCTGCCTGTTACACCCGGGGTCGTAGGTTTAAATCCCACTCAGGAAAAACACTCGTGTGACGAACACTTGTGTTTCTTCTGTCTGGATGTCAATATTATCTATTTAAGTATGTATTTAAAAATATCTATCTATGTATATCAGTCTCTGAAACCCATATCACAGGCTCGCGCCTACTTTGGGGTCAGATGGCCGTGTGTGAGCATGTCCAAGTTATTTATTATTTATTTATTATTAACGCGTCGTCGCCTCCTATTGGTCTCCGCCAGCGGGGACGGTGTATATGTGGTGTGTTTTGTATCTGGGATAAGGATCACTACCAAATAACTAGGGATAACCACACGATGGCTCCTGTGGATTGTTGTCTGTCGCTGATATTCCCATTTCCATAACGTAATCAGCTGATAGTACCATCAAATGATTTACCGGCTTGGGCGAGTTAGCCGTGCGCACAGACACTGCAGTTTTCGTTTTCGTCACGACGCATATGGTACATTTTGGGCAAAAAGAACCTACACAACATTACTGAGATGGGAAGCATCGATCCTAACATGAATTATCTTACACTTTGTAGATATCTGAAGGTATTTCCGTCTCTGCTGCCACTCCTATACGTCTCACAGCTGGGCCGTGTCTCCCCCACAGACTAATCTGCCAGAGGTCTAGAGAATACTTCACCACGCTGCTCCAATGCGGATTGGTGGGGGTTAGGGGGTGGGTTAGTGGCCATCCCAGAGTCGAATATTCTCAAGCGACCCGAAGGTCTTCGACAAGGCTTAACAATTGTTTCGCCATTGAAAACTGGGACCGACGGCATATCGTGCCCTCCGAAGCACGCTATGCATGAGCCCATGAAATATTGGCTCTAGTGGTCACACATCCACAAACTGACCGCGCCCGCGTGTTGTGTTTTTATATGTGACAACTATCATGTTTTGTACACTGTTACAAAACTGTTAACATATTGTATCAATCTTGTTGTAAAAACTCACGAGTAGAAAAGACATGAATGTCTTAATGTCATAATAAAAATGTGAAATTCATGCTGATTGCTGATATAACAACTCGACCTTGGTATTAATATGAAGTTACAATTTAACCTTCCTTGTGTAAAACAAATCATGAATGTATGAAAAAAATTATTTGTGTGACACAATGTTGTGCAATTTATTATATAAATTAAATGAACAACAAGCAAAAGGGACTTCCATCGTAGTCTAGAACGAGCGGTAGCTATCTCAGTGAAGTGGTTTCCAGAGAAGACACCGCCGTTACTGATAGTGGCACCCTATTAAGTTCCATTTATATCTACAGACAGACACGAGGTGCGTCGTACAAATTCTAAACTTGCTGGCTACCAACCAAGCATTATTGCTGCATTCTTCGTCACATATCCTCTGTTCGGTACATGTATCCTTTTGTGTAACCAAGTAAACAAATTTTATTATTATATGGCTATCATAAAAACCGCGCGTCGACTCGGCGTGAGTTGACCCTTAGATGTAAATAAATGGTATATCTGTGTGTACCTCGGTAATGGGGAGTATCGCGTGTGAATTTGCCGCTAGAGGCGCTTGTGTCGCGTGAGGTCCAATAACAGAAAAGTGATCTCCATCGTGAAATCATCAAAATATGGATTATGCAATTTTTTATAGTGACTATGGTGCACCACCATTATTGTGCTGTTTTGGAAGCTGTTGCGATAATATAATTATGATTATCTTTTTCTTTTATTTTAATTTCTTTCTTCACTTTCTTGGTTCCAAGAAAATTGACTAGTTACAACTTTTGGCTTTATTTATAATATTCTCCTAGCTGAATATTTGTGAACAGAAAAGATACAAGATGTCATACAAGAGATGAATGTAGGTAACGTAAAAGTTATTTAAATCAGGATGAATAAGAAAGATAATTCTTAGGATTTTCTGTATTTAATTCTTTGGGTAACACATAATGCTCGGGGTTAAATTACTTTTTACAAACACGAGAAGGTTTTGTCGGATTATAGTCATTCCTGCTAATCGCCACTAGCCACTGTTTTAAAACAGTTAAAGAAATTAGATGGATAGATATGATAGATAGATGGTTATTAATAATTAATAAACATGATGAGATTTAAGATTTAAAACTTTCTTTTGGGGCCGATCTTATATAGTCGCCTTGACAGCTATAACTCTGGACCTTAGTCAACAGTGGCGCCAACTGGTGAGCAAAGAAACGATAGTCCCCATTGTGTGAATCGCACGGTCCGTTGATATCAACGGACCTAATCCAGACATCAGCGGTTACCTGGACCATGCAGCGGCGGCAGAGGCCCGCCTTGACCAGCGACTTGGCGACCCAGCGCGCCGCGTAGGCGGCCGAGCGGTCCACCTTGGTGAAGTCCTTCCCGGAGAACGCGCCGCCGCCGTGCGCGCCCCACCCGCCGTACGTGTCCACTATGATCTTGAGAGTTGAGTGGTTACCTGGACCATGCAGCGGCGGCAGAGGCCCGCCTTGACCAGCGACTTGGCGACCCAGCGCGCCGCGTAGGCGGCCGAGCGGTCCACCTTGGTGAAGTCCTTCCCGGAGAACGCGCCGCCGCCGTGCGCGCCCCACCCGCCGTACGTGTCCACTATGATCTTGAGAGTTGAGTGGTTACCTGGACCATGCAGCGGCGGCAGAGGCCCGCCTTGACCAGCGACTTGGCGACCCAGCGCGCCGCGTAGGCGGCCGAGCGGTCCACCTTGGTGAAGTCCTTCCCGGAGAACGCGCCGCCGCCGTGCGCGCCCCACCCGCCGTACGTGTCCACTATGATCTTGAGAGTTGAGTGGTTACCTGGACCATGCAGCGGCGGCAGAGGCCCGCCTTGACCAGCGACTTGGCGACCCAGCGCGCCGCGTAGGCGGCCGAGCGGTCCACCTTGGTGAAGTCCTTCCCGGAGAACGCGCCGCCGCCGTGCGCGCCCCACCCGCCGTACGTGTCCACTATGATCTTGAGAGTTGAGTGGTTACCTGGACCATGCAGCGGCGGCAGAGGCCCGCCTTGACCAGCGACTTGGCGACCCAGCGCGCCGCGTAGGCGGCCGAGCGGTCCACCTTGGTGAAGTCCTTCCCGGAGAACGCGCCGCCGCCGTGCGCGCCCCACCCGCCGTACGTGTCCACTATGATCTTGAGAGTTGAGTGGTTACCTGGACCATGCAGCGGCGGCAGAGGCCCGCCTTGACCAGCGACTTGGCGACCCAGCGCGCCGCGTAGGCGGCCGAGCGGTCCACCTTGGTGAAGTCCTTCCCGGAGAACGCGCCGCCGCCGTGCGCGCCCCACCCGCCGTACGTGTCCACTATGATCTTGAGAGTTGAGTGGTTACCTGGACCATGCAGCGGCGGCAGAGGCCCGCCTTGACCAGCGACTTGGCGACCCAGCGCGCCGCGTAGGCGGCCGAGCGGTCCACCTTGGTGAAGTCCTTCCCGGAGAACGCGCCGCCGCCGTGCGCGCCCCACCCGCCGTACGTGTCCACTATGATCTTGAGAGTTGAGTGGTTACCTGGACCATGCAGCGGCGGCAGAGGCCCGCCTTGACCAGCGACTTGGCGACCCAGCGCGCCGCGTAGGCGGCCGAGCGGTCCACCTTGGTGAAGTCCTTCCCGGAGAACGCGCCGCCGCCGTGCGCGCCCCACCCGCCGTACGTGTCCACTATGATCTTGAGAGTTGAGTGGTTACCTGGACCATGCAGCGGCGGCAGAGGCCCGCCTTGACCAGCGACTTGGCGACCCAGCGCGCCGCGTAGGCGGCCGAGCGGTCCACCTTGGTGAAGTCCTTCCCGGAGAACGCGCCGCCGCCGTGCGCGCCCCACCCGCCGTACGTGTCCACTATGATCTTGAGAGTTGAGTGGTTACCTGGACCATGCAGCGGCGGCAGAGGCCCGCCTTGACCAGCGACTTGGCGACCCAGCGCGCCGCGTAGGCGGCCGAGCGGTCCACCTTGGTGAAGTCCTTCCCGGAGAACGCGCCGCCGCCGTGCGCGCCCCACCCGCCGTACGTGTCCACTATGATCTTGAGAGTTGAGTGGTTACCTGGACCATGCAGCGGCGGCAGAGGCCCGCCTTGACCAGCGACTTGGCGACCCAGCGCGCCGCGTAGGCGGCCGAGCGGTCCACCTTGGTGAAGTCCTTCCCGGAGAACGCGCCGCCGCCGTGCGCGCCCCACCCGCCGTACGTGTCCACTATGATCTTGAGAGTTGAGTGGTTACCTGGACCATGCAGCGGCGGCAGAGGCCCGCCTTGACCAGCGACTTGGCGACCCAGCGCGCCGCGTAGGCGGCCGAGCGGTCCACCTTGGTGAAGTCCTTCCCGGAGAACGCGCCGCCGCCGTGCGCGCCCCACCCGCCGTACGTGTCCACTATGATCTTGAGAGTTGAGTGGTTACCTGGACCATGCAGCGGCGGCAGAGGCCCGCCTTGACCAGCGACTTGGCGACCCAGCGCGCCGCGTAGGCGGCCGAGCGGTCCACCTTGGTGAAGTCCTTCCCGGAGAACGCGCCGCCGCCGTGCGCGCCCCACCCGCCGTACGTGTCCACTATGATCTTGAGAGTTGAGTGGTTACCTGGACCATGCAGCGGCGGCAGAGGCCCGCCTTGACCAGCGACTTGGCGACCCAGCGCGCCGCGTAGGCGGCCGAGCGGTCCACCTTGGTGAAGTCCTTCCCGGAGAACGCGCCGCCGCCGTGCGCGCCCCACCCGCCGTACGTGTCCACTATGATCTTGAGAGTTGAGTGGTTACCTGGACCATGCAGCGGCGGCAGAGGCCCGCCTTGACCAGCGACTTGGCGACCCAGCGCGCCGCGTAGGCGGCCGAGCGGTCCACCTTGGTGAAGTCCTTCCCGGAGAACGCGCCGCCGCCGTGCGCGCCCCACCCGCCGTACGTGTCCACTATGATCTTGAGAGTTGAGTGGTTACCTGGACCATGCAGCGGCGGCAGAGGCCCGCCTTGACCAGCGACTTGGCGACCCAGCGCGCCGCGTAGGCGGCCGAGCGGTCCACCTTGGTGAAGTCCTTCCCGGAGAACGCGCCGCCGCCGTGCGCGCCCCACCCGCCGTACGTGTCCACTATGATCTTGAGAGTTGAGTGGTTACCTGGACCATGCAGCGGCGGCAGAGGCCCGCCTTGACCAGCGACTTGGCGACCCAGCGCGCCGCGTAGGCGGCCGAGCGGTCCACCTTGGTGAAGTCCTTCCCGGAGAACGCGCCGCCGCCGTGCGCGCCCCACCCGCCGTACGTGTCCACTATGATCTTGAGAGTTGAGTGGTTACCTGGACCATGCAGCGGCGGCAGAGGCCCGCCTTGACCAGCGACTTGGCGACCCAGCGCGCCGCGTAGGCGGCCGAGCGGTCCACCTTGGTGAAGTCCTTCCCGGAGAACGCGCCGCCGCCGTGCGCGCCCCACCCGCCGTACGTGTCCACTATGATCTTGAGAGTTGAGTGGTTACCTGGACCATGCAGCGGCGGCAGAGGCCCGCCTTGACCAGCGACTTGGCGACCCAGCGCGCCGCGTAGGCGGCCGAGCGGTCCACCTTGGTGAAGTCCTTCCCGGAGAACGCGCCGCCGCCGTGCGCGCCCCACCCGCCGTACGTGTCCACTATGATCTTGAGAGTTGAGTGGTTACCTGGACCATGCAGCGGCGGCAGAGGCCCGCCTTGACCAGCGACTTGGCGACCCAGCGCGCCGCGTAGGCGGCCGAGCGGTCCACCTTGGTGAAGTCCTTCCCGGAGAACGCGCCGCCGCCGTGCGCGCCCCACCCGCCGTACGTGTCCACTATGATCTTGAGAGTTGAGTGGTTACCTGGACCATGCAGCGGCGGCAGAGGCCCGCCTTGACCAGCGACTTGGCGACCCAGCGCGCCGCGTAGGCGGCCGAGCGGTCCACCTTGGTGAAGTCCTTCCCGGAGAACGCGCCGCCGCCGTGCGCGCCCCACCCGCCGTACGTGTCCACTATGATCTTGAGAGTTGAGTGGTTACCTGGACCATGCAGCGGCGGCAGAGGCCCGCCTTGACCAGCGACTTGGCGACCCAGCGCGCCGCGTAGGCGGCCGAGCGGTCCACCTTGGTGAAGTCCTTCCCGGAGAACGCGCCGCCGCCGTGCGCGCCCCACCCGCCGTACGTGTCCACTATGATCTTGAGAGTTGAGTGGTTACCTGGACCATGCAGCGGCGGCAGAGGCCCGCCTTGACCAGCGACTTGGCGACCCAGCGCGCCGCGTAGGCGGCCGAGCGGTCCACCTTGGTGAAGTCCTTCCCGGAGAACGCGCCGCCGCCGTGCGCGCCCCACCCGCCGTACGTGTCCACTATGATCTTGAGAGTTGAGTGGTTACCTGGACCATGCAGCGGCGGCAGAGGCCCGCCTTGACCAGCGACTTGGCGACCCAGCGCGCCGCGTAGGCGGCCGAGCGGTCCACCTTGGTGAAGTCCTTCCCGGAGAACGCGCCGCCGCCGTGCGCGCCCCACCCGCCGTACGTGTCCACTATGATCTTGAGAGTTGAGTGGTTACCTGGACCATGCAGCGGCGGCAGAGGCCCGCCTTGACCAGCGACTTGGCGACCCAGCGCGCCGCGTAGGCGGCCGAGCGGTCCACCTTGGTGAAGTCCTTCCCGGAGAACGCGCCGCCGCCGTGCGCGCCCCACCCGCCGTACGTGTCCACTATGATCTTGAGAGTTGAGTGGTTACCTGGACCATGCAGCGGCGGCAGAGGCCCGCCTTGACCAGCGACTTGGCGACCCAGCGCGCCGCGTAGGCGGCCGAGCGGTCCACCTTGGTGAAGTCCTTCCCGGAGAACGCGCCGCCGCCGTGCGCGCCCCACCCGCCGTACGTGTCCACTATGATCTTGAGAGTTGAGTGGTTACCTGGACCATGCAGCGGCGGCAGAGGCCCGCCTTGACCAGCGACTTGGCGACCCAGCGCGCCGCGTAGGCGGCCGAGCGGTCCACCTTGGTGAAGTCCTTCCCGGAGAACGCGCCGCCGCCGTGCGCGCCCCACCCGCCGTACGTGTCCACTATGATCTTGAGAGTTGAGTGGTTACCTGGACCATGCAGCGGCGGCAGAGGCCCGCCTTGACCAGCGACTTGGCGACCCAGCGCGCCGCGTAGGCGGCCGAGCGGTCCACCTTGGTGAAGTCCTTCCCGGAGAACGCGCCGCCGCCGTGCGCGCCCCACCCGCCGTACGTGTCCACTATGATCTTGAGAGTTGAGTGGTTACCTGGACCATGCAGCGGCGGCAGAGGCCCGCCTTGACCAGCGACTTGGCGACCCAGCGCGCCGCGTAGGCGGCCGAGCGGTCCACCTTGGTGAAGTCCTTCCCGGAGAACGCGCCGCCGCCGTGCGCGCCCCACCCGCCGTACGTGTCCACTATGATCTTGAGAGTTGAGTGGTTACCTGGACCATGCAGCGGCGGCAGAGGCCCGCCTTGACCAGCGACTTGGCGACCCAGCGCGCCGCGTAGGCGGCCGAGCGGTCCACCTTGGTGAAGTCCTTCCCGGAGAACGCGCCGCCGCCGTGCGCGCCCCACCCGCCGTACGTGTCCACTATGATCTTGAGAGTTGAGTGGTTACCTGGACCATGCAGCGGCGGCAGAGGCCCGCCTTGACCAGCGACTTGGCGACCCAGCGCGCCGCGTAGGCGGCCGAGCGGTCCACCTTGGTGAAGTCCTTCCCGGAGAACGCGCCGCCGCCGTGCGCGCCCCACCCGCCGTACGTGTCCACTATGATCTTGAGAGTTGAGTGGTTACCTGGACCATGCAGCGGCGGCAGAGGCCCGCCTTGACCAGCGACTTGGCGACCCAGCGCGCCGCGTAGGCGGCCGAGCGGTCCACCTTGGTGAAGTCCTTCCCGGAGAACGCGCCGCCGCCGTGCGCGCCCCACCCGCCGTACGTGTCCACTATGATCTTGCGCCCCGTCAGGCCGGCGTCGGACTGTGGACGAATACGTAAAGTATACATAATACACAATTAATAAATATAAATAGCAATCACATAGAATAAATAATAACATAATACACAATGCAAACTAACAATACTTAATAATAAAAATACTTAACAAATAGAATAACAGATAGTAACATAATCTCATCAAGGACCTTGAAAAATAAACATCAAGGGGATTCATAAATAACTTAAAAAAAAAAAAAAAAGACTATGGACAAATTAAACTAATATTATAAACTAGTGGACGCCCGCAGCTTCGCTCGCGTTACACATTCACTAACTTCAAAAACGGCAATGCTTCATACTAACTTTGCACCCCCGTTTTACCCCCTTAGGGGATGAATTTTCAAATTTTTCTCGCCGTATAAACCATCCTTGAACTTCAACGAACATTTAAAAAAAAGAATTGGCCAAATTGGTCCAGGCATTGTTGAGTTATGCGCTTACCAACACATTTTGCGATTCATTTTTATTATATAGATATGATGTATGATGATGATGAATATCTGGAACCGTTTTTCTAGTATAGTTTTTAGTACCTAACAGTGTAATCCATTTTTGGCCCTAGCATATTGTTTATATTGTATAACCTATTGTACTTTTATAAGGCTGTTGGATTTCCTAATAAATAAATAAATAAATAAATGCGAAAGTAACTCTGTCTGTCTGTCTGTGTCGCTTTCACGCCAAAAATACTGCACCGATTTAAATGAAATTTGGTACATAGATAGTCTAGACTAGAGCCTGAGAAAGGACATAGGCTACTTTTTATTTGGAAAAAAGTGTTGTAAGGGGTTGAAAAGGGGGTTGACAGGTTCTATGAAAGTTTTGTCATTTTCATAACTAGAAGCATAAAAATTAATATTATAGGCTCTTGATTAGATATAAATAAATATGGCATTCAAGAATTTTGTAAGGGTGTAAAATAAACATATATTAATATGTCTAATTCCACGCGAGCGAAGCTGCGGGCGTCCACTAGTTTAATATAAAATACGGTAGCATTCATAGCCTAATGGCTCGCGTCGATCGTATGTGATCTACTGAGTGAAGCAACAACGGGCGCAGTTGGTTTGTAGATGGCAAGTGACAAAATTTCAAGGGGACTACCGTGCTTCGGAGGGAACGTTAAGCAGTCGACTCGGTGGTTTTAATAGTACAAACAAACGTGGCCATGTCGAATTCGCCTTCGCGTGGCTTGCGAACATTTAACACTGAGTTGGCCACTAACCCCTCGACCGATCCGCATTGGAGCAGCGTAGTGAAGTATGTTCTGAACCTCTCGCAGCTGTGACTGGGGGAGACATTTGCCCAACAGCGAGACGTCTATGAGTTACTATGTATTGCAAAAAAGTTTTAGGGATACAATGTCTAGCCTTGACTGTAATCAAACACGAGGTGGGTACCTGGGGATACTGGGCCTGACTTTTAATCACATATTAAAAGTCAGGCCCAGTATCACTACTAGGAAATCAATAAAGGACTTATTCATTTTCATGATTAAAAAAAAATAATGTGGAAAGAAAAAGCTAAAATACTTTTTTTAACATGGTAATTATGATTTTATTTTCCTAAGTCAAATGACATGTATGGGCAATTCAAAAGGTAAGACCTCGACTACAATGGGAACTTCCCATTGAGAAGATATACTCAAACGAAGATGTGGGGCCCACTGGGGGAGGCCTACGCCGAAGAGGCGAGTTCAATAAATGCGTTGTTTAAAAATAAATTAATAAACAACATTCAGAATAAAATAGGTAATAAGTATACAAAGTTAATTGGAATGGAAGAATAGGCTTTTATTTTAATTATTCACTAATTACTTATGAGATGTATGTGATGATGATGATAGATGTACGTAATTAAGGAATAATTTTTATGGTAATCATTAAATACACCGAAAAATTAAAATTTTCCATCAAAAATGACGTGGAGCGCTTTTAATCATGAATTAATTAACTATTACACAATACAATTAATTTAATATCCGATTAAATCTATTTAAACTTGCAGAAAAATATTTGTCGAATAAAATAATAAACCAAGGACATTATGTAAAATACATAAATAATCATGATAAAAAATGTAAATCACCTGTGGCCCACCAATGATGAAGAGACCGCATGGGTTGATGTGTATGACGGTTCTCTCGTCGAGATACTGTGCAGGAATAACTTCCTTTATCACCTTCTCTCTGATTTCATCGCGCAGCGTCTCCAGTGATATCTATAAACAAATATAATCTTCAAATCTTCATACATCTGTTCAATGTGTCACTACGGTGTTTGATTTCTGAGTCACTTGATAAGAGTTCAGGTATTCCCAGGCGCGTAATCCTAGCATAAAATGTATCTATGGAATCATCTTTGCCTTTGGGCCAGAAAAGCCTTCTAGCCTAGAGAAGAAATAATAATATGCAAATGGAAATTTTGCTGTATGATAGTATCATACGCACGTGTTCCTTTCATGATCACACTACATGTTACGTAATTGGATATGAAGCGTAATATAACGAAGCCTTTCGTCATTCCATACTAATTACATCATACATGAACTTGTCAGTCCCATTATGAGATTGAACTTATATTTACTAATTATATTCTTACTAACTACATTGCCATGCCATAACCTAGAATGACACCAGATTTTTTATTTTATTTAGCATCAATAAATATGATGAAAATAGTAAAATTATTCAAATTAAATGTATAAATGTCACTGTAAATTAATATTACGATGTTTCTAAAATATCTTAATTTTCATTACTACCATTTAAAGTAATTTCACAACCGATTTATTAACCGTAGGATTTATTCAATTTAATTCAGGTGGTTTCAACTAATCGAACTTTGTGATATCTGGCTGGATATGTTGTGAGAAATGAGATTTTATAAAAAAAATAGTTTTTGACATGATAACGTCATATAAATCGATGAACGCCTAAATCTAAAAACATACACATTTACCAAAAGTCTCAACAGCGTGATTCAGAATAATAGTGAAGTTGTCAAATTTTCTCTCATGAAGTATCCAGAAACAGAATAAATTTTCACATGATTAGGAATTATTTTAATCATACCAACCTTTTCAGAGTGCTGAAGTGAAACAACAACAGTGTGTACTCTCTGTGGGACGGTAGCACCACCCTCAAAAGTGTATTCACATGTCACCTAAAACAAATCAGTTATAAAAATATCTGTTTACAAATTCATATCTATTTTAAGTGGTAGAGCCTATGTAGAACTTTTATAGGTTAATAGATTTCCTTTCGGCTACGCCCCACGTCAAATAGTAGTGCAGAATTACCTCTACCATGATGGTTTAATTATCCCTTATCAATGGCAAGCCAGACCAAAGATCAAAATATAGCTTCACCCACAGTTTGGCTGATTATTGGAGATAGCCATCAATAGATAAAATATTATAACTAACAATTAAAAAGTCGAATGATCATTTCAGTCTATTTCATGGGAATTTTTTGGGGTAAAAATTAACCTACGTTACACTTAAAGCCCTGTACTATGTCTGTGAAAACACATCCCCATTTATATATATTATCTGGTTGTAGAGAGACTGTCTATCTAACTGTCATAAATTATGATGTAAAATTTAGTTTAATAAAAAAGAGGGTCTCTGTGCATGTTCTATGGTTTAAGATTTCAGCATATACTAGAAGAGGAAGCGATCGTGCAGATCTACGCCCTGCAGATGTGCCCATAAAAATTTTGAAAAAGTATGTACTGTAACATTTATAATATTAATGAGACAGAACTTAAACCAAATACAGATTTATACTGCAACATAAACAGCAATTAATGATTTAATTGCTGTTTATTACTGCTGTTGCAGTACACAGTATGCTGCATCCGTACTGAATACACATGCATAACATCATCAACTATGTACAACTATCTTAGGTACAGTTAACTCTTAA
The DNA here is from genome assembly GCA_944567765.1 of Carterocephalus palaemon. Classification (NCBI taxonomy): domain Eukaryota; kingdom Metazoa; phylum Arthropoda; class Insecta; order Lepidoptera; family Hesperiidae; genus Carterocephalus; species Carterocephalus palaemon. The sequence goes on from OX155645.1 coordinate 7,121,130, forward strand.
GCCAAAATTTGCAAACCTGTGTCTTGGAGTCAGGACGAGCCCACCAAAAGTCTCCATTTCGTCTAAGTTCAGCTATTTTCTGGTTCAATCTGTGTGCAAGCACTACAGTCAGTGGCATGCACTCGTCTGTTTCGTCGGTTGCATATCCAAACATTAAGCCCTGAGAAAATATCAGTTGTTTATCAATTGTTATGACAAAACAGCTAAAAAAAAAATATATATATACAGGTAAGATCAATAATAACTATGTGAACCACCACATGCAAGATAGTAAGGTCAAGTCAAAAAGTTGAACAGGTCATCATGAATTTTATTATTTAGTTGTAATGATTTTAAAAGTTATTATATTTCAGCAAACATAAGCATTTGCCTTGTGTATGGTTAAACAAACAACAATGATTGTTTTTTATTTGCTTCATTTTTAAAAAGCAAGCAATGCATCTATTTTGTTCAATTCCAGCATAATCCATTTCCAGCATAATTTGCTAAATGTAATGTAGGTGTAATTCAAAGACCAGTACTGGATTACATTACATACTTGTACCTACTACTGTTTGTACACTTGTTTTCTAATACATATTTTTTATGAATTTGTTGTTGGACAGTTTGATACTTGTTTTGTAACCTAACATTTAAGATAACACTTCATTTTCTATATTTGCTTAACATAACATCATGTATTGTCTTTGTTTTCTCGAAGGGGTAGGCAGAGGTGTGTTGTGTAGTGCACACTTTTCACCAGTTATGTTTAGGTCCCATGTAATAGGTGATGCCTAATTGCCATACAACAAGTTCAGACTCTGAGCTGCTACCAAACTTTTCAAGTTAGAATAACCAAATAGTTGTTGCCCGATATGGGGATCGAACCAAGGAACTATAGTAGCAGTTGCTCTTGCGACTGCTAGTCCAACGAGAAAACAGAAAATATATATTTTTATTAATAACTAAGGTATTCTACTAAATTTATGAAGAAATTAGTGTAGAGGGCTTTGTAATAAGAAAGGTCATGTAAAATAAGGACAAGAGGATAGGTAATATTATTGTACATTGTGCACATTCTGAAAGGATTACTATTTTGAAAGGATCACTATTTACATATTACTACCTACATCTGATGAAGAGAAAGAATAGGAAATACATTTGGTATTTCTCTTTAAAATGAAATCTATATACTATATGGCTTCTACCTGGTCGCCAGCACCAACTTCTTCTTCATTCCTGTTCTCATGCACTCCCGCTGCAATGTTGGGTGATTGCTGGTCCAATGCTAGCATCACGCTGCAAGTTTTGTGATCGAACCCTGGTCCCGACATGCATATAGTTAGAGAGATTATAAGAACTAAAGGATTGAATTCCCTCTGAATTTTTGTCCCCAGAAAATCCTAAGCTGAAGATGATGTTTTACCACTTGAATCTTATTAGGCTTCAATGTGGGCATTATGAGACCCAAACCATGCAAGTCATGAATATCCCATAGAACTAAAGTGATCAAAATCAGGATAATATGATATCGCTAAACTAGTCTTCTTGTTCATGAACATCAATTGACCCTTAATTTTGCTATGAAATATGTTCCCAATATTGTAATAATACGTGCAGCAAGCCTATACAGATTCTATACCTGATCTCCAGCCCCAATATCAATTTCGTCTCTGTCCTGGTATACACCTTGTGCAATGTTCGGGCTTTGTTGCTCAATAGCAACAAGTAAGTTTAGTGTACGCCAATCAAAACCTAGTATGTATTAAACAATTGTTCAGTATGCTTTAGATGGAATCTACAAAAACTAGTCAACCAATAAACTTTGGCATCAAGCCAATAACATATTTTATGTGCATCTACTATTGCCACTATTTTTACTCACCTTTGGAAGAGTCGTCATATCCAATATGCTTAACTGTATCTCTGACAACTTTCTGGTAGTCCACATTGGCTTTGGAGGTAATTTCACCGCATAGCAGAATCATACCAGTCTTTGTGATAGTCTCTGTTGAACATTTTAAGGCTATTAAAATAATGAAGATAAAAATTGGTATTGCTCATGGTCTTTAACTATGTTCCACAAGCAGTTTTTCAAGTACATGGTCAAGTCAATCACAGTGGACCAAGGGCATTTTTCCTAGCGTTGTTTCCACGACTTGTGTTGTTGGAAATCACTAATTAAATCAAGTCATTGTCATTGTATAGAGAAAATGTGAACTCACCGCAGGCCACTTTTGCGTCAGGATCTTGGCGGAGATGTGCATCTAATATAGCGTCGCTTATTTGATCGCACATTTTGTCTGAAAATCATAGTATATTAAAATAAACATACAAACACACATTGGGATTTTACTTCGAACCATGCCAGTTTTGATGTTACAAAAACCACGTGTTTCAATTAAGTACCTATTATGTTAATGTATAATTGAAAACCTGAACCTCACCGGAACCAAGATCAAAATCATGATGTAATGAAACATGTTATCACCGTGACAAGTCGTGAAGTACTCGGCACGAAGGAACATTATTTTATTAAGTAAATATCAACAATAACAAAGGTACAAATGTTATAATAGCTACGCACATGTGAGGCGGCCATCTTTCGTAAAATATAATATCAGAGGATCCTGCTTTATTTTATGAACTAACCTGGATGGCCCTCGCCGACAGATTCTGATGTAAACAGGAACACTGATAAATCCTCCATATCATAACTGTGTCCATTTGTTTTCGCATATCCATTCATTTTTGATGTCTCCGGCATTCTGAATTTAGAGTTAGCTCACTAAAATAACCCGACAAAGTCCCCTCGAATTAATACTGTGGAAAAGAGGTCTTGCGCGCGCTCGCACTGATATTTATAAGATCGGAGCAGCGCTGCGGCGCATTGAATTGCTACCAATCAAAATCGATGTTTTACCCAACTTCATAGCAAACGTGCTCTGCTATTGGTCAGAATTTTTTGTTTTGGTTCCATTTTCCGACATCCAAAAACTACATTTTACTTTTCATTTCATATTTCATTTCATTCAGTTACTTCAGTTCAGTTGTTCCATGGATTCGTTCATTAGTTATGAAGTCAGAATTTTTTTATAAAATGCCTGTCTATTAGTGTCTATGCTATGCAATACAAAAACCGTGACGTTGACCTGCTGGCTGCTGCAGTAGAACTTGCGGTTAGTGTAGTTTTTATCTACCTCCCTTTTTTTGTCCCACTGTCTGTTGGATACGGGTCTCCTCTCAGAATGGGAGGGATTAGGCCTTAATAATAATAATAATAGTCTTTGTTTTAGTTTTTCATGTAAAAAACCCATAATTAGAAATACATTCTCATAGTTATACTCAATTTAAACTTATACATATTATTATGTTATATCAACAGTCTGTCAGCATGAACATATAAAAACAAGACCTAGTAAAAAAAGTACAATAGATCTATTTAATTTAGGTCGCAATGGCATAAGGGCATTATGGCCCACACACCCCCTTCCTACAATAATTGTCGTTTGTGTTTTCATTGCGGTGCAAGACAACCCAAAAACCCAATGCATGCAAAATTGTACTATCGTATCGATCGAGGTTTTCTGATATGGCACAGAATAAGTAGTACATAATAATAATAGTACCTACAAGTACCTACAGGTAAGGTACGGCGTCCATCACGCTGGCCAAGGCGGATTTGCAGAGACTTTTTTATACGTACATATTTAAGTAATTTTAATACCTAACTTATACATAATGATAAAGTAATATTTTGAATTAATACCTTGTTTTAATCTAAGATTTATACCATTAGTAGGTACCTATAACTATAGTAAGTTATAGGTACTAGTAAGTTATCAACACAAAAAAAGATTTTCAATATTTCACAACATTGAAGCAATAATTATGCTTTACTTATCTTACCTATTACATATACATACCTAATATTTCTACCAATTTCAGCAACTAAGCGTTACGCGTTACCTCAGCACAGTACACAATATGACTCCGTAAGTTACTCTCTCTATGCTATGACTTACCTAAGTACATATTTTAAAAATATCAACTGATGTAGCTACCTATACTTCTGTATGTATCTACTTACTTTCCTTAAAGATAAGTGAGTGTAAAATAAAAATAGGGGATAACACATTTACGGATTCATTACAAATTTGTGGAGCTAGTTAACGCATTATGAAGAATCTATTTTTATGTCTAGTTCCACACGAGCGAAGCTGCAGGCATCCACTAGTCAGTATTAAGCACCTAGTTTTCAGTTTTATTTTAATTCAAAAGTTCCACCAATTTTTATTTTTCTATTGCAAGTACTACATTCTGTGGTACTACTACACTTCTGTAATACCTATTGGATTTCTTTTTTTTTTTGGAGCAGGTAAGCTATTTTATTATTTTACTATTATTCAGTTATGCACCATTCAGTACTTTAAAAAAATTGAACTGAATTTTCACTTTATTAGGTAAGAAGGACGGCAGCTGTACCACAAAGTAGATATGCTGTACCTACTGCCCTTACACCCCTATTTTATTCGTTATACTTGTACTATTATATATTCTGTGGTTAGGCTAAAATTTGTTTAAAAAAATTTGGCAGAATAATATTTTGGACCCACTCAACTTACATAGATAATGTTCTTTATTGGGTCTGTGCTCTGTGATTGTGTGTGCGGAGCGTTTACTAAAAGCTTAGATTAGTAATATGTACTTTATGATGTTAGTTATCTTACCTTTAAAATAAAATTAAAAACAGATTATTTTAAACAAATAAGCAAATGGTAGTCCAAAGTTAGCGTAGTTGAGTACTTATGAAGTCACTGAAATCACTACTTGGTTTCTAGAGTTGCTTACGTACCTACCCACTTAGGTAGATACCAGTATAATAATGCAATCTATTCCAATACACTTGGCGAACTGAGTTTGATTCTGCAGAATCTGTTTACTTAAAGATTACCTTCTTTGCAAAACGTCTGCATAATCACTATAGTTTATAGTCTAAGAGCCATCGATATTTTTACGCATGATGAATATATCATTGGCTCATCGTCATCAATGCAATGAAAATAAATTTGTTGATTATTAATTATATAGTTAATGCTAACAAGTCCTTTAAAGTCCTCTAAAGTCCTAAAGTCCATAAAGTCCCTATCGAATTAGACAACTCATATCATTAAATTGTGTAGATATGTCTTTAGTCCTCTCTAAATTTAATGCAGATAGCGTCATTAGTTCAAGGTTATTAACACGTTCCAAAAATCTTAATCAATTGATGCAAAATGCATGCGCGAGATATAAAAATGGAAGCCCGACGACAACTGTATTTTGCGACTTTGCTCTTTGGTGTTGCGAATTTTTTTTATGTACTTACATATATGTTATAGACCAATGCACATCAAATACTACGCGATCCTCGTCTACCTTCATACATTTTTTGGGAAGCTCTGCAGCACTTCGTGGCAATTTTAAGAACATTTATTTAATCGTTTAATATTTCTTAATTATTTCTTATTTAATTCGAAAGCGGTAAAATTTAACACAATATTTTGATATGGTGAACATAAAATGTGTTTGATATTAAAACGTCATGTGTTTGTCTTACCCCGACGGACGCGAAGGATAATAGTTTAATATGTGTCACGTTTAATTTAAAATCTCTCTTGAACATGTATGATGATGATGAATATCTGTAACCGTTTTTCTAGTATCGTTTTTAATACCTAACAGTGTAATCCATTTTTGGCCTTAGCATATTGTTTATATTGTATAACCTATTGTACTATTATAACGCTGTTGGATTTCCTAATAAATAAATAAATAAATAAATAAATAAACATAATCTTATAAGCAATTTGTAACCTTTACAGCGTGACGACAACAGATTTTTACTCCACACCCCTCCCTCGCCATATTCTTGGACTCTCCAGACTCTTCCTGTCCACAGGCGATTCTTAACTCAATTACAAGAACAGACGACGCGAATCTAGCCTTAAATTCTGATACCACCCATATTCAAACATCCACCAAAGACTCGTGGAGGGAAATCAAAGTTGCGAGTGCTCGCTGCTTTTAACTCCCAGATGACGTCAGAACTTTTATTGACTGAAAAAAAGGGCCGCAACACGTAAATACGACTCATATCCGATCGCAGATAACAAGGGAAACCTACACTACATGTTTGGGAAGCCCATAAAATAAGTGGCGAGTCACCAGCTGCCGCTTTTTAGGTTTGTGACGATCTGAATAGTTCTCCATAGCCAATGTATCGGTCCCTTTAAATCCACCACAATAGACCCAATATAGTTTCCATACATTTGCAAAAGTTGCTGTGCATCTGGCGGGGCATACCTTTGGGTGTACCAATTGATAGTGCAGTCGATCGAGGGTGGTATCCGCCACGTGTGCCATATCGCAACTCATTAAAATGTCTCGAAGGACCTGTGTGTTGGACCTGTGTCCCCACACAAGCCTTCCAATTACCGGGACCACATCTGGACCCGTGAAATTAATATGTCTTTATTTCAGGATTCAATCATATTAAACATTACATACAAATGTAACTAACTAAGAAAGAGTTTCTAAAAGAGAGAGAGAAAAAGTTTTTTATGTAGACAGATATAGTAAAAAAACAAATAAATAAATACAAATACAAATTTTAACCCTTCTTAATATTTAAAATGGCAAGTCTGGAATGCAAATATCCAAAGCTAATTAGCAATAAAATAATACTTAAGTTTAATGTCTTTATGTCTTCGCCAATAGATAAGTAGTAGGTATGTTTGAATGGTTATAAGCAAAGATATTAATTATGTACGTTGTACTTGAGTTTAACGTTTTTTTCTTGGTTTTTACGATGAAATAACATAAAGATTCTTATAAAAACCCATTACAACGATTAAATTATAAAAAAATATTTATTTTTGATATTGACAAAAGGACTCTTTACTTTGTCAAAAACTCGCAATACTGAAAAATAAACTGTAAGTATCGAATTATTGTTCAACTAGTTTAAGTATTAATTATGTAAGCCATTGTAAGCATGTGAAGTAGATATTATGATTTTACAACAAAAGTACACACAAACTCCTTGACTACACAAATTGAAAAGGTTACGCTGATATCAGGGTAGTTCACAGATAGTGCAAGATAAATTTGAAGTTAAAACTTCGAAATGTTTTTGATACATTCAAATGATTATGTAAATAATATAAAGTGATTACAAGTTGTTTTGCATACATTTTCTTCTTAGCTCGTGTTCTTCAATACACGGAGACCTACCCACCTAAATAACAAATTTTTGAAATCGGTAAACATATAATATATTACCTATATATATTTACAGATAACATTAGAACGTAGTAAGAACCTACTTTTAAGAACTTACTTTTCCCGTGCCCAGCAGTGGGACGTCTATGGGTCGCACCGAACAGCGAACCTACTTTTGGCCATTTTTAATAGTAATTAAGTACTTGTTTATCTTAATTTAGGTAAGTGGTTTTAAAATTTTGTGCATGCATGTTGTGTAAATAACTTCCTTCTGCAGTGACTATATTCGAACACTACAAAAGGGGCTGTCTAGTTTGGTCGGGTTAAAAATTAAATAACTATAAGTAACTACAAAGTAGGAACTTCAACAGAGCAAAGATTATTATGAGTGGTTCCAGTTCAGTGCAGTTTATGGGAATTATTACAGGTAGAGATATGTATGTATAGGTTGTGATACCTGTACAGTACTTTAATGTAAAACTAATAAAAATACATTTATGTAGCTACCTAGGTACCTACATACTTAGTTCATAAAAAGTAGTTTTTAATTAGGCAGGATAGGCCTTAGATGTAGATAACTACTTACTTAATGTGTCTTTCTACCGCAGTGAACTTCTAGGTACCTACCTACCGCAAGATTCTAGAGCACTTGCGTGCTACGTCATGTACCTAGCTAGCCGTCGCGTCGTCTCCTTGGGGGTCAGTTCTTATTTTTATCGTTAAGTGTACAACGTACCTAACTCGTAATGTCACAGATTACTAAATAGTTACGTACTTCATTACGTACTCAAGGGCGGTCAAAAACATTCATTACTTGAGTTGGACCTTGCCCTAGGGGGTACATACACTACACACCAGCTCAAAGCTAACTAGTTCCTACCTACTACCAGTAGGTAAGTAGCTTACCTATATAAGTAGGTACTCGTAACTACTATCTAAGCATAAAATCGCGATACGTTATTGTTGCGTTGCAAAACATTTAATTTGATTAGGTATTATGATTATGATGAATGCAACATACAAATAGGTAGGTTCCTAGCTGCATGTACATCGGAAGTAAACGTAAACACATTGACATGACTTAGCGTTTACATCATCACAAAAACATGACACTTATCGTGTTATGAAAAGGGTGATAAACTCTCAACTTTTCAAACTCAAATAACACGCAATCGTGATAATAGAAATTCGATCCTCTTGTAATCAGAATGACGCAATTGCTTAGCAATTCTTGCCTGGAGTTCGTATAGGAGTTACCTACCTAGTCTATCTACCTAGCTAGAGATCACTAAATCCCTAGATAAGTTTTTCAAGTTTAGAAACGGATCATGTTCACGAGTTATAATATGTGCCAAACTCTGGAGAGATTTAGCACCACAATATGGGGAATGTCCGATCGTAGGTACAACGTGATAATAAGGACACTAGACCAGACTGGAATTCGATACCTATATTATGACATCTGCAACAAACTGATGGGTTTAGGGCCGAATGGAAAATTTTTTTTTAAGATACGATTTTTTCCATTCGGCCCTAAACTATATACCTACATGTAGGTACTTATATATAGGTAATTCACAATATTATGAAATGATGATATAAACACAACTACCAATAAGTATGGCCAATATTTAACATTCACAGTAGTGGACACCACAGCTTCGCTCTTCTCGTTTCAAATCGTACCCAGTGTCTATCATTCTCACGGCCATTTATAGACAAACTTTACATAATGACACCTAAAGTTGAGTGTCCAGGGGACTTTTGTATGACACCGCACTGGCATATTCCTATAATGGCATATAGTAGCTATAGGTAGGGCTGCCATCCGTCCGGGTTTCCCCGGATTTGTCATAGTTTGGAGGGCGTCCGGGGAGCGTCCGGGCGGGGTTTTAATTTTAGTCCGGGTGAAACCCGGACTAAAATAAATGTCCGGGTTTTCGATCAGATCCCAGATAATTTATGTAGGTACCTAAATAAAAACTATGGGTTAGGTTTAAGCATGGCATGTGTTCGCAAATAAATAAATCGACGGTCCCTACGTACCTACATAAGGTCAAGTCAAAACCGAGGTTTTCAGGAGAGCGTAATTTGTGTTCAACACGCCCTAGAAATAATTCTATGACAAATAATAAATATTTTCTTTCTACAATATTTTAACAGTTTTAAGAGCTTTATAATGCTATTTACACATATTTTATTTTTTTACGTTTTCTTGTAAAAACTGATAGATGAACGTTTCTACGCCGATAATAAAATAGAAGTATGTCAGTTATGTCTATGTTACCTTTTTATACGCAGGAAACAAAAAAACAGTGTCTGATATAGAATTTAAATAAAATGTTTTATGAAAATGTAGGATTATGTTACTATTTTTAAATCAATACGTTAAACATCCTGAAATCGTCACCCATGGATATAAAAAGTACTTCAATGACGACATATCACTTTATACGTGGTTTTAGTCATTCGGGGTAGGACTATTCTTGTAATGTAAATAAAGACAAGTCTTTTAAAATTATCAGGTTTGTGTTTTATTAAATAAACAAGGTTTATAATTTATAAATTCAACATTATTTATTATTAAAAAACAATCTTCTTAGCATCTAAATAATAGGTACATACCTATAGACTCACTGAAGTAGGAACTAAACATAAAAAATCACTAGTTCTTTTAAAACTAAAGAAAATATTCTTAATTGTACGAAAAAATAAAAAGTTAAACATATTTTCATTTAATTTTATTAACTGAATAACTAATATTGGGTTTGTTTATCTTTTATTTAATACCTAAGGGAAAAAAATAAAGCAAAATTACTCAATTGACGTCACAAGAACGATTAAACATACTATTTCATGCAAAAGAGGCTTAAAATTAAAGTTGTTTTTTTATCGAGTATGGAGTAAAATATATTTTAATGAAGTTGTAAGTGGTTGAAAAAGGTATTGAAATGTCCGGGCCGAAAGCTCCAAAATCCGGGGAACTTACGCCTCCGGTCCTGGGGGGCAGGTTTTAGAGATGGCAGCCCTAGCTATAGGGACCCTATCTACTTCACCAAACGATGAGTCTCTCACCAGTAACCCAAATGTTACCTACCATTTCAAGTAATCTATGAATCTATGCCTTATTGCTCTCTTATGTGGCAAAGTTTTGGTTAAGGTAAGTTTGTTTATTTGTCTATTCTTCATTACACCAAAAAGCCTATTTATTCTTTACTACACCAACCCACATTGGAGCAGCGTGGTGGAGTCTGCTAAAATCATTATCTACCAGTCGACCTTAATATAACCTACGTATTCTTGATTTAAATTCTTCATAATTATTGAGAATTACCTATGTCATGCACTTTGATTATTCTATCAAAGGTCATGCATTTCGTAAGACTTGTGCATTAGACACAAAAGCAAGAAACAGAATACGTTGAATCAGCCCAGGAAGGTAGTAACAACGTCCTAACGAGGAGTATCCTGACACGACCACAGCTGCCTAGATAAGCCCACAATTTGCTCACAAGTTGCAATTGATCCATCCTGAGATTATGTACCTATAATGATTTTTGTGCAGATACAATACCTAAGTATACATATTTATATCTATGTACTGCTAGAATGTTAATTTTTTTATGGATAAAAGATAGCAAACGAGCTTGCAGCACTACCCATCCGCTGCCGTCCATGACAACTGTGACTGACTTTGAACAAGACTCAATTAGGGACTGGGATGGTTAGTCCAATTAGTTGAGAGTTAATTAGAACATTAGTTGGTCAGTTCGTTAGTAGGTATGAGGACCGGGGACTGTTAGTGATAGTTAGTCCTGTTAGTTGGTGTTAGTAGTAGTCCAGTTAGTACTTGTTAGAGTCTCGTTCTAAGTCAGTCACAGATGTGTTGCTACCCTTGAGGACTAAGATGGTCGCCTCTAAAGAAGTGTAACCGGAATCCACACCTTTCCAACCGGGCCGTAATTGACCTAAAAACAATTATATTATATTATTACACGGCAGAAATGGTACTAGGTTAGGTACCGTGGCGGGCGGTGGTACTGCCCCGGGCGAACTCTATATGGAACCAATAAGGCTTAGATTAAACTTCACAATTAGGTTTCATATTGAATAAACAAACAATGAAATGATTACTACGTTAAACAATTCTGAAATACGAAAAAAAGGTATGTTTTGGTAAGTATATTTTGTGTGTGTTTTTAATACTCTCGGAGATATTCAAATCAGCGTGGCGCGTTCACCATCGATGTCATCGCTCAGACTACTCTACTTATTAGTATACCTTCTTATTAGTGAATACAGTGGTACATGTGAAATTTTCTCTTGTACCTCTTTCCGGTCGAAAGAATCTTTAACGTCCATGGTTTTCGCCACGTTGTATTTCGTTTAAATCCAGTGTATTTTTGAGAAGTTCTCACAAATCATTATAATGTTTCTACATTAATTCATCGAGAGACTGTGAAAAACTATATCATCTGCATAACTGAGATAGATAAAAGATTTATAAATAGAACATTCCTCTGAAATAGGTACCTACTCTATAAGGTCATTTACGAGGTTAATTCTCCTTGTCAGACAACATTTCTACTTTTTTGCTGCGACCCATAGACGTCCCACTGCTGGGCACGGATCTCCACCACAGTCAATGCTACGGGAGGTTTAGACCTTAAACAAATTTTATTCAAATTCAATTTTTTATTCAAATTCTACATACTCGATAAATTAATAATACGAGTAAATTGCATCTCCCAAGTTCATCAAATTCGTTTGGCTCTCATACCAGTGTCTAGTCAGTAGTAGTAGTACTTAGTAGTATTCCAGGTGAGGAGCTCATCATATTCACAATTCTGTGGTCAAAAATGGCATGCATTTTAGTCCAAAAAAAAGTGTGTGCGTGTAACCTTTACGCGCGATTGAAGTAAAACTAATTATAAGTTATTGTTATTGTTATTTTTATTATTTATTATGTAACCTAGATATTCAAAATAAAACAGCAAGCGCACCGTAAATAGGTTCTACCACCAAAAAGTGTCAGAACTTTTAGTCTTAATTTTTTTCGTCTATCCTTTCGCAACACGCGATAAGGAACTTCGTTCCAAAAGTAAAAAGTACTTGTTTGATTAAAATAAATTAATAGTTTAAAAATAAGCGTCAGATCCGTCAAAAAAAAAAAGCTTACTCGTTTGGTTAAAATTAATTAATATGTACTTATATGAAAATAACCGGAACATCCGTCAGAATCAAAAATGAGTTACTCCCTAGTCGCGCCTAAAGAAGTTTTACTTACTTCAAAAAAGTATGTATGTATGTCCCCTATGTTATTTTGAAGATCGAAAGTACTGCATAATTCCAAGAATAAAACATAATTATATCTACTGATGTTTCTCTCGTTTCGTACTAATTTACAACACGAACGTACCGTTATTTTAACTTTTACTAGTAGGTAATAGTAGGTATCTTAATTCTGACAAAAAAAATTTTTTCTCCTACGTGTATAACGCACCATATGAGCTTTAAACCTGGATCGAACTTGATAATTTATCTCTAAAAGGTCATGTCAAATGATATCTGCATTAATGAGTTCGATTTCGTTAATTACACTTCAAAGTTTGATATCATTATTTAATTGACATCTCATAATCATGTCACTCGATTTCCTCAAAATTGGCTCTTTCGCAATACTTATTTTTTTATTTCAATACCTACAATCTTATCTTTCCTAATTAAATTAATATAAATTGAGCAGTAATGGCAACGAACATGTAACGGGTAGGTACTCCAAAAATAAAATAAAATATTGGATAGGTAGGTACCTAATATTGGTAGGTACTTTATCTATGCTGTTTGAAAAGTTCTTGATCTTACGAGGATTTAGCATAAGTACCTTAGTACCTATCCAAATCTATAAATATAAAAGCGAAAAAATTTACTGATTAGACATAAAATCACAAAAACCGCTTGACCTATGAAGCTAATATTTGCCAAAGCGGTTTTTTAGAATAAGTCGCACACTTTAAACGAATTTTTTTAAATTCCACCCCCGAAATGATAAAAAGGGGATAAACAGTTTGTATGAAATTCCATAACTTCCCACGAATATTAATTTTTGTCTTTTGTTAAGCATGTGAAAGATGGCCTGATTCAACATACTTGTATAAAGTTAAAAAATTACTCCCCAATAGTAAAGTTTGTATGCGATATATATCAGTGATTTTTAATATTTAAACGATGAGTTTTGTGTATTGACCGGACGTCCACCATGGACACGGTGTGAAATCACGGACACTCCTTACTCTACTATGACTATGGATGCTATGTGTCTACTTTGTAGATACATCAAAGATTAACTGAATCAGCACGTCATCATTACTCGTCAGTACTTAGGTACATTAAAGCAACTGCCTAGGATTATAAACTCTTCAAGTCATGTTATTAAGGTCAAGTTAGATAAATGTTATGCATTGACACGTGTCTGTCTTTCCCTTGTTTTTATCATCTCTTCTGATACCACTGACTGAATCCACTTGTTTACGTATTTCTAAGTCGTGAATGAAAATTGATAATGACTGTCGCTATTTGAGAGGGATAACGGAAGAGTGTAGAGACTTTTAAGACACGTATTAGAGCTAGTGAGTTTTTAAATGTAGGTAGATAAATTATAAATTCTTCTTCGAAACCTTTCCTTACTATAGCGGCCCAGTAGGCGCTCCTGCGTATCTACGGGAATTCGGTCGGATGGATGGATCAATTGCTGCAGAGGTGAACCCCGTTGGTGACTGAACTGCAGCCGTTAGTCGCTATTTCCCACAGATTATCGGGGGGAAGAAGGTCCAACAGCACTCTAGGGTCGGCCTTCAGGGGGCCGTACATGCAGCGGCATTAATACCACCGAAAAAATATATTTATGTAGTAACGCTGCGCTGGTACACCCCATCGCTTCCTAAATAATTCTCCAACTAGGTAATCATAGTGAAAAAGATGACAAAAAGGCAATATATAAGTACCTACCAGAAGTTTGACGATTGATATTACCTACAGGTTTTTTTGTACGATTGCTCGATTGGCTATATCATATACCAATGACTATACCTAGTCATTCTAAAATCTATTTTCAATGCCAGGGCAAAGGTAAATGCGTCAATGCCTATATGCGTATTATTGCCTATTGAAATTATAATAACCCACTTCCTTGAGAACATCAGCCTAATCTAAGCGTAATCTGAACTTGAACTTGAACTTTATTTCCCAACATTCGCTTGATGATCAAGGAAACTGAAGAAGAAAAAATAATTTTTCATTCATCACAGATTATTTTCCCCATAATTGAAATATATTTAATTTGGTTCATGCACCGAGCTCATGTTTTACATACCATGTAAGCATTGCAGCCATGGAAGAGTCGAAAAAGGGTTACAAAGGATGAACAGGTTTATAGTGTGGTTTCTGAATATACGTTTCTAGAGGGGGATCTTAGTCCTCCATAGTAGCAACCTAGAAACATACCTGTCTATCATTCCCCTGACCTGATTATTTTTAGCGGATGTCGATACCGCTAGATTGGTCTATTTCAGTTACTTTCACAGTGTAATGTCCTATGGCATTTTACTCTGGGGTAATGCAGCGGATGCTAATATTATTTTTATTTTGCAGAAAAGGGCTATCCGTTGTATATACAAAATGAGAAGTAGAGACTCCCTAAGAGAAAAATTTAAGGAAATAAACATCCTAACCCTTGCATCGCAGTACATCTATGAGAATCTTATGTATATTCGTAAAAATAGGCATCAGTTTGTAAGTCGTAGTGACCTAAATGCCTTACGCAATGTTACACTAAGGAACGGCCACAAATTAGCGTTTCCTAAATGCCGGCTTAGTAAGAAAAGTCGTTCCTTCATAGGAATGTCTATTCTAATATTCAATAAAGTCCCGGCTGCGGTTCAGTCTCTGCCTTTACACAGGTTTAAAAAAACCATCAAACAAACATTATGTCAAAAAGCTTATTATAATATTCAGGAGTATTTGGATGATAAGAAGGCATGGGACTGAATTAAACTCTGACAGGCTATCACTATGCTTTTGTATTAATTATACTAAATATTGTAAGCAGGTGGCATATGGGGTGATTCTTGGCATACACGATTGGCTGTCTCGTGTCTGTCCTAATCATATCATGGTCATACTGTACATTTTTCTGTAAAAATTAATTTGAATTTTAAAAGAGTGCCGAGAGTTTTTTCCTCCGGCTTTTTTCTCTCTCGGCCTACACTAGGGCATAGGATAAGAATATTGTAAGTTCTTCCTTAAGCCGATGACCAGGTAGATAGTCTATCGTGACTTAGAGCTTAGCTTAGTGGTAGGTAATTATTGTAAATTAGCCATAAGGCAGGTTAGGCACCTGTGTAGGATTAGCTATTCATTCAAGGATAAATAGCTCATCCTTTGCTTTATATTAATCAGTTTAGAATAGCATTATATCTCTTTAAGTAGTTTGTAGTTACCTAGACTTTCGTTAAGCGTGTGTAATCACCTCATAGCGAAATAAATTATTTGAATTTTGAATTTTTTTGAATTTTGACCCTAGCCCAGTAGGGCAGTAGGACCATATGGGAATATAGTGGTATATAGGCTTAACCCTTCGATCACGGGAATAAAAGCTTTATCCCAACTAACAATAGCTCATCCTTTGCTTTATATTAATCAGTTTAGAATAGCATTATATCTCTTTAAGTAGTTTGTAGTTACCTAGACTTTCGTTAAGCGTGTGTAATCACCTCATACCGAAATAAATTATTTGAATTTTGAATTTTTTTGAATTTTGACCCTAGCCCAGTAGGGCAGTAGGACCATATGGGAATATAGTGGTATATAGGCTTAACCCTTCGATCACGGGAATAAAAGCTTTATCCCAACTAACTGTGTGGTTTGTCACAGGTGTCATGTAAAATCGATTTTGATAGTATAACGACACAAATCTTGACGGGACATGGAGGTTTCTCTGAATACCTAGAGCGTTTTAAAATCAAAGATAACTCAGCATGTACTTGCGTTCCCGGGACAGAGGAAACAGTGATGCATATTTTAACAGAATGTCCGGTCTTCAATAGACAAAGGTATGACACCGAGCAGAAATTGGGAAGCATTTTAAACCAAAACACAATAGCACAAATAATGACGACCAAAGATAGAAACATACTTCTCAAATATGCAAAAGATGTTGCCACCATAGTCTTAAGTAGAAATAAGTAAACAAAAATCAATTTTAAAATTATTCATTAAGATTATACAAAATTTACAATATCCAATTTTACTACCTATATTCAATTTTTCTATTTTATTACATTAAAATGATTATTTTTACACAATATAAATTATACAATATTATTATATCATAAAAATTACACTAAAATTCAACGATTACAGAAAAATTCGTACTTAAGACGGAATGAGGCAAGTAAAAAGAAACAGCTACAAATATATATAATAAAAGTTAAAATTTGTTATAACGAAGATTATATATACATTTGTAGAGGATTGAGTACAAAGAAAGGAAAATAGGTACGACAAATAAAGAAACCTGTATAACATTTATTAACATAACAAAAATCGAGCTTATGACTCTAGCTAGTGACAATAAGAATATAAGACAATTGTAAAATATAAGAAATTAAACTAAATGTATAAGAGTATAATAAAGCATAATATAAATTCCAAACAACGACTCTGCTCGCGGTATAGAGTGGTGTAAGTAGCTCGTGGGCCGGGCCTAAGTGCGCCCGGACAGGAAAAAAAAAACCCTTTCTTTGTCCCACTGTTGGGTCGATTAGGCTTTAGTCCACTTCGGTGGCCAAGTACGGATTGGCAGACTTCACATGCCTTCGAGAACATTATTAAAATCTCTCAGGCATGCAGGTTTCCTCGCGAAGTGTCCTTCATCGTAATAGCAAGTGACATTTAATTTCTTAAATCGCACATAACTTAGAATAGTCATTGATGCGTGCCGCTGGGGTTTGAACTCGGACCACTCGAGCGAGAGGCGAGTTCGATAGCGATTTGTATACATACACCTACACTTTAATCATCTTACTCTATTAAGACGATGTTTAATTAAATTTCTCATAACGCCTTGTTTAAAAAATTAGCATGCTGGTGTTATCACGAATACGAACTATTGAAATTGTTACTAGGTAACTAAGGTTAATTTTTCACATCCATACTTACATCTATATATATAAAAGGAGAAGGTGACTGACTGACTGACTGACTGACTGACTGACATATCAACGCAGGGCCTAAACTATAAGGGCTAGAAACTTGAAATTTTACACAGGGGTTCCTTTTATAACGTAGGGGAGCACTAAGAAAGGATTTTTGAAAATTCACCCCCTAAGGGGGTAAAACGGGGGTGCAAAGTTAGTATGAAACTGCTGTTTTTGAAGCGGGCAGACGTCGTTAATGGGTCTAATTCTACGCGAGCGAAGCTGCGGGCGTCCACTAGTTTGGTATAATTTTATTGTATTTACAGCAGATACAATATTATTGGTTTAAGTTATTGACTTGTTTACATGTATGTATTCTCAGTATTCTCACTATCCGAACCGAACATATAGCTCCCGTCGCGCGTCGGGAGGATCAGGCGAAGATCAGCGCAATAGCACTACAGTCTGCATGTAGCTGTAATATGCTAAATGATAGCAGACCTTCCATGACAGGGATTTATTTTATGTGGCAAAATTACGATAAATAGGTAAGTCTTGTAAGTAAATAAAAGGTTAAATTTGAATAACAACATAACATATAATATTATTACCTGTTTATTTATTTATTTATTTATTTATTTATTTATTTATTTATTTATTTAATACATATTTACATGTAATTTAACAGCTACGGCCATCTACTGTTGATCTTTCATTTAGAGATAGAATTAATCCTAGTATGTTTATTAAGGAAGAAGAAGCGTTATAGTTGCGTTCCTTTTTTGTATTCATACCCGTATGGCGTCTTATGGCACAGAATACTAGTACAAGTATTCATGGATCCTGTATTATCCGTTTTCACACGACAACTGAATAAAATGAACGCTGCCCACCTGTACTATATATCAATGTTTTGAGATGCAATTGGAGATTTGGGATACTTGGGCAAAAACAGAGTTGATTAAGAATTCGATTGCATCACAAAAGAAATAAAATTTGAGGAAGTTAATGTGACGATTACCTATATCTAACCATTCCTATAACAAAGACATTGAAATCGGTATCACTACTACATACGCACGGAAATTTTAGTTGGTCGTATTCTTGATAAGATTTTTACCGTTATTAATGGAATCACGGCATATTTAGTGATTAACATACGATAACATTTGATTGTGGACGCAGATAATTTGTAAACACTGGAGTTTAGCACAATAACCGCTGCTGTGGCCGCAAAGAAAATAAATTGAGTGTAGAATACAACAACAAAAGCTGTTATGATATTGTCTCGCGCTGGAATGTTTGCTTCCAGTCAGTAGCCGAGCCGTGCGATGCTTTAGCATACGAAGAAAGATGTTTATTTTACTATTATTAGAAATGCGCATCTTTAAAATAATATCAAAAATATTAAAAAATTGTGATGATCGTAATAAGTGTTAAGTGAGAGCTGACGCTCAATGATGTATTCGCGTTACAAATTTTTAATTGTGCCTCTGTACCAATGGATTTGGATCACTCTTCTTGCGACCCAGGTAGACAGTTAACTTAAGTAATCTTTTATTTAGGTATCTGATATAAACGGTGAAAATATCGTAATATAATATATATATATATAAGTAAATCATAATAATATATAAAAGTAAATCAATCCAATTTTACCACTAAATTACCAATAGTTTTCCTCTAATCTGACCACGGCGACTGATAGTGTCCATGGTAAGATCAAAATCGAATCAAGGACACATACAGTTAAAAATATTGAAAAAGGAGAACTTATCGAGTGAGTTATTTATCTACTTCATAGACTTATATTAAACTAAAATGAAAAGATCTACCTGTCACTAGATCCTGGACTAGCATAGTCTAGTTCAATACTTATGAATAGTAAGTAGAAGCTTAATGTAATAATCATACTTGTGTTAGTAGATAACCGCAGTACCTATACCTAGTCAACTAACTAACTAGACTAGTTCGTCTATTCTCAATTGGCCATATCGAGGAGGGATTGTGAACGAGACAAGTTTAAGCTACTTTCCAATATATACATCTATATTTGCCGTACTATTTTCTAGCCTCAGTGTATAGAATTCTTCTTACTTACTTAGGTACTATTCATCTACTATGTAACCTACTTTGGTCTACATTAATACTCTTGATTGATAGTTTTCTCTATTGATCCATTTATATATACATACATATAGTGCCTATGGTCTCTCTAAAGGGTAATTACCACAGAACAGATAATTTATCTGTTCTGTGGTAATTACCCAGCAACAATTTTAACTGTGTCCGCCAATAATTTCATACATTTAATTTTATGCATTAATAAGAAATACTTTAAGCTTAAAAGAGTTCAATTGTAGGTGGGCCCAGCAGCAGCCTACTATAATGATGTAATCAATCCTGTCAGAGTCGATTTGAGTGTTTGGCAGAAGCGAAACACAAGAGTTGCAACGCATATCAGTGAAGAACTCGCATGCGAGAAATTAGATATTTATATGTGTGAGGTACGAAGGTGAATCCATCATTATTCTTTTATCATTCATATATAATATCATATAACATTCTTGATTAAAGTGATAGAGATAGGTATTTAATACTTATCGCAAATGGAATTGGTAAATTGAATTCGCAACTGACTTAACAACAGTTGATATTTAAAAAAAAATGTTTTGAAAAAGAATGTTTCAAGAAAGTTATAAATTAATTTAGAGATTATGAACATTCATCCGTTAGTCACGCTGGCTCACACTGGAGTTAAAATTGACTACTTACCTCTTTATTTCCGACGAACAAAATATACCTAACAATCACATTGAAGATAAAACATTAACGTCATAATATTAGAAATAATAATGTGCAAATGTTTGTATTGCTTTTTTCACAACGACAGATTTTTCAATTCAAGACATTTTTTGATCAAGTAGGTTAGTACTATCTTCCTACTGGTTATGTTATATTATAAGTAGGTACTTAGATTAAACTTCACAAAGAGGTAGGTATAACGCTTAAATTAAACTTCACTATAATCTAAGGTATAAGGTATAACGGATGAACGTTCCAATTTCAGGTGCCGCCAAATTTAGTACCGACAGATGAAGAGAAGAGTTGCAATTACCGTAATATAGGATACCACGAGCAAATCTACCGCTGGGTGGCCGGAAGAGGATGTTTGCTCTATACCCCAGATTTTCTCTACGAAGCTGGATTCAACAACATAAGCCTAAGTGCTAGCTGCATTTATGAAAACTGGTTCGCGCCTTGTTTAGAGATCGTAAGTTATAGCACCACAGCGAAACTTACAGTGGACCGTTGCCTCTGAAGCCTTGAAATGCTGCCATTGCTGCAGGAACATCAGCTTTTTAATAATTATTTTAATAAGTTTTTCCCACTGTTAGTGCATTGCATCACACACATGAAACACTGGTGCTGGTACCGAACTTAATTGTGTCGGTATTATATTGAAAACTTGAGTATATAAACCCTGTCCGATTCCTCTGGCTAAGAGCGCAGTCACGAAATAAGGGATTAGGTACGCTGTTATAATATATCCTCCATGCAGGCAGCCGTTCTTCTTCTTCTTCTACTACTACTGTTAGAAACATGTTTAACTTAACTACTACAGCCCAAGGAAGATGGCACCTGCGGCTGCTATCCATTCGATCCCGGCTTCCAAGAAGTGTCGACCATCATACGCGAGGCTCTCGTCCCGTCAGCTCGAAATCGATGGGAAAGATGCTTTGACCAGGCGAGTGACTGCTGCAGCCATTATATGGCAAAGGAAACAAACGGGACAGGTACATTTTTACAGCTTTGCTAATAAATTAAGTTGGTATCCCAGGTTAGAACCTGGAAAAGGTACTTAAACAGTATTTATATTTTTTTTAATTTGATTTTTTCTTTCTTAAATGTTAAATATTACGTATCTACCTACTTATAATATGATGCCGTATTAAGCTCTAGCAAGCGACAGCAAAGGGTAAAGAGAAACAAATAAAATAACCTGAGCTACGTACCATGATTGCAACGTAAGCAACAACCGAGTTTATAATAGTTTTGAATGTTTGATTATGTACCTACAATATGGTCATTTCAGCTTTAGTTCCTTAATAGTAGTCCTATTATCACGTGCCTGTATTTTTATTATTTTATTGTATTGTTCAGAACATACTTCTTTTTATTAATTTACCCATTATTAATTTCTAGATGCCACTAAATGTGAGACAACCTTCGATGGCTGGACTTGTTGGCCCGGCGCAGAAGGTGGGACCATTGCCAGCGAAGTTTGCTCCGAGTTCGCTTATTCCAATACGGGACCAACTTGTCATCGTATGTATTCTTCATAGAATCAATTTATACTATTAAGTCATTGACCACGTAATAAACATTGACACTTTCAGGCTGAGCAAAAAATTACTCCTAATAGTAGTATTTGAGATAGAAGTAATTTAAACAAAAATCAAATTCAGAAATATACACGTGAAGCTTTTAGTTAAGTTTGAACCTGACGTAAATTTTCGCTGAAAAATCTATATAATGTCGATATTCCAAATTTTGAATTTAATCAAGGTAGTTTTTCAGATTACAGCAGTAAAGTATGCTTCGACAACGGGACATGGGAACTACAAACAGACTACAGCACTTGCAGCGTGACGCCACGTCTTCTGCGGCGTTATCGCTTCTACATCGCAATGCTGTCTTTCTCCATCGCATCATCACTGCCTGCCGTGTTCGTGTTTTTCTTCTACAAACGACTCCGAGTTATGAGGGTGGCATTACACAGGAATCTGCTTATTGCAATCATCGCGAGGAATGTCCTCGTGATCGTTAGCAGAAGTGTGGTAAGTTTAATGATTGGTAACTTTACATTGTAAGTTTTTCACGATGAAAATGCAAAAGCTGAAAAACTGCTGAAGCTGAAAAACAATTTTCAATATCTCATGAATACGATTTAAAACTTACATTTCAATATACAAATGTTTCCAGATATACATTGATGAACTAACAAATTCAGGGGATACGGTAATGGCCCAACACGGTGTCGCTTGCCGCGTGCTTGCAATAGTAGAGAGGGTTGCAGGCAATGTAGTATTCGTCTGCATGTCTGTAGAAGCTGTCTACTTGCATAGACTGATTGTAGCCGTATTCAAACGCCAGCTAAAGATGAGATTTCTATATGGAGTTGGAGCAAGTAAGTTCGTGTGCTACGTTGATCTAGTGGTCGCGAGTGAGAATGCTATGCTGAAGGTACTGGGTTCGATCCCCGGGTCGGCTAAAATACTGTTGGGGTTTTCTAACTTGTAATTCCCAATTATAGTTCATCAGCACATGGGACGTAAATATAACTGATGAAATTTTAACGTACTTATACTCGTATGTCACATCTTTGTCTACCCCTTCGAGGAAACACAGTCATCATCATCAGCCTTTATTGGTCCACTGCTGGACATAGGCCTCTCTTGAACGACGGCACTCCGACCGGTCCTGTGCCTTCTGAATCCAGCGGTTTCCCGCTGGATTCGAAAGTCGGAGGAAACACAGGACTGATGTTATGTTAAGTTCACACTTACACACCGAGGATCTTACATTCACACTGGATCTCGTACGTACTGGAGGATATTCTTGGTCCTAAATCGACTATCGGTTTATGTTTGCGCGCCTTAATTGAACTTAAATTATTTTAATAATCAGTTATTTAATGAAATGTCTGTATTTTTGTCCTACAGTTATAGCGATTTTACCTGTAGCAATCTGGGCAGTGGTGATGGGTTTACTCAACGACCACTCATGTTGGGTGGTGTACACTGTAGAGAATATACAATGGGCGTTAGATATACCGAGAATAATCATGCTGCTGATCAATACTGCCTTATTTATCGATGTTCTGCGAGTCTTACTCACAAAGATAAGGAATTCCGAGAATGTTAATCAGCTGTAAGTATTTATTAAAAGAAAAGATTTTATATTTTTTAAAAGTTTTATTACCTATGTCTAACTACTAACTAACTATCGTGATAAAATGGGCATTATTCATAATGCCCGGACATTAAGTATGTATATCTTTCATTTTAATGACATAGTTGATGAATGACTCGATGTTATATCTATAAAACAAACACAAAATTTCAATTCAGAATTTGTTCACTGGCAGATTCCTTATTTTGGTTTAAAAACTATCATAACCATAAGCTTTTAAAATAATTTTATAATTTCAGAAACACCGTCAAAGCCTCTCTTTTTCTGATGCCGATATTTGGAATACAATTTATATTTACTGCGATTAGACCAACTACGACCAATTGTGTTGGCGAACAAATATACTACTACGTATCGTACACAGTGGAAGGTCTGCAAGGCTTTATTGTTGCTATCCTGTTCTGCTATGTTAACAAAGAGGTAATGTTCCAAATATACGAATTAAAATAAAATATTCTTTATTTTGGTTGAATCATCAATGCTATAAAATAAATTTCAGGTCCATTCCCTAGTGAAAGCAACCTACAGCAAAGCGGAAAGCGCAGTGGCATCGCGTGTTCGCGGCTCAAGTTATCCTCGTATGAGTGTGGACCCGAGTTCAGATAGAAGGCTTACTTATAGTACTGGATTGGCTTCCAACAACTCAGAAGACTCAAAAAGTCAATATGCTACAATGAAACCAAAACTACATGTGGCTGAAATAATTTCAATTCAAGCCAGTGAGAGATTGGCCGAAATATTAGAACCAGTTTACGAAACCATCAAACACGAATATTGCAATGATGGATACGATTCCTTGGAAAGGTCAGATGATAGAATAGATAACTCCGGATACATTTCGAAGAGATTGGTAAAAGTTGAAGATTATTATGGCTTTACTAATGTATCTAGTGTCTCAATTGGATGTCCAGATTGGATTTCATCATCGGCAGGTACTATTTATAACAATTCTGTTGACGGCTACGAGGTAAGACAATTTAACAATGAGGTTACTAAAGGAGTAAAAGAATCGGAAATTCCAAATAACAAAATAGAACAGCAAAAAATCTTAGAACCAGAATATATGGAACCGCTTGAAGAAGGAAATCACGAAACCAACAAAGAATATGATCCAGAAAAGATTAAAAACAATATGACCGATGTAGAATCTGAATATGAAGATTGTGAAAATATGTTTGACGAAATAATGCAATACATAGAGACCAATGAAAATATTGATAGTATGGAAGGAAAACTAAATCCTGAACTACTCTCTCCGAATAGAAAAGAGGACGACAAAATCATTTTTATTGAGGAATAACTAAGACATAAAAGACATTTGAACTTAAATTACTCCTATTCGTACTTAAATCAAACTTATAATAATATAAATATTTTTTTATGATTTCTTAACTTTTTTGTATTTCCTAAATTTTTTAAAATAAATTATATATAATTGTTCACTAGTTCTAATGGGTAAATTTATGAATAGGACTTCTCTTTACTTTTATTCATTTTTCTTGTCACTAAAGGGATTTCATAAATTCCTATTACATTACATAGATCAATTCAAACCCTTGAATTTAATTCCATAAAATATAATACCGTCAGTATAAACATCTTGATTTAATACCAGACATTGTCTTCCTGTCGACAAATCCATGCAATAAAGTGTGAGACACAAAGCGACATCAAACTTCTAAATACATATATTATGTTCTAAATATTGCACATTAATAGCACCTACTTATTAAAGTTCAATGAGGACAGGACAGACAGAGGACGGAACAGATTACCGAATCCAGGCAAGGGCCTGGATTCGGTAATCTGTTAGTAGGTGGGTATTCATGTATTTACTGATCGCAATTCTTTCTTACACCTTGTAGGTAGGTATGTATTCTATATATATAACTATACATTACCTATATGGAATAGGTTAATGAGTGTAACTAAACAAAGAAATTTACAAGCTTATTGAGGAGAATCTTAATGTATAGATGTGTTTATTTAACATTTTATGCATTTTACTCGGCGGTGTCAATTTAATTGGACTTTTTACTATGTTAGCTCTGGATCCTTTCGAACGCATACAAAAGTGAGCGCAACATGTGGTTCACTCACAGTCCAAGTCGGATGTTCGACCGGCAATCTCCGAAATCATTTGGTTATTTCTTACTTTTAATTTAACGATGTTATCCGGACTCATAGTGGCGTTGGTGCTTAGTGTGGGAGTGCATAGTTTTCCGGATGGAGCACCAATAGACGCGTGTGTGAAGGATCGCGCCAACCAACCTAACCATGGGCAACACAGGTCACAGCCTCTGGCGACCATCCCCTACAGAGTGGTCGCTTCTTCCATGTATTATTCGCCTAACAGTCAAATAACAGGTTTGTAAAGAAAGATTTTTTTGTGAAAATGAGTGCAGATGTAAATCATAATAACCAAACTGCATATAATATGATAATGATAACTAAACAGTTAAGTATTTCATTATTCATAAATTATCTGCTACACCCGTAAACATTCCTCTGAATTAGTTACCTACACTCATATGCAGAGTAGTTACGAAGGTTTGACTATTTACGTTCTTTTATTTATTTAATAATTTATGTACTTACACACTTTAGTTAGGAGATAGGTATATGAGACAGGAGGAAAAAATAATTTAATAATATTTTTATTGAATTGTATGCCAGCAACATTTTGGTGAGATGAAATCCGTCGATACCTATGAGAGGCTTTGAGAAAGCTGTGGATTTTAATTGTTGTGTCGGTATTTTATTGATAAGTTGTTTTATGTGCTCTTCTATGGCGATACTCATAGTGAAAATTGGCATATCTTGGCATTCTTGACAGTTATGCCAAGTTACAATTTCACATGCACATGACTAAAAAATACATTGGAACATGCCGTTAGGGTTTGAATTAAACCCGGACCCTCTTGTTTCCTTTTTCTAAAAAGGTTAGGTACCTAAGTCTAAAACGATATAACCTGCTGATCCCCTGCCAAAAACACAAAATGAAAACCACATATTGGGAGAAGAAAACATCAAATAGGATTGTTATGGGATTCCGTCTATGTTCAGAATAGAAGCTGTTCCGATAAATCTTGGCCATACATTCAATACTCAGTTAACCTTGGAAAGTAACCAGACTAAAAGAATGTAGGTAATTCAAGTAGAGTAGATATAATTTTGTAAGTAAATCTTCATCTGTAATCACAGCCTCGAATTGAACGCTATTGCAACAGAAATGCTTCAGGCAGTTATTGCAGCAAGTATTGCAAAAACTAAAAATTAATTTGCAAATCATTATTTCATTTGTGATACCTACAAAACTTTTTGTCTCAGTTTGGACACTCTGCTAAAGTCTACCATGATAGCTACTGGTAAAGCTACAGCCAGTAGACATGTTTTTGAATTCGATACTGCCAAGGACAAGGTACAATTAAATATTTACCTCTGTTAGGTACCGAACCCGGGAACAGTATCTCGCCAGGTCACGAAACAATGAATCACAGAATCTCAGATTACAGAACGGGATATTTAAAAATACATGTTTGGAAACGTTAAACGTGGCTCGGTGGTGGTGAGTAGTGACCGTGACTGCAGAATCGCAGAAGGATTTGAAATCCGGCTGGGACAGATATTTATTTATTTCGTGGATAAATATTTTTACTCTGGTCATGTTGAGTTCTAGTATGGTGTGCTGTGAGTTTATTGGTTGGTAGTAAATGAATGGAGTTTGTTACCTGAATAAACCAGTAATAAATACAATATTTAGACAGTGTCTAAAATGTATTAAATATTTTTATATTTATAATTATTATTTTATACTTTGACTAGGCATTCTACACAATACCGAATATTTAGTCTAACTAAATAACTAACAAAGAGAAAATTATTTATTTTTAAATGTCTTGCCACGAATCGTAGCAATTTTATTTTATTTATTTCTTAATTCATTATTTTAATAAATGACTCCTTATATGATTACGGTTACTGCTTTCTCACCATCTCGTTAACACCTTCTCATTGAGAATGCTGCAGCATAAGTTCAAGTTTAACAAAATTTGGAAATACTTATCACCGAAGTAACAGTAACAGTTTCAGCCTTCTTCTTGCATCGGCGGTTAATAAAATTGATAAATATAGGCCAAAATCCACTATTTACACATTGCCGACGGACCAGGTATTCTATACCTACTTATAATATATTACATAGGTAAGCAGGGATACCTAGAAATAAAACTCGTACCTATTAGATAAAATAATATGTAACACCTTGTAAAATGTATTCAAAGCAAATAAATAAATAAATCTATAGATTACCTCATCTATTTATACGCAAACAATTTCAGTGTCAGATTAAGAGTGGACAAAAACAGTTGTAAACTCATTGATAAAATCTTGCTCTACTATCGAGTGCGTAACACCAACAATCTAGTAACAGCCTGTTGGTTATTATGCAACGGCAAGGCAACGGTTAATCGATGTTATTATTGTGGGTCATTTCATTTTACAGGTTTTTTGGTAGCTATAATTATGCTCTTACTTCTTTAATTAAACGGAAATATTCTTGGTTTCCACTACCTACTAATAATAAAACAATATTTTTTGGGATGTTTTCAAGTGATTAAAACAAATATAAACAAAATTCACGACAATGAAATAAGTATAAAGGAAAACACTATCAAAGACAGGTAGGTACGAGTAGGTGGCAAAATACAAGATTATTATTTACCAACACAAAAAGCCCCCTTTTAAATCCGCAAATAATTAAGTGATCATATTTATATAATCATTGGTTGTGTCTTATGGACCATGTTTGTTCAAACTCAATATAAAGCCAATTTATTATAAAAAATCTGTTCAGGATTGTGTTGATAACATCTTAAACAAAATGTATCTACACTTTACTTGACACAACTTAACCTAATTTCAATCTCTTCAGTCACAATAGAGGGAACGGAGCCGTTCAAGGGTTTCTTCATCCAAGCCCGCTCAGCGCAGTCCAACGAGTGGCTGGGCTCGTGGGAGGAGGCCCCCAACACCACCATCCATCCCGAGTGCTCCTCCGTCACGCACGCAGACCCCCGCGAGAAGACGAAGGCGACGCTTGTATGGAGAGCGCCGCCGGACTCGCACGGCAAAGTTTATTTCACGTAAGTTATTTCGTACATTGTTTTCACGGTCTCACGGCTCGTGACATTCGGGGTGTGCAGCTCGGTGTCTGATTTTCTGCCCGGCAATCTCACCGACTATGAAAAAGTGTAACCACACTAAAAGTAGGTAGGTACAATACACCTCCTCTGACTACCTTAGGTAAAACAGGCGTGATGTTAGGTATGTTATATTAGATGGGTGATCGCTAATTGCAATATTTCTTGGGGGGTTTAAATTTTCCTACAATGAGGTTAACTCCGAACAATGCGCACTAGAGCGGCGTGTTGGAATATTAAACACTCGTGGAAGCCCGTAGCCTCGCTCGCGTGGAATTAGACATAACAGTAGTTTCGTTAACACCTAGTAATATTATATAGCCTATGTCACTCAGTGAACATGCAGCTTTCAATGCATTGGTGAAAGAATTTTTGAAATCGGTCCAGTAGTTTTTGTGTGAAAACATTAACTACAAACAAATCTTTCCTCTTTATAATATTAGTATAAATTAGCGACAGCGGTGATAGCCCCGTTGATAATAAAACGGCCTATCATCGGCACAAGGATACCAATTACGTTTTGTTTGTCTAATTTATAAGTCGCTTAATGGATACTGATGGAGCTAAGAGAAGCAATTTGCACACCTGAGAGATATTATTTTTTTATAACGTAAACGGTTATGTTGACGGATTCATTGTGATAAAACTGCATGCCTGAATATTTTGGTTCTCGAAATCATGTGAAAACGCTCATTCCGGGAAAAGCCCCATCACAGATTATGTACCAAATAGTTACTGTTCCGTGCTCAACCCTTCAGCATGACAGAGTTGAACAAACACTGAGAACCAACATAAATAATTAACAAATACAATTTCGCACATAAATAATTAAACATTCCTCATTATTCACATTACAGCAGACTCAAAGGCACGTGATAAATAGAGCATATAGTACCTACCTAAGCAGCATACGAAAAGCAGTAGCAGTAGGTACGTAGGTAGTAGACCTTGATAGGTTGACCTAGATCGGTGGTAAATATTATAAAGAACTTACTAGAATTTACTAGGTTCTCGTATTAGCACTCGTGCGCTATATCCATAGCAGGTTAAGACATAATTATGTGTAGAATTGACCAGGGTGATAAGCTCACGATCGAATTCGTGTGGCGTTTTGCGATGATGCACTGCAGTCAATTTATAATTTTAGACTAACCGCCCTAATTGGCGTCTATTTCACCGTCGGTTGACTTCTTCAAAAACTAAAAATGTCCTCCTTACAAACCTGAAGGGGAAGCTACCATGCTATTCTGGAGTGAATTGTTCGAAAACATACTAAAAGGAGTATTACAAATAAATAACGCTTCACATTCACATCGCAGTACGCCTAGCCTGAGTACCATGTATTGCGTTGTGGGTGGTGGACACACAGAAAACATAACATCCATAATCATAGTACAAATATAGGTATATCTGCGAAACATATATTCGATTCTAACTCATGATATGAGACTGTTCTAGTCAAAGATTAACTGCTTCTGACACTATCAATCCCAAAGTCTCATCGATCGAATTGCTTCCTACAGACGTTTCAATAGGTTCTGTACCAAGCCACGCATGTCAAGCATGGTAGAGTACTCTTTTATGTTGTTAGGAATGGTTCTTTTTAAACGGTTTTATATTATATTGCGATTAGGAAACCTAAATTCCAGGTCATTGTGGGAGCCCAATTCTAGAAGTCCCTTTTTAGTCGAATCTTACGATGCAGTTGGAGCTACCTGCCGTAGTACGGCAGCGGTGAGAGGCCTCAGCAACCTCAGCGGATCGCTAATGAGTTGCAGTCAGACGCCAATGAGCGATGAGCCTTAGCATTAACCGCATAAACCTCAAATGCGCAAAATTTCGTTCGCAATAACAGTGATTCATGAACAAAATTTAGGACAATTAATTCGGTACAAATCCGAACAGTTACGAGTAACTGCCGCACTCATCCGCGTCCCAATATGCGTTATATCTATATATTTATTCAGTTAAATCTATATTTTAAACCTTGTAATTTGTAGTTTGTAAACTGTGGATGACACAATCATTTGGTCTGACTATTTTCCGAACATCTAAATGGCGATGTAATTAGTCCATATCGTTTTCCATACCCATGTATGGTATGGGCTCGGTACGAAATATTGGTGTCGTTGCTCCGTACCCTTAAGCCAGGCTCCTTTCACTTCGACCCATTTGATGTGTTGTGTAACATGTGAGTAATCATAAGTGTTCAACGCAATGACCTTAGATAAACTACGATTGAGTAGTAGTGCACTTGATTAGTTATGCGAGTGTAGAAAGATGTTTAGTGTTTTAAATAAATCCTTGTAAACAGCACTGTAATTACTTCATGTTGTATGCAAAACACAAACAATTACCAAAATGTAATTGTTGACTCTTTTTTGGTTGGCACTGGGAATCGGATATTGGGAGTGGCAATTGTACATAAACGATTTTAACCACGCCGGGGTTAGATATCTCTAACTATTTCTTTGGTTTTATTATTTACTAGTGGACGCCCGCAGCTTCGCTCGCGTGAAATTAGACATTCACTAACTTCAAAAACATCAAAGTTTCATACTAAATTTGCACCCCCGTTTTACCCCCTTAGGGGGTGAATTTTCAAAAATCCTTTCTTAGTGCTCCCGTACGTTATAAAAGGAACCCCTGTGCAAAATTTCAAGTTTCTAACCCTTATAGTTTAGGCCCTACGTTGATATGTCAGTCAGTCGGTCAGTCACCTTCTCCTTTTATATATATAGATAGAAGAGATGGAGTAGACTCCTACTTAAACTTCGTTAATGGTCCCATCATCAAATATTATAGGCCTATTTTTACAATTCATTCGGATTCATTATTTTATAACTTCTACTAAAATCCTATGCTATTTGTTTTAAATTCCCGCGATGGGCCTTCGGTACACGCGCACACGCCTACCACGGTGACAGTAACTCTAACATACATAGGTTAAAAAATTTATGTATACTTTACAGGGGCACTGTGCTGAAGAACTACGGGACTTTCTGGGCAAACTTTTAGAGGTTCTTCTCTAGTCGTAGGATTCGTAATGAAACTCGTGATCTCTGATTGTCGAATGAATAATTTATTGCTAAAAACCCCTATTTATATTTACAATTCCCTACGTACAATAATACACTATTTAAAATACTATTTTACACGCGCGTGTCCAATGAGAATTCGCCGCAGGGCGATGCCGCGCGCGGGGCGCGGGGGTCCGCGGGGAATTAATAAATACAAGCGCGCCGATCGCGGATTCCGTAGTTTTCGCCTCGCTCTGCCGCCGACACGTCGAGATGCTCCGCCGCCGGTGCGCCGTGTGTCGCAGCTCGCGTGTTCATCCTCGAAGACTGAAGAAGGAAACTGGTGCTCTGCTTGATCTGCCTGCGCGTGCTTCTTGTTATAAACCGCTTTTCTCAAAGCGAATCGGGCGGCCGGCGTATGCACGTCAAAACGTCCTTTTCAGGACGCTTCTTCTTGTTTCTATCAGCCGACGTTTGTTACGTTGAAGTGCTGCGTCCGTGCCTCCCATGTTTCTATAGACATACGTCATATATGTACCAACGTCTTTTTCAAGACGATTGCGTCACTGTTTCTATTAACGACGTAGTCAGGTAACTGGTAACTGGTTCGGTTCTTGAGGTACTCTGAGGTATGGTAATGGTAATGTATTGGTAAGGTATTGAACCACTACAGGACTCCCCTCTAAGCGAAGCGTACGTTGGGTTTCACCGCACGGCCGGATTTCGTGATATAAGCGTAGGTATCTTGCGGTTGCGGTGTCCTTGAGTTCGATGACCGCGGCTCGCCGGCGACGCTCGATGTTTTAGTTTCGGTAGGTACTTGCTGTGTCGTGCATGTCGTAGGTCCTTCGTTAAGTAGATGCGCTGGCTTAAGTCTGTCTATTGAGACAACTGTAGTTCGCAGTGGCGTCTGTATGGTGAAATGCTTGCTGTCACGATGAATCACTTTGAACGGGCCGTCGTACGGAGGGGTCAATGGACTTCGCACGGTGTCATTTCGCACGAACACATGTGTACACGTCGCTAAGTCCTTGTATACAAATGTACATCTGTTGTTGGAGTGAGACTTGCTGCTAGGCGATAACGTCGACATTGTTTCAGTTAGCTTCCGAACGAATTCTGCGTCTTCATTTTTCGGCTGTGTAGGCACGAAGAAATCCGACGGTATTCTGAGTGTCGATCCGTAGGTACTCAGGGCCGGGCTCAGCTGTGTGTCTTCTCGTAGCGCGGTGCGGAGGCCAAGTAAAACTGTAGGTATTTCTTCGCTCCAGTGTGATCCGGCGTTTCGCGCCATAAGCGCGGACTTCAATGTTCGATGCCATCGTTCAACTTGACCATTAGCTTGCGGATGGTAGGCAGTCGTACGTATTCGTGTTATGCCGAATTTCTTCATAAGTAGATTGAATAATGACGATTCGAACTGACGACCTTGATCAGTTGTAACTCGTAACGGGCAACCAAATCGCGTTATCCATCCTTCGTAGATTGCTTGAGCGACAGTGTCGGCGGTGACGTCACGTACAGGGATTGCTTCTGGCCATTTCGTGCATCGATCGATCATCGTTACTAGGTATCTGTAGTCGTTAGAGGGCGGCAGTGGTCCGACGATGTCAACGTGAATATGTTCGAAACGCGATGATTTTTGAAACTCGCCGAGCGGGCTGATTACGTGTCGTTGAACTTTCCCGCGCTGGCAACCGATGCATGATTTCGCCCACATACCGACTTCTTTGTTCATATTCGGCCAGAAAAACTTCGTAGTCATTATTCTTCGTGTTGTTCGTACACCCGGATGACTTAGATCGTGTTGCGCTTTGAATGCTATCATACGATAAGTCGCTGGTAGGTATGGACGAACGTTGCCGGTCGATGTTTCGCATATGATGGGCCGTTGACCTCCGGGCAATGTGATAGGCGCGAACTTGAGACTTGGGTTTGACATGCAGATCTTCAATTCTTCATTATTCTCTTGATCTTGAGCGAGTTGATTGTAATCGATCGTGGAGTGCGATAAATCGATTTCTTCGATGCGTGATAAGGCGTCAGCTGCTTCGTTCTTGTCACCGTGAATGTATTCGATCTTCGTACAGAATTGACTAATGTAGTGCAGCTGGCGTTCTCGACGTGGCGTGTCACTGCTACTCGGAGTTCTTGTAAGGGAGTACGTCAATGGTTTATGATCGGTGAATATTGTTAAGTCGCAGCCCTCTATCAGTCGTCGTAGGTGTTGAACAGCGGTGTACATAGCTAATAATTCGCGATCGTACACGCTGTAGCGTCGCTGCGTCTCGCTCATAGTCTTCGAGAAGAATGCCAGTGGTCTCCATACGTCGTTTATTTTCTGTTGTAGAACCGCGCCGATGCTAGTACTTGAAGCGTCGGTGAATAAGCATAGCGGCGCGCTGGGTACCGGATGCGTTCAATTCACGTCAATTCAATCGTCACGTCACGACAATTCAATACCTTACCAATACATTACCATTACCATACCTCCGAATACCTCCGAGTACCTCAAGAACCGAACCAGTTACCAGTTACCTGACTACGTCGTAAATAGAAACAGTGACGCAATCGCCTTGAAAAAGGCGTTGGTACATATATGACGTATGTCTATAGAAACATGGGAGGCACGGACGCAGCACTTCGATATAACAAACGTCGGTTGATAGAAACAAGAAGAAGCGTCCTGAAAAGGACGTTTTGACGTGCATACGCCGGCCGCCCGATTCGCTTTGAGAAAAGCGGTTTATAACAAGAAGCACGCGCAGGCAGATCAAGCAGAGCACCAGTTTCCTTCTTCAGTCTTCGAGGATGAACACGCGAGCTGCGACACACGGCGCACCGGCGGCGGAGCATCTCGACGTGTCGGCGGCAGAGCGAGGCGAAAACTACGGAATCCGCGATCGGCGCGCTTGTATTTATTAATTCCCCGCATCCCCCGCGCCCCGCGCGCGGCATCGCCCTGCGGCGAATTCTCATT
This sequence comes from Carterocephalus palaemon, assembly GCA_944567765.1. NCBI lineage: Eukaryota > Metazoa > Arthropoda > Insecta > Lepidoptera > Hesperiidae > Carterocephalus > Carterocephalus palaemon. Next base: position 7,155,745 of record OX155645.1, read on the forward strand.
GGACACGCGCGTGTAAAATTAGTATTTTAAATAGTGTATTATTGTACGTAGGGAATTGTAAATATAAATAGGGGTTTTTAGCAATAAATTATTCATTCGACAATCAGAGATCACGAGTTTCATTACGACTAGAGAAGAACCTCTAAATTGGTGACCTACGCTGAATAAAGAAGAACACGACCTGGAAGACTGAATCCCTCGAACCCCTGCAAGAGAATCCCTGGAAGAATTTTTTTTTTTTTTTTTTTTGAAAAATAGAAAATTGAAGAAAGAAACTGTGATCATCATGACGAAGAATCCCGAGGATTTTAAGGATGCAGAGGACGTCACAACGATTAAAAGCGAAGTACAAGCAGTATCCCTTCCGGCACGTCTACCACCATTCTGGCGCCAAAATCCTCGGTTATGGTTCGCTCAATTTGAAGCTGCTGTCGCTGCCAGCAATATAAGTGAAGAGCAGAAATTTAACCTCGTCGTCCCGCTACTCGGCAACAGCGACCTTGAACAAATCGGCGACATCATTTTACATCCACCGGCCACCGGCAAGTACACCAAGCTCAAGGACAGACTAATCTCCACGTACCAAGAATCTGATCACCGGCAGTTACAGAAATTACTCAGCGGTCTCGAACTCGGCGACAACAAGCCAAGCCAGCTGCTGCGTAGAATGCGAGATCTCAGCGGCAAGCTACTACCAGATGAAGCGCTCAAGGTCATGTGGCTCAACCAGCTGCCCACTCAAGTACGCGCCGTGCTCTCAGTCAACACCGAGTCGTCGCTCGATGTACTGGCCGCAATGGCCGACAAGATGATGGAGCATTTCGAAGCCACTACAGTCGCCGCAGTCTCCACAGCATGTCCTCCGTCAGCAAGTCCAGCAGTCAACGAGATGCAGTTGAACGCAATATCAAATCTACAAATCAGTATGCTTACGAAACAAATAGAGAAGCTGTCACTCGAAGTCGCCGAACTCCGCCAACATCAATTTGCGTCGCAGCACCGTTCCCGCCAAAACTCATCGCATCGTAGCCGCTCGCGCTCGCTATCAAGACAGCGTAATAATAATAATTCACGCAAGCCCGGCGATCCCGACTGGTTATGTCGTTATCATTACCGATTCGGCAACGAAGCACGAAGATGTGAATCGCCGTGTGCTAAGGAGAAGCGGGAAAACTAGAAAGTACATCGATAGTGGCGGGAATCGATGTAAACCAACCTAGCCACCGCCTATGTGTTACCGACTTCAACAACAGAGAAAAATTTCTTGTCGACACGGGAGCTGACATATCGGTATTAGCCGCGCGAAACCAGAACAACTCAAGACCGGCGGATAATACAGGCTACAAACTTTACGCGGCAAACGGAACCGAAATTCGTACCTACGGAGAGCGCACACTCGAACTCAACCTAGGACTACGAAGAAGTTTCAAGTGGACTTTCGTCGTTGCCAATGTGAAGACTTCAATACTGGGTGCCGACTTCCTGGCACAGTATAAACTATTAGTCGACTTACATCAAAGAAAACTTATCGACCGGGTAACAGAACTTAGTGTGAACGCCGTCAAGATAAACAGCAATGAAGAATCAATATCCATTATCAACCGCGATCACACTCATCACGACCTGCTGAAGAAATATCCAGATGTACTTCGACCAATGTCACTCAAGACTCCAGCCAAACATGACGTCACACATCACATCGAGACAACAGGGCCGCCGATCTACTCACGTGCGCGCCCTCTACCGCCCGACAAATATAATGCAGCGAAACTTGAATTCGAACGTATGATCGAGATGGGAATATGCAAACCGTCAAACAGTCCATGGGCGAGTCCACTTCACATTGTAACAAAGAAAGATGGATCACTTCGAATATGTGGCGATTACAGAAGACTCAATGCCGTCACCGTTCCCGACCGTTACCCCATTCCACGAATTCAAGACTTCACTTACCAACTCCACGGAAAGAAAATATTCTCGAAACTCGACTTGAAGATGGCATATTACTGGATTCCTATCGAAGAACAAGATGCTCAGAAGACAGCAATCGTGACGCCCTTTGGCTTATTCGAAATGGAAAAAATGGGATTCGGGTTGAGAAATTCAAGCCAGACCTTCCAACGCTTCATGCATGAGGTCCTACGAGGCCTTGACGACATCGTATTTTGTTTCGTCGATGATCTGCTCATACACTCGAGAAACAAAGAAGAACACCGCCGCCACTTAGAACAAGTACTCGAACGCCTAAATACCTACGGCGTCAGTCTTAACATCGACAAGTGCGAGTTTGACAAGAAAACCATCGAGTTCCTCGGATACGAAGTTTCATCAGAAGGAATCAAGCCTACTCAAGAAAGAATAAAAGCCATAGTCGAATATCCCAAACCACAAACAGTTCAAGAACTAAGAAGATTTTTGGGAATGTTAAACTTTTACCGAAGCTGTTTACCACGCCAAGCCGAATTCCAACATGAATTAAATAAGTACTTACATAACAGCAAGAAAAACGATAAAACTCCGATTCAATGGACGCAAGTAGCAGAGCAAGCCTTTGAGAAATGCCGCCAAAGCATACTCGAGGCGACAACCCTAACGCATCCGGTACCCAGCGCGCCGCTATGCTTATTCACCGACGCTTCAAGTACTAGCATCGGCGCGGTTCTACAACAGAAAATAAACGACGTATGGAGACCACTGGCATTCTTCTCGAAGACTATGAGCGAGACGCAGCGACGCTACAGCGTGTACGATCGCGAATTATTAGCTATGTACACCGCTGTTCAACACCTACGACGACTGATAGAGGGCTGCGACTTAACAATATTCACCGATCATAAACCATTGACGTACTCCCTTACAAGAACTCCGAGTAGCAGTGACACGCCACGTCGAGAACGCCAGCTGCACTACATTAGTCAATTCTGTACGAAGATCGAATACATTCACGGTGACAAGAACGAAGCAGCTGACGCCTTATCACGCATCGAAGAAATCGATTTATCGCACTCCACGATCGATTACAATCAACTCGCTCAAGATCAAGAGAATAATGAAGAATTGAAGATCTGCATGTCAAACCCAAGTCTCAAGTTCGCGCCTATCACATTGCCCGGAGGTCAACGGCCCATCATATGCGAAACATCGACCGGCAACGTTCGTCCATACCTACCAGCGACTTATCGTATGATAGCATTCAAAGCGCAACACGATCTAAGTCATCCGGGTGTACGAACAACACGAAGAATAATGACTACGAAGTTTTTCTGGCCGAATATGAACAAAGAAGTCGGTATGTGGGCGAAATCATGCATCGGTTGCCAGCGCGGGAAAGTTCAACGACACGTAATCAGCCCGCTCGGCGAGTTTCAAAAATCATCGCGTTTCGAACATATTCACGTTGACATCGTCGGACCACTGCCGCCCTCTAACGACTACAGATACCTAGTAACGATGATCGATCGATGCACGAAATGGCCAGAAGCAATCCCTGTACGTGACGTCACCGCCGACACTGTCGCTCAAGCAATCTACGAAGGATGGATAACGCGATTTGGTTGCCCGTTACGAGTTACCACGGATCAAGGTCGTCAGTTCGAATCGTCATTATTCAATCTACTTATGAAGAAATTCGGCATAACAAGAATACGTACGACTGCCTACCATCCGCAAGCTAATGGTCAAGTTGAACGATGGCATCGCACATTGAAGTCCGCGCTTATGGCGCGAAACGCCGGATCACACTGGAGCGAAGAAATACCTACAGTTTTACTTGGCCTGCGCACTGCGCTACGAGAAGACACACAGCTGAGCCCAGCCCTTAGTACCTACGGATCGACACTCAGAATACCGTCGGATTTCTTCGTGCCTACACAGCCGAAAAATGAAGACGCAGAATTCGTTCGGAAGCTAACTGAAACAATGTCGACGTTATCACCTAGCAGCAAGTCTCATTCCAACAACAGAAGTACATTTGTATACAAGGACTTAGCGACGTGTACACATGTGTTCGTGCGAAATGACACCGTGCGAAGTCCATTGACCCCTCCGTACGACGGCCCGTTCAAAGTGATTCATCGTGACAGCAAGCATTTCACTATACAGATGCCACTTCGAACTACAGTTGTCTCAATAGACAGACTCAAGCCAGCGCATCTACTTAACGAAGGACCTACGTCAACATGCACGACACAGCAAGTACCTACCGAAACAAAAACATCGAGCGTCGCCGGCGAGCCGCGGTCATCGAACTCAAGGACATCGCAACCGCAAGATACCTACGCTTACGTGACGAAATCCGGCCGAGCTGTGAAACCCAACGTACGCTTCGCTTAGAGGGGAGTGCTGTAGTGGTTCAATACCTTACCAATACATTACCATTACCATACCTCCGAATACCTCCGAGTACCTCAAGAACCGAACCAGTTACCAGTTACCTGACTACGTCGTAAATAGAAACAGTGACGCAATCGCCTTGAAAAAGGCGTTGGTACATATATGACGTATGTCTATAGAAACATGGGAGGCACGGACGCAGCACTTCGATATAACAAACGTCGGTTGATAGAAACAAGAAGAAGCGTCCTGAAAAGGACGTTTTGACGTGCATACGCCGGCCGCCCGATTCGCTTTGAGAAAAGCGGTTTATAACAAGAAGCACGCGCAGGCAGATCAAGCAGAGCACCAGTTTCCTTCTTCAGTCTTCGAGGATGAACACGCGAGCTGCGACACACGGCGCACCGGCGGCGGAGCATCTCGACGTGTCGGCGGCAGAGCGAGGCGAAAACTACGGAATCCGCGATCGGCGCGCTTGTATTTATTAATTCCCCGCATCCCCCGCGCCCCGCGCGCGGCATCGCCCTGCGGCGAATTCTCATTGGACACGCGCGTGTAAAATAGTATTTTAAATAGTGTATTATTGTACGTAGGGAATTGTAAATATAAATAGGGGTTTTTAGCAATAAATTATTCATTCGACAATCAGAGATCACGAGTTTCATTACGACTAGAGAAGAACCTCTAAATTCCACCACGTCGGGGTCACCAATTTAGAGGTTCTTCTCTAGTCGTAGGATTCGTAATGAAACTCGTGATCTCTGATTGTCGAATGAATAATTTATTGCTAAAAACCCCTATTTATATTTACAATTCCCTACGTACAATAATACACTATTTAAAATACTATTTTACACGCGCGTGTCCAATGAGAATTCGCCGCAGGGCGATGCCGCGCGCGGGGCGCGGGGGTCCGCGGGGAATTAATAAATACAAGCGCGCCGATCGCGGATTCCGTAGTTTTCGCCTCGCTCTGCCGCCGACACGTCGAGATGCTCCGCCGCCGGTGCGCCGTGTGTCGCAGCTCGCGTGTTCATCCTCGAAGACTGAAGAAGGAAACTGGTGCTCTGCTTGATCTGCCTGCGCGTGCTTCTTGTTATAAACCGCTTTTCTCAAAGCGAATCGGGCGGCCGGCGTATGCACGTCAAAACGTCCTTTTCAGGACGCTTCTTCTTGTTTCTATCAGCCGACGTTTGTTACGTTGAAGTGCTGCGTCCGTGCCTCCCATGTTTCTATAGACATACGTCATATATGTACCAACGTCTTTTTCAAGACGATTGCGTCACTGTTTCTATTAACGACGTAGTCAGGTAACTGGTAACTGGTTCGGTTCTTGAGGTACTCTGAGGTATGGTAATGGTAATGTATTGGTAAGGTATTGAACCACTACAAACTTAATAGCAGAGGCACCGCAGGATCCTGCGCAGTTGCAAATCCTCGGCTAACACCGACGCAACGAAATGTGAAATCAGATAATAGTACATATAAGACCAGCGTAATATACACATACCATTGTGTTTTTAATGTACGACAGACAGTTGTATACAGGGTAGATTTTACATGCATTCATCGTGAAAGCGGCACTGATGTGAATGAATTAACACACAATTGAATTTGTGTACCTTTTGTTTAGTTTCGCGTCAGTGCGTGACATAATCTAACTGAATACCTGAATACTAAAATATATATCGAGGGATTTATTCATTAAATATTTTGACAAGATAACCTTTTTTGTAGATTTGAAAAGGACTATGAAAGTGAGTTTCACTTTAAAAAGAAAAACTGTATCCAGTGACATATAACGCATGTCAATGTCTACATTCTTGACAAAATATTGTCTTCATTACGCAAGTAGGCTTATCATTATTGTTACATAACTATTTTTTTACAAACTGGTATTATTAGAGATAATTTACATATAGTTGATAATGTTATGATCACAATCAAAAAAGAATATTTACATTATTTTGTGTACTTGTAAATAAAACTTCGGAAATAGTAAAATGAGTATTTTATTTTATGCGGCGGAAACGCAATTTTTATCCAATTATAACAAAAAAATCTAATGTATGTATTATATATACGCATTGCATTTGTAATATATGTAGTATCAGTAGAACAACATCCTACATTAAACTGACTCTGTAAGGTTCAATTAGAATTATACTCAAAGCTTCTCGGAATATAAAAAAGTGAACAACATACAATACAGCAATACAAGATAGTTTCACATTATTATCACATAAATGCATAGTTAATTCCATTTGTTAATATTAAAATTTGTTAATGCTACGTAAAAAAGATATAAAGAAATCAACACAATATTTACTGGAATACATTTTCTGAACGCCAAGCGCCATTTCTCTAAGCAAAGGTTATGTGAAGCCACTAAATAAATATAAGCGTAGTGTTCAAGGCGTTTTCTGTTTCATAACAGGGCGCTTAATGTCCATGAGATCGCAAATTTCATTCCTAATAGGCCTCAGTTCATTTACGTCTTTCTCCCAATCGGTTTCTGCAAGCATCGACATCACCTAAAACGAAAGATAAATTAATTAAAAATTATTAAATTTGTTATCCTATTTTATTACGAACCAATTACAAAAAAAATAAAATAAAATTATATAGGGTAAATTATTTCCATGATATAATAAGTGTAACCATATAATACAACAATTAAATTTATTAAGTTTATTTATTCAAAAGGTATTTAATTTCGCTTAACTTCGACGTTCATTATTGGACGAGGGACTTGAGCGCGCGTTTTAGATACCGAATAGGGACTACAAATTGGTCGTGCGAAATGAGCATACGAACGCGCGAACGTTTTAAAATATCAGCAAGCAATCGTTAAGGCGCTGCGGGGCAGTGCGGAGTTAGGCATATCACCGATGGGGTTCACCCCTGGAGCAATTGCCCGGATAGAAGGACCATCCTTAAATCCGAATTCCCTCACGCAGGAGCGCTCACAGCGCCGCGAAAGAGGAGGAAAGGTTTCGTTCGGAGTTAGGCAAGTTACCCACTAGCACTTGAGTCAGTGGGTACTCACGACAGGGCTGACGTGTCAAGATTTATAAAGTAAATTTTTAACGAAACGAGTATTTTTTTTAAACTTTATTCATCACGTACAGGACATTTCAAATTCAATTCAAAATTCTCTGACGTCTTCTTAATACATAAAGACTTGAAATTCCATCAATTTTACACGATGAAGAAAATTAAATTATGTCATGTTTTTTTAACCCATACATTTAATATTCAGTAAAATAACTACCTAATGCTTTAAACCAGCAGATATGCGATAGCAATGAAAAATTGTTTATTTTTTTTAATTTATTAGATTAGATTCAAATACCAGCTGCGACTGATATTTATGTCGCAGATAAACTTACACATTTTTTGTATTCAGGCGCTTGTAGAAAGTGCCGCGGTGCTTTCCAGCGCTGCGCCCAACACAGACTTTCCCCGGTCTTCTTCCACTTTGAGCCGACAAACCCTACACAACGCTGTATAGCCACACATAGCATAGTCTTTTTTCGGGGTCACCTGGTCTTTCAACCTCGCCTCTCCTCTAGTCGCCTCTTACGACAGGGATGGGCTACCGAAGCACCATTCTGGTCCCGAGCTACATGGACTACGACACAGGCCTCGGCCTACCGCAGGGGTGTGAGTGGGTAAGCTGTCTTATGGATATAAGATAGCAACCGAGCACCTGTGTACTGGGCGGCAATGGATCGGTGGTGCAAGTCCAGTGGCGGATTTACCAGCAGGCTGAGTAGCCTGAAGCCTAGGGCGGCAGATTTTAGGGGGCGGGAAATTTGGTCTAAATTGTTTTGTCTTACATACAAAAAAATATATAATATACATAGAGAAAATGAATCTCGAAAGGACACGTTTATCTTTCCATACAACTTGGGCCATGAGATGTACCTCGGGAAAAAAAATTGATTTTTGGAGAAAAAAATGTGTTATTTTATTAAAAAAATAAATTAGATTTTTTACTGCATTTGTACCACCTAAAATTAACTTTAAAAGATAATTTATGTATTGCAACACTGCAAGTTATGGCAATCTAATTCAATCTATCATAACATTGCGTTTCGGTTGTTACTAAATCTGTAATTACTCTATACCCATTTATAAAATATACAATATGTAAGCGCATTGTATTAATAAACTACCTTAAGAAACAGAATCATAGTATCCTATATTGATTTAAATATTCCATTAATTACCATTAAAGGCTAATTTTTTCTTGAAATCGTTTTTAAACTAGTAATAATTTGTAAATTGAATACAGGTTAATATATCTATAATGTGTGACTGACGTCTGTCACTAAAGCTGAAGTTGGCAAATGACATAAACAGGGCAGAGTAGTTACCACGTAGTATCCCTTATTAGTTTGTGGTTACTACTATGTGAAGTTTTGTGGTACGAAATGTTGTATTTTTTATTATTTTATTACAAGCTAACTATAAGGATACTAAAAATAATTGATTGACCATTAGTTTTAGTATATTGTAAGGAATTTTTACCAATACTTTGTACCTCGGTACATCGTTTGGCCCAAAATTGATCGTCTCCTTTAACAAAAAAACATAATATTTTGTACATTAACAAGTGAACACTGTAACGTCTAAATATGAAAAGTACTAAACGCTTTGTAAAATATAATTTTAGAGCACTAATTATAAAATTGCAATTTTATTGACACAATAAATGTACGAAACTATTAAATAATATGATAGCGAACTAGGTATCGAATTTCGGAGGTTAGTAGGGTCGGAAAAAAATTGAATAGCTTACTGGCGGAAAATTTGAAAATCCGCCACCGTGCAAGTCTACACCCATCCATTGCCGCCCACCTATCGTTGTCTAGCTAGAGGCATGCACACCTGGTCGAGGTTCTCCTGCGGCGGCGCGCACACGTCCCCGTAGAGCGTGAGCGCCTCGTACAGGCGCGCCGCGGCGCAGCGGCGCACGTACCGGTCCGCGTAGCACAAGTAGATCACCAGCTGCCCGAGCGCGCGCGAGCACACCACGCCGCCCACCTATCATTGTCTAGCTAGAGCCGTGCACACCTGGTCGAGGTTCTCCTGCGGCGGCGCGCACACGTCCCCGTAGAGCGTGAGCGCCTCGTACAGGCGCGCCGCGGCGCAGCGGCGCACGTACCGGTCCGCGTAGCACAAGTAGATCACCAGCTGCCCGAGCGCGCGCGAGCACACCACGCCGCCCACCTATCATTGTCTAGCTAGAGCCGTGCACACCTGGTCGAGGTTCTCCTGCGGCGGCGCGCACACGTCCCCGTAGAGCGTGAGCGCCTCGTACAGGCGCGCCGCGGCGCAGCGGCGCACGTACCGGTCCGCGTAGCACAAGTAGATCACCAGCTGCCCGAGCGCGCGCGAGCACACCACGCCGCCCACCTATCATTGTCTAGCTAGAGCCGTGCACACCTGGTCGAGGTTCTCCTGCGGCGGCGCGCACACGTCCCCGTAGAGCGTGAGCGCCTCGTACAGGCGCGCCGCGGCGCAGCGGCGCACGTACCGGTCCGCGTAGCACAAGTAGATCACCAGCTGCCCGAGCGCGCGCGAGCACACCACGCCGCCCACCTATCATTGTCTAGCTAGAGCCGTGCACACCTGGTCGAGGTTCTCCTGCGGCGGCGCGCACACGTCCCCGTAGAGCGTGAGCGCCTCGTACAGGCGCGCCGCGGCGCAGCGGCGCACGTACCGGTCCGCGTAGCACAAGTAGATCACCAGCTGCCCGAGCGCGCGCGAGCACACCACGCCGCCCACCTATCATTGTCCAGCTAGAGCCGTGCACACCTGGTCGAGGTTCTCCTGCGGCGGCGCGCACACGTCCCCGTAGAGCGTGAGCGCCTCGTACAGGCGCGCCGCGGCGCAGCGGCGCACGTACCGGTCCGCGTAGCACAAGTAGATCACCAGCTGCCCGAGCGCGCGCGAGCACACCACGCCGCCCACCTATTCAAATACAGGGTCACAGGGGACATGACCCCCCAAAATCTAAGGTCAAATTGAAAAATCTCAAAAATTTGCCAAATAATAAAAGGAAATTTCTAGCTATCCGACTACCGTCCGGCCGAGTTTTTATGAACTACGTACGATGGCCAAAATAACTTGGAAATGACATCTAGTTTAGAAACAAGGAACCGAACCGAACTACGTAGTTTTGGTGACCCCCCCCCAAAATTTCAGGCTGCGACCGCGCCTGTAGTACATTATGATACAAGTGCGGTAAGTTGAAAATTACAGCCGAGGCGATATTGCTACAAGAAAGCAGAGGCTGTAATTATCAAAGCGCACGTGTGTCATACGACGTTTTATAACATATTTGCGAGGAAATAAATTAATAAATTCATCATTACTAGACGACATTTTCAAATAAAAACAATACAACGAAAAGAAAAAGCGCGCGGAATAATTTATAATTGTTCACAAATTAACGATGCGCGCGCATCAGGGCTTTTTTTTATGGCAAAGGCACAAAAACAGCCAATATTACTAATAAAGTAAATTAATATTTTTTGTTTTTGTTACAGATAAATTATTGTAATTTAGTGTCAAAATTAATTCAATTAAAGAATTAAATGTCTATTTTTTATATTTTATCTCCCAAAGTTAATTTTATTCATAAAATGTTGACCACTTTTCTGACATCAAAACTCTGCTAAGGTTGAAAAAAGTACCGTTCGTCCGGAGCATCTTGATCAACCATGCGTTTTACCTTCCCACACACACGCTATCGGCCGAATTCGGCCGGTCACGTGACCATCGCGCCATAAAGAAACCCGTGCGTTTTACATTACATTACAGCACAAGTGCTTTTTACATTACATTACCGCACAAGTGCGTAATGAGATACATTAAGATATTGAAATTGGTGTAATAAGAAACCCTTTACGAGCAAATGTGTTATACAACTTTTTATTGCCCAACATGCATTTTTTTTAAATAATCGTTCGTAGGTCCCAATCAACTTCTAAGCTATAAATTCAGCAAGATTTCTTGCAATATCATTGAGGTCACGGCGAATGGCATGACGCATGGAATAACGTTAACACCACCACTTCACTAAAGCGTGTCACACACTACGCAGATGCGGTAAGATATCTGTATCTGAGCGCATATCTGTCCATATCGCTCTCTATACTAAACTCAAGGAGTAACACACACTACGCAGATCACTTTTATTTTACCGTCAAGCATCTGTCTGGCACCGACATATATCAACAGATGAGCAGATAACATCTGCCGATGCAACAGATTTTATACAGGTTGTTTTGCACTGAGGCGGCGCGGTATGCCGTGAGGCGGACGGGGGGAAACTGACATGTGTCGACATGTCGGTTCAAGTACCTACTGTACTTTGATATATACCTACAATAATAAACTAGAGTGACAGCTAATCAAAAACTTCTGTGTTGAAATTTTTCAAAATCATAATAATCCTCCCGAATTTTGTTGTTAGTTGTCCCTTAAACCCCGTAAAAATATTAATTGCTTACCTGCCTTAAACAAGTTGCCAAGTGTTCTTCGGTAGAAATGCATTCTCGCATGCAAATGCAAATATTTAAGTCGAACCTTAAGAAATGGCTTGTCGAGCAGGCATTTTACAGTGTTGAGGAACTGACGACAAGTAAATGTTGAATAACTCAATAAGTAATTGTTTTGCACATATAAGTTATTAAAATTTTTAAATTGACATTATAATTGTATTTTTAATATTGACATTTTTTACACTGAATTTTACTAATTTGTACGTTGACGGATATTTTGTTTTTTAATTTAATTTTTAAATTGTGTAAATTTTTATTAAATTTTTATTCAGTTGTGTTGCCTTGGTATACTTGTACCAACTAAAATATAACATTTGACGTGTAAAATATATTTTTATGAATAAACTATGAACTATGAACTATTTTAGTTTTTTTTTTATATCCCCTTTGATCAAGTCATGAATCGCCATAAATGTCGCCCTTGGTTTTCGGAAATAGATGGTAAATTTGTTATCTGATAGATCCTTGAAGAGGTTAAATTCACCTCGATCATTTTTAAGTTTTATATGCCTTTCCCCCCAAATTTTCCGCCTTTTAGTACATTGTAACGCAACACGGGCATCAAATTCAAAATCATAATCCTCTTCTGAGGAGCTGTCTAATAAATCAAAAAGCAATAAACGCGAACTCATTGGAATATTAATGGCATTTGTATCAGAATTCATCATACTGTATAATATGATCCGCACCAAAAAAAAGTGTAGCCAGTTTGAAGGATTCCGCGTGAATGTGTCATTTCGTATATTATCGTATCTGCGAAGTGTGTGATACTTTCAGATAGAATAAGTTTTTATACGCAGATAAAATATTATCGTATCTGCGTAATGTGTGACACGCTTAATAACCACCAACTTCTATTTAATTTACACTTACATTATTATAAGAATAACATTAATTTTAATTACCTGAATTAATTGGCATAAAACATTTATGGAGTCTAGCAGTTTATATATGTTTTTTCCTCCTCTCAGTTCCAACTGTAGATACTTCAGTACATCTAATGCAAATTTGGATTCCTTATCTTCCAGGATTGGCGAAATAGATCCTACAAACACGCGAAAGATATTTTTTAATACAGCTTTAAAACTTGTAACATAAAATAAAACGTACAAGATGTGTACGTCCATGATTAATTTGTATTACCTGAACTTAGAAGCCTATCTAAGAAGTTGAACATAGGGCCAGTTATTCGCTTGACATGTAAATTATCCGCAAACACTTGGATAATCGTGTCGCATATTAATTTGAGTGTTTCTTTGTCTTCGTGTAAGGTATTTAGATAGGAATACAATGATTGAGTAGTGTGCTTGACCTGAAACAACGAGAAAATGAGTAAATATTCAAATCTCATTCATTTCTGAATCTCAGACCGCAGGTTTGGAGTCACTGATCTTCAGAACAAGATGCCAAAGAGCTAAGAAGGATAATCCAGCAACATTCGTTATACATTTATAACCTGACTAATACGATAATCAGATTTTTGATCTATTTACATCAAATCGATTGAAAAAAGCTTGAGTTTAAGGATACAGTTACTGTCTTCAGGTCAGGCGTCACCAAGCTCTCGGTGAGCTTCTCGTGCTAACATTTATGAACTGTCATCACGTGGCCTTCGGTCCCATTAGTCGGCCATGAATAGTTCAGAGTTGTGATGATGTCTTGAGCAGTAACAACACACCAGTCAGATTCATATATATTATCGACAAATGCACGCATATAAGAGGAATGTAGCGTCCATGGCTCAATGGCTCAGAACGATTCAGTGTTCGACAGAGTTAAACATCGACGGGCGCGAAGGTTTGTGGATGCGTGGTGGACCACTAGTGGCAACATTTTATAGGCGCTACCGTGCTTCGGAAGGTATGTTAAGTCGTTGTCCCGGTTACTTTCAATGGCAAAACTGGTTTAAGAGAGTAAACGGGGCAGGCACGAAGCGCGGTATCGTGTACCCGGGGAACAGCCACGGCACCACTTTGGAATTGAGTCCCAACACTCAGTCACGTCCATGTAGCGTCCATAGCCCAATGGCTCGCTTCGATTCAATGTGATCGAAAGTGTTAAGCAACGACGGGCGCGGTCGGTTTGTGGATGGGTGACCGCTAATGGCAAAATTTCATGGACGCTACCGTGCTTCGGAGGGCACGTAAAAACCGTCGGTCCCGGTTGTTTTCAATGGTGGAAACAGTCGTTAAGCCTTGTCGAAGACCTTCGGGTGGCTTGAAAACATTCGACACTGGGTTGGCCACTAACCCGTCCACCAATCCGCATTGGAGCAGCGTGGTGGAGTATGCTCTGGACCTCCCGCAGAAGTGTTTGAGGGGGAGACCCGTGCCCAGCAGTGAGACGTCTATGGGTTGCAGCGACTCAGTCACGTGGTCTATACATATAGTACCTTGGCAAGCACTCACCAAGCTCTCGGTGAGCTCCCCGGCGCTGACGACCAGCCCCTTGGCCACGTGGTACCGGTAGGCGGGGCAGGCCAGCAGCTGCACGAAGCGCGGCATCGTGTGCCCGGGGAACAGCCACGGCACCACTTTCGAATTGAGTCCCAACACTCAGTCACGCGGTCTATACATATAGTACCTTGGCAAGCACTCACCAAGCTCTCGGTGAGCTCCCCGGCGCTGACGACCAGCCCCTTGGCCACGTGGTACCGGTAGGCGGGGCAGGCCAGCAGCTGCACGAAGCGCGGCATCGTGTGCCCGGGGAACAGCCACAGCACCACGTGGCACGTCTCGCTGGCGGCCGCCTCCTCGCCCGCCTCCCTGCAGGCGGCGCGCAGTTCCACCTCCTCCGAAGGGAATATGCGCTTCAGTGCGTCGTGGTGTGGAATGTTCGAGATTTGGGGCTCGCTGAAAGGTAAGAATACATCAGAAAGCTGGGCGAAAATGTCTAAATACTAATAATGTCTAACCTAATATGACACATGTCTAATCCATACTTCCATACTAATATTATAAATGCGAAAGTAACTCTGTCTGTCTGTCTGTGTGGCTTTCACGCAAAAACTACTGAACCGATTTAAATGAAATTTGGTACACAGATAGTCTAGAGCCTGAGAAAGGACATAAGCTAATTTTTATTTGGAAAAAAGTGTTGTTAGGGATTGAAAAGGGGGTTGAAAGGTTCTATGAAAGTTTTGTCATATAAATAAATATGGTATTCAAAGTTTGTAAAAATTTTGTAAGGGTGTAAAATAAACATAAATATTACTATGTCTAATTCCACGCGAGCGAAGCTGCGGGCGTCCACTAGTATTATATTAAGAGACAACTGACACAACTGCGGGAGGTCTAAAGCATACTCCACCACGCTGCTCCAATACGGATGGGTGGAGGGGTTAGTGTAGTGGCCAAAGACACGACACTGGGACGAATGTTCTTAAGCCACCCTAAGGTCGGCTCGACAAGGCTTAACGACTGTTTCCATCATTGAAAACAACCGGGACCGACGGTAAAAGCACGGTAGCGTCCACGACATTTTGCCACTACCGGTCACCCATCCACAAACCGACCGCGCCCGTCGTTGCCTAACTATTTTGAACACATTGAATCGACGCGAGCCATTGGGCTATGAACTACAGACACACTCACTTATAATTAACTAGTGGACGCCCGCAGTTTCGCTCGCGTGGAATTAGACATTCACTAACTTCAAAAACGGCAAAGTTTCATACTAACTTTGCACCCCCGTTTTAACCCCCTAGGGGGTGAATTTTCAAAAATCCTTTCTTAGTGCTCCCCTACGTTATAAAAGGAACCCCAGTGCAAAATTTCAAGTTTCTAACCCTTATAGTTTAGGCCCTGCGTTGATATGTCAGTCAGTCAGTCAGTCAGTCAGTCAGTCAGTCAGTCAGTCAGTCAGTCAGTCACCTTCTCCTTTTATATATATAGATTGTATCAGGCGTTACTTTGCGGAACCCCATTATTACAAACCAAGAATTAATCTACTTTGCAACAATCCGCGAACAAAAACGTATGGTGATGTACCTATACTTTCATGAACAAAAACGTATGGTGATCTACTATATAAAAGTAAGTCGGGTTTTCCTTCCTGACGCTATAACTCCAGAACGCACGAACCGATTTCCACGGTTTTGCATTCGTTGGAAAGGTCTCGGGCTCCGTGAGGTTTATAGCAAAGAAAATTCAGGAAAAATTTCAACAGAAAAGCGGGAAAAATTATTTATATGGCAAAACAACGTTTGCCGGGTCAGCTAGTGTATGTATACTTTCATGCACGTATGCTATGTTCGCGGATTGTTGCAAAGTAGATTAATTCTTGGTTTGTGTTATGTATGTATACTTTCATGCACGTATGCTATGTTAGGTAAATCCAACTTCGAGAAAGAGGTCACTCGCAGAATCCAACTCGGCTGGGCAGCGTTCGGGAAACTAAGGCATATCTTGACATCCAATTTACCTCAGTGCCTGAAGTCGAAAGTGTTCGAGCAATGTGTGTTGCCAGTGATGACTTACGGATCCGAGTCGTGGTCCTTTACCGTCGGCCTATTTCACAAGCTCAGAGTCACTCAGCGCGCTATGGAGAGAGCTATGCTCGGTGTTTCGCTGCGCGACCGTATCAGAAATGATGAAATCCGCAGACGAACAAAGCTCACCGACATAGTTCGCAGAGTTAGTACGTTGAAGTGGCAATGGGCAGGCCACGTCGTTCGCAGGGCTGATAACCGTTGGGGAAGAAAAGTCCTCGAATGGAGACCACGACTTGGAAAAAGGAGCACAGGCCGCCCTTCGACAAGGTGGACGGACGACCTGAAGAAGGCAGCGGGAAACCGCTGGTTTCAGAAGGCACAGGACCGGTCGGAGTGGCGTCGTTCAGGAGAGGCCTATGTCCAGCAGTGGACCAATAAAGGCTGATGATGATGATGATGATGCTATGTTCGCGGATTGTTGCAAAGTAGATTAATTCTTGGTTTGTGTCACTCACTTGTAAATCAAGGCGGTGAATATCCTGCCGGCGTGCGCGCGCGTGCGGTCGATCTTCTCGACGGCCTGCTGCGCGATGCCGCACATTATCCGCTGCACCATTTCCGCTGAGAGCAAGTGCGGCGCCTCCGCCGCGCACTGACGGCAGAGCGACAGCAGACCTGTGCGACATCACAGTTCAATATGTAGTCTATATTATAAAAATGAATCGCAAAATATGTTGGTAAGCGCATAACTCAACAACGCCTGGACCAATTTGGCCAATTATTTTTTTTAAATGTTCGTTGAAGTTCAAGGATGGTTTTTACGGCGAGAAAAATTTGAAAATTCATCCCCTAAGGGTTACCCCAACGGGGGTGCAAAGTTAGTATGAAGCTTTGCCGTTTTTGAAGTTAGTGAATGTGTAACGCGAGCGAAGCTGCGGGCGTCCACTAGTTGTAAATATGATTTTACTTTGAATATTGAATTTAAACGACTTTCTGATTCAAAAAATATCAGACCTAGGTAAGAAAATTCAATAAGTAATATACAGTAAAAAAATTTTTTTTAAAAAGCTTTTTACTTTTTTTTATTTTCATGCATTGTCATCGGAACCTAATATGTGTGCCAAATTTCAGCTCGATTGCTTCAGTGGAAGTGGGTGAAATATTGATTGCAAGATTCCAGGACATACATACGAGTGAAGTTAAATAAAAGCTTTTAATAAGAACGCGTTTACACTAGTGACGTATTCATATAAGCTTCGGGACTAAAGTGTAACTGTGTACGAAATTTGGAAGGGATAGCTGCGCATGGGGTATCGAATGCGGGGGTCATAACAAGGCTGGCGGACCAATCAGCGTTTACTGACAACCGTAAGCCCCGAGCAAGATTATGACTTAAATTTTGACTTCTGCGCAACTCTTATAATTCCGCTTAGTGAGTATAAATCGGCCATGAACTTTTTCTCTCTAAATATCTTGATAAACCTATAAATATAATGAAGAGCAGTTCAAATCTCTTGTTAGATACCAATAATGTCAAAGCTCAAACTTAGTTACAACAAACATACAAAAGCTTCATCTGTAATGACAAAGAAAACTGATCTCAGTGTGGTAGTCATAAATCTGTACGCAAAGACAAAATATTTTTCATTATCATTAATCTGTAAATATCATTTGACTATCTAGCCTGTATGTAAATAGATTGTAGGCCAGCCACGGTACCTACTACCAATTCTGCCGTACAAAAAGTTTTTAAAGAAATAGTGTTCGGCCTAGGTTTTCGGTTACACTTTTAATGGCCGACCATCTTAAGACTCAAAGGTAGCATTCAAAGTCAAAGTCAAATAATTTATTTCGCCATGAGGTGATTATACACGCTTAACGAAAGTCTAGAACAAACAAACTACTTAAAGAGAAGAGATATAATGCTATTCTAAACTGATTAATATACTTAAAGTAAAGGATGAGCTATTGATGCTTGAATGAATAGCTAATCCTACACAGGTGCTTAAGGCTAATTTACAATAATTACCTACCACTAAGCTAAGCTCTAAGTCACGATAGACTATCTATCTCGACATTGTGAAAAATTGGCGACTCACCAGTCATGCTGGCCTCTCGTACCCAGGCCCCGATATCGCCTCGCATGTCGACCGTGTACTCCGACAGACAGTCCAACAGGGCTTCAAATATATCCCCCACGTATTTCTCCACGCCGCCGACGATACCCTGCGTCTGGCACACTTCGGTGAGGCCGATGACAGCGTCGCGACGAGACTCCGCCCACTTTTGAGTGCCCTCCGTCACTTTTGTGCAGGCAATCAGCGATTGGATCACCATTTGGAGGTGCTCAGTCAGAATGTATTTTGGTAAGGCGCCTAAAATTAATGACAAATTAGTATTTCAGAATTTCGAATTTCAGAATTGTTTCGTAGTAATCATTTCATTGTTTAAACTCATACATGACGACGTAAAGGCGACATAATCAGATTATGTTAGATAGTGAAACAGTTGACGCCTTTCTTATACTAAGTACCTATAAAGGCAAGTATTGTGTAAAACGTAAAGTGACGTTATTTAAGATATCTTAAATAACGTCACTTTACTTTACCACAAAAGGATGCGCCTTTTTGATAGTGGTTGCTAGGCAACCGATGACAGCTATTTGTTTACCTTTATTCCAGATCGAATTTGAACAGAGTATAGGTAATGCCTGTGTCATAAATCATAGCCTAAGCCCTCACAGTTAAGATCTATATTTATGTAAGAATAAACTGATAACCACTTTTCAGTGATCAGCTGCAACACTAATATTATATAAATCACATCAAGCGTCGCAACACATTGGTTATGTCAATAGGGTGAGGATTTTTAGCTTATGCAGAATAAACCTGCAGAGCGACCTTGTGACCTTGCAAAGCGAGTTTCTGTCGACATGAGACTTAGGACCCGGTCAAGACCACTATTAAGATAAGATAATATTTATATGGGTTAAAGTGGTTCCAGCAGATGTTACAGAATATAAAAGTTACTTAGACTGCGTAAAAATAAAATTTTAGATGTAATTAAAATTATTACATTTCAAGGCAAATTATGCATTACAATTAATCGCAATTATGATTAAAGTTGTACATACAAAACAACAAATAGTTACATCCATACAAACAGAATTATATACCTTCCTGTTTCACGCAGTAAAAACTGATTTCAACCGGTTCAATTCAGCTACACTTATAATCTTTCTATTAATCACAACAGCATAAATAACCTTATATGTACCGGCTACGGCAATGTCGAGTGCGGCCCCTTTCAGTGGCCCAATGCGAATAGCGCATTATCTATATATATAAAAGGAGAAGGTGACTGACTGACTGACTGACTGACATATCAACGCAGGGCCTAAACTATAAGGGCTAGAAACTTGAAAATTTGCACAGAGGTTCCTTTTATAACGTAGGGGAGCACTATGAAAGGATTTTTAAAAATTCACCCCCTAAGGGGGTAAAACGGGGGTGCAAAGTTAGTATGAAACTTTGCCGTTTTTGAAGTCAAGTGGGCAACCCGAACGTGGGCAGACGTCGTTAAGTTAATGGGTCTAATTCTACGCGAGCGAAGCTGCGGGCGTCCACTAGTTTCTTATTAAATATTTTGTTCTCTTCTCGTGTTTGTTTTGCGGAATAAATGGTTTTCATTTCATTTCAATTATCACGACTCACCGACGGCACGAGCGTACCCCATCCTCGGCACCAAGCCCTTGACCCCCAGGCTGGTCAGCTGCTCGCAGTACTTCTCCATAAGCTGCCTCCGCTTCTCCTTAGCCGTCAGGTCCCCGTACACGAGGCTGTCGTCACGCAGGTACTCTTCGAATACAACTGGCAGCGCCATTATTGCCTTCTCGCGAATAACTTGCACGTCGTGGGATAGACACTCCTCGATTAGGTTTAACCATTCGTCTGAAACAATTAAATCTATATATATAAAAGGAGAAGGTGACTGACTGACTGACTGACTGACTGACTGACTGACTGACTGACTGACTGACTGACTGACATATCAACGCAGGGCCTAAACTATACGGGTTAGAAACTTGAAATTATGCACAGGGGTTCCTTTTATAACGTAGGGGAGCACTAAGAAAGGATTTTTGAAAATTCACCCCCTAAGGGGGTAAAACGGGGGTGCAAAGTTAATATGTAACTTTGCCAATTTTGAAGTTAGTGAATGTCTAATTTCACGCGAGCGAAGCTGCGGGCGTCCACTATAATTATATATAGTTGTTAACTGCGGTGACAGCCCAGTGGCTATCAAATCCGCCTCTCACTCGAGCGGTGCGGGTTCAAACCCAACCGGCAAGCACCAATTACTTTTCTAAGTTATGTGCGATTTAAGAAATTAAATGTCTTCACCGTTACAGCAAGTGACATTTAATTTCTGTTTCATGCATGCAAGTTTCCTCACGTTGTGTAAGGACACAAAGTGAGGAAACTTGCATGCCTGAACAGTACTTCATAATGTTCTCGAAGGCATCTGAAGTCGGCCAATCTGCACTTGGCCAGTGTGGTGGACTAAGGCCTAAACCTCTCATTCTGAGAGGAGACCCGTGCCCAAAAACCAAAACACAATAAAGAATAAAGGAATGGTTGTGGTGTATATAGTTGTTTTTTTTTTGCTGTAACTGGCAAGTCTGTAAAAAACCGAACGCGCAGTTATAGTACAAAGTAGATATTAGGAACAGAGGCTAAGCTTCTTAGGAACGTTCAAAATTGTTACCTATTTTGGTAGGGTTTCCACAACAGGTTAAGACAAATTAAAGAAATCATTTGTTAAATAGATTTATTATTCAGAATAAAAAAAGAATACTACAATAAGAACTAATACAGAATAGAAAATAGAAAATAACATACTTTAAAAATTTCTTACTCTAATATAAACCGAGTTACGCAGGAATAAAAATTTCAGTTCAATAAGACATCTGGATGTGGTTCAAATCTCACTTGCAATACTTAAACTTAAAACACATAGTACGTACCAACCCACCCACATACCAACAAATGTTTAGTAAAAGCTTGTAATAATAATAAAAAGGTACCACACCAACACACCAAGGTAAAAAACACACCATGTAGTACCCATTTCTTATTAAAAAAAGGATCATACAGTAAAATAAAGGTACTTACTTGAAAAAGTAATAATCAAATATTTACTTACCTATTGCACTCCTTGGGATAGTTAAAGTATGATATATTTTAATTTTTTCTAGCATTATTCATACATACACACAGTACAATATACAACCATTATTATTAATACCACGTTTTTATATTAGATATTCGAACTTACAACTAACAAAACCAACAATGTGCGTAGCGATTACCCTGAGATAGTCAATTTGATGTGACAGCGTCAACCGGTTTTTTCCAGTCTCGCCGCGTACGCGACAAGCGGCCAGTGGCCACGCACACATGTCCCGCGTGCTTGTAGGAGTGCAACCGATTTGCACGTTCTTAAGAAGCTTAATCTCTGTTCCTAACTACTTTGTGGTTATAGATCAGAGATGAAGTACTCTCAGGCGTGGTATATGGGGCGCGAGCGGTTCAATACGTACCCGAGCGGTACATACGTTACCTATATGTACCATTTCCTTTGTGTTATTGTTGTAAGTTAATAATATACCGGCTCCTTAAATACCGCAAAAAGCGGTGACAGCCCAGCGGCTATCGAACTCGCCTCTCACTCGAGCGGTCCGGGTTCAAACCCCAGTGGCACGCACCAATGACTTTTCTAAGTTATGTGCGTTTTAAGAAATTAAATGTCACTCGCTATAACGGTGAAGGACACATCGTGAGGAAACCTGCATGCCTGAGAGTTCATCATAACGTTCTCGAAGGTATGTGAAGTTTGCCAATCCGCACTTGGCCAGCGTGATGGACTAAGGCCTAATCCCTCTGAGAGGAGACCCGTGCCCAACAGTGGGACGTCTATGGGTCGCAGCGAGAAATACCGTGGTGATATGTCTCACCGATAGACTCGTGCGAGTGGTACGGCGCGGCGGCGTCGGCCAGACGTGCTATGCAGTGGCAGCAGGCCTGCCGCATCAGCTCGCCGCCCAGCCCGCGGAACTGCTGGCGCGCGTGCAGTCGCCCCACCAGCTCGCGCACTGACGTCACCAGCTCCTCCGATAATAAGCTTAAATACCGTCGTGCCATGTCTCACCGATAGACTCGTGCGAGTGGTACGGCGCGGCGGCGTCGGCCAGACGTGCTATGCAGTGGCAGCAGGCCTGCCGCATCAGCTCGCCGCCCAGCCCGCGGAACTGCTGGCGCGCGTGCAGTCGCCCCACCAGCTCGCGCACTGACGTCACCAGCTCCTCCGATAATAAGCTTAAATACCGTCGTGCCATGTCTCACCGATAGACTCGTGCGAGTGGTACGGCGCGGCGGCGTCGGCCAGACGTGCTATGCAGTGGCAGCAGGCCTGCCGCATCAGCTCGCCGCCCAGCCCGCGGAACTGCTGGCGCGCGTGCAGTCGCCCCACCAGCTCGCGCACTGACGTCACCAGCTCCTCCGATAATAAGCTTAAATACCGTCGTGCCATGTCTCACCGATAGACTCGTGCGAGTGGTACGGCGCGGCGGCGTCGGCCAGACGTGCTATGCAGTGGCAGCAGGCCTGCCGCATCAGCTCGCCGCCCAGCCCGCGGAACTGCTGGCGTGCGTGCAGTCGCCCCACCAGCTCGCGCACTGACGTCACCAGCTCCTCCGATAATAAGCTTAAATACCGTCGTGCCATGTCTCACCGATAGACTCGTGCGAGTGGTACGGCGCGGCGGCGTCGGCCAGACGTGCTATGCAGTGGCAGCAGGCCTGCCGCATCAGCTCGCCGCCCAGCCCGCGGAACTGCTGGCGCGCGTGCAGTCGCCCCACCAGCTCGCGCACTGACGTCACCAGCTCCTCCGATAATAAGCTTAAATACCGTCGTGCCATGTCTCACCGATAGACTCGTGCGAGTGGTACGGCGCGGCGGCGTCGGCCAGACGTGCTATGCAGTGGCAGCAGGCCTGCCGCATCAGCTCGCCGCCCAGCCCGCGGAACTGCTGGCGCGCGTGCAGTCGCCCCACCAGCTCGCGCACTGACGTCACCAGCTCCTCCGATAATAAGCTTAAATACCGTCGTGCCATGTCTCACCGATAGACTCGTGCGAGTGGTACGGCGCG
Organism: Carterocephalus palaemon; assembly: GCA_944567765.1. Classification (NCBI taxonomy): domain Eukaryota; kingdom Metazoa; phylum Arthropoda; class Insecta; order Lepidoptera; family Hesperiidae; genus Carterocephalus; species Carterocephalus palaemon. The sequence goes on from OX155645.1 coordinate 7,179,295, forward strand.
GCGGCGTCGGCCAGACGTGCTATGCAGTGGCAGCAGGCCTGCCGCATCAGCTCGCCGCCCAGCCCGCGGAACTGCTGGCGCGCGTGCAGTCGCCCCACCAGCTCGCGCACTGACGTCACCAGCTCCTCCGATAATAAGCTTAAATACCGTCGTGCCATGTCTCACCGATAGACTCGTGCGAGTGGTACGGCGCGGCGGCGTCGGCCAGACGTGCTATGCAGTGGCAGCAGGCCTGCCGCATCAGCTCGCCGCCCAGCCCGCGGAACTGCTGGCGCGCGTGCAGTCGCCCCACCAGCTCGCGCACTGACGTCACCAGCTCCTCCGACAATAAGCTGTCGGCGGTTTGACCTGGAACAAATTAGATGGATATACTTAATTTATTTAACAAATTAATAGTTAATGAAACAAACTTGTATGGGATTCATTGTTTAGGTTGGTTATGTTGGCTACATAAATCTAATAAAAATACTCTAAAAATTTTTTATTTTTAAAAAGCTTTTATAACTTTTTATTTTATTTTCATGCATTGTCATCGGAACCTAATATGTGTGCCGAATTTCAGCTCGATAGCTTCAGTGGAAGTGGGTGAAATATTGATTGCAATATTCCAGGACATACATACGAGTGAAGTTAAATAAAAGCTTTTAAAATAGAAAGCTAGCAAGTCGGGTTTTCTTAGATAAAACAGAGCCGATGTCTTGATTCAATAGTTATTTTTGTTATAACGTGTATACGCAAGCGCTTATCATGTTATTTTTAAAGTGACTAAGAAACTATAAAAAAAGAAGTCCCTCTTCCATTATTCCATGAAACAGTAGACAGTAATGTCAAAGAAAGGAAACATAAATCATTGAAAGTCACAAGTTCAAGTTGTTGTTCATCATTTCTTATGTGGGAGGGAGGTGCTATACGCATGTAAGCATACACCATAACTATACCGTCAGCTAATTTGGACTGCGACAACGCGTGGTAAGCCTCCCCGATAGCCAGAATAGCGCCGTGCCTCACGTTCAGGTCTATGGATTCGGTCTTCTTCACTAGCTTGGGAAGTATTTCTGTTGCTACGTACTCAGGGATCTAGAATAGAAAAAATACGAATAAAATTACGTAACGTTATAGAAGGTTTCAGAAGGGACAGGACCGGTCGGAGTGGTGTCGTATAGGAGAGGCCTATGTGTCCAGCAGTGGACCTCAAAAGGCTGATGGATGGATGGATGGAACGTTACATTACCAAAGACGGTATACAAGATGGTATCCGAACAGCATGGTATGCTCTGGCAGCAGCCACGCAGCGCTAGTGTCTACAGGATCCGCAGAACCGTCCATGTGACCCCGGGAAAGACGACGCCGTTTGTGGCTGCAGAGCGTTGTGTAAACCGGGAAGATTCCATCTTGGGATCTTCTTACAAAATATCCCGGAGCCCTGCTGTAGCGCCGGAGTAGGCCACCGAGCGGGTTTTAGTGGGTGAAAGTCCCACAAAACCCGCCTATCTTTCGGGTAACTTTTTAAGGGCTCCCACTCGTTAAACAAAAAAGGCCCATTCAAAGCCTTTATTTGACAAAGGCTTCTTTGCAAATCACTCATATTGTAAACGAAGCCACTCATACCCGTCTCCTAGCATAGGTCCACTGGAGAACTACTTACCTTTCTTGGTCCACTCAGTAATTATCAATTTAGTAGTAAATCACAAATTTTAAAATACACCAAATAATATATAAAAAACTTACAAAATTAACCTACTTAAAACTAGACTAAACCTACTCGTCATGAAACCTATCAAGGAATGAAGGAATTTGACATGAAATTCTATTTTCACACTTTTAAAATTTTGACAAATCAAATTATCAGCCAGTACTTTTAATTTTAATACCACGATTACATGAAAGGGCTTTTATAAAAACCTTTGTCGTTTCATGGGCCTTAACACCTCTTTTATCTGTTCTGTTCTGTGCCATTACCATAAATTTCGCGTCATTATTGTATCACACATTGAAGATTTAAGGTCCACCATCACTAACTACATTTACATTACAGCAATGACCATGTACACATCGTTGCGCGGTTCTTCCGCGTGAAAGTCGACCAGGATCGAACCGACTGAAAGACTATCTGGTGTCTCTTGACCGTCCTCCGGGTAATCTTAATAACCTTTTGAATAAATACTGACATTAGTTTGACATAGATGAAAACTGACCTTATTAATTACTACCTACTGACCTTTTCGGTGAGCCTATTCAGCGCCTTGGCGGCCAGCTCGCGAATGGCGCAGTCCCAGTGCTCCACCTTGAGGTCGACCAGGTGGTCCACCAGGGGGCGCGTGTACTCCGGGTAGTCCGCTATCTGCGGCGCGATGGCCAGGTACGCGTTGGTGCGCGGCCCCACGGAGTGGAAGTCGGCAGTGGTGAGCACGTCAATGCCGTGCGGGAACATGCCGTGACGTCCCACGTTCTCTTGGTACGCGGCCGATGCGGCGCGCCGGCAGTTTATCTGCAAGTCAGACAATTGTACTGTACCTCGCTGCGACCCATAGACGTCCCACTGCTGGGCACGGGTCTCTCCCACAGAAACTTCTGCGGGAGGTCTAGAGCATACTCCACCACGCTGCTCCAATGCGGATTGGTGGAGGGGTTAGTGGCCAACCCAGTGTCGAATGTTCTCAAGCCACCCGATGGTCTTCGACAAGGCTTAACGACTGTTTCCAGCATTGAAAACAACCGGGACCGACGGCTTTACGTGCCCTCCGAAGGACGGTAGCGCCCATGAAATTTTTGCCACTAGCGGTCACCCATCCACAAACCGACCGCGTCGTTGCTTAACACTTTCGATCACATTGAATCGAAGCGAGCCACTGGGCTATGGACGTACTGTACCTAATAAACATAAAATATTATTTCACCTAGTATGGTCTTCCAAAGTTTAATTAAACCGCACTGATCACTGGCTTAACAACCTGTTTTTGAGGACAATATAGAGAACTCTGTATGTAGCGCGGTGACCCTCGACTGCCGCACTGCGAGAGCCGCGTATGAATCGGGTAAATATTAATTTTGCAGAAAAATATTTGTACTCGTTCTAATGGATATTTATTAAGTTGTGTGATAACTTTTTTCACCATTGAAAACAACTGGGAGCGACGGCTTAACGTGCCCTCCGAAAGAGGAAATGAATTGAATGAAATTTTACCACTAGCTACCCATCCACAAACCGACGCTATACACCCCTCGTGGCGGTGTCTGTGTTGCGGGTAGCGGACATATTGGTCCAAGAGCTGGCATAAATTTTTCGGTAGGTATTTGAGGCAAGCTGCTGAGGAAATAATTTGTTTTTTTTTTTAAATTTATATAGGGGTTGATTTTGTCCCGCTACTCACCAGCCAGGTCTGCAGTTCCGTGTTGGGGTATAATAGGAGAGGCGTTGGACAAGTTTTCAGCTTGCCTCAAATACCTACCGAAAAATTGGTGCCAGCTCTCCTACTATATACAGAATACACCACACACAATTTAACATCCATGACCCGAGTATAAATATTTATTTGCGAAATATATATCTGCCGGGTTCAAGCCCGGGTCTCGCAGTCTCGCAGTCAAGGTAACCAAACGACGCACCGCGTAGTGGTCAAAAACATCAAACGCGACGCACTGAGAAAAAGCAAGAATTGGGTCCTTAAAATTATTAAATTTGCGAGCCGAGTAAAAAACGCGTGTGCCCGTGACGGATGAATTTATTGAGAGAGAGATGACAAGTTGTACAGATACAGAATAATAGTAAAAGTACATATAACAAAAAACGTCAATGTAGGTAATAAAAGTTAATGTTTCCAACACGCACCTCCCGATCGAAGCAAGCGGTGGCGATGAGACTAGTGGCCAGCGTGTCGGCGTGCGGCGCGAGCGCGTGCGCGTCGTACGCGCGCGCTATCGCCCACGCCGCGTGGCACGCCGAGTCGCGCGCCGCGCGCCCGCCGCCCGCGCCGCCGCCCGCGCGCGCCTCGTCCTTCTCCAGCGCGGCCGCCACGCACCGCACCGCGTCGTTCAGCTGCAGCGGTGACAGCAGGCCGCGACGACCTACACAACATATCACATACTTAAACGTAATATATCTATTATATCTATATATATAAAAGGAGAAGGTGACTGACTGACTGACTGACTGACTGACTAATTGACTGACTGACATATCAACGCAGGGCCTCAACTATAAGGTCTAGAAACTTGAAATTTTGCACAGGGGTTCCTTTTATAACGTAGGGGAGCACTAAGAAAGGATTTTTGAAAATTCACCCCCTAGGGGGGTAAAACGGGGGTGCAAAGTTAGTATGAAACTATGCCGTTTTTGAAGTCGTTAGACGTCGTTAATGGGTCTAATTCTACGCGAGCGAAGCTGCGGGCGTCCACTAGTATATTATATAGTAGGTATGTATTTATGTAATCTATGTTCATTATTAGTATGTGTTTATGTAACTTTTATACTTTGTTGCATGATGTGCATGCTTATCCTACTATTCATTCGCATGTCTCCAGTCCAGTCGCACGTATGCTGGAAGATATTTCTTAAGAAAATCTATTATGTATTTTTTCTTAGGCGATATCTTTGTTCTTTTTAAGTATGTTTATCCCTTTCTTATTTATTTGATAATTTATGTACACACTTTAGGTTGGACATACTAGTAGGTACAGAATACTAAACAGGAAGAAAGTAGTTATTTTTCTTTCTTATTTTCTTTTGTTATATTTAAATAAAGTCACAACTGTCTGTGGGGGAGACCCGTGCCCAACAGTTGGATGTGTATGAGTTGTAGCTAATCTATCCAAGAATGACCAACTGACCCAACTCGGCGAGCGCCATGCAGCCGCCGTGCCAGGCGGTGTCGCGCTCGTGCGCCGCGAACAGCGTGAGCACGCTCGCGCACACGTCGGCCGCCGCCGCCGCGGGCAGCCGCGCGCCGATGCGGCCCACGCCCTTCGCGCCCGACCACCGCACCACCGTGTCCTCGTCGCGGAGCGACCACAGCAGCAGCTCCACCACGTCTTCTACCTGGGATTGTTTTGTTTTTGTTAAACGATTAATTATGATTGTATCTCATTTAAATTTCACGGGTCTTTGGAACACGGTGATTTGGAAAACTTGCGTGGGGACACAGGTCCAACATGTAGAGGACATTTAATGAACGATTTTTTTTAAATATAATTTTATTATTATTCCTAAGTATACTTTATCCACCCTGTAAAGTGTAGTACATAGTTTTATTATCCCTAAATATACTTTATCCACCCAGTAAAGTGTAGTACATAGTTTTATTATTCCTAAGTATACTTATCCACCCTGTAAAGTGTAGTACATAGTTTTATTATTCCTAAGTATACTTTATCCACCCGAGCACAGCAGCAGCTCCACCACGTCTTCTACCTGGGATTGTTTTGTTTTTGTTAAACGATTAATTATGATTGCATCTCATTTAAATTTCACGGGTCTTTGGAAAACTTGCGTGGGGACACAGGTCCAACATGTAGAGGACATTTAATGAACGATTTTTTTAAATATAATTTTATTATTATTCCTAGTATACTTTATCCACCCTGTAAAGTGTAGTACATAGTTTTATTATTCCTAAGTATACTTATCCACCCTGTAAAGTGTAGTACATAGTTTTATTATTCCTAAGTATACTTATCCACCCTGTAAAGTGTAGTACATAGTTTTATTATTCCTAAGTATACTTATCCACCCTGTAAAGTGTAGTACATAGTTTTATTATTCCTAAGTATACTTTATCCACCCTGTAAAGTGTAGTACATAGTTTTCAGTCAACTATGTCCAAAAGTTCTCAGATCTTTATTGTCCCTCGTGACTATAGTAACTAGCATATCCTAGAAGACAAGTAAAGATGACCGAATCAATAGGTTTGTGAAACTATAGATTTGATCAGTGTTTCTAATTCTAGATATTAATACATCTCAGACTGTGACAATAATACTACAACATAATAATACAGTGTTGTTGCGGTTGCAGTGGCTAGATTTAGAAGAGGCACGTCCAGCAGTGGCCTTCGAATGTGTGATGGATGGATGGATGGATGGCACTCGCCTCTTGCGGTATATCCTGGTCGTCATCGTCGGGTGGGGAGGCGATGGCGGCGGGCTCGGTGTCGCCCGCGGCCGCGACCCCGCCCAGCGACGCCGCCAGCGAGCGCGAGCCGCGCGTGTACCGCCACGTCGCCACGCGTGGACGTAGGAATGTCAACCCTAAAACAGATCTCCTATGAGAAAGTTTTACAAACCATTTTTTTTTTAATATAACTAGCTGACCCCGCAAACGTTGTTCTGCCATATGAAATGTCAAAATTCATTCTTCATGTAAAATATTCATTCTTCATGTAAAATATTTTTTATACAAAAATACTAAAATCGTGTTTAAAAACATTAACCAGTGGACCAAATTGTGAATCTAAATCCATTCTCGAATTCCCTTGAACACACACAAAAAATTTCATGAACATCTATCCAGCTGTTTAGGAGGAGTTCACTGTCATACACACGTACACAAGAAATATTATATTAAGATATGATAGCAATTTTGCAGCACCACCCATCACGTCACCCATCTAGTCACATTACAACTGTGACTAACGTTGATCAAGACTAAATAGACCAAATAGAGACTGGGAGGTTATTCCAGTTACCTGAGATTGAATAAGAACATTAGTTGGTCAGTTCTTTAGTTGGTATGAGGACTGGAGACTTTTGGAGATAATTAGTCCTATTAATTGGTGTTAGAATTAGGCCAGTTAATAATTGTTAGTATGAGTCTCATTCTATGTTAGTGGCCAATAGATTGTCAGAATTATTATTTAGAACAACTGGCAATCTGAGCATTGAATTTTGTCACTATTTTAACCCATCCAACTGCCCAACTCTGGTTGAGCCACTATTGATCAATAAGTTGATAAAGTCTCATGCTGTGCAACAATGAGTACTTCAATGTTTAATAAATAAAAAAGTGACAATCATCAATTATTATAATATCTGACAAAGAGATCTTACCTATTCTTTGAACTATTTTTACACCATATTTCCGAACCAGCATAGCATTGTGTTGTTTATAGTTTTGAGTGGTGACCCACTCAAGCAATTTTGGTGCAAAAGGAAGTAAATCATCTCTCTTTCCATGCTTGAGTACAGCAGCAACTGCGGCCAACACTCCATAGTATATGGTATCTTCTTCCTGGATATTGGAATGTAGTTCACAGGCCCAGTCGAAGAATGCTCCCATGTATAACTCTTTTACATCAGACCTAAGGTAAGTATTTTTTATTAATAGGTTTTTGAAGTTAATTTACTTAATATAACGTTGTTAAATTTTATCACACAACATTCAGTTTTATAATTTTTATATGTCAAAATCCTGTGACAAATGCATCACTAGAAACCATTACTGATACTGACCCACTGTGAAGCAAATTCACCTTCTATCTATAGTGAAAGGGTTTGACTAGTCAACCATGATTGCCAAGTGTATATTATATTGACAGACTTTAAAATCCTTTGAGGATGTTAGGGAGAACACAGAATACAGGCATGCTGGATTTTCCTTAACATAATTACATTAAAACTAGGTGTCATGTCTTAAAGCACATACCTTGTCAAAAATTTAGAAGCCAGGTATGCACTGGCTTCAGCGCATGTATCTTTACTTAAGGCATATGCCTTGCAAATATCATATATTCTTTTCATAACTGTCACTTTCACTGTGCTACCAGATGTACCTGAAACATCAAAAATGTTAAGCACAAAATGGGTTGCATGGAGTAATAACTTGGTTTTAGAGTAGGAATCCATGTGTGCCACCATTAGTATTCCACTGCTGGGACAAAGCCCCAACTGCAAAACAACTAACTCTTAACAGAGACAGCCTGGAGCCTATTACAACACACGAAGGCCTCCGACATTGCTTGAAGACTTACAATAAAATCAGAGAACAACAGCTTAGCATGCTCAACATAGGGATTATTAGAGAATAGTAGTGTATCATAGTTTACATGGACATGCAAACTAGCTCTCAAACTGGTGGCTGAGATTGCGGCAGTTTAAACTATTGACAGGTTGACAATGACTCAGATACCAAATTTCTTTTATAACTTCATATAAATATTGCAGAAACATTGTAATCCAACACCATTTCACAGCTGGGCTTACATTTAAATGGGCATGCTGCTTTTTTCATAATTGTTTCAGTTACAGAATATAATACAGACCTGGTGCTTCAGGAGCAAACCCATCCAAGCGGCTCATGTGAAAGGGTATGATGACCACAATAGACAACCACAAAAGTAACACAAATCTGCTGCGCCATGTCTCTTTGTCTTCGGGATCCTGTTGCTCGATCAATGAAATGACCATCAATAGATCAGAAACCTACAAAAAGTGAAGCCATTTACTTCCAAAACAAAACAAAAAACTAAATATTACGTATCTGCTGTTACCACAGGATGCAACAGAGATCATTTTATTTTATAATATATTTACCTCATGTGGTAGATGCCTCACAACTACTTTATATCCTCTCACTCTAATAATTTGATACATGTAATTGAATACAGCGTGTTTAAGCTCAAAGCTAGATTCCTCATTCTTTATTATGGAGAAGAACTTTCCCAGGATTGGTTCTAGGTGAGGATCGAGTAAGTGGGGTTGTTCATAGTATTGCTTCAGTATGCCATACAGCCTATCATATTCAACTTCAAATGTTGGTGTATTATAAATATTTTTCACATTATCAATCATGTCCAACACCTCTTCTACTTCGGAGAAATGTTCTAGAGCACATCCTAGTCCTATATTGTCGCAGTCGTCGTCCCTGTTTATGTCGGTGTCTAGGCCGACCATTGTTTTAATCTCTTAAAAATGCGGATGGGAAAGCTGATAGCAACCGCTATTTTAACAAACTATCTCGCCAATTTCGCCTTTTCTTACAGAATTTTAATTATTTTTAATTTAACAATAATTAACAGGTAACAACGATCACATACAATCTAATAAAACAAAACAAACGCTTTCAGTTCACGGCTGTTAATCTTCATTGAAATTGTTTGGGCCTTATGTCTATGGGTCGAGAATAGAATCCGACGTATTCTTTTTTTTTAATTCAATTTGGCCGTCTCCCGTCAAATTTTCGAAGTAACATTTGACACAGCCACAGAGTACTTTGTTATATACAGAAAGACACAGCTTTAGTTTGAAGTTTAATTTAGCTAGCTACTAATATATTAATCTGTGGTTTCATTAATCATTATTTTGATCGAGTGAATTTATGATAAGTTGATTTTTATCCGAGCTTATCCTCTCAGCTAAACCAGTAATTCGTTGTACCTTGTTGTATTTATCACCATGTACAACAAGTGTTGTAATAGAAAACTTTGCGATTAAACGACAGGACGTTAAAATGCATCATTTTCCCAAATCTAAGATAGGACTCCAAAAGTGGTTACAGTGCATTGGTAGTGTTCACCTTCGTAGCCGTAGAAGATGTTTGTGTGTCACAAGCATTTTGAAACGAGGTTCATTATAACCACGTCTCGTTTGCGTTATGGTGCATACGGTGCATACCCAACACTATTTTCGGAAAATGAGATAGAAAGCGGCGTACCAGCAGTAGTTTCCGAGACCAAGAGTAAGTAAATATTAAAATCCTGAAATTTTCCTTCCTGAAAAACATGTAACAATTATTTTTATATACCTAATTATTTATATCTATATATATAAAAGGAGAAGGTGACTGACTGACTGACTGACTGATATATCAACGCAGGGCCTAAACTATAAGGGTTAGAAACTTGAAATTTTGCACAGGGGTTCCTTTTATAACTTAGGGGAGCACTAAGAAAGGATGTATGAAAATTTTACCGTTTTTGAAGTTAGTGAATGTCTAATTCCACGCGAGCGAAGCTGCGGGCGTCCACTAGTTATTTTATAAGCCTGGTATAGATATTTTATAACTTAGTGTTAATTAAGTGAATACCAAAACGATATCTGTATAATACCTACTTCATTAAGTCAGTAATTAAATAGTAGAGACCAGATTATATGCAACATTAAAAATCTTGAAATATGCATGCAAATATGATATTATGTTAGAAATATGTATGAAAAATGTCAATATATGCAACTCTGAATTTACCTATCTACCTTACGCTACCCTGTATATAATCTGATTAGACTTTAAAAGATAATTTAAAAAAAATATTTTTGCCTAAAGTAGACATAAAAAAACCAAAGTTGCAGATCCCTCATCAACGCGTATATACAAATTTTAATATAATTATACAATTAACATAGCATTATTCATTTTTATTTTCAGTGGACATATACACTGAGCACTGCTATTCCAATAAGGAACTACATGAAGACCATTCATACTATGAGTCTGCCGGTAAGTTATAGTACTAATATCTTTTGAATAGTAAGGCTTATGCTGACTAAATAGAGATTGTGAACATCACGATTTATGTGCCGAGTCCTTTCAACTCAATACATAAATCACAAAGCTGAACTCATTACGATGGAACTATTTTCAACAGGACTTGACACCAAACCCGTTTTGGGAACATAGCAAGCGGGGAAACAATATTGTAGCTAGTCATTTTTTTACTTTAGTGTACAGAGTGGTACTCAAGTTGTTTTATCATTTCAGTAGTAATACTTACATCAGCAAGACATCAGAAATTTATTTAGTATGTGTTTAGTTTAGAAAAAAATAAATACAATGGAATCAGCATTATCAGCAATATTACTTTTGGATTAAAAATACTTTCATGTGAGGTTTGCTGTTCCCCATGATTGACCGTGCTATGTTAGCTGGTTCTGGTTGTTTCTGGCGGGTCGCTGAAAAACTTAAGAAAAACCCTTTTTAAGTTTTTTACCTGTGATGTAACATGCATTACTTGACTTTTTATTTCATCCATAAACCTATCCCTTTCATTTCAGATTTGGCGCATGAAAATCGTTACAAAATATAGTTTTGCAACAAATGCAACAAAATCATTAAAAAAGTATGACAAGAAGAAATTAAAAATAATAAAAATATATAATAATGAATTTTTGTTTTATTTAAAAATTTCTTTAATGAATAAACTAGGTGTATGCCAAGTATTCCTACCAATTAGTAGGAATACTGAGAATAAACCATAAAACAATATAGGCTAAGGTGCTTCGTACAAATTGGCTGTTAAATACTGCTCCTTTGCCTGTATATCCCATTAGTAATTTAAAAAAAAAAAGAACTGTCAAAGTCTATTCTAGACATTCCTTATTGGCTAGTTTGAATTTAGGGAAGTGGGTCGTCTGATACGTAGTATCCCTTATTAGTTTGTGGTACTCTGTGACAAACACAGACAGACAGCAGAGCAGACCCATAGAGATTATTAGAGATAGCTAAAGATCGTTGGAGCAGACCAGACAGAGGACAGAGTACATCATACAAACAAAACAACACAAGTGACTTGTACCTCAGTGTTGCCAACTCGTATTTTGAAAAAGACGTAGGCCAGATTACAAAATTACGTAGAAATAGTATTTCCTTAAAGAAAATACGTAGATCTAGGTACTTTTTTTATGAGTGAAATGAAGAGATTTTGGTAGGTAAAAGTGAATAAAACGACAATTTACATAACCCTAAAAGTGACAGACAGTAGAAAAACTACAAATTTAAAAAAATATATCGTTAACAAACAAAATACATATTTAAAAAAGTTTGCTACTTTCAGTCGTCATCAATTTTATTTTATTTTTAAATACCTATGTACCTAATTAATTTTTTATTACCATTTTCAGACAAATTAATAAGGGACATAAATTTATTAAAATGTTTAATGTTTTGACGGTCCCGTTGGCGCAATCGGTAGTGACCCTGTCTGTTGCGCCAGGGGTCGTGGGTTCGAATCCCACTCAGGACAAATATTCGTGTGACGAACACTTGTATTTGTTCTGTGTCTGGATGTTAATAATATTTATATAAGTATGTACCTATTTAAAAATATATATGTATGTATATCAGACTCTGACACACATAACACAGGGTCGCGCCTATTTTGGGGTCAGATGGCCGTGTGTGAGAATGTCCAAGTTATTTATTTATTTATTTACTTTTCTGCGAAATTAAATTACTAATTAATTCGATACTGACGATAAAACGTTTAATTAAAGTAAAAAATTTAAAAAAAAATCTCCAGACAAGCGTCTGATCTAGTGCCGTGTAATAACTACTTCAAGTAGGTAGTTGCATGATTAGGACAGGAAGCTCAATCAGACGTCAAATTGACCTAAAGACCTGACGAAAAAAATACCCTTAACTTAGTGTGATACGCTTTAATTTGCATTTATTTTCATGTAATAGATTAACAAATTAGTGATGATATAAAAGAAACAAATAATTATTCAATTAATGGTAGGAGGTGGTATGGAGGAGGATGTTGTCTTCGTACTATAAGTTATGTTGTATTGTGTTCTATAAATTAATATTGTAGTTTTTACTTCAGCAAGATTATTATAATAAAACATGTCACATGTTAATAACATGTAGCCTAGGTAGTAAAACTAGGTACTACAAAAAACAACGTTAAATGCTTTTAAAATAAGCATAAACTGGTGCAAAAGTTACACAAAGCCCAAACATATATAAAAATTACCTACAAAATTGCGATATCTACAAAATGGTGGGACTTACCAAGATGGTACAGCCTTTTTCTGTCAGCTCTCGGTGGCCACTGAGTTGGTTCAGATGGTCACCGCGATCGAAACAAGCATGCGGAAGAGAAAACGAATATACGTTTTCGTATGGGTCAAAATGACGTAGATTAGGCTTCTAGGGACCACTCCAGGGACTAAACCAAACTCTTTGACAAAAAAAGCAGTGTACATAACTCTAGTACAAGAAATAAGGATAAATTTATTGTACCTAGCTCTAGACTAAGTAAAGTATCAAAATCTTTTATGGGAAACTGTGTTCGCTTCTACAATAAAATACCCGGAAATATTACTTGTCTCTCAGATAATAAATTTAAATCTTACATTAAACAAAACCTCCTTAATAAAGCTTTCTATAAAATTAATGACTACTTGAACGATAGAAATGCTTGGTGCGATGTATCTCCAGCTCCACTTGTTCAATAATAATGTAATGCGATCCAATTATAAAAATTGTAAATTTTGAAAAGAGTAACTACCGAGTTTCTTGCCGTGTTCTTCTCGGTAGCATCAACTTTGTGAACCGGCGGTAGATAAAAAATGTTATGACGTTCATTAAGCGTATACAAAATACCATATAATGAAATAAATGGAATCTGAATCTGAATCTGAAAAAACTATCAAACTCGCCTGTCAATCAAGCGGTCCAATTCCAAGCGAATCAAATTTAAACAATTATATGCGATTCAATAATTTAAAATTCATCTGCTGTAACGATGAAGGAAACGTCTTACAAGCCAAAATGCCTGAGAGTTCTCCATAATGTTCTTGAAGGCATAAGCAATCTTCCGTTTTGAGAGGAAACCCAGACAGGTAGGAGAAAGGAAAAAAGTTGCGGTAAAAAGATAAATTAAACAATTGTATGCAAATTTATATAATTATTTTTTATTCATGTCGGAATAATATTAATTTCGTTACAAAGTTTCTTTTCGACACATGTTCGTCATGTATTTTTCCATAGTACTTGTATCTTATGTCTAAGTAATTTAAAACGGCTTTAATCAAAAGTAATTTATGAGAACGCTCATGTTCGGTGTTGCGATTGTTGAATATGTCCAAACGACGCACAGGTGACAAACTCAACTCTTCCCCTAATAATTTGTGCTCAACTCGATGATGACACAGGAAGCCCATTGATAACAAAACTGTTTTTATAACGAGCTTGCAGCACCACCCATCCGCTGCCGCCCATGAGAACTGTGACTGACTTTGAACAAGACTCAATTGTGGACTGGGATGGTTAGTCCAATTAGTTGAGAGAGTTAATTAGAACATTAGTTGGTCAGTTCGTTAGTAGCTATGAGGACTGGGGACTGTTAGTGATAGTTAGTCCTGTTAGTTGGTGTTAGTAATAGTCCTGTTAGTACTTGTTAGTAGGAGTCTCATTCTAAGTCAGTCACAGATGTGTTGCTACCCTTGAGGACTAAGATGGTCGCCTCTAAAGAAATGTTACCGGAAACCACACCTTTCCAACCGGACCATAATTGCTTAAAAACAATTGCTTAGTACTTATTTGGTGAAATGGCTCGCGCCGCTCGTGCCGCCCGAGAGAAACATGTCTATACTAGTTTGGTTGTTTACGTTTATAAACCGTTCAACGAATGAAAGTTGTAAGTTGACGTTGTAGTTGGCAGTAGTACGTTAACTCGTTGACGAATTCAACTAGTTGATGAATGTGAATCAACGATATCGTGATTAGATATAAAAAAAATATTTGCATGTAGTAAATTGTAGTGTAGTGTAGTTCCACAGATTAATATATTAGTATCACAAACTAGGTAGAGATACTACATTATTATTAAACTCTGTTATAATGTAGTCACATACTACGTAGAAATACTACTCTGTGATTTAACCACAGATTTATAAGGATAGTATGTACTACGATATAGATAATGATAATATGGAAATTATCTGTATTATGGAATAAGGATGCGCAGCATTAGCGCTGAGCGCCACCCACAAACTAATAAGGGATACTACGTATCGCCACCGCCACCGCCACCGTTTGTCACTCACTGCTAACCAGTACAGTATCTCTATTCTCTAGCTAGTTTCTTGCTTGTGTTCAGTTTGTGGCTTTGTCCTGGTTTAATTCAGATTTTCAGTTTATTTAATGTACTCTTTCAGTATGTAAAATGTACTGTGTGATGTACTCTGTCTGTGTGGAAATTGATAAATTTGTGAAAGATCTGAAGTAAAATCTGTCACTTGCAATGCAATTCGTATAAGCTAAGATTATGTTCATAATTTTGTTGTATTTGGTTTATCTTTTTTAATGTGATAGAACTAAAAAGAGCTGTATCAAAATGAGTAATCGTAGGTGGAATTTTAAATTTATTTTTTAGAACGTTTATTCTAGTGTTTTTTTAATTGTTCAATATGTATATGTCAATAATTGCAGCAGGTAGAGGTTCCGCTAAGCGAAAAGTGAAGCCGGTCGAGCCACAGTCCTTGCTAGATTTCGATCTTGGCGAAGGAGAGAGTTCCGACGATTCCGATTTTAGAATTGAAGACCACCCTGAAGAAAGTGACGATTATTCCATAAATTCAGATGATGATGATAAGAGTACGTTTAAATAAACCTAATTTATGTGTGTAGTTTTAGGTACTATAAACTTTACAAGTAATATATTTTTTTTGTAGAAGGGGCAAAGACTGCCAGTTCTGATGAACAGTCTGGTTCAGATATGGAAGAAGGATTTAAAAATACTACCAAGCTTGGAGATGTGTCTGTCAATAATTTACTTGAGAAAGTTAAACAACAGCAATTTAAGGTTTCTATTTATATTTTACTAGCTGCTGACAGCGTGATATTTATAGAATATACTATTGATTTTTTATCATAAGGGAAGACATTATTGGGATTAAAAATATCCTATATGTCAATCCAGAGTGTCAGCTACCTCCATACCAAATTTTATTCAAACTCCTCATTGTGTCATTCAGACTGACATCAAATTACTCCACTCCAGAGAATGGATCCGAAACTAAAATGTACCTCATTCACACACAATTTCTAACATTAGTGGTCATAACTTGGTTGAATTAGAAGACTGAATGTAGGCTTGCACATTCACAGCAATTATATTATATGATAGACAACTTATGTTTTTTGCAGTTTCCAGGTGAACTAGCCAATTTAATGATCTGTGCTGGTTGTCTTGGTTCTCGGAGTGATGATTTTAATGAGATTGTGGAATGTGATGGTTGTGGTGTGACCGTTCATGAAGGTAAATATTAGCAATCTATACTAATATAAGGAGGAAAGATTTGTTTGTAATGTTTTCACACAAAACCTGCTGGATCGATTTCAAAAATTCTTTCACCATTAGAAAGCTGCATCTTCACTGAGTGACATAGGCTATATGATATTACTAGGTGTAAACAAAACTATTGTTATGTCTAAATCCATGCAAGCGAAGCTGCGGGCGTCTACTAGTACTTTATAAAACCGAGCACTTTTTCTAAATTGTCAATGTATTAGAATTATATAATGTTTTATTTCCTATTCTAGGTTGCTATGGAGTGTCTGATGTTACCAGTGAGTCCAGCACAATCAGCTCGGCATCAACAGAACCTTGGTTCTGTGAGGCATGTAAGGCTGGCATCACTGATCCCAGTTGTGAATTATGCCCTAACAAAGGTATGCAATGCATTTATGAAACTTGTTTTAGTTTTTTTTAGTTATCACATTTTAATAAAGTAAAATAGTTGGATCTCAAAGGGGGGATTCACATACATGTAAACTTAATAAATGGGGATTTTCTGTCTTTCTTCCATTTCTCTATGATAAGAACTGTTATAGGTAAATACTTGATTTTCACAAAGAATGTGTCATTATTTATTCCCAAGGGGGTATCCACACTAACCTAACACATTTTTTACATAATATATATGTTACAGCCAAAGTAATAAATCCAGATATTATATATATTATCCAGCTATTATAAATAATATCTAATCAATTTAGACAAAGTGATAATTGAGACAGAATTAATCACTTTAACTAGCTATTTTATAAAATATCTTGGACAAATTGGATAAAGTAATAAAAAAGTAAGTATAGGTGAAAATACAATAAAATAATTATTATTTATTCTTCCAAGTAAGGCTCTTATGACATTTTGAGTTACACAAGAGGCTTGACGGAATGGCGGGACCCCTCCCGCTCCTCATTCCGTTGCCACATGCAAGTCGGACCATATATTTTAGGGTACAATTTAAATGCTGACCAAAAATTATTTTAGCTTACATAAATGGATCTTTTGCTCACCAAATATTGTTTTACTAAAACAGTCACATTCAAAAAACATAATTTGGTGAGCAAAGTATCAATTTTGGTAGATATTTTGAATTTATTGGAAGTAATTTATGTGCATTTCTGGTAGGCATTTAAACCATAAGCCTATATTTTATTACTTTGACTGACTTTCTCCTGCTATTATAAATAATATCTGGATAAGGTGATAAATATAGCACATTATCTAGACAATTTAGTCATTATATATAATGACCAGTCATTATGTATAATAGCTATTTAATCACTATGACTGTAACATATACAATGATAAGAAAAATTAATTATAAAAATAACTATTTACTAACAATGAAATTCTTTCGAATGCAAAATAGTCAGTTAAGAATTTATCTTTCTATTTTTAGGTGGGATATTTAAGGAGACAGAAGTGGGAGCTTGGGTGCACCTTGTTTGTGCACTGTATGTTCCAGGAGTTGCATTTTCTGAGGTACCTAATACAATTTTTTGGTTGTACTATCCTAACTCTAACTATCTATTTTATGTATTACGTTTCTTTTTATAATTCAACCCCAATATTATGTTTATGAATCTTAAATTAGGTCCATAAAATTTTATGAGCATTCATCTGTCATATTAGTTGTCATTACTGGCTTAGGTCTGTGTTGCGGATGATTGTGGTACACAAAATAAAAAAAGTATAATCTATATATATAAAAGGAGAAGGTGACTGACTGACTGACTGACTGACTGACTGACTGACTGACTGACTGACTGACTGACTGACTGACATATCAACGCAGGGCCTAAACTATAAGGGCTAGAAACTTGAAATTTTGCACAGGGGTTCCTTTTGTAACGTAGGGGAGCACTAAGAAAGGATTTTTGAAAATTCACCCCCCAAGGGGGTAAAACTGGGGTGCAAAGTTAGTATGAAACTGCCGTTTTTGAAGTCATGTAGGCAACCGGAACGCGGGCAGACGTCGTTAATGGATCTAATTTTACGCGAGCGAAGCTGCGGGCGTCCACTAGTTATTTATATGCCTCTAACCTGATATATCAATGGTTGCAGGTGGAGAAACTGTCGGGCGTGACGTTGTTCGAGATGGCATACTCGCGATGGGGCGCGCGTTCGTGCGCGCTGTGCGACGACACCACGCTAGCGCGCACCGGGGTGTGCGTCGGGTGCGACGCGGGCCTTTGCAAGACATTCTTTCACGTCACATGGTACTGTATGGAGGGATTTTTCTTTATTCAATATTGAATAAAAAATTTTTTTTTTTTAAAAAGCTTTTATAACTTTTTTATTTTTATTTTCATGCATTGTCATCGGAATCTAATATGTGTGCCAAATTTCAGCTCGATAGCTTCAGTGGAAGTGGGTGAAATATTGATTGCAAGATTCCAGGACATACATACGAGTGAAGTTAAATAAAAGCTTTTAAAAAGAGAATGCAGTATTAATCTGCTGCCACGCATGGCACTTATGACATACTCTGCCAGGGACTGAAACAGTTAGTCCAGTCCATATGCAAAGTTGGTCTCATCATGGTGTATGCGAGTTTGTGTTGGTATATAATATGTATATATATGTGTAAGTTATTTTATTAATATACGATGTCGGGAGGCAACCTTTTACTTTCGCAGTTAGGTGGAATTTCTATCTTATACCCCCTTGGTGGCTTGCCTGCTAGAAATGCACTGGTCCTATTAGGTTCAGTCCATGAAGTGATATGATTATAATTCGCCACTACACCTATCTGTTTCCGACGCTGTCCTCCTTCTTGGGGACCCCTTTCGGCCCGTAATTCCAGAAGCCCCTTTGTAGTCGCCTCTTACGACAGGCAAACGGTAACGTAACACGTTTCTGCTGAGCGTTTGTGTAAAAGTTTTCATGTGATGATTCCATTAATATTGTGAGACATCACTTGTCAAACAGCTAATTCACCTAATTGATTAAGCGAAAGGGTTTTTTTATGTTTGGTATTTACGGCAAATTCTAACTGTCCTAATTTTTCCATTGATAACAAATTCGCTATCAAGAATTCATCCAATCGTATTGTGTTTAGTTATGTAATGTGGTTTCGAGGTGAGATAAGGTAATTCAACACATACGGTAATTCAACATACACAGGTAATTCGACACTTTTAAGGTCTTCATTGATTTTACTTACACAGTAATATTTTGACATAACGATCTTAACTTTATCGCATTTTAATTCTATCGATGAAAAGTTTTACGCAATTGCCCGGCTGACGCCGAGCTACAATAAATGTATACCTACAAAAGACTTGATATTTAAGTGGTCAGCGCGAGGGTCTCCTAGCAGAGGCTCATTCGGAGGAAGTGGAGCAAGCGGACCCGTTCTACGCGCATTGCCGGCTGCACTCCGACAAGACGCTGGTGAAGAAACGCAAACGCAACTGGTTGGCGTTGCAGCTGAGGACTGAGAAGAGGTGAGATTGTGTTTGCTTAATTTATACAGAGTGTCCCACGGAGAGAAGAGAGAGAGGAGAGAGAGAGAGTGTGTCTCCTCGTATTGCATTTGAAGTTTTGCTAAAACATGATAGCGGAATGGCGCGAGGACCCAAAATTAGTCTTGACATATAAATTAATCAAGATAGAACGGTGAACTGGGCGTATAGTACTCCGTGCCGCAATCTTGTAATATATTGCAAGATATCTCGCAAGTCAGGTCAGTGCGCGTCGATACTTGTTACGGTACGTTACATTATCAATACGTTACGATATCGATAGATTTGATTACAAGTTATATGAGTATGTCACCTCATTAATTATTATAGTGTGACGTTACATAGTGGGCAGGACTTGGGCAGGGCTGACGAAAAAAGTGACAAAAAATAGTTTGTATAAACTTCATTTTAATATTTAAACTTAAAAATTAATAATTTGCATTTTTTTAAAGATAATTACAAATATTTTTAAATAATCGCCTAATAACTTAACATCTTAGGTAAAACGAAAAGGAGAGTTATGGAAAAGGAGCGACCGCTAGGATTGAATCCAGGACCTACCTGGGTTCAATCCCCGGGTCGGTACAATACCAAATAGCTTCTATTCATGCACCTCTGCCTACCTTTTCGAGGAACTAAAAACGTGATGTTATATAAAATTTACGAGTATAGCTAAAAAACATGAAGATGTATATGTTGAAGGCATTATTGAAAATCCTCTCTCAGGACTTCTGATGCTTTGAAGTCGCTTAATTATGATTTCTTTTACCATTAGGAGACAAGAATTGGTGGAAAAAGTAGGTACTGAGGAAAAGCTTAGAATTCAAAGGAAACTGGTGCGGTACAGGAAGAAGTATGCCCAGCAAAAAGAAAACAGGAATCCACCATGGGGTTTGTATACATTTCAATTACAATTCTTTTGCCTCAAATATATCAAATACATGTATGGGTAAGCCAGAAATACATGAGGTGTCGTATTTGGATGCTTGCTGCGACCCATAGACGTCCCACTGCTGGGCACGGGTCTCCCCCACAGACACAGCTGCGGAAGGTCTAGCTAGAGCGTACTCCACCACGCTGCTCCAATGCGGATTTATTTGGATACTTTGTCATAAATACAACATGTATGAAAATAAATAATAAGTACAATATTGGCGTGATGGTTATTAATTACCACTGTTAGACATTAATTGTAATGAAATTCCGCAACTTGGCTGTACCTCTTTTATTTTATTGCTAATGCAATAGTTTCTTGGTGGGTAATTATTTACTTAGTTACCTTGTTTAGTTAGTTGCTTTATTTGGTTTATATTTCAGTTATCTTTATTTGAAATTTCTCCAATGGGGAATAGGAATTACTGTAGGTATATAACTAACAGAGAAATAATTTTATTTACAGTGCCCACGCAGAAAATGGCCCGAATGTTGTACAGCAGTGCATCAGCTATGCGCAAGTTCCAGCACAAAGCGGAGTGTATGGGCATTGACACGCACGCACTCGAATTTCAAGACGCTCAAGTAAGCCGTTAGTTGCTCGAAATTCGACCATAATCAACTATTATTCTGTGCCATAATTTTATTTTATTTTATTTGGAAAGCATACAGTTACATAACAGGTTAACATTTACAAATAGATATCTTTACACCATTTAATTGCTTCCGCATATTACTACTTATTTACATTAAGGTTCTTGTTGATAAGTTAACTTTGGTGTAGCTTGTCGTTGATAAATTCAATGCTTCTTTTATTTTAAAACATCCCTTGGTGACCCATAGAAGTAATTCTGCACGTAACACGATTTGACGCGGGTGGAGCCGCGGGGAAAGTGTAGACTGTAGTGTTTCAACTGACTGTAGTGTTTCGCCCGGGGCAGTACCACCGCCCGCCACGGTACCTAGTACCATTTCTGCCGTGTAATAATTGTTTTTAAAGCAATTGTGGTCCGGTTGGAAAGGTGTGGATTCCGGTTACACTTCTTTAGAGGCGACCATCTTAGACCTCAAGGGTAGCAACACATCTGTGACTGACTTAGAACGAGACTCCTACTAACAACACACAACAGAACGGTAGATTGGACAGTTGTGACGACAAGTCGAGTTTTTGTGATTGCGTTTTAAATAAATCTATTTTCAAGTTTTATACGATAATAAATTGAAAAATTTCATGAACAGTATAGTTGTGAAGTGGTCTACTTTATTTAAAAAGTGAAGTTTGCAATAATTTGGACTTAAATTGTAGCTTAACGTGTAATCGGTAACCAGCTGACTGTGTTCGTGTAATCTTCATTGTGATATTTACCGCTTGTAAAATATTTTCCTGGGCCGTGCTAAATCTTTGTTTACTTTATAATCGTCGTCGAATAACGGTGCAGTGCTGTTAATTAAAAATTACATTAATACGTTTACCATGACGAGCAAATGTGCCTGTTGTAAAAAATTTGCCTCCGCGGCGGATTTCGTCAAGTGTTTGAAGTGTTCGAGATGTAGCTCATTATATCATCGCCAATGTGCAAATGTCGGTGATGAGGTCCGCACAACGAAGTGGAGCTGCCGGGTGTGTATGGGCGCGGGCCCGGGCAAGGTGGCAAAGGTGGTCGCGAGCGGCGGCGCACACAGCACACCCAATTCCAGTAGCTCTGAGAGCAATACGGATAACGATAACACTGACGTAAACACGGATGTTGCTAGCGCCACCAGCTGTGAGAACAGCCTGTTAAATGAAATACGGCTATTGCGCGTTGAACTTTCCTCGATAGCCCAGGAGATGACGTCTTTTCGACAGGAAATGGCTATGCTAAATTCAACAATGAGCGAATTTAACAGCAGAATAGACATACTTGAAAAAAGAGTATCCACGCTCGAGCAGCGCCAGCCTGTTGCTGCGCCCGATGTTACACTGTTAGCTACCATAGCCAACCTACAAAACCAAATAAATGAAAGGGACCAGGATGCCTATTTGAATGACGTGGAGATTGCCGGCGTATCGGAACAGGCGGGAGAAAGCTTGTTGAGCGTGGTCACCGCGCTGTCCAGCAAGCTAGGCGTGCAGCTGGACGAGAAGGACGTAGTCAGCGTGCAGCGCGCGGGCGCGAAGCGGGAGCAGGCGTCCGATAGTGCCGGTCCGCGGCCGCGCCCCATTGTGGTCCGGCTCGCTCGGCAGACCGTCCGGGAGCAGCTGCTCAAGGCGGCCAGGGTGCGCCGGGGAGCGGACACCGCCGGCCTTGATCTTGGAACGCCACGCCGTTTCTACGTAAACGAGCGTCTCACCAAAACAAATAAGCAACTATTTTTCAACTGCCGTCGGTTAGGGCGTCCTAAGGGCTTTCGTTATATTTGGACACATCTGGGTCGTGTGTATGTGAGGCGCGATTCGAACACGACAAGATATCGTATCCGCAATGAAGATGACATTGAGAAGGTTTTTGGGTCGATCTAAGTTGGGACATGTATATGTATTGGCTTAGTATAAAACTAATTATTGTAAGGTTGTTATTACATGTGTTTATGTTTTCGTTCAGTAGTAGCCATAAAACAGCACTATATGTATTGCGTTTTAAATATTATTTAACCCGTTTCAAACCTGTTATTACTTGTATCAGTCGTAAAATCACTATCTATTCAGTACTTACAATATTTTTCGCAACAGTAAGAAATGTAACTTGTTTAGTCTGTTCCGTAGGAGAATACTGTATAGTTATAACTTTTTCACAAACACTAGGAAAGTATATAAAAGACAGTCCTCTTATAATTTATGTATTTATTTTATTTTATCAATATTATTATTTTAGTTACGTTATTGTGTTTATAAACGTATATAATCTCTATACCAATTTAATTTCCACTTTAATGTTGTCAATTTCTAAATATTACATAATCGGTGCCTCACTCACGTTAAAAGTATCGAGTACACATAAGACTTCTACTTATTTACTCACATATGAATTCATCACGTTTTTTACAAAAGTTAGTGCCCAAATGTTCATTTTATTGGAAAAAATTTCTTTTACCTATAAATATATTTTTACATCTTTAAAATTAATATTCTATAATGATTTCCAGTAAGTTTATAGTTAGTTTACTCAATCCGGGTTCTCTGGGCACTAAACATGATGAGTTTGTAGCAGTCATGATGCGGCACCGGCCGGATGTGATGGCCATCAATGAGACGTGGCTGCGCGCGGGGGAGGAGGGCCGCGCGCCCCGCGTGCCCGGCTACCGGCTGCGGCACGTCCCGCGGCCCCCGGCTGTCCGGGAGCGTGGCGGGGGGGTGGGTTATTACATCAGGCAAGGACTTGACACTCAAGTACTGTCGTGTCCTTATTCAGCACCAGTTGAACAAATGTGGTTAAACGTTAAGGTGAAAGGTCAAAGTATACTTATCGGGACAGCCTACCGTCCACCCTGGCTTAGTTCTCAAATATTTCTCGATGCAATAAGTGAGTCGCTATCTGCCTTTTCTAAATATGATCACATTGTTTTGCTTGGAGACTTTAATATTGATTTTCTGAACAAAAAGACTTCTAGTAATAATTTGTTGATGGAACTGTTGGATGTTCATGGTCTCACTCAGTATGTCCGCGTGCCAACACATTTCACTGCCAATAGCGAAACTCTTCTAGATGTGGTATGCTCTAATGTTCCTATAAGTGATATTCAAGTGGACCATGTTAAGGACCTTAGTAGTCATGCCGTGGTAATATGTAAATTATCAGTCATAAAGCAAAAGTATATACCTACTTGGGCTGCTTTTAGACCGCTAAAAGATATCAATATAGAAAAGTTTCAGGAAGACTTGCGAAGTTTGAAACTAAATAGCATCTTGTCATTAGGTAATGTGAACCACATGGTTAACGATTTAAACAACAGGCTACTACAATTGTTTGACATGCATGCACCTCTAAAAAGGGTGTTTTTAAAACAAAACACTTACCCTTGGCTCACATACACAGTTAGGTGTATGTTAAGGAAACGCGATCTGGCCCATAATAAAGCTAAAAAAACTAAATCAGACATTCATAAAACCTACTATAAAGATTTAAAAAAAATTGTTGAATTAGCATTAGTATCGGAGAAGAAGGCGTATTTTAATTATTATATAAACAGTAACAAGAAAAACCCTAAACTTATGTGGAAGCACATAAAGCAGCAAACAGTTATAAATTGTAAGAGTAATTTTAGTCTGCCAGTGCAGTTAAGTGATCCAAATCAAATCAATGATCATTTTTTAAATATACCCGGGAATGCTCACGCATCATTCTCACAGTTAACTTATTATGAATTTAATAGGTATAGTGGGACGTCTTTTCACTTTAAACCTGTGACAGAAGTAGAGGTGGCTAAAGTCATAAATTCATCATTACATTCAAATGCTATAGGCTGTGATGGAATTTCGCGTGATATGGTTAAATTACTATCTACAGATTTTCTTACAGTAATAACTGGAATCATAAATACATCGTTCTGCACAAATACCTTTCCAGATTTATGGAAATGTGCGCTTATTAAGCCTATCCCTAAAATCAATTCTCCAGTAAAATTATCCGATCTGAGACCCATCAGTATACTTCCCTGTATGTCTAAAATAATTGAAAAGTTGGCATGCAAACAACTCACTGAATATCTGGTGTCTAACAATATTTTACCATCTAAACAGTCTGGCTTCAGGAAAAAACATAGTACGACTACAGCACTAATTGATGTTGTCGATGACATAATTACGTTTCAGGACAATGGTAAAGGAACCATTCTAACCCTATTAGACTATTCCCGTGCATTTGATACTATTAATATATCGTTACTACTATCCAAAATGTCATTCTATGGTCTTAGTATCAATGCTGTGTCTTGGTTTAATAGTTATTTTAACAACCGATCGCAAATGGTTGAAATACAAGACATCACAAATGGTCAAAGGCAAACATCCTCTTGCAAGTCACTCACACGGGGTGTTCCCCAAGGGTCTATTCTGGGGCCATTAATGTTCATCCTATATAGCGCAGATGTCACATCAAATTTAAAGCATTGTATGTATCACAGTTACGCTGACGATCTGCAGGTTTATATTGCTGTAGATCCAAATAATGTGCAGGAGTCCGTAGACAAATTAAATTATGATCTTGCTCAGATTTATCAGTGGTCTGAGCGAAATGGACTAGTTTTAAACCCAAAAAAAAGCAAGTACATTATATTGGGCACTCCAAAACAGATTGAAAAAATCAGCGAGAAATCTCCTCTAGTGGAAATTAATAATGAGCCAGTTGAACGGGTAACAGAAGCTAGAAATCTGGGAGTAATATTTGATCAAAATTTACGATTTGAGAAATATATAATCAGCATTGTTCGTAACTGTTTTTACAGGCTCAAAGTGCTTTATCGGATTAGGGATTATTTAAGTGTAGATTTAAGAATTACACTTTGTGAAAGCTTAGTCCTATCCAAGCTAAACTATGCAGACACTCTCGTAGGTCCACGTCTTTTACAGAGTTCTAAAAAAATGATTCAACGAGTACAAAACGCCTGCACACGATACTGTTTTAACGTCCCCCCCAGAGCGCACGTGACGCCCTTCATAAACAGTGCTAACATGCTTAAAATGCACAACCGGCGAACGTTACACTTTGCTACCTTACTGTTTGGGATAATTAAGTTTCAACAGCCGTCGTATCTTTATAAAAAACTTATCTGGAGTAGGGATCAAAATACTTATTACAAGACTAGGGCGTGTACCTATCAATTGAACTTCCCCTGTCACCATAGTTCTGCTTTTAAGGGGAGTTTTAAATACAGTGCTACGAAGTGTTGGAATAACCTGCCTCCCCCCATGCGTTCTGTAAAATCCGTACAAAGTTTTAAATTTAATTATAAAATCTATTTATTGCAAAAACAAAAAGAATTTGCCTGACTCCAACTACTTCGTTTTTATTTTTTATTTACAGTTTAGAAATTTATTTTATAATAATTATTTTTGCTTGTTTCCTATTCATTTATATATATATTTTTTTTTTTTTTTTTTTTTTAGTATATGTTAACTCATTATTATATAAACACAATGTATAAATATATAAGTAAGTATGTAAAAATAAATCATATATTCAATATATAGTAAGTATAAATGTATATTTAATATAATTTAAGATAAAATGGTGCTGTCCTCCTATCTACCTTCCACGGGCCGCACTGAAAATCAGCGTCATGGTGTTCATGACAATTATGCTGAGTGCGGACCCATTTTGTTCATGTACGAAAATGTGTGTTACCAATGTTGTGTGTTTTTTTTAATTATGAGCAAATAAATTTCATTTCATTTCATTTCATTTCATTTCATTTCATTTCATTTCATTTCATTTCATTTCATTTCAACTAACAGGACTAACAACACCAACTACAAACACCAACTAACAGGACTAACTATCACTAACAGCCCCTAGTCCTCATACCTACTAACGAACTGACCAACTAATGTTCTAATTAACTTTCTCAACTAATTGGACTAACCATCCCAGTCCCTAATTGAGTCTTGTTCAAAGTCAGTCACAGTTGTCATGGGTGGCAGCGGATGGGTGGTGCTGCAAGCTCGTTTGCTATCCTGTATCCATAAAAAAAATAAAAATCAAACTGAATTCCAGATGGCAGCACTGAAAGACGTGTCGCGTCGCTGGCACGTGCCGCCGGCGTTCTCCGTAGAGTTCGTCGGGTATTACCTCGAGCGGAACTCGCGCGTGGCGTCCCTGCGCAAGTCCCTCGAGCGGCTCACTAAGGAGAACGAGAAGTACTTGTCGGGGGACGAGAAGCTCCGGACGGATTATGATGAGGTCTTGTCTTTATTTTCTGTAGCGTCCATAGTAAAATGGCTTGCGTCGTTTCTATGTGATTGACTGAGCTAACTGCTGACGGGCGTAGTATGCTGCTAGTGGCGAAAATTTCATGGCCGCTATCGTGCTTCGGTAAGCACGTTATGCCATCGGTCCAAGTTGTTTTCAGTTGTAAAAAAAATTGTTAGGCCTTGTCAAAGACCTTCGGTTGGATTGACAATCACAACATGAATTGATGCTATGAAACAATATAACAACTATCAAAATTATTTGTAAGCAGGTGGCATATGGGGTGATTCTTGGCATACACGATTGGCTGTCTCGTGTCTGTCCTAATCATATCATGGTCATACTGTACATTTTTCTGTAAAAATTAATTTGAATTTTAAAAGAGTACCGAGAGTTTTTTCCTCCGGCTTTTTTCTCTCTCGGCCTACACTTGGGCATAGGATAAGAATATTGTAAGTTCTTCCTTAAGCCGATGACCAGGTAGATAGTCTATCGTGACTTAGAGCTTAGCTTAGTGGTAGGTAATTATTGTAAATTAGCCATAAGGCAGGTTAGGCACCTGTGTAGGATTAGCTATTCATTCAAGGATAAATAGCTCATCCTTTGCTTTATATTAATCAGTTTAGAATATTTCATTATATCTCTTCTCTTTAAGTAGTTTGTAGTTACCTAGACTTTCGTTAAGCGTGTGTAATCACCTCATAGCGAAATAAATTATTTGAATTTGAATTTGAATTTTGAATTTATTAATTATTTCAAAATGCTATGTAAAGAGCAGTGGTCTTTATACTAACTTGGCAAGCAGTTGAAGTGGTTTTTAGGGTCTAAATAACATGGAGATCTCTTTCAAAATCTCTTTCAAAACAGGTATAGATAGGATAGAATAAATACATTTTGCTACTCACTCACACTCTAAAACGCATAGCTTGGCTCTCGCTCGAACTGTTTATATGCTCGTATGTAATTTTGAAGAGAAGGGTTTATATCTCTGGTAGTAGAATTTGATTACATTAGGATTTTCCGGTAAACTAGTCAGTGTGAGGACTTTATATTTTATAACTAAGTTAAAGGTGTTCGTTGTTCTTATATATCAACAATGAAAATAAATAGTCGTAGAATTAATTGATGTCGTAGAATAGATGTAATTGTTCAAGTGGTATGCCTGCTAAATCTGGAACAATCTGCAGAATGACCTTTATGAACATTGATATTGATAGAATAGCATTATATCTCTTCTTTTTAAGTAGTTTGTAGTTTTACAGTTTTATAGTTTTTTACCTAGACTTTCGTTAAGCGTGTGTAATCACCTCATAGCGGAATAAATTATTTGAATTTGAATTGAATTTGAATTTGAACAGTTACAGTGCAATATGTTTGTCCTCAGGCATCAAAAGAGAACACAGATGCCCTAGCGCAACTCGCTTCTACGAAGCAAGCCCTCCAAAAAATATACGACGTTATAATGATCCTCTGTCCCAAGAAGGCCATACCGGCTATAATGGAAGAGAAACCCCTAATACCGCCAGTTATACCCCGGTCTACGCCAAAAGTCACGCCACAGCAGTTACAAAAACGGTATGCAAATATTCTTAATAATAATGATATATTTAAGTAATACAAGTATCAATGATATTCTAGTTGATTTAAATAGTCGTAACGCAATAATAAATAAGTCATTATAATAATATAATTATGTATGTGTATTTTGTATGTAATTTTGGCCTAGTATATACTTAGAAGCAGTTTTATGATTTGCTGGCAAAATTGGTTTAGAATTTTATTCATAAAAATAGTTAAACTGTTATATGGTTCATTATTTGATACGGACAGACAAATCGTATAACACAATACCTAAGTATGTTCCTGGCCTAATAGCTAAAGTTTAAAGAAGCATTGGTGGTGGTATCCTTATTTACTGCTTTATATTTACAGTAGCAGTGTTTGGCAGCTCGATCGCATATATTGTTGTTTTAAAAGTAATTATCAAAGCTTAAAAAGGCTGTAAAAATGTATAGCGAAATCCAGTTACATTAAGCATGAGGTTTTTGGAATAAATAATCAAAATACTTGTAACCAACATCAGAAGCTGTCGAAGTAATAAATAGAGTTAGAATGTCAAAATTTAACACCTGCATCGCGATACTCGAGTCGTTAATTTTGAGAATGGAGCATTTTTCGGGATTTATTTTTTAATGCGCTTACTAAATGTAAGTAATCATTAAATATGATCACAGTAACATTTTGAAAAGTCAACATTTACTACAAATGGTAAATCATTGCGATTTCAATGTCACGTCATTTACTTAGATGAATTAGCTTGATATATATAAATATGATTCTTCTGAGGTTGGGTGCAATAACTCACGACAGCAGTGACTACTTATAAGGTGGCCTGCATGATGCCACCTCCAACAACTGGTATAGAATTAAACTGTATGTTTAAGTCGTCCACTTAGGTGTATGTCTGTGCCCACCGCGGCCGCACTTAAGATGGGCGTTGGTTTTCCTCTTAGCGACAACCCGGACGCACGCCAAGGAAAAGTTTTGTCTACTTCAATGGAAGGTCAGTGGAGAATTTTCAGCTACCTATTTGTCTTTCTTTTCTTAAAATATTCCAAAATTTGACTGAATCTTCAATTCTGTCACTAGTAAAACTTCCTGTATAGAATTTAAATCTGAATGCTTATTCTTTCAAATGATCATATTTATTTTTATTTTATTTATTTATTTTAATATTTTATCATATCTTTGTATTGTGAATTTCAAAATGTGAATACCCATTTAAATGAGTTAATATTGAAAATATTGTAGTTTCTTCTTTGAAACGTTGGTTTCCAATACACAGATAATGTTGGCAATCTATATATATAAAAGGAGAAGGTGACTAACTGACTGACTGACTGACTGACTGACTGACTGACTGACATATCAACGCAGGGCCTAAACTATAAGGGTTAGAAACTTGAAATTTTGCACAGGGGTTCCTTTTATAACGTAGGGGAGCACTAAGAAAGGATTTTTGAAAATTCACCCCCTAAGGGGGTAAAACGGGGGTGTAAAGTTAGTATGAAATTTTGCTGAGTATGAACCCGAAAGCGGGCAGACGTCGTTAATGGGTCTAATTCTACGCGAGCGAAGCTGCGGGCGTCCACTAGTACACAATAAAGTTGTAGACAAGCAAGCACCATTCCATGGATACAATTAATGTTAATAATACATCAGATGAATTAAAAATCTGGACAGTATTTCTAGGGATTTAACGTTTGGTTTCATGGAATGAATTTAACATACATGAAAATTATTAAGTAATTTACCACCTGTACCTGTGGGGTAATTGTGAAACTCAAAGAGACTAGAACCAATTACTCAAATTGTTTATTTGGTTTTGGTTGGTCGCTCGAAAGCTCGATCGACTCGACTTTCGCCCAAGATCATGTGACCGGTCAATGTTTCCGGACGACCAGTCACAAATTAGTCAGTAATATTTTCAGTTGTCGGTGAGTTAGACAATAATAGGTCTCACAGCGAAAGTTGAGGCAAACATACGAATAGTATTCACACGCATTTTTGCATAATATGATTCATTTTTCGACAAAAACTAAAGTGGTATATCACGCTAGATCGTGGTATGTTGTAATATGTCAACTCCTATCTAACAGAATCCGACTGCAAAACAAATGATATATACATTCTCAATGTATGTTACTTTTAGTTTTTATTTTGACACTATGGTTTTTGGTCAAGATACACTGCAAGCGTGTAGATATCGACACATATCGCAGACCTTTGCATGTGTTGTTCCCCTCAACTTTCGCTGGGCCAGCAATACCTAACTGGTTTCGACATATAGAGTACTGAACTATTCCTCGCGGTACGAAAGTTTAGATCTGAACGAAATCCAGAGGGAATAGCTGCGCATGGGTTATCAGTGCGGGGGATATATTACAGCTAGCGAACCAATTATCGCTTACGACTGACAACCCGCTTGCCCCGCGCTAGACGATACTTTAATTTCGTCTTCTGCGCATTCAAGGTCAGGGGGCCTAGACAAGTGGCAAAACGCTTGTAGAATAGAAATAGAAT
Source organism: Carterocephalus palaemon (assembly GCA_944567765.1). Classification (NCBI taxonomy): domain Eukaryota; kingdom Metazoa; phylum Arthropoda; class Insecta; order Lepidoptera; family Hesperiidae; genus Carterocephalus; species Carterocephalus palaemon. The sequence continues at coordinate 7,210,669 of OX155645.1, forward strand.
AGATTAACAAATGTATGGGATTGACATTAGCTCACGACTAATTAGTCGATAGCGAATGTCAATCCCATACATTTGTTAATCTATTCTATTTCTATTCTACAAGCGTTTTGCCACTTGGCTAGGCCCTCAGATCTAGACTGATACCTGTCCGTATACCAGAGGGTACCCAGTGTTGTGTCGCAGCGGGCGAGTCCCTGGAGGGCGCGATGCTGGGGCGCGCGTGCGCGGCGTGCGGCCGCCGCAGCGAGCGCCACCTGATGGCCGCGTGCGACACCTGCCGCCAGCACTACCACTTGCACTGCCTGAACCCGCCGCTCCAGCGGCCGCCGAAGAAGAGCAAGCTCTATGGATGGTGACTATACCTTCGATCACAGATGAAAGAAATTAGATACTAAATGTTATCGCGAATCGTATCACTACCAGAAAGACTTTCATTTCAAAAAGAGATTTTTTTTCTGATTCTTCATAGAAAAAACAGTAAAATTTCGACTACTTGGCGATCATTAGTTCAAGTAAAAAGCCGTTTCCGTAATATCTATGCCGAAATGGCTGACATGGAATGGAATGAAAATGGCTGACATGGAATGTCACGTCAACAGCTGTAGAGCTAAATCGCATTTGAACATTAGGTATTGATGTATGAAGAATTGCATCTATTTTTTCTTTTTTGATTAAAGGACTCTAGAGCCCTCCATTAACAAAATACACGATTTCGATATCGAGAATGTCGTCAGCACATACATAGGTACTTATGTAGACTGATAGGTATTTAAACCTGAGGTTATGTAGGTACATGAACTAACATTTTTATTTATATAAGATGCGACAAACGAGCATGCAGTACAACCCACCCGCTGCCACTCGTGACATGAAGGATCTAAGATGGTTAGTCCAGTTATCAGCGAGTGTTGTGATCGTTACTTAATTAGCTACAGCTACTAACAGAAAGACTAACGAGTCCTGTTAGTTGGCGTTATTAAATGTCTAGTTAGTAATTGTTAGTTCAGAATCTCGTTTCAAGTCGTCCACAGAACATTTCTACCTTTGATGAATAAGATCGCCTCTGACCGGAAACCACACCTTTCAAACTGGCACTCAATTGTTATAAAAAAACAATTATATCATGGAAAACACCTGTGTAGGATCCATAAATATCATATATAGGATCTAGGCTACGATATTTTAGATGTTGACTGATTAAATTAAATGAACATGTTTTTAACTATCTGTTCGTAGGCAATGCTCCGAATGTGACAAGACATCAGATTCTGAACCTGAAGTGTTAGAAAAGAAGGTACCGCGCCGTTCGCGCATTCGCTACAGCAAGGACGGCGCGATCATATGCGGCTCGCACAGCTACGGCTCTCTACCAGACTCACCTCCTCCTAAATCGAAGAACCGAAAAGACAGTAAACCCAAGATCGACACAACGATGTCATCCGAAAACATTTCACCGATAAAAGTTACAATTAAACCTTTCGAATTCAGCAGCGACGGCAACGAAAGTGCGGATGTGAAGTTGAAAAAAGATAAAAAAGCAAAAATTAAAAAAGATCACACTTCCACTCCAGTCACAATGGATTCCAAGAAACCACACAAGCGGAGCTTTACATCGCCAATACTCACGAATACGCCACTAATGTCGATAACGCCGATAGTCGCAGATAGTCCGTACGATTCCCAGAATGAGAACTCGACGGATTCGAATACCATTCCGCCACCGAAGAAGGAAGATACTTACTCACAGAACTTGTCGTTCTCAGCGCTTCTTAACGAGACGAAAGAGAGAGACAGCAAGACAATAGAGAGTTCCATCGAGAATACGTTGGCGAATCTTTCTTCCGATATCGCTACGTACAAGGCGAACAGGAAACGTAGGAAGGAGAAGCATCGGTCGCGTTACTCTCCGGACCTGATGCGGTCGCCGTCCAAGTCCCACAAGCACAAGAGAAAGAAGAAGACTCAGGACATGGAGAACCCCGAGCCTCCTCACCCTCGAATCACGATAAAGGTAATGTAACAGTTGTAAGCAGGTGGCATATGGAGTGATTCTTGGCATACACGATTGGCTGTCTCGTGTCTGTCCTGATCATGTCATGGTCATACTGTACATCTTTCTGTACAAATTAATTTGAAGTACCGAGAGCTTTTTCCTCCGACTTTTTTCTCTCTCGGCCTACACTAGGGCGTATAGGATAAGAATATTGTAAATTCTTCCTAAAGCCGATGACCAGATAGATAGTCTATCGTGACTTAGAGCTTAGCTTAGTGGTAGGTAATTATTGTAAATTAGCCATAAGGCAGGTTAGGCACCTGTGTAGGATTAGCTGTTCATTCAAGGATAAATAGCTCATCCTTTGCTTTATATTAATCAGTTTAGAATACTTTAGAATAGCATTATATCTCTTCTCTTTAAGTAGTTTGTAGTTACCTAGACTTTCGTTAAGCGTGTGTAATCACCTCATAGCGAAATAAATTGTTTGAATTTGAATTTAACTTTATTTACTTACCTGAAACAGATGTTGCATCGATAAGATGGAATTTTGTCGATATTTAGCGTTTCAGTTTGTTAGTCTGTTTTTTTGTTACCTTATCCTTTTTTTTTTTAAATCTTTTTCGTTTTAACTTCAATTATGTTACAAAAAGGAAATTATCTGGATTAAATAAACTTAAAATTATCTGTATTAAATTAAAATTTTCGTTATGAATTAGACAATTTTTAACTTTTAAACATTTTTACAGATCAAGCCTATACCCAAACCTGATGGGTCTTTGGATACACAAATGTTCTACGTTCCAACGGATAGCAACGACGGCCCACCTCCTGTGGTTATTAAGAAAATATCAAAGGTATCAAAAACTTAAATAAATTTACAAATTTTGATGTGCGGAAAATCTATTTAATATTTTAATATTGGAGAATGAATAACACAGTGGCTTCCACAAATTACTCATGCTATTGTTTGTCGTATATCTACATTTGAGTGATTATTATGTTCCAAAGTAACATTAATAATTAAAATGTATTTTAGAGACAGTTTGCATAAAGCACATTTATTTGTCATTAACAGTTATCTATATTATAAAAATGAATCGCAAAATGTGTTGGTAAGCGCATAACTCAACAACGCCTGGACCAATTTGGCCAATTCTTTTTTTTAAATGTTCGTTGAAGATTAAGGATGGTTTTTAAGGTGAGAAAAATTTGAAAATTCATCCCCTAAGGGGGTAAAACGGGGGTGCAAAGTTAGTATGAAGCTTTGCCGTTTTTGAAGTTAGCGAATGTGTAACGCGAGCGAAGCTGCGGGCGTCCACTAGTTAAATATATATTCGGACATACAGAGGTTGTAATAAAACGCTCGTTCATTTGCAAACTTACTATTCTTGTTAAGTTACTTCTAATTATGAACACGCAGAATCTATATATTATATATATCTATAATATTTTTTTGTCTGTAGCAAGTTGAACCGCAAGCGGTGAAATCGCCGCCAAGGCCTGTTCAGGCCATGACCTCCGAACCAGATCCCGTGGCGTCAACTTCTACAGCGCCTTCTTCATCTGTAAGTCATATAAACGTTAGTAAAGTTAAATTCAGCAATTTGACTTAGTTAGGTAGAATTTGACTTTTTCGTTTAGGCCTCCCCCAAATCTTGCAATTTGCATCCAGTAATTTCCTATGTAATGTGAAAAAATTATCCGCTACCTTTGTCTTCCTTTTCTCCTTTTCCTGTCCCTTGGTGTCCACTCAGTTACAATCTTTGGGTTGGTCATATGTAGAATGAATGATAAAAAATGACGGGTAAGTTATATAATGTTTATAAAATAAAACAATACTTCCTAACATATCAAGCTGTACGTACGATATATACTATAAATGATCTGAAGATCTCAGTGGACCAATACAACACAACAATACAATATAATATAATAAATATGATATGGGGTTCTTCAAAATAAGGCGTATAAAGAGGTGTCGTTCAGGGCCAGCGACGCACTGGCGACGTTGTTCATAGGCTACAATGACTACGTACTATCAGATTGCCTATTATGTCTAATTCTACGCGAGCGAAGCTGCGGGCGTCCACTAGTTGTTAATAAACTAACAATATTCAATCGAACATTTAATTGCAATCATTAATGTCTAATCCAAGCGGCTTAAGGATATTCCTGAGCTGCCTCCACCAACATGGACTAAGCCCAAGGTAAAATTATGAACGGAATTTTGATAAAAAAAATTATGAAACCGAACACATTGTGTTCGATTACACAAATTTTTAAAGTTAGGAAAGAATTTTATGTTTAGGAAAGAGACTTCAAATGTAACATTACATTAACGTGAAACCTTTCCAACCCGAATAAACTTGTTCAAAAACAATTGCTACACGGCATACATGATACATATATATACCTATACGGCATAATATGATACCTGGTGCCTTGGATGTATCCACCACCGCGTTGATACACAGTGGGTGTGGGTTTTAAATCCAAGCGGCAAGCAACAATTAAATGTCACTTACTGAAGTAAAACTATAATATTCTGTAAAACCTGTATGCCGGAGAGTTCTCCAAAATGTTCTCGATAACACATGATGTCTGCTTATCCCGTCTTTTCCAGTATGGTGGATGAGATGAGAAAGGGTTGTGGGTGTGGTGGTCTATTTTCTACATATTCATTGAATCCACCACAACACTTTGACAGGCCCGTTGGCGCAATCGGTAGTGACCCTGTCTGTTGCGCCAAAGGACAATCCCACTCAGGACAAATATTCGTGTGACGAACACTTGTATTTGTTCTGTGTCTGGATGTCAATATTATCTATTTAAGTATGTATTTAAAAATATCTATGTATGTATATCAGTCTCTGACACCCATAACACAGGGTCGCGCCTACTTTGGGGTCAGATGGCCGTGTGAGAATGTCCAAGATATTTATTTATTTATTTATTTATTTATTTATTTATTTATTTATTTATTTATTTATTTATTTATTTATTTATTTATTTATTTATTTATTTATTTATAACACTTTGTCCCACTATTAAGCCCGGATCTCCTCTTAGAACTAGGCAACTTAGAAATTCGCATTCGCATTTCGCGACGTAATCCCAAAATGGCTGTGTCAGCGCATCCGTTCGCGGGCGGTGCGCCACAGCGTGTGCGCGGTGCCGACGCCGGCCGCGGCCGCGCTCACGCGCTGCGACGTGTGCACGCAGCCCGGCGACGCGTCTAACCTCGTCAGGTGAGGAACATCGAAAAACAACTTTATTAGCAAAACGCATTGTTTTTTAAAAGCTTTTATTTAACTTCACTCGTATGTATCTTGTATGTATGTCCTGGAATCTTGCAATCAATATTTCACCCACTTCCACTGAAGCTATCGAGCTGAAATTTGGCACACATATTAGGTTCCGATGACAATGCATGAAAATAAAAAAAAAGTTATAAAAGCTTTTTAAAAAAAAATTTTTTTTAGAGTATAATTACTCTGTTACTACGCTTGATGTCAGAAGAAAAAAGAAGATTTAGGTGTTAGCCCAAATCATGTAACCACCATGCTTTGATCAAAGTATAGTATGTATCAGTGGCGGATTTACAAATTTTCCGCCAGTAGGCTATTCAATTTTTTCCGACCCTACTAACCTCCGAAATTCGATACCCTAGTTCGCTATCATATTATTTAATAGTTACGTACATTTATTGTGTCAATAAAATTGCAATTTTATAATTAGTGCTCTAAAATTATATTTTACAAAGCGTTTAGTACTTTTCATATTTAGACGTTACAGTGTTCACTTGTTAATATACAAAATATTATGTTTTTTTGTTAAATTTTCGAGATTCATTTTCTCTATATATTTTTTTGTATGTAAGACAGAACAATTTAGACCAAATTTGCCGCCCCCTAAAATCTGCCGCCCTAGGCTTCAGCCTACTCAGCCTGCTGGTAAATCCGCCACTGGTATGTATACACTTTCTGGCACCTATTTGACGATTGAAATACTGTAAATATACTTACGATCTAATAATAATTTGCCATAGTAAATATTTCAGGTAAGTGATCCCGTACTTCTCGGAAGTTTATACCTTTATCTGCGTTATAATATAAGTAATAATAATAATAAAATATCGTGTTATTAAGGTTCGTTTATCTAATGGTGTGAAATATAAAAAACTTTGTGATATTCAAGACGGTTTATTAATTTAATTTAATAACAAAACACGACAAGGCAACTCGCTTGGTTGACGCCATTGACAAGAAGGGAGAGGACGCTTATCCTCAATTTAGTCCGCTTTTCGGGTTCTTGGTGTGCCAACAACCAATAAACACTTTCCCATATGTATTAGTAAGGATGTAATATGCTGTCTGTGCGACCAAATTTAATGAGCGAGCCATACAATAAAAAAATAACTGTTCTAAGTTGATAAAAATAACATATTTTGAATAGCTCAATGCCTATATTCTGACAAATGATTCTATGCAGGTCCAGTGATTCAATTCCCTGCATCGAATCATTGGTCAGAGTATAAGACACAATTTACTCAATATTTTTTTGCCAGATAAGTATCAGCCCTATCTGATAATCGCATCCAGGCCAGTAGTCAAATACGCACCGAGTACTCGGCCGAGAGCACTGTCTCGCCCGTTTGCTCGGTACGTGTGATCAAGGCATAACTATCGTTGCGTAGATGCGACGAGTGCTCCAAGGTGTACCACTTCAAGTGCCTGGAGCCGCCGCTCAGCAAGAACCCCAAGAAGCGAGGCTACTCGTGGCACTGCGCCGACTGCGATCCTACCGTGAGTTACTCGTCTTGAACACATTATTGTATGCATGCGTTTCATTTATTATAACTTGCAGCAAGTATCTAATAAGTAAATTGTGTAAATATTATAATTACTTGTGAAGTTGTACCTACTCACGCTCTTGGGCCCAATATTTAAATCTCACTCGAAAATCGCAAGGCGTCTACGAGTTTTACATTGTCGCTTATTTTAAATTCCCATATACAGGGTGGAAAGATCGAATGCCACATGGATGGCAACTATCACAAATATTGTAAATAGCACATTCTGTTTAAAGGAGACATTCCTTTGTTTTTAAAAACAATAAATTCTACATTTATGGATTTATGAAAAATCACCTGCCTCAGTCGGGACTCGAACCAGTCAAATGTGACAAAAAATAAAGTGACGTATTTTATGATGCAGATTGAAAGGGTTACTGATAGGGTTTAGTTTTCTCTAAATAACAAATACAATTTTACTGTTCGGATCAACCACAACCTTTTTTATTTCACTGCTTGGTAGGGTTGTCCTCTCATAATGATGAGAGGTTAGGATTTACTCCACCACGGTGACCAAGTACGGATTGGAAGATTTCACATGCCTTTAAGAACTTTCTGGAGAACTCTCAGGCCTGCAGGTTCCCCGTTGATTTAATTTCTTAAACCGCATAATTATAGGTAATTTAAAAAAAGTCATTGGTGCGCGCCTGAGGCGCTGAATGAGAGGCGAGTACGATAGCCATAATGAATTATTTACGAAATTCGCACGAGTAAATGTTTAATTAACCAATACTAAACTCGGTGAAAATTACAATACGATGAAATTCATATATTGGGGCCCTGATTGAGTTTTATATGCGCCAATTAAATAGATATACGGTTGTCATATTATTATGTGTAAAATATGTTGTGTACGTATATTTTTCGAAAAAAATTAATATAGGTACATTCGAACTTCGTTTCAAAAGACTATATTTTTTATCGTGGTAAACACTTTGACAGCCGACCGTTTTATAGCGCATCTTCTTTATTACGCTGACAACTAATTTTGCCGGTATTGTATGATTAAGAGTAGTAAAGCAATGTGGCACATTTTAACTACTAGTAACACTATTGAATAATGTTATGATTACATATATAAATAAATATATTATTTAATCAAAAATAATAAAATTTATTTTGTACTAAAATAAAAGTATATTTTAATTCATACATGTAGGTAACTTTATTTATTATCTCTCCCTAAACTTGCTGACAGCGGGTGACGAAACCCGCCAGGTGTATAATATTAATGGGATCATCATCATCAGTTTTCAAAGTCAAATTTCTAATATGAATTGTTATTGAAGTGTATACGTAATTTACACAAAAATCTATATTTCGTTCGCGTATTTCGTCAGCGTTGTCTAAATGTGAGTTTTTCGTCAATATATTATATATAGATGTATGGACCGCGGGGCGAAAATGCATCCATGCATTATTTAGATTGTATGTTGGCTATTTCCAGTTAACCAGGAAGAGAATACTGCGACATATTTTATTATATCGGAAGTGAACAATAATATTAAAATTGGTTGCATTGTAAGCATATTGGTTTAACGAATAGAAATGAAATAAAACAAATATAATTATATTACATATTTATATAATATATTACATAATTTTCAACTTCTTCTCAGCCGATTCGCTCTTGGCAGAGCGGTCGTGGTCATCATGTGGTCATAGTGGTGGTGTGGGCAGATGTTATTCGCCTCACGACGTCCCGCCATTTCTCTCTGTTGGCCGTCATCCTGGTACATTCACTTATGGGGCCACCCAGTGCGTTCTTGATTTGGTCAGTCTATCGCATAGGTGACCGACCGCGAGGTCTTGTAAGTACCATCAACCCTGCCCTGTACAATCAGCCGTTCGATGGATCCCTCATCTCTGCGCGACACGGCCAATGAATGTCAAAATGCGCTTCTGTACGTTTGCCGATAGACGCTCCTTGATGCTGAGTTCGTCGAGTATTGATACGTTATTTCTGAACTCGGTCCATGATACTCATAGCATTCGTCTCCAGCACCACATCTCCAGAGTGTCTACTTTTTTGTTTTCGATTTCCAGCAAGGTCCACGTTTCGGCGGCATATAGAAAAATGGGAAACACAAGTGTACGAACAAGTCTTACTTTTGTACGCTTGGTGATTTTTCGGTTCCTATAAAATTATTACACGTTGCGTATTGAAATCAACGTTCTACCTTTTTGGCTTAATTTTTTAACATAATCTATCTCAGCGCTGCGGCTATTAAATCCGTTTTTCTGGTGTTGTTTGGTACACAATCTTGGCAGTTGTTTTAATTTGATATATTAGTTTTAAAAAAATACTAGTGAACAGAAATTGGTTTTGTCTGTGTTATTTTTAAATCAGAAATTACGACAGAAATATACCAAGATTGTTAAATAAATTGGACAAGTCTGAAAAAACTGAGTATACGGCTTCGGTGTTATCCGTGTTAAGAGTGAGTGAGATAGTAATTCTGTGATGACTGAATTAAATGTATAATTTGTAATCATAATTTTTTGGACATAAAAATAAGTACCTACCTAAAGTTAAACAGTACTACCAGTAATTATAACTTGACTAAGCACAAATTACGAGTAAGTACAAATAATGACAATGTATCAGTAACAAAAATACATTAATATCATTTATGTCTACTAGAACGTCACGAGCTGATCGTAAAACATCAACTGTTCGGCTCACTCGTTCGCTGTCGAATACATGAGGTTGAGAGAATTGACCTTACCTAAGTGTAGAATTTTTAATTGATACACAGCCCAAAGTAGTATTATGCATACTAAGAAGTCTTTGGTTACATGCATGATTTATATTTTTTATCATACGATTCGATAGTTTTATATTTTGGGGATAAAAATAAACTAAAATAATTTATTTTTATTTGATAATAAACTTCCAGAACCTAAACGAAGACCGATCTAAAAGTGAAAAAAAAAACGAACGAAAACATTTCACGTATAATCCCTACGTGTGTGGAATAATTTGAAACAAGGGTAATAACACAAAGGCACATTACAGTCTGGGCAGTAAAAAATAGTCTCCTTACGTCCACGTTTCCCAGTTTTCTTTTTTATAGTATCGGCACAAACTTTGCAAACTCTTGCCACCTTTTCTTTCTTTTTGGAGCTTGGTATCTTCTCCAGAAAATGCCTTCCTACCAATCTTGTGCTCTTGCCAACAAAGTGTGGACCATGTGAGGGTCCTGGTTCATCAGCTGATGCAGTTTCCACCAGCTCCTCACCACAATCCAACAGAAACTGCGAGAATCGCGGGCGCCGTCTTTGGGTTCTGGACTTATTATAAATGATATACGCATTTACCATAGCCCTCGCTACCAAATTGAAGAACATTTTCTTCCACCACTTCATGCTCTTCTGATTCAATGAATAGTAGGAGACATACTGATTATTGAGATCCACACTGATTTTATGATGGTTGTAATCCAGTATACAATCTGGCTTCAGCCTTTTGGTTGAACCAACACCATTGACTTTGCAATCCACCTCTGACCAGCTAGCAGCGTGTTTTGTTGTCAGTATGAGCACATCACGCTTATCTTTCCATTTGCAGGCGGTAAGATTACGCCGGTGACAAAAGGCCATTTCGTCTTTGTCTAGATGTTGTTGACGCCAATCTTGAGGCAGTCCACGACGATTCCCCTTGACTGTGCCAACCACACGAGTGTTGTTCATCCAGAGGATATCTGCAATATTTGGTGTCGTCAAAAAATGGTCCATGTATATGGTGTGCCATTTGCCGAAAAATGATTGGCTCAATTCAGTGACAACTGTTTCAACGGTTTTTGAATCACCTACATAGGGAACCATTCTCAATATATAGCCAGTTTCTGCGTCACGGAGCATGTACACTTTCATGCCGTATTTATCAGGCTTAGGGACTTGTCCCTTATAACATGTTCCTTCATCTATGGTCAGCTCTTCGTTGGGGTATAAACAGTTCTCACACAACAGGCAGAGCTGATTGAAATACGGCCGGATTTTAAAAAATGCATCGTATTCTGGATGACCACGAGGTTTATAATTTGAATTGTCATTTAAATGAAGACAGCTATAAATAGCTCTAAATCGGTTCCTTGTCATGTGTTTTTTGGCGAATGAAGTTTCTATTATTTCTCTTGTTGACCAATATGAATCGAAACTTTCCTTGTGAACAAGCTTCATATGAATGATGATACTAAAAAATGTCTTTAATTCTTGTATTTTGACAGGTTTCCATTCATATAACATTGCACCAGGTTTCAGAATACCTTGCCTTGCCTGTTTGGCTTTCATTTGCAATGCATAACGGTTTGTTTCGATCTTGAGCAGGTTCCAAAAAGAATCAGGGAAAAAGATTGAAAAACAATCGAATTGTGTTGAATTTTCATTTACCGGAGCCAATACTCGAGATTCCTCTTGAAAAACAGGATTTTCAGTCGGCTGTTGCACGGCTTGGTATGACCATCCATTACCTTCATCAATTTCCCTGACAGTCCGTCTTGTTTCTGATGCACGGCTGCCGGGGCCTCGAGTAGACGAGCGCGTTGCCAACCGCCCGCGAATGCGTACATCTCTGGAATGACCATGCTTGTGTTCTGGGGTTGGCATAATAACGTTGTCTGGCGTCTCATCGTCACTATTCTGTTGGTCTTCAATCCATACAATCTCAAGTAAGTCTTGAAGTGATTCTGGAGAAAAAAAAAACATGCACGATGAAAAGTGGGTATATACTGATTAAAATCTATACATAATAAAACTAGCGAGTCTGCGTCTGTAAATAGAATAAATCATGAAAAAAAAAACTATGCGTGATGATGATTGGACCGACGTGATTTCCCTGAGAACGAAGTTTGAAGGACTGAATTCGATCAGCAGTCTTGGAGGAGGGTGGCAAATGAAACCATTGTTATGTCTAATTCCACGGAAGTGAAACTGCGGGCTTTCACTACTACACGGATAAAAAACAATAATTTACCGTCGATTTGAGTACCAGGGGCTTCCTCAACGTCCGAATCACCATCATCCATCAAATTATCAACAATTTCTCCCGAATCAAGACGAAAATTGCGACGCTCGGAGGCCATTTCGCGCTAAAAATGCGTGGACGTGCTCTCGCGTTAGCGGCGTGGGGGCACTGCGCCGCGCCCGGCCCGGCTAAACTGCTTCACCCCGCCCACCCGCGCACCCCGCATCGTATCTTGGTGAATGATACATGTGTGTAGCTAAAGAATTACGTAGGGTTATACGCAAATCACGTACACCGTGCGTGATTTTAAAATAAACGATATGCATTGTCATGCCGTACCAGGTACGAGGTTGGCTGTTGAAGTGTTTTGCAATGATATTTTGGGAAACAACTATTATAATAGCTATATCACAAAACAGATATCTTTAATCATAATAGTAGTGAGTTAGGTATATTGCTTTTTAATTTTTAATTTTGTTTTTATTCGGTAAGTAAATGTTTTTTAAACATCTGAATTTCCTCATAAAAAACAATTGAATGATTACATACTCTTAGTACATTTCCAAATAATTCAATTTTAAAAAAAACAGACTATCTCAAGTTGCTTCCGTGTTGTAAGTTTTTGACGTAGCTATATTTTGTTACTATCCCAGTAGTGCATGTGCTCAATATTCTTGTCTATCGGTCAAAAACGGTACAGTGAAAGACACATAGAAAATCCTTTAATTACCTACGATTAAATCTTGTGAATAGATATTAATAGTTTACTTCCAATGTGTCACTTCCGTTATTGCACGACTACGTGTCTGCGAACTCTAAATTATAGTATAAAACGATTTGTTAGCTAATCGGTATTCAAGTAGTCGATAACCCGAAAACTTTAGGTCTGTCAAAACATTCAGAAAACGTGTGCACCCTGATTTTCCTCTTAGGTACGTTCTATAAAACTGCAGTGAAAATCATTTTATGGAATGTTATATTTTGTTTCAAAGAGTGAGAGTATTGTATTAATGATATATGTAATTAAATAATTGTTACTGAATTTTTGAATCCGAATTGAAGTGATTGAGGATTTACTACAGTTAGTTCAAGGCCTGCAATTTGAGCTAGTAGTGGGAATATCATGTTACTTTCACAATAAAACGGTAAAACAATGTGCTGTCACTTGTTTTTATCATATTACTATGTGTATAATTTAATTATAATTATAATAATAATATAAATTTGCGCTAAATGATTGCCAGCGATTTTAATTGTCTACATTAAAAGTACATTGTTTACAGGATTTGGAGGATAACAACTGAGCGGTAACCCCGAAAGTCACGATCGAATCATTACCACTAAGTTTGAATTAAATTACCTTTAGTAGTGCTAGCCACGCGTGCCTAACCACTGGCTTGAATTTAGTTGTAACGCCTAAAACGGTTGTAAGATTGTCTACTTAAGTAGGTGTAATATTCTCGTTTATAGTTTTTTTCCTATTTTAATAAAAACGATAACATTACAAAACGTACATTTGAAAGGGGATAGTTGAAGTTTGATTTTAAATATTGGCAGCTCTGCTCGCTAAGCTGAATTGCTTTGTAAACCTTGCGGCTCGCAAATGGGCCATAGCTCAAGCTGTGTTTTTAATTATTTTTATTGAAACCGGCCGCTTGCTATACCCATAAAATATAATTACTTATACAGTAATTTGCATTTACTGTAAATACTTATATAAAACTCTTTTTGAATGTTTTACGTGTTCGTAAACTAAGTTTTTAGATGTTACACGTTGTATCAGTATTTTTACAAGAATGTTACTCCAAACTTACATTTCACGGTTTCAATCTGTTCCAGTTGTGCGTGATAATAAATTATGTACGTTCGAAAAATTGTTCATTAATATTTAATATAAATAATAGTATTTTATATGATAATCTTTTTTGAAATACCTAATGCGTGGAAAGAAGAATGAGAAAATTTTGCATAGTAAGTTGATGCGGTGATTTGCAGCTTTGCATTAAATCTAACTTATTTTATAATACATATAAATCAAAACTTTTGAAATATTTATCTAGCGTCATTTATTTGAATATTTATTCATTCGCCGACAACTAGTACCTATTAAGACATCGCTTTGATTAACAACTAATTTTTTTCAATTATTTTGTTTCAAGATAATAAACTAGTGCATTTCTGTAATTCGGCCTTAAATTAATAACTTTAATAAATCGTCGCGTTGTTAACACTTGGTCCAGTTTGGCTGAATTTAGTTCAAATGAAATTCGAGCTAATTATTGGAAGTTTCAATAATTACACAAAATGGCATTGTATCTTCTGTATAACCTATTTGTATATATAGATAGATCGGGCCGGTGTTGAAATTTCGCAACTAAAGGATGGAATAATGAAAATGTGTGGCTACGATCCACATCCACACAGTTACAACTTATATCATTTAGTGTACATATTATATTTTTATATAAATATAACATTTCTAGTCCAAACAATTTGAGAACTCTGATAAACCCGGAATGATTTAATGATATGACGAGTGTGTGACGTAATAAACACGTCAAGGAGGAGCATTTACTCTTTTTATTTATTAAAATCCTTAGCACTTAATTTATAATCCTGGCTTAAAGTAGTTTTTTACTGGCTTAAATTTATTGAACGCTGAACGGACGAATTCAAGCGAGTTCATGAATGTTTGACGAGTGTGGAGGTTAAAACTCCTAACAAAACTTACACGTTTTGTTCGGTCTGCCAACTCCGGGCGAGCAACTTGCCGAGTTTAGTTCTGGAACAAGCGAATCGCACGTCTTTGAACCTGCCAATTCTCCGTAATTAATGGTAAAGTTTATGAACATTTATAATTTTTCTTCGGTGGTGGTTAAGTAACTTAGTTAAGGAATGCTGTGCGGAGTGGAAACTAACATTAAAATTGAATAACACGCTTTGCTTGAAGGTAATATTATCAAACATGAAACTTTTTAAGGTTGGCTTGGTTTTTATGCATCCAATACTAAGCGGGTACGGGTCCTAGTAGGTACCTATTTTAAATAGTTACACAAAGTCAGTTGTCATCTATTTTGGCGGATACTATACGAAATGTGATTGGTTTTAAGAAGCATGACGAGTGGATGAGATTAATTAGCATGCACATTAATCCTAAAGTTAATTATGGCAATTGAGGTAAATACACATTAACATATTATATCTTTTTAAAAGCTTTTATTTAACTTCACTCGTACGTATGTATGTAGGTATGTATGATGATAATCTTGCAATCAATATTTCACCCACTCAAGCAATCGAGCTGAAATTCGGCACACATATTTGGTTCCGATGACAATTCACCAAAATAAAAAAAAGTTATAAAAAGCTTTATAAAAAAATAATTAATAGTATAATTTATACTAAACATCTGTGTGTTTGTGTGTAGCTTTTATTATTGTATTAATCTCAACCATTCTACTGCTCTCAAGTTCTACTGCTGGGCACGGGGCTCTTCTCAATACATATGAACAAATATCCTCTTATAACAATATTACCAAAGCAAAATTTTTGTGTGGGTACGAAAATAATGAAAAAAAATAATATAAAGTTAAAATATAATGATACAAGTTGAAGAAGTGAGCAAATTGGCTCCAAGAACTAATTTAGGATTCACGGTTCAATGGACGAGAGAGATTGCGGGTCCTTTCCCGCTCGCCGACTCGGCCAAAACTTTATCATACTAGTTTATCCATGATCAAGTAACAAGTAATAAATGTCGATACGATACAATAATACAACTACTCTTTATTTCCACATTAGGTACTTAAACAAAAAGACAGCCTTATCGATATTGAAATAACAAACTGAGATATTTAATTGTAACATTTTTTCGCTGCTATAACTTTGAATTAAAACAGGATCAGTAATTTATATAATTTTCTATCTTAGATGAGTCAATATTTTAGTTATTCAACATAATCACCACTATCTTTTACTGGCTATCTACTGATAAGTACTACTTATTTATTTTTAATCTACCAAGTATTCGGAGAATTAACATGCATTTCCGAACATAATGAAAAGCTCAGGCGTACAAGTTTCCTCGTGATGTTTTCCTTCACCTAAGCAGGTAAAACGAAATTGCATAATCGTAACACAAAAGTCATAGAGTGCATGCGTGGGATTTTTTCCTCTACGAATAAGTTTCAATCACTAAGCGATCACTGCTATGTACCTAACTAATAGAAGCGTCTAGTTTCCATGGTGCTTCCTTATTTACATATATGTACATATGTACACTAATGTAGAGCCAACGACATTACAGGTCATCTCATCCGAAAGCTAGCTTAGAAAACATTAAGACGATACACGTAGTAGTAGAAATACGTAACCCGTACACGACTATCAGCTTCAGTTTTCCATAACATCACTACTAATACATTTTGTGCCAATGCGCTTTACTAACGGTGTGTAAATGAGATTTCGTTCTGTTATTGCTTCGAGTTGTCTCATTCGAGCGAAGTTGATGGGCCTGATCATGCCAAGTAGTTGTGCATACCTTTCGCTGTGTTGAAACTGCTTTGAGCGAAGTTTTATTTGCTTTCTAGCTCAAGTCACGTGTGAAGCGCGAGGGATCTTTGGAAAGACAAAAGTTCTTCGTGCCAAAGGTCGGTAAAGACCGTCCTGGGCCCGCTGCTACCGAGAAGACGTCTAAGGTAGAAAATTCTTTGAATTGGGCTTTGCGTTCTTACCATAGTTTTTTTTAACTTATGACCAATAAAAATAATACAATTTTTCCTGTAGGACCATGCACCCTTCAAACTGCCGCCCCCAGGGCCGGTTTTGACCCCAGATAGGATGGCTATAGCGTCTACTTCCTCCGCATCTGTTACTTTGACTGTAAGTCTTTTTTTTTAATTAATTTACTTTTATTAATCATCTATCCGCAGTATCTACAGCTTCCTAGTAACATATATTTTTTCTCGGATGTTCTTGAAGGAAACATAAGATCACGCCTTTCCTAACAGGTAGGCAGATGTATATTCTTGCTACGCCAATTTTTCACCTGGTACGCCTAATCATGTTTCACTAAGTACTTCCTATTTTGTCTTTGTATTCACTGTAATTAAATGTGTATTTAAATCCCATACAAGCGGCTGAAGGAGCTGCCGCCTCCATCAACATTCGCAAGGCCACAGGTAAAATTATTTTACTGTGATTATTGTCCGTGAGTAGCGTCGAGCCATTGCTCGCATGAGTCGCGTTCATATCCCAAAGGCTCGCGTCGATTATATGTGATCGACAGGGTTAAGCAACGTCGGGCAGGGTCTGTGTGTCGCTTCAGAGGGCGCACGTTAATCTGTCGGTTCCGCATGTTTTCAGTGGTCATAATAAACTTAAACCTTTAAACTTTGTCGAAGACCTTCGGGTGGCTTGAAAACATTCGAAGATGGGTTAGTGGCCATAACCCCTCCACAATCCGCATCGGAGTAGATCTCCCTCAGCTGTGTCTGTGGGGGAGACCCGTGCCCTACAGTTTGACGTCTATAGGTTGTAACTTTCCGTGTTTATGATTTCGTTGGTGTTACTATTAATATGATACTTCAGACTAAATAGAAGAATAGATATAGAATAATCATACAGAGAATCATCATCAGATACAGAGAATAATCATTCCAACTTTTTTAATGCCAATTACATTTAGGTACAAACATACACCTACAATAAAGGCGGACGTCGTCTCATGTGAAGCTGCCATAGTAAGTCAGTTCGCTACTACATAAAAGCCAGCGCGCACACTTTAACACTACAGTAGGTCTTCCGCCCACCATTTAGCTCCTTAGTTGAATACCTAAAAGTTAAAGGCTTAATAGTGGTTTTATAAAACGAACCCAGGGACTCAAATTAATGGGTAATTTCCTCCACCTCGCAATCACATTAACATAGATACGCGTTCGGCATTGTGGTACTTACTTCAATTGTTTCTTAGCGTATCTGTCCGAATTTTTGTAGGTCAATAGGTTCAATGCAACTTTTACATCCAACGTGGTGTTAAATTTTTTGTACTGTTTTATTAGAGTATACGTGCGCGCGCGGTGCGCCACAGCGTGTGCGTGGTGTCGGCGCCGGCCGCGCCGCCAATGACGCACTGCGACGTGTGCTCGCAACCCGGACACTCCACCAATCTTGTCAGGTAATGTTTACTTGTAGCACAAACGAAATAATATACAACAAAAGAAAAAGGTGTGTTGAAATAAGTGGTATCACTAGAAAATTCGACCTAAAACAGTATAGGTCACAATACATAACAGAAACCCAATTCGGTGTTTCTCAAGGAAGCGTTCTAGGACCTTTGTTATTCCTACTTTATATTAATGACTTACCTGATGTGACAGCGTATCCATGTACATTGTTTGCTGATGACCTATCCATAATTAAATTAAACAACAAATTAAAACTATCAGTTATTACGTGGCTGCAACGCATTAGTGTCCACATAGTAATACGCTAGCGATCGCATGGCGTCTCTTATCGACGCTGAGGATGCCGTTGGGTTTTAGTGGGTATTCTGATATAAGCAAATCCTACATACATGCCCGACCAGACAAGGTTTGGGTGGGAATCGTGAATGCATTTCCCAGCGTTAAAAAAGGGCACATGTCTAATCTAACAACAGAAGTCTAAACACAAGAGGCATGAATGTAAAATGATCTCTTAACCTGATGGATCTTATTCATACCTAGTTGGTCTAGTGGTCGCGAGCGTACTTGTTAAGTTAGAGGTCCTGAGTGCGATCCCTAGGTCGGGATGTTATTGTACGTTTTCTTACTTGAAATTCCCAAAAAAAAAATGAAATGAAATTAATAATTCGGAGTTAGGAGCCCTGCTTGGTGAAATATAATAGGCTATTACCTATTACGTGATCCTTAAGCATAGTAAAAAAAGGATGATGTTATGTTAAGATTAAGCTAATATACTAAGTTGCCTCTTTGGTTTACTGGTTGAAAGGTTGACTACTGATTTCGAGGCCTTGGGTTCGATTCCCAGGGTCGGGCTATATATTATACGGTTTTTCTAACTTGAAATTCCTAGTAAAAGCTTGGAATTAAGATGTGTGTGCGGTGTATAACAATACACCTATCACGTGAGACTTAAAATAGTTGGTGAAAATTGATGTTATTATGTGAACCCATTTATTGTAATGAATGGATTTACTCAATAGAAGGCGTAATTTTTTGCCAGATAAGTATCAGCCCCGTCTGGTAATCGAACCCAGTCCTTTCACTAGGGTAGTCAATGTACCTATCGTTGCGTAGATGCGACGAGTGCTCCAAGGTGTACCACTTCAAGTGCCTGGAGCCGCCGCTCAGCAAGAACCCCAAGAAGCGAGGCTACTCGTGGCACTGCGCCGACTGCGATCCCACCGTGAGTATGAACTTTTGCTACTAGCTTGATTGTATTGTGATTGTTATAACATGAATAATCTATTGGTGAATAAAGTAGTTGGGTTTAATAAAGAATAATGCTAAGGCTTTCGATGAGAAACTAATTTAAAAAAACATTGTTGTTAAAACAAATAAAATATTTTACTCGGGAGCCGATCATGAGATCACTGTCTGACTCGTATTTGACCCGCTTTTCTAAAAGGATTACAGTTTTTAACTTTTCTAGTAATTATATTAGGTTAAAGTAATTTGGAAAAATATAGGTACCTACTAATGGTGACCCTTCAGCGCCCGAAATAATTATTTATTCTACGCTTAACCAAAAAGCGGCCATTACTATTTTTGTTAACATAATTGGTATAAGCTGTCTAGACGACTTAAATTAATTATCCAGTTTTTAAGAACTATCTAACATTTAATTTTATCTAAAACCCTTTATATACAATTACTGTGTTCGTGAAAAAATACACTTGGGGGTCTGGGTTAATATAATGGCCCATAAGCTACTGCGACCTAAAATATCTATTGTAGCTAGAAAATATACACTTATAATTCGAGCTATTACCTGAAAGATATTCATAAAATTGTATATTATATTACTAATTACATTTACAGGATTTGGAGGACAATTGATTGCTGAATGACCAAAGATCGTTTTTGCCGAGCTTCGAATTCATGGTCCTTCCTTTTTTATGCTTCTTTTTTGTAGATGTTAAACGGCTATAGTATTTTACTTATTCAGTATTATTATATTTACAATTATACAAAAGTATTGTGCATTCTGTAAATGGAAAAAATTACGTTATTGAATCAGTAATAACAACTTTATATTTAGATAATATGTACTCATTGGTATAAGTGAACGGAAGTTAAGCTTTGAATGTGTATAATTTATGTATGCTATAATCATGTTAAATCAGATAATTGTTAAATTACTCATTACATGTAGTATAAGCTTTAAATAAATCACAATAAACCTTATAATAAGAAGAGGTTATGTTTTATTTCTTCTCCATTTGTTTATTTTACTATTGGTATCCTAATTTCAATCTTAACTACCGTATACGTCCACCATTATATGTCAGGCTTCACCAAAAGTATTACAGATAATATTGTTTTAACATTTTATTAATGTGATAACGTCTTATAAATTGATGAACGCCAACACATACGACGTCATCCTCCCGTTACGCCATCGCGTACCGCCAAACGTATCGCCATCGCGTTCCTCCAAGCTTGCATTCATTCAATTTTAGTCTGAAACCTATAGCAATAGAACGAATAATCTGTTGCACTAATTATAGTACATGAAAATGATACTGGCTTAAAAACATTCACATTTACGTATTCTACAAGAAGTCTCAACTGCGTGTTCAGAATTCAATTTCGCAGCGCCATCTAGTGAATCAGATCAGTAGTATCAAACATGATATTGAGGATCAGATTAACCGGCTACTTTGTTTACGGCGGCTGAAATTTGCAGTGGGATTCCAACAAGACAGAGTAAGTTGTTCCAGTCTTTACTTAATTGTTTAAAGCATTTGGTACCTTAATAATTAGTATTATTTTATTTATCAGATGAAGGTTTTTTGTTATGACGTTATCACGTAAAATTATCGTCCGTAAACCGACTTTACAGACAATCTTTTTTTTTAAGTTAGCAAGGGAACAAGTTAGACTTAGACGAAAGACTTTCCCCCAATTTCAGTTCTTTCGAAGTTAGGGAAGTGTAGGGCAGAACAATCACGTCGAGCGACTTAACTTTGCCTACAATTTGCTCGTCGTTATGAAACCCACGTCTCGGAAACAGCGAGGACTTGATAATGAATTGAAATATCTAATGAAGACGAGTAAGTTTCGTGAGTTGCAAGCCTAACCGTTTTTCCGTAGTATCAGTATCTAATAGTAGAGCGTTTGGACATATTTTTTTCTACATAATAGGTAGTAGGAACATTTACACGTGAAACAAAATATCGGTCAATCACCACAACTGAACTGTGTACCTGTGCATTTTGCGAATTCGACGTAAAATTTCTTCATTAAGTTCTTAGCTTTCTCATAGTGTTTCGCATTGATCTTACTTTTGAAAAAGTCCCAGAAAGAATAAGCCAAATAAATAAAATTACAACTGCTGCCAGCATTATATCGCCGCGAGTCGCAACGGAGCACCACGACCTCGCAACCTTTCAACCACATAGATCTACTATATGCTTTCAACTGTGCTGGAGGAGTTCAGTTTTTTTCGGCTTCAGATTCTACGATATTACTCTTTGTTAAATGGCACCTAAAGCATCTCAGAATTCAATCAACAACCAAATCTGAAAGTTGCCATTAAGTGTAGCTAGGTTAGTAATCAAACATTCTTGGAAACTTCAAAACCCAACAACCTCATCATAATGTAAAAGTTTCAGTGTTGAAATATGTTCTCAAACATACATAGTTAGGTACTTATTTAAATATTACTAGCTGTTGTAAGGAGCAAGTTATTGTTAAGTATGCACCACATTCACGCCTCAACTTTGTTATTTGCAACAACTTTGGACCACTGCATAATGTCTTTACTGAGAACTATTATTGTCTTCGTAATAACTTGTAAGATCACTAATAGAACTTTATTTAATATTTTGTAAAGATATAAAATTGTTTTACCAAGTTGTAATCTAATTTTTAAAGTAGGTACCTAGGTAGGTAAACCTAAACGTTAAAGATTATTTGTGGGTATAAAAATTATGGAGTTCAATAACTTAGAAGTTTCTCTTAGAAGCTGAATTAAGCGACTTGTCCCTCTTCATTTCAATTTAGGTTTTATCAATTTAAAGTAGATAGGTACAAATTGGTCGGTAAATACAAAATAGGTATCTACATAATTGAAATGGAAAATCCGAGGTTAGGACTAAATAGTTTCAGTTTTGTGGTAGACTATGTAGTTAAATTAGCCCTACAATTAATTTCAAGTATTTATATACTCGGTGATGATGATTTATATATATACTGATTAATTTCTCTGTGGTTTGTAGATGTATCTGTACTTACGTATTAAAAAAAGAGATTTGAGTGCCAAAATTTACTGGTGTCGCTATTCAGTAGGTAATCATGCACTTAAGTTAAAGGTTTTAATACTTTTTGAACCAAACAAGATGGGGTTTTCGTTGAGTGCAACATTACTTAAGTTTTCTTACCTAACCACAAGTTTTCGCCCTGAAAATGTAGACGCTCAAGAACCTGTTAGATTTAGGTGGCTAGACTTTAAAATGTAGCTTTTTATATTATTAATATAACAAAGTCATTCTCTAGTCTACGGAATGAAAGAATTTTCAGTGCTCTGAAAAAATATTTAGACACGTATTTAGGTCACTATTACACAGTTTATAGCCGTCCATTCTATTCTCAGATCCTAGAATGTTTGAATTTGGAAGCTCGTTAGATAGGTATCTAAGGTACATAGATAAAAAAAAAGTCCATTAAAAATTTCTCCGAAAGTGTGGTGATCATGGTACTTACCGTATATTAATTTTCCTTAAATTAATGTTTATTTTTTAAACATTTAGGTACCTACATAGGTAATGTAGGTAAATATTTGTGTTCAAAAAAGAATTCGAATAAATGGACCGAAGCGGTTGATACGAACCTGGTTGACATAATACATATACTCGTATCTACGGATTTATTTTGAGTGCAAAATCCTCCACTATTTTACGGGGTATCAATGTGAAGTACCTACAGTCCGTATAAACATTGGTGAATAAAACTTGAACTTGTTCAAATAAGAAGAAAATTATAATTTATTTATTATTATTATTAAATTAGTACGGGTATACCACTTACACTAATTACAAAATTAAATCCTCAATTACAAAATTTTAAATATAATTGCAAAGTATCATAATAATACATCATTGAATAATCTATGTATGTCAGCTAAATTAATAAAAGTCAATTAATACAAGTCGATAAAAAATAAATAAAAAATAATTAATTTTTTTTTTAAAACCTATATAAAAAAATACTCTAGCTAGCGAGTCCGCCTCCGCTGTTTATCTGTCTCTCTATCTGTCTGTAAATAATAAATAATAATAATTAGAAATAGTCAAGCGGTGAAAATTTTCATATTTGCAACAAATGTTCACAGTTGAATGAAAAAAAAACTAGAATATGTGGTGTAAACTAAACATCGGTATTGTCTCTGAGGGGGATGGTAACTAGGTGTACTTAAACAAAACTAATGTTATGTTTATTTCCACAGAACAGATAAAGGAGGATAGAATGGAAATGTGGGCGTGACAGGCGCGCCAACAAGTATGATTAAACAATCATACTTCAACTGAAATCACGCGTGCATACTTTTAGTCGCTTTCGGACGGCGGTGGTGCGAAGAGCTGCACGAAAAATATACATTGCCGGTAAAGTACGCAAGTAATCCACGTGAACACATAGTTCGTGCGCAATGTATTCTGTCCTACAGAATGCGATGACGTCACGATGTTCTGTCGAGTTCGTTCGCAGCGAGATAGTGTTGTGAAAGTATAAGATAAATTTTTCGATAAGTCTTGATCTTGAGTACGTAATTAAAGTAGTTTCAGGTGTAAATACTTAATTTCAAGGAGTAGGTGTAGTACTAAATAAGTAATTTAGTACTAATTTATATTATGTATTTATTTTAGGTTTCCAAAGGATCCTAATAACCAGCATTGGATAAATGTAACGGGTAGAAAATTTGGATCCCTAAAAAACAATGTACCACTTTGGAACAACTGTACTCGATTTTGCGCAACTTTGTCGGAACTCAATTATTTAGCAACATTACTTATCATCAGATTGTATTATATTCTACTGAGAAGCATATTACAGACTTTACCAAAGCTATTAAAGAAAAATAATTTAAATATAAGATTGCATTAATTTATTGTAAAAAATTCGAATACAAAAGAGTCCCCATCTTTGCT
Organism: Carterocephalus palaemon; assembly: GCA_944567765.1. Lineage (NCBI taxonomy): Eukaryota > Metazoa > Arthropoda > Insecta > Lepidoptera > Hesperiidae > Carterocephalus > Carterocephalus palaemon. The sequence goes on from OX155645.1 coordinate 7,234,853, forward strand.
CTGCACAAGTATATTCGTCGCGCAACTGTATATATTAAAACTGTACCTGTGTATTTATTTAAGTACGTACACTCACTCTGAAACTTTTTAATAAAATAAATAATTATAATGTAATTTTTCATGTGAAGATAATAAAAAAAATGCATGTTAATAAGATGTATGGAACAGGCGCAACACCTAAAGGAAGCAAAACTCAAGTTGCATATGTTTTCAGTGTTAGTTTTAAAAGAGTCATTTATGCGGATGTAGCATTATAGGTACCTACATAACTCTAAACAAGTTTCAAAATATATTTATCGATAAATATGTTTACATCTCTAGTTGGGTTACCAGTAAATAACATATAAAATTGCACGATCAATTTTCTCAAATATGCAGTAAATTTTGTTTCTTAACTTTTATTTATTAATTTCACCGCCGTTAGGCATATTTTGGCTCAATAAAGGTTAAATAAATAAATAAATAATACAGTAAAATAAAATATACTCTATTTTACTAATCTTGTAGTGGTTCAGTACCTACCAGTTACCTTACCTCCGAATACCTCCGAATACCTCACACGGATACCTCATACCTTCGAACCAGTTACCAGTTACCTACGTTGTTAATATGAAACATATACGCGGTCGTCAAAATAGTGTTTTAAATAGTGTAGTATGTATGAAAGAAAATGTAAATATAAATAGGTGATTTTACAAATAAATTATTCATTCGACAATCGGACAGATCACGAGTTTCATTATGAATCCTATGAAGAACCTCTAAAATCTTATTATTGCACGAAATTTGTGCAAAACACTTACTGGCAACATTAAGTGTCGACAAGGTCAAAACTTGCACAATTCTACAGCTTGACGCGAGCAAAAAGTATCCTTATTGATTTAATGCTAAGGTTAGTTTTTAAAAGTTGCGATTCTCGTGCAATTTGACCAATGGCTGATGAATATTTTATGTAAAGGTAATAATAACGTGTATCTAAGTGTGGGTAACTGGCGACAGTGGTTTTGTTTCAAAACTGACTCGATGGCCTTTCTAACCTCCTTTATCTGTTCTGTGTTTATTTCCACGTGAGCGAAGCTGCCGGCGCCCACTGTGTTAAATAAAACTACGTAGATAGGTATTTCTTTTATTCTATGATAAGGAAAAACAAACAAAATCGACTATCTATGAATCGTATTTGTTTATACATTTGTATTATATTACGAATACTATTGATAAATCTTAAGGTGTGACGTATCAAGCCAATTAGTTTATAATAAAAAATACATGGGTAAATATCCATAATATAAAATTCTCAATTTGATTTTCTTGGGACCTAGGAATTTAATATGGTTTTATATTACTCAATCTAATTTTCTTATTTATCCACAAGTATGTGGTGAAAAGTGATCGAGTTTGTGATGATTACGTGTAGTATACCTCCCGCAATTGTGTCTGTGGGGCAGACCCGTGCCTAGGGTGGGGCGTCTATGGGTTGCAGATTTAGACATGGTGGTGACACTATATTTGACTTGCTCTTTTCTTTCAACAGTCATGCTTAATTGTTGTGTGTGGCAGAACTTCAGTTCTGAAGAAGCGTTATTCATAACGCTTCTTTGCACGTCTCGCCCGAAGTGAGATGGATTGTAGTGTAGCGCTCTTCAGGTATAACTGCAATTCGTGTTGCAGGCCAGCTGTGTCATGTCGAGGATCTTCTTTTGCTTCAAAGCAAAATCATAAACGTAAGTGGTGGGATTTTGAGGGCTTGTATCCGCCAACTCAATTCGAACCGCGAACAGGAGATGGCAAGACATAAATCCATCATCACAGACGCATTACATCTGCCTTCCGGATACCGTATAAATCAGAATCTAAACCCTATTCATAATTGGATATTTGGGTTGGGGAACTCTGTATATCTACCTACCTATTGCGTGGTCAAGTTATTTTGGGATCCAGGATAAAGATACCTTTCCTTTTGTATTTCGGAAGCCTACCATATACGAGTAGGTAACAATACGAAACGAAGTAGGGAAGTTAGGTTTTCTTTTACCTTTCAAAGAGCCGAGAATCTATTTTGAGGTCGATATGAAAGAGGGTAATTATAATAATGTATATATCTAACAAACTAAATACAATAAATAAGTAAGTTATTGTAGTTTACCAATTACTTTCACTGCTCGTAACATAAATGTCACTAGCCCAATATGCGTAGTATATCGACAATATGTTCGAGTAAAAATCTGAGATGATATAGGATACAGGAACATTATTGATACCTTGTGAAAATTATCAGGAACTCCGATTACCATTAGTTCTATAATCTTAGCTTGGGAATATGAGTATTTTCTACACTGTCAACTACCATTTGCGGCTGAGAGGGTACAAATAAAAAAAATACAAAGAAGTGGTTATGTGGAAAAACATTCACCTGGAAAGTGTGGAAACAATTTAAATCTATATATATAAAAGGAGAAGCTAACTGACTGACTGACTGACTGACATATCAACGCAGGGCCTAAGCTATAAGGGTTAGACACAGACGTCGTTAATGAGTCTAATTGTACGCGAGCAAAGCTGCGGGCGTCCACTAGTCGTGATATAAATTGAAAAAAAAAACAATGTTCATAATAATTAAGAGTAAAAAATGACTGACACTTAAAAATAGAAAAAGTAATTTATATTTGAACAACATTAAGAAAATTTTTGAAACTAGTTACATATTTTTTTGTAAGTAATATTTTTCAGTAGATAAGGCATGAAATAGGTCGCTGCTCATTCATTGAGCAGATTAATCTCTACAAATAGAAACTATAGATTATATAGCACACACGACCTACTCATCCATGCCAGGAAGGTTTAATGGAGCATTTTATTGCGTAAAAAATATGTCAGTATTTTACGTAGTATCTGCTTGAAATATGACTGCTTTAAATGTTTAAGTTTTAACGTATTTCGAAACGAACATTAATTGATTGCATCGGCTGTTTTATATCGGTAACCAATGAATAAATGTTTACCGATATAAAATAATTAATTAATATAGAATAATGAATTATATAATACTATGGTCTATGATAACAGCGGGTACAGTCCAGTGGCTGTTGAATTCGACTCATACTTAAGGGATATGTGTGTGTGGGTTGAAATCCAAGCGGTACGCACTAATGAATTTAATACACAAGTAATGTCACCTGCTGTTACTATGTAGGAAAAGATCGTGAGGAAACTTGCATGCCAAAGAGTTCTCGGTAGTTAATTAATAATTCTGAACGAGATACGAGTATATGTATATGAACAGAGACCCACCACGCTGTTTCAATATTTAGAACATCATATTTTGGCATTACAAAAGGTTCTTTTAACACTTTCTTTGTATGTGTAGGTACCACTTTATATAGAAAACCAAAGAAATATGAAAACGACGGGAAGTTCGGCTGGTTAAGCTAAAAATATTTTTATAGTTGACGAGATTCGTGACAAAAATAATCCGTTGTTTTCCTCGTTAAAGCGTCTCCCGTGTGTCTCAGATGTCTATCACTGTTTACCCTGAATAGCCTGTCATCGTTCACTAACACTTTCTCACGTAAAGTATTCCAAAAATTCAACCTATATCACAACACGTACTCTAGTTATGTAAGTAATTTAATACGTGTTGCTTGTGGTTAGCTTAGAAGGCGGGGTAAAGAAGCTTATTTATTTATTTATTTATTTATTTATTTTATTTTTCATGTACATACCTACAGGAGAATAGTACAAAAAGCAATTAAAAAGAAAGAGGTGTACAAAGGTACTGCTTATTTCCTTCAGAAATTTCTTCCAGCAGCCCTGAGAATGGAGACTGGTGACTCGATGGCAGAAGCATGTACACAGAACAAATTACAATACAAATAAAACAATTATAAATAACACAAACAATAGAATACATACATTCTACATATAAGTGTATAAATAAATATATACATAATATACATACATACTATACTATAAATACTATAAATACATAAAATAGTAATAGTTCATATATATTATATATATTGGTGAAAACTATCTGTTCGTAGTTAAGGAAAAATAGTGATCTTTTACTCGTTTTTTGAAAGTAGTTAACGTATTAGACTCCCGAATGTGACGCGGCAATGCATTCCACAGGGTGACTGCGTGTGCAGAGAATGATTTGGTGTAATAGGAAGTACTATGGGATGGGAATTTAAGAAGGGATTTTAAGTGGGGACGACAAGGCGCAGGAGGAGGTCGTGCTGGGGAAAAACGCTCGCGAAGATAAGACGGATAGCTAGGGTTATGGAGTATATTGTACAGCAAACATAATATCCTCGTGTTACGGCGAAATCGGATTGGGAGCCACTTGAGATCTCTGCGAAAATGTGAGACATGGTCATACTTACGGATACCGAAGATGAATCGAATGCAGAGGTTCTGCAGGCGCTCAAGCTTGTTGAGTTGCTCCTCTGTGGCATCCAAATAGCAGGCGTCAGCATAGTCAAGGATTGGCAATATCAAAGTGTGTGCAAGGGAAATTTTGGTTTTAAAGGGAAGAAAATTTTGAAGACACTTTAGAGAATGGAATGCATAATATACTTTTCTGCTGACCTCGCACACATGGGCATTCCAGCTTAAGTTAGCATCGATGATTACTCCTAGATCTTTTACACTATCGGAGAACGCAATAGGAGTTCCATCCAGTACAATCGAAGGTAGATTCGGAATATCAATTTTGCTGCGCACGTATCTACTGCCAATAATAATTGCTTGAGATTTCCTAGCGTTAATCAAAAGCCCGACTGATTTTAAGCTTAAAAGGGATTACCATCGTTTTCCTTTCCATTTTTAAGTTACTGTACAATGTTTCTCTTTTGTTATTTGTAAATCTTAGTTACTTGTTTCTGTGTAGCTACTGAACTTAGAGCTGCAATGGAAGGGTAGTGATAACTACAATACAGTGGCTAGGTCAGCACCTTAGTCCAAAAATTTACATGTGATGTGTAAAGTAGATTATCGCCGGTCAGACCAGTGGCTGGAATTCGGTCCATCACTTCGGTGGGTACCTCATAACCTAGCGATGACTTTTCTTAGTCGTGAATGTCAGCTGCTGTAATGGTGAAGAAAAAACAACGCGAGCAATCCTTATTGAGAGTTCTCCATATACTGTCGAAGGAACGTGAAGTCTGCCAATATGTAATTGACCTTCTTACAACTCCCATTATGATCCGTGCCCATCCGTTGCATGCCTAATATCTAAATATTCTTGTATTCGGCTTGACATTATTAGGGTTTCAGACGGGACGAAGTATGAAAGTTTCATTTCCTCACATTGGAGTAGCACTTGCACCCGAGACAATAGACGTCAACAGTAAATAATGAGCGAGGTGTGCAAGAAGCGTATATTGCTCCCTGTTTTCCCGACTGAGATGCCTTACTCAAGCGGACATCTGAGCTCTGAGATGCGATTAAATCAAGACGCGAACATTTAGTTGCAAATATAATTTGGATTGAATGACTGATTGCATTAGCGCTCCATTGCCACTTGTTACGTTTAATAACACTGGGAATTCTAGAACGCACAACTCCCACGCTGCTCAACTGTGTATTGGGGGAGAACAAGTTTGAATAAATGGTTACCTTTACCCATGAACCTACTAGGTCGTATCCACAGAACAGTCGTATCCTCGACTATTAAGATTGATTAATATATTTAAGTAGTTAAGAATATTTGAGATCGTCTGTTTTCATGACTGATGTACCTACAGATACACACGTGAGTAAAGCCATGTAGGTACTACCTTGTTATAATGTTTAAGCCATTTTATTATAGATGAGAGTAAGTCGTATCCTGGCGTCAGTATAAGGGAAATATATTATAATGGTGTCAGTGTCTACGCCGTAGGTAGAACATTCACATTTTCGTAGACGGATAATAAACGACATAAAATTGCGTTTAATTTTAGTTTATTAAAGCCAATAATTTCATTTGAGATCCCATAATATTTTGATATTTATATACATATTTTCATTTATCGAATATTTTTATGTTTGATCCTTTTTGTATCCGCTGTACCTACCTATTGGTTTTGTATCCCTTTTGTTATCCAAGTAAGTTCGAAATCCTTTTTGACGTGATAACGTCTTATAAATCGATGAACGCCTACACATACGAAACCACAGCTATCTAGCTAGCTTCTAGAACGGTAATTTTCTTAAAATTTCTTACAACGCGAATTATTCACGGGATATTGCGAAGGTTTTATTGAAAAGTTCACGGATGTGACATCTCTGAGTCGCATTAATTATTAAAATCTTATTAGGAGGGTCCGGTTTGTGAGGCGGGACAAAGAGGTCGGAATCATTGGCGCCAGAATATAAAACATGAGTACCTAAAGAAGCATTTGGGATCTAATTCTTTCTTACATTTTCATATTATGGAATAGGTAGGTACACTACATGATTATTTTGCTTTTGGTCAAGAATAAAAATTATATATAGTACTTACAAGAAGGTTTTTCTAACCAGCTGTTAGTAATAATTAGATTTAATGAAAATTAAATGATATTGAAAGGTTTCCAAGATTCGATCTGAACGTCTTATTTAACGCTGGCCATATTCAACCGAGTGTACCTAATTAAACTATTAACACAGCCAATAATTATCTAGAAAAAGTTAAACACTAACACAAATATACATTTTAAATTACCCCTAACATAAAAAGAGTGGAGCTAATTTTCTTAACGTTAGTTAGTTAACCTCAAATTTTGTTACGAATACTTGGTTTCAGTATTCATACAATGCGATCAAACTCAACTTAGGTAAATATTTAACTGTGCTATTAACTTTGTTTACTCAATATTCTTATTTCTATTCCTGGCGATGTTATTTTAATCGGAACAACCTACCCCGCTAACTTCTAGTAGGTATGTAAGTTTATTCACTGATTTCGCGATTTAATTGCTGCCAATTATGTTTGTGGCGCATGATTGTACCTATTTCCACCATGTAATCAATTAAGTGACCACAATGAATGACGATGTCCTTCCACAAAATTTAAAATCGTGAAAAATAGGTAAAATATAAATCTTTATAAATATTTTTTAATTTGAATTGCGTGGAGCCATTCTCAGAAATAAAATAATACATTTTTATGTCATTTACTACGTAGAATAGATCCTTACTGTCATGATAAGTTAAAGGAAATTGAAGTTTTAATCTTCCTACAATCTACACCTATTATACAAGTTTAAGTCAAACTGGATAATATTGGCTAATCGTCAACCAGGCTTAGAAAGTCCACTAATGACCATCTCCTAAGCAGCAGATTGCACGTTTAGTGACTTTTAGTCAATACAAGAAAAATATTACCTACGAGTTGGTGACCACCGTGCCAGCATTCGGTCGAAATTTTCATATCGTCAGCGTTTACGAACATAGCAAGAGAGGAGGTCATGTTATTCCAGAATATTGTCCCGGTACTACAAGAATAACCGCACTGGGAAAGTTTTCTACGTGTTACATAACATGTACTACGACGCTGTACGAGAAAATCATGTACAGATCGGGTTATTTCTGTACATCTAAAGGCAGGAGCTGAGTGGACGGTGATTAAGCCGGGGTTGCGATTTTGAAGACAATGTAGCTCTTAGCTACTGGTAAACATCGGCAATTCCGTATTATTACGACGCTCGACTGCAAAAAGTTTCAACTAGGTACTCGTCGTGCGGCGAGCTAATCATTCCCATTATTGTCATTGAAAGTATTTGAATGAACGTCAGTATCAATTTGTAAATGTAATAAGCTTAAATTTAGCAAGCTTTTATTTAACTTGGCTTGTTAATTAATGTACCTATAAGGTCAAATATTGTAAGCTGAACGAGTAATCATTTTCTCTAATCCTGCGCGGTGAATTTTACCGATGTATCGCAATACACTCACCCTCTCCCTGTTAATAGTATCTACATGGTATCTACCTAATTAATGATACATACCTACAACATACTCCTGCAGGTAGAGACCAATTTGGTTATGTTTATGTTCCATCAGAATACTGTTCACTCTGTGGTGTAAAATTTTACAGTAGTTCAGTTCCGATGTACCTAAATGCATTTTTATGGTAAGAAAGATCTGATTAAATTATTTTGTAGGTACCCAGGCTTGGTGTCAGACGAATGAACTCAAAATTTAATTTTATGTACCTACCCATTTATTTTGGTTTGAGGTATTTTGGCATTCATTTCGAATTTGACATGGCACGTAACGGCAAAATTTTTGACGAGTTAAAATATGTACAGCTCCTAAACTGCAAGCTTGCGCTCGCTCGCTAAACCCTGCTGTCTCGGTGCAGTCACTCGGATTATAATAACAGCAGTGCATTACGAAATTAACCGTTTCGTGTGGAGATAAATAAAAAAGTTCTATCATGTTAAACTAATGCAAAATAATGATATAATGATGTGATTAAAATTAACATCATAGAATTGAAAATACGCTAACAAACCGCAGAAGCCGGGTGTGGGTGGCGGAAACACAGAAAACAACACAATTTAAAATGGCAGTCTGGGTCACTCAACACCAAGCCAAGAGCCGTCATGCGTTTTAAGACCGGTAGGTACCATGAAATATAACGAGCCTCTTGTTCACCCGTTCACTTCTCCAGTTATTGCATTTCTCGATTATTTATTGCAATTATTATCTAAAACTTGAAGGAACGATTTGGTTTCAGGTGACAGACCAGCTTCAATCAAAGCAATAATCTATATAATAAAAATGAATCGCAAAATGTGTTGGTAAGCGCATAACTCAACAACGCCTGGACCAATTTGGCCAATTCTTTTTTTTAAATGTTCGTTGAAGTTCAAGGATGGTTTTTACGGCATATTTTGAAATTTGAAAATTCATCCCCTAAGGGGGTAAAACGGGGGTGCAAAGTTAGTATGAAGCTTTGCCGTTTTTGAAGTTAGTGAATGTGTAACGCGAGCGAAGCTGCGGGCGTCCACTAGTTATAAATAATAGACGGAACTATTAATATGACTTTAGGCGGATGATATGTGTAAGTATTCATAAAACCAACTGATAGAACTGTTTGGTAATAGGTATAGGTACATCATAGTCATAGGAAAACTTCCGGAACACATGGTTAAACGTACGCTCATTATTCTTTTCACATAAAAATACTAATGGTAATTAAAAAGAATCTATGTGTGTTTATGAATACCTTATTAAATTTAAATTTAATGTAGTTAGTAGGTACCTATATTGAATTTAAATTAGGCACTGTTTGAAGTCTCAATCGCATAAGACTCAACACCAACAGATCATATTAAACAGTGCTAATGCAGTCGCCTTTGCACAGTCTATTAAGTTTAGTATGCTTTTTTGTAGTATTAGAACGTCATAGTTGAAAAGTCAAAGCGAAATATTTTGCGTTGCAATCTGGTTCAGGGAACCAGTGTGATTGGTGGTTAACGTAACATATTCGTATCAAAGGACGTAGAATTGCTGTAGCTTCAAGACTGTGTCTTGTTTCTAATGTTACAAATACATTTCATATTTCGCTGTCAACATTTTCGCTTTGAACCTGTTTGAACTACAATTTGAACAGTGCCAAGCTGGTTCTATAACTATTTAATTACAATTTAAATCAAATACATATGTATTACAAAGAATAAAAAATTATAAATGTAACAAAGAATTTAAGAAAATTAAAAATAATATGTGACTTTTTGTTATAGGTAAGTTTTGTTTGTGCTGGAGTCACAGATTAATAGTACAAGTACTGGAGTGACAAAATGTAAATAGGTAGGTACTACTTTACACAGGTCGTCAGAAACGTCAGATATTTCGGTGAGAGTTTTTAAGTGGTCTTCGTTCTTCGATCACAGATCTTGCCATAAGTGGGACATCTATTGGTTTTATTTAGAGTTCGCCCGGCATTACCAATTCGAAAAACAACCTACTAAACTAGTAACAATTGTTTATTAATAAGAATAAGACGAACGGAATTTTTGTTCGGTATCCATTGAAATTATCTTAGTCGTCACGGGGTGCGAGCAGGAGAGCACGGTATCTGAAATCTGGGACTGACTTGAAACTACTCTTATCTGAGTCTTGTGCAAGTTACACTGATCATGGCAGCAGCTGATGGGGGCTGCTGCAAGCTTCCTTATATTCTTAGTACCTACTTAGTATAAGCAGCTATGATGTCCAGCGAAAATTATTATACAGCAAAATTGCGCCTGGTGAAGGTCTGGTGGAAGTGGGGGCAATTCAATAAGCGAACCGTCCACCATAACCCTTTTTTTGTCTCACTGTTGGGCACGAGTCTCCTCTCAGAATGGGAGGGATTAGGCCTTAGTCCACCACGCTGGCCAAGAGCAGATTGGCTGACTTCACATGCCTTCGAGAACATTATGAAGAACAGCATGTAGGTGTCTTCAAGATATGTTCTTCACCGTTACAGCAAGTGACATTTAATTGCTTAAATCGCACATAACTTAGAAAAGTCATTGGTGCGTGCCGCTTTGTTTCGAATCCGGACCGCTCGAGTGAGAGGCGAGTTCGATAGCCACTGGGCTGTCACCGCTTCGAAGCGAACCGTAAACAGGTTCAATCAAGCATTCACCTTATTAAAGGGTACCTAATCCTAATCGCACACAATTACCCACTATCTTTCTATATTCTAATAGGTATCCGACTTCTATCCGGTAGGTACGTTATATTTGAGATCAAAGCACTGTCTTTCAGACCCTCGTTTAAAACTTACAACTTTTCTTAAAAGCATTTTAAAGTGATTTTATCTTGAATCAAAAATCTTTCTGAATTTTAAAATTTCCCATAGAGTGAACACAGCAGTCACTTCTCTTGGCGACGGTCTTGCAGGTAACATTTTTATCAACGCTTAGAGAGAATTACTTATGACATGAAAAATGATAGATCATTTTAGTGGTTGGGTATTTTTCTACCTATTTATTTGATTAAATTAGTTTTGAATAACCTTATCTAACTTATGGAAAGGTAGGTATGCATGCAGTAGTATTCACTTGATGTTTCCTTCACCGTTACAGCAGGTGACATTTAATTTTTTAAATCGCACATAACATATTAAAGTCATTGGTGCGTGCCGCTTGTATTTGAACCCGCACCGTCCAGTGAAAGGCGAATTCGATAGCCACTGGGTTGTCTGTTCAAGAATATTAGTGCCAAATAGAATCTTATTAATAATAATGGAAGTAGATAAAAGAGATAATAATATATTTTTGCAGCAGGACTTAAATGACAGACGCGGTCGGTTAGTGGATGGGTGACCGCTAGATACATATCCTCTACAAGCTTCTTTCACATATTCTACCACCTTAGGGAGTGATTTTCTAAGAACCTTGTATCAGGTCATATTTTACATGCTTATCAAAAGCCCAAACATTAATATTCGAGGCTCTCCAAATGAAGGAGTTTCATACAAACATTTAACTTCCTTTATACCCCTTTATAGGTTGAAATTCAAAAAATCCGTTCTTAGTGCGCGTCTCATTCCTAAAAACTACCACCCTGGCAAATGTCAGCTTCATCGGTCAAGTGGTTTTTGAGATTTATTGTCTAATCTGTGTTTTTTTTTCGCTTTTATAAATATAGATTATCAAAGTAGGTATACTCCTAGCTCTCCATTTAAATCCATTTTATGTACATATAATGTATAGCATCACTCATCGATTGGTATGATAAGTAGGGGTCATAATATTCTTCCCAGGGTTCTGTTTTATCTAGCTAGTGCTAGCCTGCACCTTTACTCGTCCTTTTGTTAGACAAGATAATTATTTTATTATAATTACTACTAATCATATGAGAGAAAGGTTGCACAAGCAGTAAAATAATATTATCTAAGTCGATTATATAAAACGGTACTGTAACACTGAGTATCTTTCATTTTAAAAAGAAATAATTGTTGACGATTAATAATATAAATAATAAATCACAATTTAAAATAACCGTCTTGAAAGTCTCAGTCCTCAGTGTTCATAACAGTTTTTTTTTGTATGTGTTAAAAAATTTACACTTCGTATTATTTATCTGAGTTTAGTGTTCATACATAGCGTAAACACATACTAACACACAAAATATAAAAGCAGTAACATACATTTCCAACGGTTACTACAACTAACAACTCAATTATTAGTTGCAGATAACCTTTACCACTTCTGCGTCTACTTATTATAGCCGCTCTAGGTCTTCATAAATCATAACCCTAGTGACCATTTGAATTATAAGGTACTTACCTACTTATAGTTGACTAAAGAAACAGTTTGTTCAATGTACAAATATTAATAAACAAGGTACGTAAATTTCCATGGTGTAAAATCTTACAGCTTTTTTGAATTAATCCATTTATTCTCTTTATACATACGGTACTTCATTATATTTACGTTGTCTTTCGTTTGCAGAACCACGATAGTACAAATGTTGCTCAGATTAAAGAATAGGTGATTAAGTTTTTATTAGATTTAAACATGGTGTCAAGTATTGTATTTTACACGACATTCGTATTGTCTTCCATATTGATGACTGCTAACGCCGGTGACATTGGACTTACGGAAGATCGCGAAGACAAATGTCGAAGTATAAAATCATGCGCTACGTGCTTAGAAAAGAAATATTGTACCTGGTGTGTGACGAAGAGCCGATGCACGCAACAATCTTGTGGGAACGACAACGTCATTTACCCTAAACACATCAAAGCACTAATGTCTGGTCACGAGTTCTGCCCGCGAGTTATTGACAAGAAAGAGAGCATCTATAAAAGCGGACACAAAGAGGGTTTCATTGTGAAAATAACTCAAATATACCTTTACATGGCTTTCACACCGTGGAAATGCAAAATTGTTGTTAACGAAAAAGAGACTGTAGTGAATGCAGTGTTGATAATGGACGAGGTGTATTGCCAAGCGATGGAACTGACGAACGAATCTGATAGCCCCTATGTAACTGGGAGCGTCACGGTAATGTGGAACTACGATAAATCTTTTGATGGATCCGTTCCATTCAAAGTTTGCCGAGCTGACTTAGACGTCGGTTGTTAAACTGGAAAATGTCGAAAGAATAGCTGAATTTTTATACCCTACTGAATTCTGTTCTGGCTCTACAAAGTTTTAGTGTTATGTCCTCGTAGCGTAGCTGTTATCATATGGATATATATTGTGTGTTCATAACTAGTTATTAGTACCTGACCATCTTAGAGAGTTGACTTGAGAATATCAGCTTTCTATCTAACTTATTTTAATATCTTGGTACCCATGTATTAAACTTTTGTACTGATTTATCTATTTAATAAAAAACTTCGAACTAAATATTTGTTGCTTTTAATCAAAGACATTAAGGCGCCTAGTGGTGCAAAATGACCTTGAGAATCGGTGCACACATTCTCACAAACGACAACAGCGCCTCTAACGGAAAACCTCAGAACTACCTTACAGAGCATACAATGACATGTCATGAGGTACTGTATTAATCGCCTGTATAACCCGCGCAGATAGAGAATAGATCTGAAAATGGCACTTAAAATACAAGCACAACACACAACACAAGCAAGGGTACTTAAAACACTGGATTGTAAAATTTGCCTTTATTAATTGTGACATTTCAGAATCAGATTATAAAAATAAAGAACAATAGGATGGGAATGGTATCAAAGGTTTTATAAACCGCTTGGTCCAGCAGTGTCCTGGTCATCTGTACCCATTACTGGTTCAATTCCCTCCATGAATTGGTTAAAATCTTCCATGGACTGGTCAATTGTAAAATTTGCCTTTATTAATTGTGACATTTCAGAATCAGATTATAAAAATAAAGAACAATAGGATGGGAATGGTATCAAAGGTTTTATAAACCGCTTGGTCCAGCAGTGTCCTGGTCATCTGTACCCATTACTGGTTCAATTCCCTCCATGAATTGGTTAAAATCTTCCATGGACTGGTCACTTTCACAGTCCTGGTCTTCAGAGTCGTCACTTTCATCTTCGGTGTTGCTGTTCAATTACATCACAAAATGTCAACGTTCGTAACAAAAACTTAACGAAAATAAATAACAATCAAATGTAACGCAAACAAAAACAACAATATCAACGAAAACAACAATTACTCGGAGTGCGTCAAGTAGCTTAGAAAGCGAATCCCGACTGATTATTTGTTTGCAGCTCGTACTTCACTGTGTGAGTATAGACAGCGATAGAGAGTGAGCGAGAACGCATGCGAGAGGACGCCATTTTCAAATCTATTCTCTATCTGCGCGGCTTATACGGGGAAGTGTTTCAGTAGATGGCGTTTATTTTAAGTAATAATTGACCTAACAAAAAATTTATAGGAAGGTACGACAACGTAATGAAATTAGATTTATGCAATTTTTTTAGTTACTTAAAATAATAACAAAAAAAAAGTCATAAAAAAATAAAGAAAAAATTGAAAAAGAAAGGAAGTGTAACTGGAATTTGAACCCGAGTCTCTAGAGCGAGATTCTTACTCACTGCTAATGTCTATAATTTCCCCGTTATTGATATTATCTTTGGATTCTCTTTTCCTGTAATAAATACATATTATGACATATATAAATATTATTAGCTTTTTATTTCATTTGCATAAAATAATAACAAAAAAAAAGTCATAAAAAATAAAGAAAAAATTGAAAAAGATAGGAAGTGTAACTGGGATTTGAACCCGAGTCTCTGGAGCGAGATTCTTACTCGCCGCAAACTCCAATTACGCCATTTACAGCTATACGATTAGGGTTGAAAAACTGTGTACGTATCTATCTTTTTGTACTCTGCAGGATTGCAGAGAACAATGAAAATTAATAAATGTTTGACAAAATTTAAATCTTTACGTCATTCATGTGTGTGACGTTTGCTTTATATGAACACTTTTGATTTATTTCCCATGTTTATTTACAAAATAGGAGTCCGTTTACGCCCTTCTAACTTAAAAAAATACTTATAACGTTAAATTATTTATATAAATTAACCTAATGTAATAACCAATCAATAAAAGTAATGAAATAACGTTGGAATCTTGCAGAAATTTTGCGGCAGAAAGCGCGACACGCCCGTCTAGCAAGAGGCCTCAGCCGCGACTGTCGGTACACGGCGTTTACACACACATGCTCGCGAGTTATGTTCGAAAACACAGCGCAAATGAGAACAAGGGTTTTTTGGAAATTCTACAAAATGGATTTAAAAAGTGGTATAACTGATATATTGTATTTATTGTGATGAAAAATATATGTTAAATTGAAAAAAAAAACACGTATTTTAGAAGGGATTTGATTGTTTAGAAGATTATTTTAGAGGTATCTTCGTGATTTTTTTCTATCGAGTCAACATTAATGTATTATGTTTTGAAGGCCGTAGCAATCTAACATATATCCCCAAGAATACCATATATTTTTTTTATTTGATTCTCTGCAATGGTTCGTGTGATATCTTGTTTATAAAACTCGCGTTTAGCCTCTGTAGTCCTCTTAAACATAATATTTAAAATTTATATCGTCGCAGACAGTAAACATTTTGTACATAACGGGTAGACTCACGATAGCAGTCTTGCCGTGCCCGAAATATCTGCAAAATAAAAACTATCCTAAGTAACCGAAATAATAATAATTTTTTTTTATGATAAAAATGAAGGTAATTTATTAATTATCAAGGTAATTTTTTTTTATTTGTGAGTGAACTTACCTACTAAAATCGTTCTTTTGGGGTTTGAGTGTCTTTCTGCCTTGATTCGCCAGCTAGGTATAGTTTTAGCTTCCATGGTAGATAGACTCTAGGTTCAAGTAGTCTACATCGATAGTCGAATACAATTGCACTTTTCGACTTATGAGGTATAAGATGAGTTACTTTGAGCGGGAAAAATTCACAATTGCCTTACCGATCCCAAAATAATGTGGTCGTTTCATATAGGTACCTAGTTATAATTGTGTTGTTTGTTGCCGGTAATCACACATATCCGACTCTTAAGGTCATGGTCTGTGAGAAAATTTTTTTTACAGTATTTCATCCCACCTACTTCAATTATATTCTTACGTGATTCATATTTTTTGCGCCTTTGATTGAAAAAAATTAAAAAAAAAATCTTAACTTATTTCCTAACCTATTTCTTAACTTATGCCAATAAGTAAATTTTCTGTTATTATTTCGTAGTGGATAATCATTTTCGAAGATTTTGCATACAATGCGGCAGTAAAAAATCTATGTTAATGAAGATGTAATCTTCAATATTAATCGCTATAAATGAGCAAATTGCTCAAGCAAAATACTGAGAGGACAATAAAAACCATCTTGAATACCTACCATTCACGTCATTTGAAGCAATTGTGTAAGTAGCGCTACACTGAACAAACACATTATTATTTCTTTTTTCCAGAATCTGTCTTTAAAAATATAAGATACTCTTTTTACTGAAGGTTTCCAAGGCTACAAGCAAGCAAGCGTTTTGATGCTTTCGTTAAACTTTGATGAGCAGACGTGAAGGAGCGGAGTTGTTAAACAAACTACGCGTGTTGATGTAACAAAGAATAGTACCTATCAACCTAAATAGTATGTGATTTATGACACTGTACTTATTTTTGACTTTGTTGTTTTTGTTCAAATAAACAATTATTCATTAGTAGGTACCTAGCAGGATTCCCTGCGTAGCGGGCACATGCGAAAACCTACTCGGGCTTTCGTCACAAGGTGACGAAAGCCCGAGACTCATAATAATATTTTCCATGCAACTAATTATAAATCACATTGGATCGACCAGCTAACAATATAAATAAAGCACACTCACAAGTTTACAAATCTTACAGGAATACTAAGTCAGTAACTGTGATTTTGCTCGAATGTATGTCATTCTAACAAATATTGTATTTTTCAAAAATACACTGTAGCACTTCAGGGCTAGGATACAATTTTTATGTAGAAATCTAACACTATATACATTTTTGTAACTATTATAGTGTTTCCTGAAATGTAACATTTAATTAATCCATACTAATATTATAAATGGGAAAGTGTGTTTGTTTGTTTGTTTGTCCGGCTTTCACGTCGCAACGAAGCTATTAAATGGTTTGGTTTTTGTGTGTGGAGATAGTGAGGAGGGTGGAGAGTGACGTAGGCTACTTTTTACCGCGGTAAAACATCCCCATGGGAAGATATCGATGTTTTGTTATTTCCTAAATATTTAGTTCCGGATATTGTTAATAGATGGCGTAAGTACAATTTAGTTAAGTAGTTAGTATAGTGGTTAAGTAGTTAGTATCTTTTAATCGTGGAACTGTCACTATTCATACACCACAAATGTGTCATGTATGATAAACAACTCATTGTTAATTCCCTTTTACCACGCGGGCGGAGCCGCGGGCAAAAGCTAGTTTTTTGATAATTTTTATTTGAAAATTGTTAATATTCCTGCCATATGTACCATAAACAATTTCTCCATTTTTGCTACTAAGTACTTACCTACGTACTTAAGCCACTGTGTATATTGTGTGTTGGCTACCTACTTTCTAATGAAACGCAGAGAATGTGGTGCATCTGTCTGTACTCTGCAGGTACCGTGTAAACACTAAAAGCAGGCGCGACTGCTCTCTGTTGACTGCACATTGTTTAAATTCTGCACTCGTTTGCTGCAGTACCTTTTGTTGTAGGTACCTTAATACGGGCGCGTGTTTAAGAGGATATCAGTCGACCGTCACTTTTGAAGAATAGGTTTTTACCAAAAATATTGCCGTCGCGCTGAGCCCCTTAGCGTGCGATAGAGAGAAGTGCAGTCTCGAACTGATTTTACCTACGTAAAATTAAGAAAATCGTCCTTTCGTAATCCCCTGTTTCCTCCTCGAAATCTAGACCGATTTCAATATTTCTTTCAGTTAAAATGTAGAACAGGGTCTAAGCTATGCCCGTACGTTTTGCTTTTTTGGGATATGTTAGTAATTACCAGTTTGCTTGATGTTTGAAAATGTATGTAAAAAAAGTCGATTTTTTTGATTTTAAATGATTTTTTTTCTCTTCTATTAATCAAATTATGAAAAAAAAAACAAAACGTACAGTCATGGCAGAGGTACGTATAAATCGTATGGTATTTTTTTCTCTTCTGTAACTTCTTTATCCTAGGAGGAAACAGGGGACTACGTTTGTATGGAAAAAGTGTCGACTTGTTCGCTTGTGATATCCCCTTAAGATTTTCTACTTGTTAATTAGAATTCAAAAGTTGGTACCTATATATGAGACAGTTACTTACAGTATGGTCTGACTAAGGTCATTCTAAGTAGTTATTTTTGAAAGCAATTATTAGCTTATAACTAAATTCTAAGTCTATACTTTTTCGAACTACTTATGTGTGTGGAGGAACTTCCGCGAGGGCTTCTAAATACTGTCATAAAAGAAACGACGCTTAGCTGCTCTTACCATTTGGTTACATCGATTACGAGCCATTTTATACGTATTTTAAGATTTCAAGTACATCTGTCACGCATAAAAATCCAAAAGGCCCGTCCGGACGCGTCATTGCGCAATCATTGGAAGAATTTATAGGTACACGATTGTTTTATTCTAAGTTCCTAACCTCGCAGTAGGCGCACGAGAGTTAGGAATCGCTATTAAACAGGACGTCGCTTGCTGTACTTTCCTCATTAATTATTGCGTTTTTTCTACTTCGTCGGTCGCCGTACAGTTCGTTACTGTAAAGAACTATATGGCTATGTTTGCCCATTAAAAAAAATCATTATTAATACCCAAATAAATAAACGAGTGTAGACCATGATTGACTTTCAGACCGATACTTTCACTACATTAATTTAGGTGCCTGATTGAAAATGGAATTAAATCATTCCAGTGCATAATATAACTATCTATGTGCATACATTAAATCAAAACTGATTCTGTAATAATTAAGGAAAGATATTATAAGCGTATATTATCTTAGTCATATGGCATGGGTAAATAAATGGATATACCGATTTAACATAAAGAAAATAGCCAAAAGCAAAGTGCGATGATAGCCAGTCAAACTCTGTATATACTCACTCTCGAACCTCTATATATAACAGCGGTGAACCTTAATAAGTTTACGAATGGATGGATTACATTATGACTAATTATTTATATCAACATATCCAACAAGGAGGCAGGTAGAACCTCGGGTAGCTACGGTAAAATAAACAACATGTTATTATTTCGTTCTCCAGTCGATTGCAGCATGCAACGTAAAATATCACAAGTGTGCATTGCATCGCATCGATTCTTGTTTACGTTTTTGGAGTAAACAAAGTTTTTCTGAATTGATTAGCGATATAGTTTGAAGTTTGAATTTTTGCGCCAATCTAAAGGTTTGAGCGAATAAAATCAGGTAAAACGTTGTAGGTATGACTTATCAATTACAGAAGAGCAATACCCATATAATATTTTAAAAAGGAAAGAAATCTGTAAAGTAGCGCAATACCTATATTATACCTACGAACTAGCAAAGATATAAAGATTTTTGATTTTTTTAAATCATACTATTATGACCTCTTTTATCTGTTCTGTGTTATTAAGTATTCTGTGTAACAGACCAACAGATCATTGGTTAAAAATAATTTACAAATAAACGGTTAGTTCACTTTACGTAGTATTTAACGCTGAGTCTGACTTCATATTAAAATCTTAGCTCCCAGGACGACAGAGAAGAGCTATAGAAAATAAATGACATTCCCGCTGAAACCCGCTTTGTAATTAATGAGCCAGACACTTTTCCCAGCTAGGATCATAGTAAATGGCTTGGATTAGACACGAACAAGTTCTTTCGTCCGTCCTCAGATTTTAACACGCAATTTATTGCGGCCATTCTAAGGTTTTCCTTCTCATTTTTGTGTAACCGTTCCTTGCGCCCGATCGACGTTTTACAAATTAACAGTGCGACTCGGAGACTTACTCAATATGAACTACACCCATTATTCATTGTACGATGGAGTAAAAAATACACTGTTGTAAATATTTCTGTAAGAAAGACTTCATTTCTCAATAGCAGTTGTATCCATCGAAATTAAGGAAGCAGTTAGTGCAACTAAGTGTTAATTGTATTCTGTATCACGCTGTTGAGACTCCATGTAGAATACGTAAATGTTAATGTATTTAGACCAGTATAGTATAATTTTCATGTACTTTATTTAGTGCAACCGATTATTCACTCTAGTGCTATGGGTTACAGACTAAAGTTGGATGAATACGCATGGCGTAACACTTGAGGTAACACTTGGCGGTACGGGATGGCGAAACGGGATGACGTCACACTTATTCGTACGTGATGGCGTTCATCGATTTATATGACGTTATTACGACAAAATAGTGTAATTTAGAATTTTACATTTGATACAGTCTTCGGAAGCGCCTCTACTGTAACGAAATCTCGCTGCTCGGAGTTGTGCGAGTGAATGCTGATAATACCGTAGTACGTATGTATTGTAATTTGATTGTAATATTGGCGTGAGTAGTGAATGATTCCGATAACAGTCGTTACGTTATTTACGGCCTTAGGGCGGATAAGGCTTTTCCAATATATTGGGTTTGTATGGGCCAGTAATCCCGCCAAACGACCACACTGAGCAGCTTAATAGATAACAAGTAATACTTACTTGCTTGCATTTAAAACTTTTGGTCCATGATCGGCCATCCCTGTTGCTCGGGCCAGAATATGGCTACGAGAGGCCCATCGTAAGAGGCGTAGGGGGCTTCTGGGATTGGGGGCGACTGATGAACCTGATTTTTACCCATAAAATCGATATACCTACAGCAGTGGGAGTATGCCATGCCTGCGGCGCAATACGGCCATGTCCGGTATGTAACCTACAATTGTTTTATTTAAATACGTAGTTTCTGTTTTTGTTCCTTAATATGACTTGACTGTTCATTATTGTTAATCTCGTATCTACTAGGTAAATAACAATGGAATGGATTTGTACGTATAGCACAGTACCTACCTTCATAATGTGCCCAAGGTACCTACAAATATATTCGGAATTACTCATTTGTTATTCTAATTGCCCAATATGTATTTACTTTTACTAATCTCCACCGATTGTAACTAGAAATCTGACCTGTGCAGGGGACGACAAATAGATTGCATCCAATATAGGTAAGTGATTAATAAAATATAATTCAATATTTATTTCATAAAGCTCTTAACAAGTGCGTGAAAAATGTACAAGTTTTGATTTACTTTCACATATCCCATTCCACAATATCTGTTATTTGGTCATTTTAATAAAACAGTAGAATATGATCACATTTTATGTCAATACTCAATGATAGTTAAATTAAATCCTACTTGATTGAGTACATACATTACACCTGTCAAGCGATAAGACTAAATTAAGAACTTAATGCATTAAAATTAATTAGGAGATTAACTAAACTAAATCCAGAAATCCATTAATTTTTAAATTTAAATAATATAGATAGATCGGATAACACCGAAGAAGATGTCATTTTCTAGTATGTTTTGCATTACTAAGACTAACAACAACATGTGTGTGAAAAACACGCACACCTTATGTGGTCTAGAGGTTACTGATATCATGACATTAAAAAAAATGTTTAGTTACCATTGATACTCGTTAGCTCGTTAGTGATTAACATCTTTCGTTCGAGAAAAATGGTTTGACTACGTTTGAGTGTTGCTTTAGTTATATTATTTTAATCTTACCAGAACATTAAATATCAATAACTGCCTCTAAATAGTACATAACTCTGACATTTCACGATACTAGATTTTTTTAAGATAGTTAACTATCTATACAATGAATTAAATATAACCATCCACTGAAAAAATGACAAGGCAGAAGGTCATTCAATAGTAGGATTTAACGCGAGATAACGGTAGCAATATTATCTGTATTTATGTTCAAACTTGATTTCGTCTCACCTACAGAGACATCAATGTTTTGTTAGTCTGCACTGAGGAGCAGACGCGTCCGCGAACCTTTTCCTCATAAGAATTATAACAAGTACTAATGTAGTCTGATATTTCTTTTTATAAATGGAAACAATGGCAAAATTCTAACGGTATCGATTGAGGTCGTCCACCTTGACATTGAGTGACTTTACTGTGTTTATTTAATAATAATAATATTAACTATTCGTATTCATAAAAATGACAGTGCCACCGGGTTCCCAGTTTGTTACCGTCATCGACAACATGGAAATCAAGAAAAAAGGAGTTGCAACGTGGTGTGCTCTCAACTGGAAGGCGGTCCTGGCTGAGTTTGTTTCTACTACACTGTTGTTACTTCTGGGCTGCATGTCATGCATTCCGATCGACGGTTTTGAGCAACAGCCACCGATGTATTCACCCTTTGGATTCGGATTAATCGTTCTTTTCAATATCCAATCATTCGGCCATATTTCCGGAGCACACATGAATCCGTCCGTTACGTTGACTGCTGTTCTATGGGGGAAAATGTCAATAGTATTAGGAATAGCATATGTAATTGCTCAAGTTCTCGGTGCAACGGCAGGATATGGAATATTGCTGGGACTGACTCCGATTGATATGGTGCAGGACAGCGTGTGTACAACCCAACCCCACCCTAACCATGACATATATCAAGCTCTTATTATTGAAATATTCCTATCCGCTGCCCTCGGTTTTATCAATTGCTCTGTTTGGGACCCCGTGAACCAAGACAAGCAGGACTCAAACCCCATAAAGTTTGGATTGACCATTGCTGGACTGTCGATTGTCGGAGGGCCGCTGACTGGGGCGAGCATGAACCCGGCGAGATCGTTTGGGCCAGCCTTGTGGACGTGGACTTGGAACGGACATTGGATATACTGGGTGGGACCCATGATCGGCGGCGCTTTTGCAGGTTTGCTCTACAAGTACGTTTGGCTTGAAAAGGTAGAAAAGAAAATCTTTGAGGTACAAGGAAATGAGACAAGAATGTAATTTGTTTACTTGGACAGAATGTGTTTACCAGGACGTCGTCGATGTGTAATCGTGTAAAGCTGCTGCTTATTTTAATACTCCATACATAATTTTTTTCGAGATGAGGAAGAGTAATATTCTATTTCTAATTTTTAATTTATTATGCGACAATGTGAATACCTTTATTACCTATGTATAAATTATTACATGCCAAAGCAGTAATAAGGAAGATTATTATTGAAAACCTATATAAAGTATATGTGTGTACATAATAGTGTTAGTATAATTATCAATGTACTCGTAAAAAGAAAAGGTTACTCCATAGACTGTCAGATAGACCTATTAACTTCACATTATGTAAGTTTTGTCTACCTCTTACTTTTAATTAATACTTAGTTAATGCTACAAAGAAGGATCATGCTCATCATGAATTTTAGTTAGTATTTTATACAAATGAGATTTAATTTAATTTTTACTGACACGATATCATGGGATTAATAGGTAAATACCTACTAGATATAACTATACTTAAATCCATACTTATTACGCACAGTCAGTGTCAGTGTAGGTACTTATGCAAAAAAAATGTCGAAAGAATAACACAGTCAAACGGGTCGGTATGATAACTATTAATAATGTGAAGTCGCAAAAAAATTAACACAGGCGACAAAGTAGGTAAGTACCTACAATGATTATGTAAGGGAGTAGAAATTCGTGTTCAACAAGTTTGTCAGCAATATTTTGACTAACTGGATCGCTTGCATATTATCATACCGATTTAAAAGTGTTGCATTATTGTATTGTTATGACATTTCACATTTCACATCGGTACTAAGTTCGAATTCATCAAAAACAAAATGGTCTGTGGGCAAATTTATCCGAAAATGTTGTATAACATGTTGTATCGGCTTATCAATTGATGATTATCTACACGCGTTTTTACTAGGCGGACTTACTTTGATATTTTTAATATCGCTGGAATATTATCGCGTAATAGTTAATACTTTTTATTACCTACTCATATTTCAAAGGCTTAGCCAATTCCTTATTTTCTATTTTACAAGACCAGTCATAACGTGCTTTTCAAGATTAACCTTTTCATCGCAACCAGTTTTGCACGATGTTTTTTGCTCACATAAAAAATGTGTAAGACATTTTTAATTTTGTTTTAAGGATGTGCTAGCGCGTAAATAATCATATCTTGGTAGGTATGCTTAAAATATTGTTTAGAGATTTCTTTAACTAAGATTATTTTAATTTAAATTAAGTTGAATCACTCGATATCTAGTCACTAGACATCAGTCGAAGTCGAAAACTATTAAGGAGTTTCTGTTAAATAAAATGTTCCTGGTTTCATTTTCATTTTTTTATTTGATTTTGTATGATCTTCAAATCAAATAAAATATGAGCTTATGAATCTTATGATACAATTGAGCGAACTAAGTTAATTTCAACTTAATTGTTATTTATCTACTTGGAAATTAATAATCAGGTTCATTAGCTTAGTTAACTTCAAAATATTTTTTTAGCGCAATTACTATTTGTTTAACATAAATTTGTATTTTGCGGAAGTGACTGTTAAATTGTAAATACATAAATTTAGGTATTATTTTGGAGGTTAAGAAATTATTTAATAGCAAGTGGTACTAGTACTAGTACCTATTTATCTACCTATATTGGTTATATTTTTATTCGAATCATATAATTAGGTATCATATTATATTAAAATTATCATTAAATTAACCTAATATTGTTGCATTTATTATTTTATTGCATGTAATACACAGTAAATTTAAATATCGATTATTGTTTTTTATTTTATACTCGCACATAATACATAATACAAATACCCTGGTATAGTATAGGTTTATCAAATTATTCGTTAAAACGATCTCTCTCATGTGGATGAGAGAGATCGTTTTAACCATGTTATAACATATAATTTGATAAACCTATTTGATAAAATTTTACATTTTATATACATATTTAAAACTAAAACGAGACTTAAGGAAATAAAACATGAGGTAGGTAGGCATTGTATTTAATGTGGATGAATCATGATTAAAGAATATCTAATTTTAATTATACCTATAATCAAAAAGTTCGCAGGATACGTATAATTACGAGTATGTTTTCATTGTTTTGTCTAGTTCATCGACTGTCTCGGTGCATCATTTAGATAATGTTATCATATAATTAAAATTTACTTTTCATGTATCATGTATGTCATCACTGGCAACACACATTGCTCGAAAACTTTCGACTTTAATAAATAGCCCAACTATATTCAAAGAAGAAGTCCTGACTCATGCACACTCAGCCCAAGCAAACCCTTTGAATTCCTGGTACGCTGAAAGCTGCTGAAGCCCGGTTTTTCCAACTTCTCACGGTGTCTAAAGCGGGAGATTTCATTTTTGTTTGTTTAAATGCGCTAATATCTAGAAACGAGCGTCCATAGCCCAATGGCTCGCATCGTAGCGTCCATAGCCCAATGGCTCGCATCGAATCAATGTGATCAAGATGTTAAGCAACGACTGGCGCGGTCGGTTTGTGGATGGGTGACCGCTAGTGGCAAAAAAATTCATGGACGCTACCGTGCTTCGGAGGGCACGTAAAGCCGTCGGTCCCGGTTGTTTTCAATGCTGGAAACAGTCGTTAAGCCTTGTCGAAGACCTTCGGGTGGCTTGAAAACATTCGACACTGGGTTGGCCACTAACCCCTCCACCAATCCGCATTGGAGCAGCGTGGTGGAGAATGCTCTAGACCTCCCGCAGAAGTGTCTGTGGGGGAGACCCGTGCCCAGCAGTGGGACGTCTATGGATCGCAGCGAATATCTAGAAACACTAGTCCGATTTAAAAATCTTTTTATACTATATAGCCACATTTGTGAGAGATAGTATACGCTATCTGGAATAAGGATTCACTTGTCAACTTGCCCTACATATTGATATTTATTAAGCAAGTCGGAAGTTCCATGTAATAATTGGTTAGCCTATTGCCATACCACCGCTCACAATTCCAGACTCCGAGTTGCTACCAGGCATTACAAGTAAGTAGGAATATTTTTTGCCCTACCCGGGGATCGAACCCAGCTTACCAATCGTGGTTAGTGTGTTTTTTAATGATGTTGTTATTATATATAGTATGTAATTTTTATATACGTATACTCAGCTTGGATTAGATGGACGGATGGATTATGGATATTTGAATTTCAGTGGGTAGAGTTACCGGATATTTCCTTGAGAAGGACAGGAACTATAAACGAAACTATCCATGCAAGCTCCCGTCCACTAGTAGGAGAAAGATTATTTTATTTTTAAAGTCCCTTAGGTCCGAGTGTGTTTATGTATTACTACCAATGGACTTAAAGAAATTAAGAATCTATCTTACCATGGATTTGGATTTGGCTACAGATATTTGAAAAAATGTGTCAAATTTCTATCGCTAGCCAAATCGTTGTATAGATAGATTATTTGTTTGGTCATTAGTGGTGTTTTAGTTTTGAGACGTGAATTGTTTGTAGCACTGATCATATCTATGGAACTCATTCATCACTTGGAACTCTTGGAAGCCTTATCTTTAATCACAACACTGTTTATTTATTTAGAAACCTTTATTACATTATCTGTCCTGATTATTGTTTTCTTTTTTGTAGGTATTGCTTCTTTAATATCAATGCATGAAAAATACAATAACTTGTACTAGGTATTGGGAATGAATACCTACTTAATAGGCTGCGACACTATACACTATACTACAGTAGGTATACTGCTAGAAATCTTGGTCGGTACTATAAATCATATAAATTATATTTATACTTGTATAGATAATATCGTAAATATTTATTGTATGGATATTTTAATACAAGTAATTTTATTATGCGCAAATTTTGGCAACTTTACAAAAAGACGTTAAATTATACAAACATGATTGAACACCTTACAAGATTCGGCAGCCACATCTATGCTTGTCACTTATAGTATAAACAACATTTAAGGCAAAATCATCACATATTCAGATGATACAGCATTACTATTTAAGCTTTATTCGACTATTTAGCAGATGGTTTATGTGAAGTTTGCTTAAAATCTGTCAAGTGGATCTTCATTTAACACATTTTTTGTAATAAATGAATTCAATAAATGGCGGATCATTTTGTATTAAAACCTTTTGTGAGATGGAGAATTTGCTGTCACATTGAAAGTAGTAGTGGTAGTTGCGCTCAAAACGAGGGACTTCCTGGATACCACACCGGCCAGAGTATTGGGTCACCCTCCTTACAGTCATGATCTGGCACCGTGTGACTTTTTTTTTTTATCGTAGGAAGGCACTAAGAAAGGATTTTTGAAAATTCATCCCCTAGGTTAGTAGTTAGTATAAACTTTGCCGTTTTTGAAGTCATGTGGGCAACCCGAACGCGGGCAGACGTCGTTAATGGGTCTAATTCTACGCGAGCGAAGCTGCGGGCGTCCACTAGTATAATACAATTGACAAAAGTACTTAATATCATGTATTTAAAGACTACCACATCTTGAGTTAATGTTGTACCTAACTTAAATAATTGTGGTGAAGTACCTATTTGTTTTCAAATTAAACACTTATTGTGCTCCAGAAGGGTTCGCTGAGTGCAAGGTCTGCGCATCTATCTATTACGAGTATGTTATGTTAGCTTCTACTTTCTCTCCTTTTCCTTTACTTTTTACTTCTACATCTTATACTTTACTTACCGCATAAAATGTAATTCCATTATATTGAGACAGGTAAAGATTTGATTTAATTTTATATTCATTTTATTTAGAAAGTGGGTATTTAAAAATATCTACAGCGAAGATTCTTTTTCTGTTTGAAATGGCCGGAGCGCCGAGAGCAGGCGCTGTTTTCCATTAAGGTGCCGATAATGAGATGTTAAGTCAACTCTGCCGAGATGAATCTGCGTGCTTCGGAGTAATAGGATGGTAGGTGTATGTTAGCATTTATTTTTTCCGTAATTGGATCCATCTGCCGTTGTTAAATTATGGTATCGACTAAATTGCTAAATTGAACGTAAATCTATAATGTCAACGGCCGAAATTGTGTCGTATGCTAATTACAGATACATGTATACATTACATACATACATGATACCGTAATTGTTTTAAAATGGATGCAATAAGGTGAATGAGTTACCAAATTCATGTTAGGTAGTTATAATTGAAAAATCGTTCGAGTGATTCGAAGTGCTTCAAAGGGCACAATAAGTATGTCATAGGTTCCTCTCGTTGTCGCTTCGGGCGGCCTCTAAACATCCGATATTTGGTTACCTGTCCATCAATAACATCATCGCTGCGGAGTAAAATGAGTACGCTCTACTGCAGGCCTTTGTGGTAAGTAGAGACTGTTTGATGTGGACATTAATCATCAAATTTATCAAACATCTTTTTATAGTCCTGCCAAGCAAGAATTACAGAAAATATCGACTAATAGTTTTATCACTTACCGTTGAATACGGAATTCGTCAATGTAAATGTAATATTTTTACGTCGCTAGGTGTTCGACGGCATAAAGGAAAATGCTAATAAGAATTGGATCTGTTAGCGTATTTAATAGTGGTGACCCTTCCTGTCGTTGACGGTAAGGAAAGAGTACATAACAAATTTTCCATGTAGTTTATGCCAACTCAGAAACGAAGAGACACACCTAGTATTTTCCCTCTATGCACAGAATTAAAACTCAGAAGCGCTGTTGTTTAATTTCATAACAGTAGCAGTTGACACCGGCGGCGGTGTAAAGATACGATAAGAACTTGCACTTTTATTATCATTTTTTATCTCAAATGTTAATGCCATGGATTTACTGCTTGCTGAACATATACATAACAGGAACAGTATTACGGAAAAATATTATCTAAAGTGGAGAAACAGACAAGGCAATCATCGAATGTTCGAGAATACAAAACACCGTAGAGTGGTATTGTAAAAAATACCCTCATAAATTACTATAGCATTTCTGGGATCGTTGCAAAATGTTGATTTAAATGATTTGATATTATTTATTTCGCCAGAACGTGAATGTAAAAAAAAAAGTGTGTGCGTGTAACCTTTAACGCGCAATTGAAGTAAAACTTATCAGGTACTTGATTTTTAAGTTACTATATATAGTTTAGGCCCTGCGTTGATATGTCAGTCAGTCAGTCAGTCAGACAGTCAGTCAGTCAGTCAGTTTCAGATAGTCTATACACTACACGGTCAGCTGAAAAAGGTTTAAGAAATATTGGTTTAGTTTATTCCTTCAAAATTCTATAAACATAACTTTTCAAACATGTGGACGGGAGATGCATCACGAATTAAGAATTCACAAAGTGGAAACTCAACGCGAGCATTACTCTATGGAATCTTGCGTTCCACATTCAAATGTGAATCAAGGCAAGGAAAACGGCGGTCCCGGGAGTCAGTACTGACCGTTCGTTCCAAAAGTAATACTTATTATAAAGTAAAAAATATTTTTTAATAAAAAGCTTTTATTAAATACCTAATAAAAATGTACTAAAAAGTAAAAAATATGTTTTTGCTAAAATTGACTTAGACTGAAAATAACTGAGCTATAAATTTTGGGTTTTAAAGGTACGTAGGTATTTCTTTACGGTATTTTTATATTCATATTACTATAAATAAAAACTTTTTTTACGCGGATTTTTTTTATTTATAATATTTTTACTAAATTGTATGCTTACAATCATTTACGATCCTACCTATCAATACGATTATTCAATGATTGATTATTGTTTGAGTAGTAGAAACTGGAAATCCATAGATAACACTTTTTACTTCTGCTTCTGTTAATCTTCAATTTATTGTGAGCATTGTATTTTTATCTTATCGTGACAATATCAGGTAAACTTCTCAAACTTCGCAGGCAACTAGGTTTTAAGCCAAGGGTAACTTCGCAACACATAACATCACGCCTGTATTCCTGACAGAGGTGTGTCACTCACTTACCATCTGTTCAATTATTATGTTTAGGTCCTAATAGGTGATGCGCCTCTTGCCATACACCGGCCACAAATCCAAACTCCGGGTTAGGTACTCAGGGAATTAACCCGGTAGTAGGTACTTTGCTGATCCGGGGATCGATCCCGAGGCCACAGTTAGTGTGTGAGCTTAGCAGTTTTGACTACTAGACCATGAGGCAGTTGCAATTTAATTCGCAGATTTTAAATATATTATCTGCATTTTATAGGTACTCAAATAATCACCATACACAGTACCTAACATTAACTTTTTGCATTGCTGTATGAATGAATACGAACAACTTTACATAAGTCCACTAAAGTTGCCTCATCGACGTCAAAGTAAATGCTCTCAAAGCAAGTATTTCGTTTGGCGCTTAATTATTCAGGTGTTATTAGCAGTTGTAATTTAGTTTGAAACACATGAATCTTCAAAGCTAGCCAGAAAACTCTTTGAAGTCCGAACATAATTTGAGTTTTAGAGGCCAGGAGTTATTTATTTCTTTACTTTTATTGAACCACATACAAAAGGTACAGGGCTCAAATGGTGAGCTTAATGAAGACAATTTATATAAAAACTTACATTCCTGCGCAACAGCCAACACTTTTAGATACTTATATCGTTATGCTGTGCTACTACTTTAATATGACAATACACAAATACACTCTCTAGGTACTACTGAAACAAATATTTTAATATTTTAGTAAGAACATATCTATGAAAATATTATTTAACATATGTAGGTATTTATGTATAACATATCTAGGTACTTATGTTTAGGCCTACCCCTTCAGCTACCTGAACTTATACCTGATGAAAAATGTACGCATAGCTTGAGATAGGTAATAATATTTAAACAACTCCAGTTTCCAATTAGGTACCATATTTTCACACGGTTAATATTACAGATCCTCAATGAAGTTGCTGTTATATGTATATGATAGCTCCTACTGTTATTATTCTAAAGTCGATCTATCGTACGTAGTTATTTATCCTGGATGCAGGTTGAACGAACATTTAATGCGTGAGTGGTTGGTTTGCTTTTATTGGAGTGAAAACATTCGAGCGAAATGCATGAATATGCAAACGCGTTGAAAGCGACGAGGAAGTGCATTTGGTTCGGCGGCAAAGGTCATCTCCATTATAATACTTGCCAAAATTAATTGGTGCCTCAACAGATGATCGTCGTCGTAGTATAAAGTTATTAAGTCTACTTCTGCCCACATTGTGGAGGCTGTTTGTTTGTAAAAAAATTAAATATTTTATACATACATTTTCCTTAGGTATCAAGTCTTGAAATAGAGGATACACCATTATTTGAAAATGGCAAACACAGGCCGGCCAATCTTTGTCACGAACGTGTAGATGCCTACTTTCTCAAGCATAGAAATACATAATGTACCTAGGTATGTAAGATGTGAGAGTATTTTAGCAAAAGATTGGTTCGTTTTTATAGGCCATGGTGACTGTAGATTATGATAAAATATGCCCTAGATTTACTAGATTCACATAAAATATGTGAATCTAGGGCATATTTACACTCATTCGTAGTATTTATAGGTACACAGTCTTAGTATTTATACAGTCTTAGTATTATAATAAACACAAATTAGTTACTGCCTGGTTGGTGTAGTGGTAGCAAAAGCGACTGCTAAGCTAGAGGTCCTGGGTTCGATGTCCGGTTCGGGGAAAGTATTAATGGATTTTTTTAAATAAAAAATTCATAGTAGCTCGGAGTCTGGAATTATGCCCGTTATATGCCATATAGACTCACCACCTTATGGTATGTGAAAAATTGGTGTACTAAACAGTACATCTACTTTTAGACAGAAATGTGTACCACTGTTTACCCCTTCAGGGAACTAGAGGCGTGAATTGGCGTGATATAATGTTATGAAGTACTGGTGCTAGCTCTTCATTTCTTTCCTACGCTATATATTTTTTCATCTATATCCTGTGGCTTAGTGAAGAAAGATTTATTTTGTACGGCCGATAAACTGTTCGCTCATGAGAAGTTTCAGTCAGTGTTGACCTTATACGACCCGGATTAGTATCCGGAGAAGTAACTTACGTGAAGTACTGCGCAACTTAACAAAAGTGCCTGATTGCCTTATACCTACTAATAAAAGACTACTAATTCCTGATGTATTGCACAGACATACTATTCTAGACATTCACTAGTTTAGCGTTTTTTTTTCGTTTGTAAGTACAATTGGTTTTCTATGTTTGCCAAATTCAAATAATGTTTTTGTTTAGCCCAGCTATTGTTGGGAACTTTTTGAAAACAGTATGTACGCAAATAGAGCTCACGTTAAATTACGAATTCCGTTTGCAAATGGACCCGGCTTATCTGGTCCCGGGCTCATATTTGCATAGCATCCTGCTATATTGCATGGCTAACAATACGCTATATTAGCACATCGCATCACTCAGAAAATCAGTCTAGTGTATTTTCTGTACCTACTGCTGTTTATAGTTTTACTTAGCTAGATTTTGTTTGAGTTTTAAAATTAGATGGTGTGAAGTTGCTGTTGTAGAATTTACCTTTTTAACCCCCGACGAAAAAGATAGTGTTATAATTTTGGCGTGTCTGTTTGTCTGTGTATGGCATCGTGCCTCTTAAAGGATTGGACCGATTTTGATGGCTTTTTTTTTATAAAGCTGACATTTCCGAGATGTTTCTTGGCTATATAATTGATGAAGATCTGTTCATTAATTTTTTATTATGGAGAGTGATGAATGCTTAGTAAGTACATTATGATTTAGCTAGGTTTACCTTCTTTTACCATTCTAATCAACAATCATAGTCCTACGTTTTATGAAGTATTAGGTAAAAATATAATTAATAGTAAACATAAATTAAGTAAATAACTCAAACACATAGCATAAAGTAAATTACTATTTATTCTTAAAATGATATGTATAGGCCTCAAATGGTTTTGTATATGCCTTATTTTTGACATGAAAGAAAGAGTGGACTAATAAATCTGTCGCGCGGCTAAAACAATGAGACGCAAGATCTATGCACTGTGATTTGTTTATATATCAGGAGTGGTATCAGGTATGAAACTGACCTTATTATTTATTACTAGTGGACGCAAAACAAACTTCTTTTAAAAAAAAACACTTTTCAAAAGGTTTTCTGAGGTTTTTGGCTAACGTCAGTTATTTGGGTATTTTGTTCGATATACTTCATCTTCTGTAATCTGAGCAGTACGAGAAGAATATATCTAACAATAAGAATTATTGAGAACGAATTCGGAGGTAACAAAAATTCTGCCCTAGTGAATAGTTACGCGTGGAAAAAACAGCTGGTGCCGGAATTACAGACTCCGTTTCGAAATGAGTGGAAATGTTTCCGGTTTATCTGCTTCCGTGACCTCGTACAATGTAGCCTTTGGCACTGACCCTCACTGAATCTGTTAGGGGTCTACAGTTCTACACGGAGAAAGAAAAAAAAAGGTTAGAAAAAAAAATCTTATTTATTGGTAAATCATTAGGATGATGATGATTGGGATGGATGATTTAACAACCAGCAACCCTTTCTTTGTTTCACTGATGGCCAAGTGCGGTTTGTACCTCAGCACCTGTCACTAAACAAAGGTCTTTTGTATTTTGTGGATTATTGATCGAAGAATCAATGTTTTAAACATACTACATAACAAAACTTGTGTGCATCTGAAGTTTACCGACTGCCTCAGTAGCATCAAAATAATATCGATAATAAATCATAATAATATCGATCGAATATCTTCCACTTTTCATCTTGTATAATATTGTGACACGATATGATTGCAGGGTACGATTGACACCCCACTTTAGATTAAGCGTATCAATTCACATTTCTAGTGTTAAAATCATTGGGTTTTTCAGTCTACGAACAGATGGAATCATTGAAACCATTTAGATAACCGGTTAGCTAGTATTTATTCAATGAATCAATCAATATTTTTATTGCGAAAAAAAGTTTACAATTTAGCACATAATTAAACCAAAACTAACTATAGAAATATTTAAGAATAGTTAATCACAAAATAAATATGTTATCCAGAAACATAACATGTGGCTTTGTTTGTACCCAGAAAGCTGGCAGCATTGCCCGGTTGTATAGCGAAGCTAATTTTTTGGGCGAAAAAGCTGCTAGCCATCCGGTCACCTGAGACGGAAATGAGTCTGGTGGACTTCCACGAAATTCTTCATATCAGCCGCCCAATGACCTAGAGATTCAACACAAGCGCCGCAAATTCATAATTATCCAAAATATTACTATAATGATATTTGCGACGCTTGAGGAACTGAGCCTGATCGGCTACAGCCGGTCAGAGATTTTATCTTATAATCATATATTATAATCATATCATACTCTTTTTAATGATATATATTTAGTAATAAATTTTTTTTAGGTTATATTTTTAAGGTTTTTTTTTAGTTTTAAATTCATTAATTAGTAAATTTACTTTTAGTTATCATATATTATATTTATAATATATCTGGCATATTCATCTTATACCTACTTATGGTTGGAGGATGATTAATATTGGTTGGAAATACTGTTCGCTTTGTTCATAATAATAACCATTGCTCTATAATTTTAAACAAAAAGCTTAGATGTTGGGTTCAGTCACCTCGTAACGTCTCAACTCGTACGCCTGACTTTTACAATGCGGCAACATTATCGCGCTTCAACTAACTTTTAACTCCTCACAAGAGTTCATTCACAAATCGATGAGCACACTTACCTACAAGTTGAGAACAAACAATATAGAACTACTAACGAGCATCTTCATCCGAATTGTTTTGTTCAATGGGGATTGTGTCTGTTTGTGCACACTTGAGCAGGCGAGGTTGTGAATAGTGTGAATCAATTCACGTCACAGGGAACTTGACCTGAGTGAGATACAATAGTTAGTCGATGTATAAAACGTAGACTTGGATCTATAAGAGTACCTACATCATGTACTAAGCATTTATTACGTTTAATGTGGCCTATCTACCTTTTTTATACTTCGTCTGTCAATGGTTAAGTATATAAAAATGAAAAAAGCAATCTTTATTTGATGCAAACAACTCTACCAAGATGAACAAGTAAGTTCTGGGCAAATATAAGGCTAAGTATTTGCCTCAATAAAATCGAATCAAAATCAAACCATTTTTCTTTTCATATAAAAAAATGCCTTAGTTTCTATACTTAGATAAATAACCTAAATCTTCATTAAGATGGGTTTAAATAAAGCATACAATTTAGAAACAGATACATCAATTTTGGAAAGATGATTAAACCTACCTATCTACTTATTAATTTAAGAAAATAACGTCCATATTTACCTTGTTATATTATGTATTGCCTCTAGAGAATGTATTAAGTACCTTTTAGTATGAAAGGTACCTACTTAAACAATTATAGCCCGGTCACAATATCTGTGCACCTGTCGATGAACATCATTTCGGCGCTCTAGTGTAAAAAACAAGCATCACTAGGAATTTTAATAACTATAATTACTCTTTTAGGTGTAATGATCAAATTAAAGTTTTATTAATAAACGTTTATATGATTCTGTGATAGAAAATGCATACACACACCTGCGAGGTGCAGATATATTGTGACCTTGTCACTTTATCTTATGGACTTAGAATAAATGAAGCGACTCTTCTGAAGAGAAATAAGAGATGAAATGACTTTCCCAAATAAGTTAGTACCACCTACATGTAGGTATGTAACTAATTACCTATCACATTCATTTAGTTTATATAAAACAAAAATTATAAAATGTAGAAGTGAGTTAAAATCCTAGTAGAACCTATAGGTCCTACGATCTTCAGTCTCTGAGCTAAGCCGGGACAAACAGATGGATGGATCTTCCTTGTCACCTGCAGACCCCTAAAAAGAACACTTTCCGTAAGGCTTTCCACATAGCCCAGGCAAGCACTGAAGATAGCCTGGATATCTACCTGTTTTATATGGTAATTGTCCAATATAATTGCCACTGGAAAAAAATAATATTACTTTGTGTATAGTTAGATACTTATACATTAAAATGTTAGAATAAGATATACATTGTCATTAGCAGCATCATCATTATCCGCCCATCCGGTGATGGGTGCTGCATGCTAATAACATTTTACTCACACGGTAATTCGTTACAATTTTATTTTTCCTAATTGTGTAAATAATGAATGTCGATAACTCATAATTGCCAACTAACCACAAAGGTGAGAGTTAGGTAGAGGTTAGTTCCTACGAGTATATTAAATAAACTTACTTGGGACCGTAGTTGCACACAAATAAAGTAGATGTTACGTCATTTTGCTTGTTTTGTGAAATTCCGCATCCTAAATGAGTCGAATTAGCCCATATCATCTGGAATGCATGTGTGTCATGGTTATTTTTAATTTGTTATTCTTATTAATATAATAATATAAACGAAAAAACTGTGTTTGTTGATGTGTTGGTTTGTCCTTCTACTCTATCTAAACGGACCACACTGTCGCTTTATTCGCTAACGCGAGTTAGATCGTGAGTATATACTCGTAGCACCTGGAAACGTGCTTGAGTGAGAATAGATAAACGAACATGAAAAACGAACACAAGAATATATAATTCTCTGGAAAACAAAACAGTTCAAAGATTTATATAAAATACCATAATTTCCAGTATGTTAAATCAGTACAAAGAACTATGACAATAACACAGTATACTCATACTTAATGATATAGGCCTTCATTAGTAGATACATAATATATTATAATTCCTCTGTGATATGATTCCAATGAATAATGTAAGCTACGTAACGTATTACATTTATATTAATGAAGAAGAGAAAAACAATTTATTGAGTCAGAAAATAACGATCTCTTTCATATTTTTATCCAATTAAAATAACTGAGCTGTCTAAGTATTTAACAAAATAATGACTGCTTCGGTTTTACTTTGTCTCTAATTACATTTATTGGAAGGCTACCCTATTTGAGTTTTTCTTCAAATATTATACAACTGTTTTAGAAAATATAATAGGGTTCCGTACCCAAAGGGTAAAACGGGACCCTATTACTAAGACTCCGCTGTCCGTCTGTCCGCCTGTCACCAGGCTGTATCTCATGAACCGTGATAGTTAGACAGTTGAAATTTTCACAGATGATTTATTTCTTTTGCCACTATAACAACAAATACTAAAAAACAGAAGAATTAAAATTGTAATAATGGGAGGCTCTCATACAACAGACACGACTTTTTTAGCGACTAACGGCTAGTGGAACAGCGCGCGTACCGCGTGCGCGACGATCGACTGGCTCCCACGCACAACAGGGGGGAAGTCACCGACGGGGTTTACTCCTGGAGCAATTTCCCGGATATAGGGGATCTCTCCTACCTCCGAATTCCCTCAGCGCAGGAGCGCCTACGGCGCCGCGCGAGAGGTGGAAAGGTCTGTCTGACACGACTTTTTTTTGATGTGAAACATCTTTAGGCGGAGGGCAAACCAAATTTTTGGCGAGGCGAGCGTGGCGAGCGAATATAATATATATATTATATACTATACAGTTCCGACAAATGACGGTCGGAAATTATTTTATTAATAAAATATAATAATAATTTTTTTTTTCTTATATGTTTTTTCCTGTCATAATCTGTACTTTTGTGCATATTACCTGTACAAAATAATTTCGATGTTTCACATCTGCCAGGCGTCCCGTGACGGCTCACAATTTTTTTTTTGCCGTTTTTATAGATACGGGACCCTTAGTGCGCGAGTCCGACTCACACTTGGCCGGTTTTTATTGATGAATTTCATCCAACAACAAAATAAGATTAGGTACGTTATCTGGTAGTATGTTTGTTTCTGGCAGTGAACTAGGTCGTACACTATATATCGGTTATCTCTACCTTGTGTCTCTACTATTTATTTACACTGAAAGGGGTTGCTCATTGTAACTCAACTTTATGTTGTTCAAAATTTGCGATTGCATTTTTCAAATGTTGCGATTGCCTTATTCGTAGCGAACATAAACAGTAGTAGTAGCTGAGTGGCTGTCGAACTAGATACTCACTTTAGGGGGTGTGGGTTGAAATCCAAGCGGCACACACAAATCACTTTTCCGAGTTCTGTGCGATTTATCAAATTAAAATTTCACCTACTACGAGTATAATAGTGAAGAAAAACATCGTGAGGAAACCTGCATACCTAAGAGATCTCCATAAAGTTCTCTCATGTGAAGTCTGCTAATACCTAACGCCTAATGCTTGAAACCATGGCCTAGACAAGCTTGCTTCCAAGCCCAACAGTGGGACAAAGGAAGGGTTGTGGTGGTGGTGATGACCTCATAATTATGAGATTACATGGCCATTTAATTTGGTGTAATATTTTGTATAAAGTCAGCTAATTCAGAGGGTTTGAATTGGAATTTATATGATTCGGTTTCTAGCTATCACCTGGGTTACTATTTTATAATTGGCATACCTGTGTATAGTGACCAATTTGCTTCTTGGTCCCAAGGCAAAATGGGTAAAATCCATAGTCAAAATGCTCCAAAAACCAGGAATTTAAGGCTTCTTCTATGTTTGGGAATATAGGCACATCCAGCGTAGACCAAAACTTTGAAATAAATATGTTTTCACCAACGCATTTCCACCGCCGGGAATCTAAGAAATGGAAAACAAAAACAGGTAAAATTTATATCACATTTTAAATCAAAATCAACATTTAAGCTCCGAACTTAGATTTCCTGATACTGGAAAGCGGTGTGTTATGTGTGGGAAGTTAGGTAAGAGTTGATCAAAACAAGAAAACAGAGCTCCCCTTCATCTGAAGATAAAGTTTGGCTCAACAAATAGCGTAGCGTTAGTCTAGCGTTTGTGTAGCGTTTATTACTGCGATACATGGTTACTATCTATTGATCGTTGCGGTCGTAAAGCTTAACTATGTACAAATACATACCAATTGCTGTATTAGGGTTGTGATCAAAAATGCCATTCTCTGCCCACTTAGCTGCCTTTTCAGCTAACTCCTCATCCCACACCTGAAAATTATGTTGTTAGTTGAGTTTTCTCTATTCAACCAATTATAAACGCTATCTTGTAATTCTGAGAGTTAACAATAATACTTAGAACGCGCGCTTACTTTTTTTACTTTTTTACGCGAATAGAAAAATATTATAAGTAACTAGTGGACGCCCGCAGCTTCGCTCCTGTGGAATTAGACATTCACTAACTTCAAAAACGGCAAAGTTTCATACTAACTTTGCACCCCCGTTTTACCCCCTTAGGGGGTGAGTTTTCAAAAATCCTTTCTTAGTGCTCCCCAACGGTATAAAAGGAACCCCTGTGCAAAATTTCAAGTTTCTAACCCTTAATAGTTTAGGCCCTGCGTTGAAATGTCAGTCAGTCAGTCAGCTCCTCATTTTATATAGGTATATAGATTTACAATCGAACGAGCTCTGTAAAGTTCGATTGTTATTATGTGAACGTTTTAATCGAACTATAATGCAATCACATTTTTTCATTTCTCAAATTCTGCATGCATACATATATCATGTATGCTCATCTCATACATTACGTCCTCGTGTACCTATACGCTTTTAATGTAGTAAAGTGCTGCAGCGAACTACTTCACCCCAGCGAGCGAGAATAAAACTAATGATGATCAACATTCTGCATTCAGTGTTAATCGTTAAACCTTTTAAATGCGTTATCAGACTTAAGAGATATGACTGCACTCTTATTTACATTGAACAATATAAGTTTTAACTTACATGTGTATTGTTTATTACATATTACATTATGTGACTTGGTAATATTAGCAATAATACTAGATTTTAATTTTTTTTTAATTATCTTTTATTTTTCACTTATGGTAGGTAGGTACCTACAAGCTTTCTATTATACTAATAATAAAAAGATTTATTACTATTATGAAGAGGTTGGTGTGTAACTTTTGATATAGTGGGTAATAGTTAACTGAAAAAGGGTAACTCGAGCCATGTGCCTGCATCAAAATAGTATTTACTTAAACCATTATGTAAATGCAAAGCAATTTTTTAACTAACGGAGTACTCACCATATACATCATGTCACATGCGCTGGGTTGCCCCAACACAGACCCTTGGGCGACAATCATCCGTCGAAAGTTGTGTCCGTCCACAAAAGCTCTGATCTGCCCGCATGACAAATTGAGCCCTACGGACACACGAAATACACGTGGCAGTTCGGATTAAACGATTAATGAGTGATCCTACGGAAATGTGTATTTTGCCTACCCATATTATGAATTATAATATCATTATAGGATAAGGTTCTTGAAACTAGCGTAAAGCGTGAAGTTGAAATCTTCTTCATTTATTGAGACTCAAATTCAATGGTGGTAGAAACAAAAAACAAACAAACACAAATATTTTATGACCTCTAAAGAGATGACAACGACTGAGGCCCGCCTGTAATTGATAGTCTACGATATAATTTCCGGCCTAGAATAATTGTAGGTATGTTAATTGAAGTCAGAATGAGTATAGAGAGGGCTTATAAAAGCCAGTATTTATTGCAAATTGCACAAAGAAATTTTAATAGATTGCTCAGCACAAAGTGAGAATCGTCGAGTAGTTGGAGAAATGTGTTGCTGAAAGTAAGCATTTCGGGCTGTCGTTCGTTCGTCGCGTGTTGTCCAAAAACCACTTTTTCTGTCCGCTCAGCGTAAATCGTACGTGGATTCACGAAAAAGTATGCGATGCTATTAATAGTTTAGGTGGTTTTTCAACGAGGTAAACAAACACGTTCAGCTTTTCACATTTTAGAAATGTGAAAGTTATTATTAGGAGTGACTTTTACTATAAATATTAAGATACAAGGTAGCCACTATAGCAAAAGTGGCTACTTCTTCGCCTTGAAAAGAAGGTGAACATATTAATGTTTACCTTCTTAATTAATTAGTATGTAATTAGTATGCAGGCAACTGCCGCGCAAAATGCATACTTGATAAAATCTAATTGTGTTCTTATAACATCGCCTTGTACTACGTCGCCTGATATACCAAAGATTTGGCGTAGATACCCTATGTAAATAGTCTTTTCTATTTGCAATTAGGAAATGTAAACTGCCAACCAGGTAGTTTGTTTAGCAACTTTAAGCATTTATTCGGCATGTTCCTGTGAAAATATTGCTAGTCCCTCCAGACTACCCACCAAGTATAAAAGTTTGGATAAGCAAATATTTCTCGTTGAGTTAAGAAGACACAAAACTACGCGAGGAAATTTAATATTTAAATTCAAATGCTTACAGGCAATTTTTGAACGTCAAATTGTTATCACCGCCATCCCATGTTAACAGCGGAAGAGAAAAATTAACACAATAATTCCAGAAAAGGGAATTTTAATTTATAAATTATTAAATTTAAGTATAGATACTGATCCACGAACAAATATAAGTATAATGCTCAATACCATACAATAAAGCAAAGACACAAATATAAATCTGAAATATAGAAACAAACCCAAGACCGTGTTTAATATTGGTAGGCAAAACCAGTACATTCGAATAGAAGACAAATTAAATATACTCGTAGGTTCTTATTGCTTATTTATTTTACTGTCACCAAATTATTCCGTCATCCATTTCATTTAGATCAATTTTTATGAATTCTAGTAAGTACCAAAAATAATTCAAGTAGATACCTAAATTGTAAATATGTATTTGGCGGTTTTTAATCTCAATTAAATTGTTTATGATTTTCTAAAGTTACGTAGGGACCGTAGAAACTTTGGCACTCAGAATATCATAGGAGCAGTTTTTTAAGTTTTCCGAGATTAAAATGCTATTCTAGTGATGTTGATTAGGTAGGTATACGATTTAGGCTACTTGAAAGAAACACTTACTTTTATAGCACCTAGCATAGTGAGTTAAAGTCGCAACTAACACTGTAATAATTATGTTTTTAGTAATCATTGCGAAGATATAAAACTCGAGTACTCCTTTTAAAAGATATAGCCTAAATGACTGGTATGACCTACTCGTAGATATTGGGGGTTATTATTGTGCGCGTCTTCTGGATCCAGTTGAATAAATAACGCCGAACAACTTAAGTAATTTAGATGTAAACAGACTGTACTAATTATGTTCTACGCCTTTTTATTGTGCCTATAACTTTCATATTATTTGTAACATCATATTTTCACAGAACTCCAGTTATTATGTAGAACAAAGCGTGTTGACGTCGAGTAATACGAAGCGAAAACAAAAGTTTAATATGTTGAAAATATTTTCGAGTTGTAATTTTGATACTTAAATAATTTTTTTTATTTATGAATGACTGGATCTTACTCAGTCAGCTATCACTAATAACTCTTGGGGTTGAGGCAAGGGTTGAGATTCACTGAAATTTATTATTAGGGCAAAGGAAATCCGACAAGCAACCTGAGAAATCTGTTTTGAAAATGGTCCTGCAAATGGTAGGTACATATTAGCTTTTATTTTATTACCTGATACCTGTGCTGATACCTAATTTCCAACACCGTCGCTCTAAAATTATTTGACGTCCGGCCCCGGTTGCATTCGTTCTGTCAGAACTGAAAGCACCGTTCGAAGCCTTTATTCAGTTCGAGCCTCCGGACGATGCAGTTGGACCAACCACCGAGTTATGTACATAGTTAGTATTAGTACTTTATTATTTATTTGAAGGAAAGTGGTGTGGGCCATAATGCCCACACGCCACGTCGACCTAAAAAGAGCCTCCTTTGTTATATACAAAAACACTGTTTAGATTAAAAATATCGAAAACCATTTGGCCGATAAAGCTAGAGTGGTAGTTCTCAGGAAAGAGACGCGCACTAAGAATGGATTTTTTTAAATTCAACCCCTAAAGGGATGTAAAAGAGGTTTAAGTTTGTATGTAACTTCTTCTTTTCAAAAGTTTATGCCACGAATATTAATATTTGGTCTTTTATTATGTATTTTAAAAAAAAGTCATACCCTAAGGTGGTAGAATAGGTGAAAGAAGCATAGCAAACGAACTTGCAGCACCACCCGTCCGCTGCCGCCCATGACAACTGTGACTGACTTTGAATAAGAGTTATAAGACTCAATTAGGGACTGGGATGGTTAGTCCAATTAGTTGAGAAAGTTAATTAGAACATTAGTTGGTCAGTTCGTTAGTAGGTATGAGGACTGGGGACTGTTAGTTATAGTTAGTCCTGTTAGTTGGTGTTAGTAATAGTCCAGTTAGTACTTGTTAGTAGGAGTCTCGTTCTAAGTCAGTCACAGATGTGTTGCTACCCTTGAGGTCTAAGATGGTCGCCTCTAAAGAAGTATAACCGGAAACCACACCTTTCCAACCGGACCATAATTGCTTTAAAAACAAATATCACACGGCAGAAATGGTACTAGGTACCGTGGCGGGCGGTGGTACTGCCCCGGGCGAACTCTATATAGAACCAATTTATGACTAACGACTAACGAACTTTTTATGACTTACGAAACGGACAGGTTCAATCTGCAGTCTTACCGGATGACTCAGTCATCGTCCGTGTAACTGGGACCATTATTAGGGCGCCTTAGTAATGTCCTTACGCAGTACCTAATATAATTATAATGTCTATGATGTATGTATTAATTTATTTTAAATAAATTTGTTTAAAAGTTGACATTTGATTTTCGCTCCCCTGTGTGCTCCTTCGGTGTGTGTGTGTAGATTGGCGTGAACGTAATGGTAATGCAAGCTAAGCTATATTTCAGTTTTACGTGTTGCTGCGAAGCGGATGCAGGGTCGCACACTTCCTGCAAGTTCCGGCGGATTTCCGCGGAGAGACAAGCTGCTACACAAATTGTGGCCACAACTTTGTCATGTTCAAATTTAATAAGATTTTGAATTTCGAACATGATCCTGCCAAAGTGTCAACGTTTCGTCCTTAATTTCTACGTGCAATTCAGATTTATGATGAACTTGATCTTTCATAAATACATTTTTACATGAAGTCTACTACTGACGGTTTTGCGCCCTTAAAGCTGCCGTTATATCCTTAGATATATATTCCTACCTACAGGTAAATTTGATGCTCTTTCCATCGTCTTCTACATTCTACTTCGTCATATAAGCATGAAAGGATGTAGATGTAAGTATAAACAAATCGATGTATGTATGATTGTAATCTTAGGATACCGTGTAACTTATTTTCAAATTCAGAATAAATCAAGGAGTAACTCTAGTGGGTGGGACAAGCAAGTATAGGTAAAAAATATTTGATGACGGTCGAACTGTCCCTTCTGTAAGCCTTTTATTTTATGGCCTAGTTGAGAAACGTGCAATTCCATCACGTGACACCTGACTTCCGCCAACGCTACGCCAGCTCCCGTAGTCCCGCAACAATCTGTCGTACATTTCGAATTGGGTTCTGAAATTGTGTCACATTTAAATTGAACATGTCTTTATATAAAATTGCAAAATTCATGTTTACAACTTTCCATGCTTTGTCGTCCCCAGGCAACAAATATATTTCGATGTATTTCTATTCTTTTTCAAAGTCAAAGTCAAAGTCAAATAATTTATTTCGCTATGAGGTGATTAGACACGCTTAACGAAAGTCTAGGTACCTAACTAAAAACTACTTAAACTACTAACTTATCTATATAAGGCAAAGGATTAGCTATTGATTATTGAATGAATAGCTAATCCTACACAGGTGTCTAACTTGCCTTAAGATAAATTTACAATAATTACCTACCACTAAGCTAAGCTCTAAGTCACGATAGACTATCTATATGGTCATCGGCTTTAGGAAGAATTTACAATATTCTTATCCTATGCCCTAGTGTAGGCCGAGAGAGAAAAAAGCGGGAGGAAAAAACTCTCGGTACTCTTTTAAAATTCAAATTAATTTTTACAGAAAAATGCACAGTATGACCATGACATGATTAAGTCAGACACGAGACAGCCAATCGTGTATGCCAAGAATCACCCCATATGCCACCTGCTTACAATTTTTAGTATAATTAATACAGAAGCATAGTGATAGCCTGTCAGAGTTTAATTCAGTCCCATGCCTTTATGTCATCCAAATACTCCTGAATATTATAATAAGCTTTTCGACATAATGTTTGTTTGATGGTTTTTTTAAACCTTTGTA
This sequence comes from Carterocephalus palaemon, assembly GCA_944567765.1. Taxonomy (NCBI): domain Eukaryota; kingdom Metazoa; phylum Arthropoda; class Insecta; order Lepidoptera; family Hesperiidae; genus Carterocephalus; species Carterocephalus palaemon. The sequence continues at coordinate 7,279,842 of OX155645.1, forward strand.
AAGGCAGAGACTGAACCGCAGCCGGGACTTTATTGAATATTAGAATAGACATTCCTATGAAGGAACGACTTTTCTTACTAAGCCGGCATTTAGGAAACGCTTTATGATTTTTAAAAATTTATTGAACTATAAAATTTCTTAAAAAAAGTTATTTAAGTAGAATTTGGTTTTGCAGTGGTTTTTAAGTACACTTGGAGTGTATGTGTATTATTGCGACTATTAATAGAGTAATGATAAATCTATGTTGCGACTGGAGTCTATAACAGCGCGGCAGATGCCTTCTCGCCTTTTATTTCAAACAATGTATTTTAAGAACTTTTCCGGTTTCTTATGAGATTTAAAGGTAGGTTCACATATATATGAACGTATTATTATAATCATATAATGAACATATCTACGTGAACATATAAGAACACTAAATAAACACTCACGGTCTTACTTATAAACGTTACTTAATATTTAATCTATTGCTTAGCAACGGATTAACAAAAACCTCACTTATAAACACTACTTAGCGTTAAGAAGTCGTTAAGTAGGGTTTAAATAGCTGTCAAAATTAAACACTGCCGAGACATAGTTTAACTCTCGCTAAGCGGCAAGATGGCGGATTTCACATAAATCAGCTGTTCTATTGTGATGTCTGATCAATTAATTTGCGATTGTTTGTTAGTAAAAAAAATTATATTTGTGCATAAAACATGGATGGATTGGAAGATCTTCGTGATTTCCAAAACGACGTAGCTGATTTAAGCAGTTTCAGAGCTAGGAGGAGAAGAAAGACGAAGAATTACAGAGTTCGCTTTAATTCGCTACAAAGTTTATCGGATGAGGAATTTAAACTTGATACCGATTTAGTAAAGAAAACATGAGTCGTATCATAGAAATAGTGAGACCTGATATCCAGGGCGATACTCGAGGTGGCAGCATTTCTGTAGAATTGCAAGTAATGTCAGTAATCAGATATTGGGCCCGTCATGAGGTAAATCGCCTAATTACTATTTTTTCAAGTTTTCATATATCTATATTATAAAAATGAATCGCAAAATGTGTTGGTAAGCGCATAACTCAACAACGCCTGGACCAATTTGGCCAATTCTTTTTTTAAAATGTTCGTTGAAGTTCAAGGATGGTTTTTACGACGAGAAAAATTTGAAAATTCATCCCCTAAGGGGGTAAAACGGGGGTGCAAAGTTAGTATGAAGCTTTGCCGTTTTTGAAGTTAGTGAATGTGTAACGCGAGCGAAGCTGCGGGCGTCCACTAGTTTACTATAAAGGAGTATAATGAAGATTTTGTACCTTACTAATGTTTACTATATGTACCTAACTATATTTTCAGATTCAAGAGGACAACGGGACAACGCTGACATTCACGGCATGAGCCAGCAGACTCTGTCGCGCTTGTCCCGCAAAGTGGCGATAGCCTTGGCTTCGAAAAGCTCGCGTTATATCAAAATGCCGTCAAATATATCGGAAGAGATTAATGCGATCCGATAATTTGAAGCCATTTGCGGGCTTCAGTTTCCAGTCGTTTCAGAGATTAGCCGGAACTAACAGACAGACAGACAGACAAAAATTATAAAAAATGTTATTTTGGTATATATACCGTGTATGCATACATACATGAATTTAGTAAAAAGATTACAAACAGACACTCCAATTTTATTTAGTTGTATAGATGACAATTTAATTAGAATACATTAATCATAATAAAACATTCATTTTCTTTTAATTTTCTTATTTTAATCTGCCAATTCATGACACTGACAATGTCATAGATGATAGAATATGGAAAAAATAGAACTTTTAACAATTTCGTTCATTCAATATCGTTCTTTGTTCGTTTCTTAACTAAGTAACAGCTAATCAACGTTTATAAGTAATGAAAAGTTAAACGTGGATTAACTTCTTAAGAGCGGTTTAACTAAGCGGTGCCTAAGTATAGATTAGTGAGATTTTTATAAGTAAGACCGTCATAGATTAAACAAAAAACCTTGAAAACTCAAGTAATTTTGCTGCCACGAAGCTGAAATTTCGCTTGATAGTCTGGTAGATGATTTAAAAAAAAATTAAAGGACTACGACGGTCACCACTTCAATAGATTTTACCAATTTATTTGGATAAAAATAAAAGTAGTACATTTTAAAAGTTTTCGTAATACAAAACTATTTTTGAGCAAAACAGCGTCAGAGCCATTGTCAAATTATGTGCTGATGATGGAATTCTGAGCGTTCGTAATCTGCGAACCAACAGATTGGGGGTAAAACAGCCTCGCTCCCGGAGGACTCGACTCGTTATCGCTTGTTTGTTTATGTGACGCGTCAACCGCTACCCTACTTCTTGTGTTTGATTCGTGCGGTAACGGTTACCGTTAAAAGTACATGATAAAATTCATATCGCTGCGACCCATAGACGTCCCCACTGCTGGGCACGGGTCTCCCCCACAGACACTGCTGCGGGAGGTCTAGAGCATAGTCCACCACGCTGCTCCAATGCGGATTGGAGGGCGGGTTAGTGACCAATCCAGTGTCGAATGTTCTCAAGCCACCCGAATGTCTTCGACAAGGCTTAACGACTGTTTCCAGCATTGAAAACAACCGGGACCGACGGCTTTACGTGCCCTCCGAAGCACGGTAGCGTCCATGAAATTTTGCCACTAGCGGTCACCCATCCACAAACCGACTCCGCCCGTCGTTGCTTAACTTTTTCGATCACATTTAATCGACGCGAGTCATTGGGTTATGGAGCTGTGGAGCCCGAAGAATTTGCTGATGATATCTCGCCTACTGGTCGAACAAGCTATATTTCTTATTCGGGACTTACTTGACTGGGAGTGACTGACTGACATATCAACGCAGGGCCTAAACTATAAGGGTTAAAAACTTGAAATTTTGCACAGGGTTTCATTTTATAGCGTAGGGGAACACTACGAAAAGATTTTTGAAAATTCATCCCCTTAGGGGGTAAAACGGGGGTGCAAAGTTAGTATGAAACTTTGCCGTTTTTGAAGTTAGTGAATGTCTAATTCCACGCGAGCGAAGCTGCGGGCGTCCACTAGTCTTTCTATATAGCCTTTCTTTTGGCGTTAATACCACAGTGTTTAATACCACTCATTAAATTCTAATGAGTCAAAAATACGATGTTACGGCATATTTATCGATCGAGATATAACTTGAAATTTTTCACTCGTCGACCGTTTCAAAAGAAAACTTTGCGACTTCAACTTGCATTTCCGTCGGGCGATGTCTATGTTTTAATTTATTACCAAATCAATATTTGAAATGTGACTTTAGTTATTATACATTTATGTATTAACTATTCACGATTAGCGGGTTAAACTGGTAAAATAGTAGATTGCCACCGTGGCTGAAAAAAGCCGCGGGCTGAGGGGCTAAAGTAAATGATGTTAAGTAAACCACAATTTGTGAATGCTTTTCTTGCCAAATTAATTTAGACCGGCAAGTGGCAGCTGGATAAGCAAGGCAAGATTTTACATAAGGCGCAGGCGTTCCCGCTTGTACGCCTACTCATCCTCTGGGCCCGCAGTTTATTTTAAATTACTCATGTTATTTTAATACTATCAAATAATAAGGCGACGAAGGCAGCGAAATAATAAGGTACCTACTTTACTGTTACCGTTGAATATATAGTAAAAAAAATAAATAATTAAAAATTTATGTGAACGTGTGTTTTGGTAGGATGCATCAACCAATAGAAAATATTGATTGGTTTATAACCCATTATGAAAAATTATTATATTTAGTAATACCAGTATGTAATACATAAAAAATCTTCACTAACTTTTATGCACAAATATTAAAAAAAATTATGACTAGGTAATTAAATTAAGTATCTACATTCCAAATCAGTTACCCATTCCAACTAAAGTTTTCTAAAAACCATGTTCGGTAAAAAAACAACCAACTTTTTGCACGTCCCTGAATATCCGTCGAGTTTCGATAGCATCTCCTTTGATTAAGTGTGAAATCAAGACCATTTCCTTTGAAATTGAATTTTAATTTCAGTTCATTTTGGTTCAATTTTACAGACACCAGGGCAACCAGTCACTGACGATTTCATTCAGTATTCAAAATTAAATTGGACCTGTGCAAATGAATCGCATTGAATTTTAACGAGGCGCTTTTTACGAAATACCAACAAAGCGATTTAAGAGCAGGTTTACCTTTTAATTTTCTTAACCTTACTATAAATTATTTGTCGATTTTATTGTCAAACCATTCAAATACCTAACTAGAACCTACTTACAGCTATTTAGATTATTCATATTATTTTGTTCGATACTAATTCACAAATTGATTTAGGATTAAGTAGTAAAACATGTAAAAGCTAACCATATAATATTTTTGGGGAAGTAGAAAAAAATAAGAGAAAAGCCGTACATTATCGTTCCTAAATATACCGCTTCAATGAAAACTTTTATTCCTCTTACGCTTACCTACTCTTACGTTGTAAACCTTGAGAGATTTCGCATTTATTTTCTGAAAGATTTAGATTTAGGTTGCCGTATTGTGTCTGTCTTAATATTTCACGACCTCTGCCTACTAAAACAGGGTTAGTGTGAGATCCTTTGTAGTTTGCGAGATCGAGTGGTATTGAATAGACTAGAGCGTAAAACTAGTATCCTCAGTATTCTGAGTAAATGATAAAAGATATACCTAGAGGTTTTGGTTCTTACTGTTTTTTTACGTCGGGAGTGTTAAAAAATGATTGCTAAAACTGTTCGGTTATCTTCTAACTAAAGGTTCAGATTTCACCATTTACAAAGGTGTCAGTTGTACCAAAATCATGTAAAATCAAAATATTATCAAGTAATAAAATATTTAACACCATGGAATCATATTATCAATATATATTTTATGCTTTGACTCAATCACTTAAACTATTAATAGCTAAGGCATGGGTCTCTTGCCTTTTTGGCAAGAAGGCAAGGCCAAAGCTACCTTTAAGGCCACGGTAAGGGTACGGCCAAGGTAGGTACGCCTTAAAAACATCACGATCTTAGCTAACTAGTTCAAGCATGGAGGATATCATTAAATAATTTCAAATTATTATTGACGTACTATGCATCTTAATATGTTGCATGTTGTTTGGAGCTAACACAAGTAGGAGGACGTTATAATGAAGTGACAATGTAGTTTTTGTCTCAGTTGGTTGTATCAGTAGTTCAGTTAAGGTGCGCTAATACTATATGTATTATATAGTAGGTATACTACACCGAAAACACTGTTTACTTTTAAAAGAATAGAAAGCATTTCATGTTTTGTTTTAATTATTAATACTATTTTCCAGATCCAAGTGGCTTTCTAGCTTTCAGCGACCGCATAAGGACTCGCATACGAGTACGAGGGAGATTAGCGCACAGCTCCCGGCCTTATGAGGTTGCGGGACGTGTCATGTCGCACCGATGTTGTTACTCCCTCAAATCGTGCCAAGAAAAACACATGTTTATCTAAAATATAACAGCCTCATGTAGCTAACAGATCAGTCTTTCAGATGTATGTCTTAGTATGAAATGAAATTTTTATTTTTCGCTATATTTTTTCTACACGCTCAACGAATAATAAAAAAATCCAAGATTGTAGTAAGCTGCCTTAAATTTAATGTGTTGTATACCATATACTCGTAGTTACAGGGTTATACACTATGTCACTGCTACGTTTCGTATTACATATTTTAGGTCACTTTATCTACAGTTATATATCTAATAATATGGCCTAGTTGAACTTCCTTTAAAATAAAAGGGTAGGTAGGTACCTACTGTGTGAACTTATTATTAAATTACATAAAAAAAATGCAATACATTTTCATTTAAATTCTTTATTAAATAGCTAAACACATACATTGTTTGTAACAATTTGTAATTAATTTGACAATGTTTTTGATGGAATTTCAATGCCGCACTCTCAACCAAATATTTGGTTTAGTATTTGGTCAAAATTATCTGTCTTGGCATTCATCGTTCCGAATATATCCTATAAATTCAAACAGTACAAGTTTCCTATTACATATTGGAAAAGCTATTTTTAATGGACTACATAGAATGTCTATTGTAAAGATAAAACTTACCTAGCATACTGTGAATAGCGAATAACTTTGGTATCGCGGTCATGTTCAAATCCAAACTTATTATAATAAAAATACTTTCATGTGATAGTAAATTTTAAAAATGCTGATTTATGCTTGCCGTAAATAAACTTATATAAAACAGTACAGTATAGGATATAGTAAATAAGTAGTAGGTATGTAATATGTAAAATATCATTTCGAAAAACTAAACTAAAATCAATGACTTCGGCATACATAAATCAGTATTTCTCCTAAGAATAAGTTATAATGTAAATCATCAACAGATTTTGTTTATTCAGTCGCTATTAAGTTAATCGTTACTAAAATATATCATAATTATAACCAACTATAATAACTTACATAAAATTATTTACATGCACTTATGGAATATTTTTGATAGTCGCAAATGCACCACAATTTATTAGCACATTCATTCTTATATATATACAGTTAAAGTTATCATTTCCGTCCAGGTGAAATCATTCTTAATAAATACTCTTAAAGTTATCTTTCATAATAGAAATGAAATATATAAATAAAACTCAGAAATTCTATTAAAATTAGAAAGTAGGTACATTATTTTTTTTGTAAAATTTAAAAGTCAGTTTTAATTTAATATAATCATTTACGCACATATCTAGGTATCCAAATTTTAATATTTTTGAATAAGTAACATTCATAAATTTTAAATAGATACTTAAAGATCAAATATAGATCACATAGATTAAAAAATTATGGAATGTATTTAGATAATAAGCTAAAATTTTACGCAGAAATATAACCCATTTACAAATGTTTTACTCTATAACTAAGAAAATACTTTTTTAAAACCAAAGGCACACCAGACTACTTTGTAAACATTTATATCTAATAGAAGAAATATACATACAAATAAAATAATAATCTAAACTAAAACTAAGCTTGTTGCGATTCGCCATACATCTGACACATTTTTGATGATATTAAAGTTTTAATAAGTTAGATTAATGGTGCATCACACTGCAAGCTCAGACCAATAAAAAAGTAACTGCAAGTAATCTTTCGTTCGTAAGTATTCGTTGCGCCATCATCCGAATATACTTACGTCGTTGATGCACCATCATACAGCAAGATTACTCCACCTGTTACTTTATTTGTTTGCTTAACATAAACAAGGGCCTTTAAGGGCCAAGACGTTCATAATAACGTTAACATTAAAATATCTTACTAGTCAGCACATTTACATAATGTAGGTATTTAGTACGAATCATTGCCATATGAATACTTGTTTTACTTTAATATAAAACGTAGCCCTATATAATATCAAAATTGGATATATTTCATAGCAAAAACCGCATCTACCTAGTTTATAAGTGTTTTTGAAATAAAATCTTATTAATCTATAATAGGTAGGTATATCGAGCTTGGAAAATTACTGGCAGTGAGTATTTTTAACAATTGTCACGTAAAAGTAATGGGACACGGAGAATTTAGAAAAAAAATTGTACCGATTTAATAAAATTTTATCAAAATTAAATGGTGTATACAATAATGTGGTGTACAGAAAATAAGCACGAGATTCGGTTTCATTAAACACTATAGCTTAAATATGACCGACCATATCTGTCATAAGAGATCATTGACAAATGACTGATGCCCGGTTTCTGAGGTCCATTTGACGGCAGTTTATCTATTCATTAGCGCTATCGGTTCGATAACTTTTCAAATTGTGTTTCTGAACAACCCAATGTAAGATAATATATAGTTTCGTTCCGTTTATAGTTAGATTAACTTAACTGACGAAATATGGCCGTTTACCGGTTCGTTAACTTTATTTGACGTTTTAATGACAAATTACAAAAACTTTTAAGGTATTATTGCCTAAGTACGTGTTAAATATTATTGAATTTTAGTCTAGAAATCCCGGTGAAACATTTTACAGTTATTCGTAGGACATAACAATAGATCAATACGAGTTCTATTATGGACATCGAAATATCGAAATAAATTATTTTACTTTGACTTTTGACTTTGTCAAAAGTGACTGACAATTTCGGTTTTAAACATTAGAATTGTAGATATTGTTCACATTTGACTATGATTCACAGATGCTAATAAATACCAAATTACAATATTTGGTAAATAAAACAAGGTGTTACTACTTATTGAGTATGGAAAAAATATTTCTTACAAATAAGACTATTCCTAGGGTACAAACTACAATGAATATCTATTTTAAACTTGATCTTTTGAAGAGACCCATCTAGTGGCAGTTTAAGGTACTCGTTATCGGATTCATAGTTAATGGAAGGCTCTTCGCGTGTTCAGAAACCCAGTGACAGTTATCCGACATATATCTTACGTTTAACTTTATTGATTCAATAGCTGTTGATAATATAACTGAAGACTTCAGAAACCGGCCATGAGTGATGAACTTTTTTTGCTTATTAATGTCGTACAAATAATAAACAAAATATAAAATAATCTGAACCGCTAACTGAAGTATATGATGCAGTCCAGTCTATTAAAACAGCACTGGAATTAAACATCCCAACTAACTATACTGTATCAGAGAGGATTACCATTTTTAATATTGACATTCCCATATCCCGGGGAATTTTTATCGATGAATAATAACGATAACGAATCAATCAAGAATTATTTGGAAGTCTATTCAAATTGTGTGCCATTCATATATTAAAGAACGACTATTTTGCACGAAATCTATGTTTATGATCAAACATTCAAGATTTTTCAGACCGCATATTTTTAACTTAATTTCCAAAGAATTTGTACATTATAGTATAATCAAATTTCAACTCATGTATTCCTTCATTTCAATCCATATACTATCCAATGTCAATTTATTTTTCTACTACACTATAAGTATTTATTGTAACTGGGACACGTTGATGGCAACCGCCGAGATAAATTAACACTGTAACAACAGCATCTATTTTACACTCTAGTTTTCTAAAATTCGAGCAAAAGCGAAGGAAATGAGAAACAGAAAGAACGCGTAAGCGACGTGAGTTCGGTCGGCGCCGCCAGTAGCTCTAATATCGCTTTCGAGTAGAAAGGGTTCATCTATGACGTGAATGATTCCATTTGTACATTCGACGTCGGGTCTAAACACGTGGATCCAATGCCCGTTCCACTCCACGTAGTAATCTGTCAAACAAGTGTTCCAATTTAAACATTGAACGGACGTGAAATTGTGTTGAAAAGGGAAACATTACAACTCTCAATATTAGTGTAGGAAAATACAATGTGTGTAAAATGTGTGTTTAGTCTCTTTCTTTATTTTTTTTTTACCTCATAACTGAATGATTCTACATAGTATTAGTAGCGTGATCACTAAATCTTAGCGGTAAACGAAACGGGTGTCCCACAGGGTACTACTGTCACACCTGGTTTTGGTTTGCTAATGCTGCAATTGCGGGGATTGCCGTGGGAAACTGCGTTTTCTGAACCATCCATGGGCTGCAGTAGCCCCTTAAGACCTATTGGACCACTTTTATTATAAATTTGCTTTTAACAGTTAGTTATGAAAAATGTGGTAATTAAAATTGATTTCTAATAGAGAAATCGAAAAGGTATAATAATAAGCTTCAGTTTTTACTCTTTATAATGTAGAAATAAATAAAAAATAGATAAAAAATCTAAGCAATTTGATTTTTCAACTCAAACTATACATAAAAGTATTAATATACGCGCGTGACATTATGACTCTAGCTCATGGTATTAGCTTATGGACCCATGATGACATCCTTAATTTTATGTACTCGTCCCTACAACTAGAAGTTAGTAGACCTTTATCTTTAATTTTGATCGCCAACCGCAAAAGTTCAATCCGCCCTTCTGAGTTCCACTTGAACAAGCGTATTACTGACTGACAAACGAGTACATATTAAGACCTATAGTAATATACACGTGTGATGTGTGTTTAAAAATACATGTGCCCGTAATAAATAATAAATAAATATTTTTTTAATAATGTTTATGAGAAATTGATTCGTTTCAACATGATATTTAAAAAAAGGTAAATCCCGTAGACCCCATTGTAATAAATATTAAAAAGATTTAGAACATACAAATGTGAGAATCAAAAAGTGAAATATGTGATGAGTTCAAAATGAGTGATCATTTGATACAAAAGAAAACTTACTCTTATCAGATTCCTTAACCCGCAGTCGCAGAGGGTCGCGAGAGGTCGGCAGGACGAAGTGGTGGGTCTCATTGGCCAGCAGCTTTAGATCCGACACGGTGTAGGATCGACTGGCTCTGATCATATGGCGCTCCAGAATTTGCTTTGTCTGAAAAAACATATTTATCTTTGGCACTGTGTATTTGCTAGGGTTTTACTGAGGTTAGGTTTATGTTACAGTGGTTAAATTTAAGGGTCTAGGGCGATAGGCCAACTATGCAATTTACTAGTTGATTAGTAATTGTTGTTCTATTTCTGTCGCTTTACCCTGGCGATTTGAAGTTTTAAGGAGGATGATGGTATCATTTCCATGAGATGATATGGAGTCATAAGTAATTATTATTTTAGACATTTGATAACCGAAATTCGTTCTAGTGAGCTAATAAAGTGAGATAAACAATTATCAACGCAAAATTATTAGAGAAAAATATATGAAAAACTAACTGACTGCACTTGCTCCACAATTATAAATACTTTAAATGAAAAATAAAAAACATCAATAAATAATAAGTATTGAGTACTTATACTTACGTAGTAACCAAAGTCTACATTAAACAGCGCCTTGTAAGCAGAAGGGTGTCTGATCTGGAATTTGAGCCAAGCGTGATCCCTGGGCACGAAGTAGGTGTACCGATGTTCCATTTCGTTCAGCTGGTGATTGAACATCTGACGTTTGCCCAAATTGTAAGTAATACTAGAAATAAAGATAGTCTGGTTAACAAAATAAGGATAAAAACTATCATATTTAGGTCATTCAAACGATTTGCAGATACACTTACAAATCATGGAACTGACTTTAATGAACAAACAAATTTTAAGTCTCATTTTATCCCGTTATACAATAATATTTCGAAGTATTAGGTATATTAGTCTTGAGTGAACGTGATCAAAAAAAATGGCATACAAAATGTGCGTGCGTAACTTGAACTTTGTTTCAATGACTATAAGGTAGATTCTAGGGAAACTCGTCATGATGAACCAAATGAACATTAAATCGAGTTAATGAATCTTACTTGAGCATCGGATCCGTCTTCATCTTCTCATAAACGGTGACATAAGGCACTCCAAGCACCCGGTCGATGATGTGAACAAAGCCATTAGTGGCGGCAATATTCGTCTGTATAACGGTCGCGTTCACACCGCCGCCCTCTACCGTTAATGTCTGGTTGTTGTCGAAGTTTAAAACATTGAAGTACAGGTATTTACGGGCCGCTGCTGTCGGTGCTTGGTAAATCTAAAATACGAAAATTGTTAATGCAAGTTACCACCTGATGAGATGAGCAAAGACCGGATAAGCACGTTTTGAGCTAATTAGAACTCAGCTACATAATCTGACGCTTACGAATTTCAATGCCGTTGCAAGTATGAACTTTCATGTAAGTATATTGATTCCGATTTTTGCTCAAATATACTACAAACAACATAGTACGATCTCATGCCATACGATGGTGAACTTAAAGAAGTGAGTAATCTAGCCGGTATGGGACGATAAACTGCGCGACGAGTGAGTCATGCATTGTTAGGCGTACGAGTGTACAAGTACGAGTCTACATGAGAACAAGAAACATTTGTTTGAAAACATCGATATCGCATGCCTTGATAACAATAAAAAGGTTTCATAAGATCAAATGACGACAAATACATAAGAGATTAAATTGTGAAATAATAGACTTCCGGGTAATGCTGCATGTGCATTAATGTAATGTGTATGTATGTTACCCGCAAACGTATTGGAATGCCTCAATGATACAATAAGTTCGGACAATTTACTAACAACTTATCTTTTTACAGAAAATTATAAATTCTTCATCACCGAACTGAATTAATGAATAATTGTATTTGTACATTCAATTGTAATGTAATACTGTCGCTTGTGATGGTTGTGTTGACTTTCAGACCATATTGAAATACATAATTGCCATTATTATATTAATAAATACTTGGATAATACGTACCTAACCTATGTATCATTATGCAAACACTGAATGACTACTCAATTTGCTATAGACCAGTGGTTTAGATCCTTTTCAACTGCGAAATAATTAGGTGAAGTAGAAGAAGTAAGTATATGTATATCAATGTCACATAATTCAATAGAATACCGAATTAGCTGTATAATTTGCAGGTAACTTACATTGAAACTGATTATTACTGATATTATAATATATTAAATATCTTAACAAACTCTCGTGTGATGTGTGTGTACTTACGTACAATCACCCAGTTAACGAATGCAATTATTAGAATACCAAGGATTCCTTATATTAAAGATAGGAGATGACTGAAGTTCTTGTGAAATACACTATATTGTAATAAGGAGCTAACATTTCTCGGAAGACTAGCAAACCAGTATAAAAATGATCAGTAACTATTAAAGCATGGCAATGAATAAAGGATTTTCGTCATATTAATTCTTTTTAAATTGGATTAACGTACAGTTCCTGGGATCTGGTTCCGATAAGCAGCAGCAAACCGGAATGAAAGTCAACGTACAAAATTAATTTCTCTCGAAATCGTTATAATTTAAATACTTCGGAAAGTGCTTATGTTGAGAGGATTCAATTGATTCGTATTGAATTGATTTTAACGCATTCGTCAGATAATACTTTTATATCTTTTTTCTATAATTTTTTATCAGCTTATACTAAGTAAGTGGGCTGTTTTTAAATGTTTTATTTTACGTTAGTCAGCCCATAAAATTCTTTGTTTTTATATATTGTGAAGGTATGTACTTGGGGTTAAAATAATGGATTAAAGATCTTGTTAGGTCCACTAAGTATGTCACTTAGTTCAGAGGTAGCAAGACTGTTGTCACTGCATAATTAGACATAAATGTCCTTGTTTTCGAGTATTTAATAGAAAACTTAATATATAGTAAACACAATAAAAATTACTTATTAATTATTACACGTAGGTATATTTGGTTGCTCGCGGCTATTTTAGTCAGCACAACACACCGCTACAAGTTATAGGTATTCGTATATAGCTCAGTTAGCATAAAAATTACAGTAATAAAATAAAATAAACTTATATGTAACCAATACCTAGTAACTACGAACCTGGTTCATATTGTTTTGTATAATGACGTCCATGGGTAATCTCTCCCTCACCAAATGCATATTCAGTATCTCAACCAGCTTCTGATGGTTTCTAAAAAAAAGATATATAAATACTAGTAAATATTCATTATACGTAGTACTTACATTGAAGGAAGGAGAACTTAGGAGTTTAGGTTTGTAGTCCATGCTGTTAAGAGATTAATAAGAATTTTTTTTTTTCGTGTAAGTATATAATTTCTGCTCAAAACAAAATTCTTCACATAACTTTGTGGGTTTTTGGGTAGTCCTTGCCGTCTTGACATTAATCATTTGTCATTTAATTGGTCATTAATCGCATTACGCCAACATAATCTATATAGGATACTTCCAGGTAATAGCTTACCCGATTCATCTCAAAAGTCGACTTTAAATATACAAATCAGTATTTTAAATTGTATAGGTAAAGTTCAATTCAGTTCATTCAATTAGTATTTAAATTAGTCGTTGATTAATTTCCACTGCACCAAAAAGTTTCACGTTATTTTCTTGGTCTTCCTTTAATTTAAAGTACTATGTTGTATCAAATAAATTGATTCTTATGAATGACCCCTTCGGTTGGAATTTTTCACATTTAACTGGTTCGATTCCCAACTCGAGCAAGTGACTTTACAAAAATCTGAATTTAGCACGCATCCATATCTTACACTTTACTGATTTTTGAAGTTATCCAGGTGAATTAATTTAAATGCATCCTTTGTGCTCGTACATTTCAAAATGAAAAACACACGACGTATCTGCAACTAACGCGCGGAAACAGCATTTTGCGGTTATTGCGGTTCAGTACCTACTCGTAATTACAACACGTCTAAAAACATGCGAGATGAGTTTTGAATTTATTTAATTTTCGTTTAAATTGTTTTTGTCTGTTTTATTGAAGTTTTATAATGACTAGCGCGAGAACGTTAAACCCCAGAACATTAAAAGTATTTTTTTTATTGGTCATGTGTATACATATACAGTAGTACAGTAGTACCTATAATTAATGACCTCATACAAATCAATTATAAAAATAAATGTATTAATGTCCATACGCAAACAAGTGCATGTGCAGTGGGCAAAAGATAAAAAGCTTTAGAATGCCCCTAACTTATAAGTTTACTTAAACGAACTATTTTTATCTTATCTCCCAGTACCTACTAACACACTTAAAACTGCAAGTAGTTTACTAGAAACGCAACTAAGTTTCTTAGTGTTTAAAAATTAAAGAGCTGTTACCTGATAACGTTCTGCACCATGTGGTCATTCCAGGCTTCATTAGTCGGAGCAAACAAAGTAATGTCCTTAGCCAACGTAAGTTCATTAAGGAATTCATTGTTTGAGCCCAAGTCCATGATCACCTCGTAGAACTTGCACAAAGGACCGTCCTCTTTTTCCTGATTGCAAGAATAATTTATCAATTAAGTGGGAAGTGGTATTTTTTATTGTGGCGCCTTATTCGGTTTACGAATACGAAGTCGATAACAGTGTTGGTGACTTCAAATATTTTCACAGGCAGCTGTTTAAAATTCTTTTGCCATGATATTATTTGAAACTACCCAATAAATTATTAAGAAGTCCTTTATATTGAGGTGCTGCTCGCAACCTCATCTCATAGCGATTGGTCAGTGACCGAAATAAATATCAATATCCTCTATGCCACAAGGGGAAAGCTTGGATGACATATTTATTTAATGACGACAATATTGTTTAGTGGGATTATTAGATATTTAATTCGAATACGACATGTCATGTTCAGTAATCGACAGTTTGTTCCCCTGTCGATTCGTTCTTAGGACAAAACACTCGAATGGTACATATGCCAGCAAGTTCTTTTTTACAGAACCCGCGTGACGGAAAACCTGAGTTGCAAAAAATCCATAACCTTTTCTTCCGCGTAGTGACGGCATGCAGAAAACACACAAATCTCATAGATACTTTATACTGAACCTATAAAAATTATTATGAAAAATGAAGTTGCAATTTTTTTGGGTTTTGGAAGGTACTATAGAAAAGAAAAAGGCAAGACTAACCATACTACATTATAGAATAGAACCTTAGATTAGTTATATGTCTAGATAGACTGTCGCGCAGCAATCGCGCCAAGAAATATAGTACCTAACTGTTTGGTACTAAATGCTTTCCCTGCGTTCAATCTCATTCCCGCTGTCATTACATACGCTCGAGTTGCTACGCTAATTTGTTTTGTTTAAAATGACGGTTTATGTGATAAAAGTGCGCCGAAATTATAAAGGTCGATCAAAAACAACGAAATAAGTCACATATCATCGGTAAGTACCATTATTTCGTATCAATTCAAGCAAAATAGGGCATTAAAATATTTCGAAAATAAAATAATATTGTTGTTCGCCATTTTTAACATTTGACGTAATTGACGTGCGTGTTGCCAGTTCATTTTGTGATCACACATCAGTTTTAATTTTGATATTGTAAGTTCTTCAAGAGATTCCTCTCCCAGGGTACTTATTCATCCCACCACTTTAGCACAACACTGTAGGAATATGTACTAGGTATCTATTCCTACAGAGTTGTGCTAAAGTGATAGTCATTATGGGCTACAAGTGAAGACATTAAAACATTGAAATCGTTTGTAGGAATTATTTTCGATGGTAAGTCTACTGGCCTTAAATAGTATTTTCAGATTCAGCTGTCTGGTTTAGTGAAATGTTGTCAAAAACAATAGAACGAGAAATCACAAGACTTTCAATTGACGTACGGAAGCTTTCTGAGAATAGATACACAGCTCCTTCTCCCTTGAATACAGTCGTTTCGTTTTTGTTGCGATTCTACCATTGTTTTGTAGCGACTGTATTTATTTGAATTTAAATTTCTTTATCGTTGCCACGACACTTGATGTAAATGGAAAGTATCGTTTCAAGTAATTATTATTCAACCGTGAGATTTTAGATTATAAAGGGGTTTCGCTTAGCAGATTAAAATTTCTAAGCCGGAAGGGATTAAACCACACTGCCTATCATGGCGGCCTCACCTTTTTGTACAGTAAATATTACTGACTGTATTAAGTTAACACTGACCATGAAGTAGGTGTATTAATAGCTTCGTTAATTTTTTAACAATTGAAAATTGCATCTGACGGATTCCGTCAACTTAATATTGGTTCGTTATAGGTTTAGGTAGACTTTCGTCAACTTACTTAGGTGAATTTTTTTAAATCCCATTATTCATACATTTAATTTCTTGTGCCTTTTTATGTATAATTTAAAATTAAATTTATTTATATAATTTATTTTTTTATTAAAATTAAAATTCATAATTTTATTCATATCCAAGACCTAGTATTGCATGGAGTAGGTACTACCTTTTTGAGATATTTTTATTTGCATAGTCTACGTAAAGTAAAAGGTAGTAATAGAATCCATACTAATATTATAAATGTGAAAGTGTGTTTGTTTATTTATTTATTTGTTTGTTTGTTTGTCCGGCTTTCACGTCGCAACGAAGCTATTATATGGTATGGTTTTTGTGTGTGGAGATAGTGAGGAGGGTGGAGAGTGACGTAGGCTACTTTTTACCGCGGTAAAACATCCCCATGGGACGATATCGATGTTTTGTTATTTGCTAGATATTTAGTTCCGGATATTGTTAATAGATGGCGTTAGTAAAATTCATTTTCAAGTCAGCATTACTTCTGTTTCCTCTAAGTATCTTTTAATCGTGGAACTGTCACTGTTCATCCACCACAAATGTGTCATGTATATAAGGTGTGAAAGGTTCAAACTTACATTATTACCTACTTATATGTTTATAAACTAACTCATAATGTTTTTTGTAGCTTTGAATATTATGATGATTACGAGTCATAATTTATGACATGTCAGTGAATTTCTGACTGAACATCTGTAGCAAAGGTATGCATCTCTGCATCTCCTCTGTTCAGGCGTCTGCTTTTATGTGTATGAGTGTGTCGTTTTGCTATTGTTTGCCACCCGCCCGTTACTCTTCAGTTCATGCGTTGCGTTTTTTTGCCTTCATTATTTTGTCTCTCCGGTGTGAATTATTCAACACTTTACATCATATACCCAGAATGTTAGTATAAAAGGTTAAAAAAGTAAATCTAGTTATTTTAGCTTGTATTTATGACCAAAGTAGTGAAAGAATGAAATAGGAATGGAGATTACCTAAAGCTAAAACCGAAAACATTCAGGTATTTTATTCATGCCCAATATCGATACTCGTAACGACTTGTCACAAATACATCAGGTGATTCACGTTATTAAACAAAATAGTATAATAATAGTATAGTATTTATATTAGCATGATTAATATATAACTAATATATACTACAATATTTGTACCATGTATGTTGTGGTATGTATTGTATAATATTTGTACCATCCGATGTCAATTCATAACGTAGAAAATTTATATTATATGAAAAAAATTGCAACCTCATAAAACAGTTCAAGCTCAATACAAAATCTAACACATTACAAAGTGCGATTTAGCTTCAAAAAGCATTGCTTATATAGGTTACCTTACCTTGCCGTTACTAGAAATACATAAGCTAAAAGTAAAACGAAACAGTTTTAATGTAGGGTTGCCAGTTATTTTGCAAAGGTGTGTTCAGCCGTGCAAGTAATAAAATACTTACAATCCCCTAAAGTCGATAATTTCATGCGGGATGATTTCCATGGGAGGGGCGCAGACAAATATGAAAACAATTGAGAAATATATAATAATAAATTTACACGTCCAATAAGGCTTTAAAATAAATAATTTTTATTTTAAAAGTTAGTAATTTTAATGTGAAAAAGTGGCCTCTCGATATAAAAAGCATATCTGTGCTATGTAAACGTAAATGGACATAACACCCTGGACTAAAATTACAACTTAAATTAAGTTTTGGTGGGCAGTCAATAAGTTAATAATAGTTAGAACAGAGGAAAACGTTAAAGGATTTGGTGCTTAATTTTAATTTGAGTAGATATAATTATGTGGTTGGTAATTTATTTTGGGAAATAACAGTAAGTTCCATAAAATATTGATTTTGGGATATTATGTGATAACGCTAATATTAATAATCTATGGTTATTTAATAATAATGCGTAACTTTGGCAGAATAAACAAAGTTACATAAGTACATAAAATCTTAATAAATTACTCAAATATAAAAAAAAAATACTACCTATTTACTAATCTACTATAAATGAACCTATATAATACTTTACTAAAGCAGCATGAGGTAGGTAATATGATTTTTATGACTGTTGATTTGTATTAATAATCAAATATAATATTTAAGTAGTAGGTAAGTACTACACGTCAAATCATTAACTTATTAGGTAAATATGGGACACAAAATGACTGTTGTAACATTCTAGGAAAAACACAAACAATGATAATCTTAGAAAAACGTGCGGTTTTGTCGTTAAATAGGAGAAAGAAACAACCAGCCTGAATAAAGTAAGTAAATGGTCTCAGAATATGATAAAATAGTAAAAGTAAACAAATTACTATTTTGTTTTACCTTCATAGCCTGGTTCCGATTTCAATGAAGCACAAATTTAATGACAGGATTCGAAACATTATTTACTAAATATTTACAACTGACATTCTACACTATGAATGTACGACAAAGATTTTGATGAGTAAGTAATACTAAAATCTCCCGTTTAAAAGTGTAAAAACTACAAAAATATTATTTAATTAATTAAGAACTTATTTGAATAAATTGGGCTAATTGAAAATCATAGATATTTAAGCACCGGTAAATAACATTATTCAGACCTATTAAATTTAAATGATTAAAAGTGTTAGTAATTATATAATAATTATAAGAACTTCTAAAGGATAGAAGTAACGTGGTGGTGCAGTTGTGCCATATCTTTGCGTCAAACCGTTTCAGTCAATTTACCTCGAGACAGTGTAACAGGACAAATTATTTAACGCGGCTAGACGCTGTAGCTATTAGATCTCTTCTAGCCAGCTTTATTGTATAACTTGATCTTGAAACGTCAAAATGTAGTAAATTATTTATGACATTTTACGTAGGTATTAAAGATAAATGAATGTCATGTCTTTAGAATAACGTGTAACGAACAGATAAGTGAAACAGTGGGTAAGTAAACAATCAATATTGAGGTGCGGTATGGTCTATCAATATATGAGCATACCTTCAGAAAGTCGATGACAGTAGTATCGACAACCATCAGCGGTCGTTGGATGAGATGGACGACTCCGTTCTTGACGGGAATGTTGGCCCGCACAACGTCCGCGAGTACGACGCCGCGGCTATGCTTCGCGTCGCCAGCAACCGTGTTTGACTTTACGAAAGCTGTGAATGGGTGTAATTTTAGAATATTTAAAACATGTACCAGTCTCTGCTTCCGAATTCTTGAATTCAGGCCCCCTATCTCCGGCTTGCCTTTACCGGCTGGACAGAGTTGGCCTTAGGAGGGGTCGCAGAAGTCTCACCTCTGGCTTGGCTTTACCTCAGCTCTCGGCACTCTGAGCCACTTATGAGCATGGTGAGTTATAGAAAGTGGTGAGTCACCACCAGCCACCACTTGACTTATCTAATGACAGGCCCATCAAACTACCTATGTTGAAATTGGAAACCATTGAAGCAGTTAACTTGTTAGCTAATAGACTCAAAAGAAAATGAATGATGTTTAAAGTATCCAGGGAATTCACGATACAATAGATGTAATTTTAGTTCTCAAGGGGCTTGATTTCTATGGAGGGAAATCCTCGCTTATTATGGCCACACTGCATTCAAGGATTTTAGTATGTAGAGTATGTACTTTAAATAATTGAACGCAGTAAGAAGTTTAGTTTAGTAAACTTGCACTTTAATTAGGATTTAGTGAAGGATTTTTTGAGGAGGAAGTTTTGTTAGTATTAAGTACAATATAACTTACATTTCCGTACTCACAGTATGCTCAAGTTTTGCTTCATACCTAGATATCTACTTGTGTATATACCTACTACAGATAATTTTATTCATTTAATACTCTCATAAAAAAGTAAATTACGCTGTTCAATAACTAATTGACTATTGATTGTAAGATAATTGACGGGCCTGTTGGCGCAATCGGTAGTGACCCTACATGTTGCGCCAGGGGTCGTGGGTTCGAATCCCACTCAGGACAAATATTCGTGTGACGAACACTTGTATTTGTTCTGTGTCTGGATGTCGATTTTATCTATTTCAGTATGTATTTAAAATATCTATGTATGTATGTATATCAGTCTCGGGCACCCATAGTACAGGTTCGCGCCTAATTCGCGGTCAGATGGCCGTGTGTGAATGTCCATGGTATTTATTGTTATTATTAATTTAATTTATATCATTATTACCGAACCCAGATTCCTAGGTGTACGTGATATAATTTCAATACCAAGCAATCATTAATTTTACTCGGAACATTTTCTGTAAAGATAATTATAATTATTTTAATCATTATTAATATATTATTTATTTAAAAGGCTGTATAATGGCATAATATTAATGTCACAGGTCACAACCTTTGCTCTAGAGAAGGCTATTTTGTATGCATAATTGAAATACGTGCGAGCGGTGCTAAAATTTGATAGACAAAAGACGTTATTCAAAATTTGTTGTAGAGGATCGAGGTCTTTTTTCCTTTGGCGAAATATTTATCAATAACCGTCAGTATAATTAAATGTCCCCGCAGGAAAATTCTTATGAAGTTTTTATGTGAACAGCAGATGACGCGTAAAAGAACGATATAACTAGTAGGTACTCACTTCGTACAATTCACTGTACCATTTGCCTGGGAACATTATTCCAGATTTTACACTCCGTTTTTTAAGGTTCCGTACCCAAAGGGTAAAACGGGACCCCATTACTAAGACTTTGCTGCCCGTATGTCTGTCACCTGGCTGTACCTCATGAACCGTGATACTTAGACAGTTGAAATTTTCACAGATGATGTATTTATGTCGCTGCTTTAATAACACAAATCATTGGTATAGTAAAAATTAGTGCGCGCAGCCTGCACGGGCGGTTATAACCTCATCGAATGGATAGAAACTATAGGGTGCCTTAAGGGCAGTTAGTTATACGGTTTGTCTTCATAAGCAGTGACCAATTAATTGATGCCAACAATCTTGTAGGTACTCAATCCCAAAAAAAACAAATGTGTTAGATTTGTAACTGTCACGCACACCTTTCCGAGGAAACTCAATTTTTTAATAAACATTTACACAGCAAAAATAGGGGTTGAACAACGCTACTGCTCCGGTTGAAGTATCCAATACAGTTCTTACATTTACCTATTTGGTTTTGCGTAAAATATATGTACTTATATATAAGCTATTTTCGGAATCAGTAAAGAAATGTTTCTAAAACATCAGATAACATTGATAAAAAGGATACGATACCCATTATACCTACCTGAATAGAATATGCCTTATTGTAAAAGTTCACAAATTTAGCCGTCCGCTCAGAAAATCAAATTACGTAGCCTCCACTTGACTAGCCGTTTACCTGCACACTCCCTTTCTTAGAATTTAAGTACTTTCCTCGCTAAGGTTTCCTCTAATCCAATTTTGTAATTCAGGTCAGATTTATTATGGTCATTGGAGTTTAATTTGCTATAAGACTTATTTTTCACTAAATTTTAATCATTTTTAAAACACATTCGTACAATCATCGATCACCATGTTCAGCTCCCACACTCAGACAATCTGCATTCCTTCGTAATCTATAGGTTTAATAGTCTATTTTGTCCACTATATAGACATGTCAGTCTCTAAACTTGAACATTTTAACTTCTCGAGCATCAAAACTGAATACATGCGCATTTTCAGAAAAACAAAGTGTAGAGACATGTCATGCTAAGCTCATCTCTAAGCTAAGTTAAAATCCGTAGACGTCCCACTGTTGGGCACGGATCTACCTCATAGACACAGTTGCGAGAAGTATATAGCATACTTCACCACGCTGCTCCAATGCGGATTGGTGGATTGGCTTGTGGCCAACCCAGTGTCGAATGTTCTCAAGCCACCTGAACAAGGATTAACGATTGTTTTTAAAAGCTTTTACTTAACTTCACTCGTATGTATTCATTCATGTATGTCCTGGAATCTTGCAATCAATATTTCACCCACTTCCACTGAAGCTATCGAGCACTACTACTACTATTTGGCACACATATTAGGTTCCGATGACAATGCAATAATATGGTACTGTCAAACTGATCTGATGATGGAGCCGGAAGATATTAACTGGAACTTCATGATGGAATATCGTATCATAGTCGTGTTTGCACTTGTGGTAAAGTCTTGTAATGAACTTTGACCACGATTAGGTTTCAAGGTCAAGTTATAAAAGCTTTTAAAAAAAAAATTTTTTTTACAGTATAGTTATTACCATTGAAAATAACCGGGACCGACGGCACAACGCCCCTCCGAAGCAACGCCCATGAATTTTTGCCACTAGCGGTGACACTATCTATCCATCAAACAAACTATCCATCCACAAACCGACCGTGCCTGCCTGCATAACTCTGTCGATCACATTGAATCGACGCGAGCCATTGTTCTATAGATGAATGCGTTCTATTATAACTTACTTATTTCTTCGTTCCCGTTCTTTGTGGTGCTGAAAGATATGATGACCTTGACGTTATCACTGAATGCCATGGTCTCGAACTCGTCGGTATCTGGAGTGGCTTCCGTGAAGAGCACGCGGTGGGGGATTACGTGCCCATCGACCACCTTGCCGTCAATCAGGTCTGATCTTGTCCTTGGCTGCAACAAAACCCCATGTATAGTTTACTTTTATTTGGCACACTAAGAATTTGATTTTAGTTATTTATTTATTAATTTTATGTTACATAAACTATAATAAAAAATGCGCATTTAATGCAGAAATCAGCGAGGCAAGTTAATTAAGAATCAAATCTCGCTCTTGTAATGAATGATGATGATGAAATGATTATCTTACCATGTTCGTTCATAACCAACTAAGTTACTAACTCAAAGTATTTCTCAAATATGGTAGTAGGTAGTATCTTTTGAAGTAATTTAATAATTCAAATCATCACTACTGTGTTCTCTAAGAAAACTTTAAGTATTTTTCTCATTGCGAGCTTGTAGCAAAGTCGAAAGCATGAGGGTAGTCCCTTTCCAATTTGATTGTAATTGAGAATTCTTAAACTGACACAATAATGTTTCACTTTAGTCGAGCTACATTTACCTTGAAACCCTCGTCAACGGGGATGAAAAAAGTGTGCCTGCCGTCTGCATTGAAAACTTCCTTCTTTTGTAGTTGGTTTACCTTCTGCCGGAAAGACCTATAAAATTGCATTAATGTAAATTTTTATAAATAAAAGTGACCCAGAATTCCAAAATAATCAATCAATCAATCAATCAATCAAAAAATAATTTATTGCCACAAAAAAAAAATTACAAGCTTAAATTATAAAACCAAACACAGTAAATGAATCGAAATATATATCTACATGTCCAATGTCCATTGATCTTTAATGTAAGAAACGGGTAGATATAACTTCATAGTACTACTCAGTGTTCAAAAATTTCACATTTAGTTGACATTAAAATCTGTTATAATTTGAAACTAAAAACTGAAATTCAATTTCATTCACTGATTGAACATATATCAATGCACAGCCTTAGCCGCTGGTCCTAGAAATATGAATATTTTACTAGAGGTTCTCTTCATTACTCGCTGCGACCCATATCGCAAGCCCCACTGCTGGGAACGGGTCTCCCTCACAGACGCAAGGGAGCATACC
Source organism: Carterocephalus palaemon (assembly GCA_944567765.1). NCBI lineage: Eukaryota > Metazoa > Arthropoda > Insecta > Lepidoptera > Hesperiidae > Carterocephalus > Carterocephalus palaemon. Next base: position 7,303,952 of record OX155645.1, read on the forward strand.
CCACCATTGACGCGAGCCATTGGGCTATGGACGATAAACGCGAGCCATTGGGATTCCACCTTTATGTGGGTAAAAATTTGTAAGAAACTTCGTCAACTTTCTAATGCTAAATATGTACATGAAAATTAAAACTAAAGCTATTAGTTAAAAAATAATAAAATACGTGTTTCACTTTTTTTAAATTATACCCCAAAGTGGGTTAATTTGGTTCATTGTTTAGAACTTTAGACCGTTGCAGGGCCTTAACTTTGAAATATGTATGAAATGTTGACACTAAAGGCCTTTTATATTACATGCAAACATATAGAAAGGATTTTGATAAATTTTACTTAAGAGGGAGTTCTAGGGAAGAAGAAGTTTCCTTGTTAATACTGAAAACGTTCGATGAAGACCCCTAAACTCGCTCAGAACGCTTTTCTTAAATTCGAAATTAACGCAGACGATTTCGCTAGCAACATCTTGTCGACCTATACTAAGTTAGCGTTTTATTTGGAAGTTCTGTTAGTGGACGCCCGCAGCTTCGCTCGCGTTACACATTCACTAACTTCAAAAACGGCAAAGCTTCATACTAACTTTGCACCTCCGTTTTACCCCCTTAGGGGATGAATTTTCAAATTTTTCTCGCCGTAAAAACCATCCTTGAACTTCAACGAACATTTAAAAAAAAGAATTGGCCAAATTGGTCCAGGCGTTGTTGAGTTATGCGCTTACCAACACATTTTGCGATTCATTTTTATTATATAGACTAGTGGACGCCCGCAGCTTCGCTCGCGTTACACATTCACTAACTTCAAAAACGGCAAAGCTTCATACTAACTTTGCACCTCCGTTTTACCCCCTTAGGGGATGAATTTTCAAATTTTTCTCGCCGTAAAAACCATCCTTGAACTTCAACGAACATTTAAAAAAAAGAATTGGCCAAATTGGTCCAGGCGTTGTTGAGTTATGCGCTTACCAACACATTTTGCGATTCATTTTTATTATATAGACTAGTGGACGCCCGCAGCTTCGCTCGTGTTACACATTCACTAACTTCAAAAACGGCAAAGCTTCATACTAACTTTGCACCCCCGTTTTACCCCCTTAGGGGATGAATTTTCAAAGTTTTCTCGCCGTAAAAACCATCCTTGAACTTCAACGAACATTTAAAAAAAAGAATTGGCCAAATTGGTCCAGGCGTTGTTGAGTTATGCGCTTACCAACACATTTTGCGATTCATTTTTATAATATAGATTTTTATAATATAGATTTATTCGCCCAAATTGAAATTGCTCTGATTGTATATAGAATATAAGAAAGTAATCCAATAGGTTTTTAAACATGATGTTTCAGGGTTCTAAATCACTCTAATCTGAACTGATAACGAGCTAGCCATCGACTAAGCGGCTCGTCGGAACTAAGGCTGCACTGCTATTCAGCTAAGCCCCGTGTTATTGGCTTCTAATTTATTTCATAGTTGCGCCAAGGTAATTGAAACACGCAAATGTCTAATTATATTAGCATTCATATGGGCCTTAAGCAGAAATGTTAAAGAAATAGAGTAGCAAGCTAGAAATTAAAATAACGTTAGTATTTGAAATAGTACCCAGAAAATAGTTTAGTAGTCTGTAGTTATTTTATTTCATGTAACGCTAATCGCGAATCGCGAGCTTAGGTATATGTTTTTTGAACCCACATGCATAATTATACTCATATGTAATGAGTATGTACGGTCATACGTTTAACATATCAATGTACCTATGTATGTCATGTTTATCAGAAAATATCATTTAACTGATATTCTGTTATTTAATTAGTTAGTTACATGAAGGCACACCACAACCCATTGTTTGTCCACATTGAGCTCGGGCCTCCTTTTAGAAATGGAGAGGTTAGCCCGTAGTCCACCACGCTGGCCAAGTGCTGATTCATAGACTCCACATGCCTTTGGGAACATTATGAAGAACTCTCAGACATTATATTTTTAAAACGCGCATAAAAATTACTATTTACATGAATTTAAATCAGAAAGTTAGATAGTACACCGCCCGCCGCGGCTACGTACCTATCTACTTGAACGCGTGTGGTTAGAACGAGAAATCCAGTCAAATCCATATTTAGAAATAAATCACTGCAACATTAAGTGATTAATACTGGCCATTATCTATCGAGCAATCGAGAACTCCCGGGAGAAGTAGAGTGCATTGCAATTCAGTTAGCCTCAGAGCTCAATGGCTGCTAATTCCGCAGTTGCACCAACGTAATTGAACGCGCAATCGTCTGATTATTTGAACATTCTCTTGAATCCTTATCATTCTTCCATTGAAATTTAACTTTGGTGTTTTAATTAACGCAAAGATAATGATTTTTGATACGATGATTTTCATTGAAATAGATGAAGCATTATATAGAGAAAAATAACACACATAAACATCATCATCATGCTATTATTCGTAAAAAAAATATCAAACAAACTACTATTTTTTAGCTGTTTTGTTTTCATTATTAAAACACAATTCAGAATTTGAGACTAAGTGACAAAACACTTTAAAGCTTATTATTTTTTATGAATAAAAGGGATGGTGTATAAAATGGCACAGATCGATATAAAACATAATGTGAAAAAATAGGGTATCCAATAATTATGTGAGTAATAATAATAACTATGTAGGTACTATTAAGTGCACCCAATGCTCTATATTTCCCTGCAGTGTCGGTATAACAATCGATTTATCGGCGAGTAGATTGGCTTGAATAGAAATCGTCCAGTAAGCAACCGGACGGGATTTTAATAAATTGAGAAAGTTTTAGTAAAGGATACAGTATTATGGAATTAGTATTCTTATTAAAATCTTATCATCAATAGAACTAACGCCATTTTACAATATTATATGCTACGCGATTGATGAGTACAAAGTATTTGCCGTACTGTTTATGTTATACAACATAGTATATTTTTTCGTCATTCTACATCGAAGTTTGTTTCATGTATTTCGAACAATAATTCTTATTACACTCAGTAATAATGGTTATGAAATAGAAGATTAACCGAGCCTAAGACGTTCCCCGTATGACCTGTCTGTTGTTTGATATACCTGAGTCTGTGCTGTCCTATATCGAATACATCGGAATGTTCCAGAAATTGGTATGCGTTGGGATTGTACACTGGCGAGCCTATTGAGCTGGAGCTGGGTCCGTGTGGCTGCAGTGGCTGCAACACTTGATCTATCACGTGCAGTACCTGAAATAGTACAGTTTTTGTATCCCACAGGCTTACTTCAAAAAATTGTTATCAAGCATTTTGAATTATACCTATAGATCATAAAATAATATATGAAATGATATTATAATTATATATATAGATATTTTAAAGTGTTAATCTTGCCTAAGACTAACCTTGTGTTAGTCTTACCCCACTGTAATACTAATCTACTATATAAAAATAAGTCGGGTTTTCCTTCCTGACGCTATAACTCCAGAACGCACGAACCGATTTCCACGGTTTTGCATTCGTTGGAAAGGTCTCGGGCTCCGTGAGGTTTATAGCAAAGAAAATTCAGGAAAAATTTCAACAGAAAAGCGGGAAAATCTTTTTTCACATACAGCGCCATCTCTGATACATAGCATGTACTACAAACCAATATTTTAAGTAGATGGCGCCGGTGCGTGATAGGTAGGGGTAGGGGTAGTGGTAGGAGTAGTGGTAGTGGTAGTTGTAGTCCACACACTTACATGAAGTTCTCCCAAAATATTCAGTAAAAATTATTTTTATGGCAAAACAACGTTTGCCGGGTCAGCTAGTAATTCAATAAAAATCAATACGTGAATAGAATACTTTGTACCGCTTTTCTTAATATTTATCGATATCCAGTTCGCTAGAAAATCTTTTTGATCATGTGAATTACTTATAATAAGGTGATAAACATTTCGTTAGTGTAATAAATGAACATCCATGTTTGAAAGCAGCTTACACGAGTCGACTTGTTATTTCTCCTGTGGGAGGACGAATATTATGAGCTAAAAGCGAGCTTATACGTGCTAATTAGCATGTTCCAGGATGAATATATTGGCAAATATCATAAACAAAGTTGGTTTAACTCTCAATTTCCAACTTTCAGGTTAAATTTGGTGGTAGAACCAATAACCTGAACGAACCGTATGGTTATATAGGATCATTACTCAGCCATCACTAACATACATACTCGTAAGTACACTAGTACTTATTTTCACTACCTGCCTTGCTCCTAAACGTATAGTCCTCATATTATAAACATACTAATGAATACACCAACGAATGCCCCGAATAATATCACCTATTAACTTGACTAAACATCCCAGTCCTTTTCCCAGTCAGGTTCACAGTTGTACTACTTACATTGGACAACCGTCTTTGAAGTGCAATTCGACGATTCTAAGCTTACACTCGGGCTGGCTACTAAGCCCTTCGTTAATAGCTGCAATAAGTATTATTTAGAGTATCATTCCTATATCCTTTTTAGTTTTTAAAGTACGTATTCCCTGCAATTGTTCGCTAATAGATTGCAGGCCAAGTGGTGATCCGCAGTTACAAATTTGTTCACCCGTCGGAACAACTTAAGTAGTTGTGAGTAATCAACTAACCATTTCCAATTAATTAATTTCATTACCAGTCAGCACTAGGTACTTAATTCAATTTAAGAAAAGATTCATGTCTTTTTGTTGCATGTGCTGATTGGGAGGGGTTATTATACACATCAGACCAGTTGTGAACAATTAAATGAGTAAATGTATTAAGATTTTTTTGTCCTTAATTTAATTATAGAGACTGAGCTGAGACAAAAGCATTTGAACAGTTTGTTTAGAATTTTTGGCTGTGCGCTGTTTCGTTTGTAAAATGCCATTATCTATTACGAAAACATTCCTTTAAGCTGTTTCTTCTGGAGCTGCGCGGTGGAGTACGCTCGCTCAGTTGTGAGAAGCAACCGGAGCGTTGGATTAAGAAGGTACACGACTAGTCAGTAGCATCGTTTAGGATGGGCCAGCGGTGGAACTAGAAGGGCTGCTGGGTGAATGAAAGTATATATTTGCTCACCTGCAGCTTTCCGTTCCTATTGGAAGCCTGGTACGATCTGGAGATGTAGACCTTTGCGTTGTTGACGTAAATGTCGTCATGCATCGTGTCTCGTCTCCGCGTGATCCACAGCGGTGGGTTGCCGTCCAACTCAGACGAGATGGCGTAGTCCAAGTTTGTTAACGTTGTGGCTAGATTTGCTGTCACATACAAATAGGTTGATGTTAAAAAAACTATAAATAAGGCTGTGGTTTTAAACCTAATTGCAATTGTTTTCCAGCCAGAAAGATGTGGGTCCCTTATAAAGGTACTTTTCAAGAGAAGCCCATCTTGGTTCTCAAAGGTGCATGTATATCTGACTTTTTTAGTGACTGAAGTTTTCTTATTTCATTAATTTTCTTTTTAAACATTTTTAATGATATCTTTCAATAGTAGACATATATTATTTCTAAGTCTAATAATCAATTTAACATTCTCATATAAACATTGACATTTTAAAATTTATATTGAAATCATAAATGAAATACTAATGAATACTGCAAAATTTTATAATTCAAGAAATAAGAATATAGCTAAATTAATCCATATCCATACTAATATTATAAATGTGAAAGTGTGTTTGTTTATTTATTTATTTGTTTGTTTGTTTGTTTGTCCGGCTTTCACGTCGCAACGAAGCTATTATATGGTATGGTTTTTGTGTGTGGAGATAGTGAGGAGGGTGGAGAGTGACATAGGCTACTTTTTACCGCGGTAAAACATCCCCATGGGAAGATATCGATGTTTTGTTATTTGCTAGATATTTAGTTCCGGATATTGTTAATAGATGGCGTTAGAACAATTTAGAAGTAGTTAGTATAGTGGTTAAGTAGTTAGTATCTTTTAATCGTGGAACTGTCACTATTCATCCACCACAAATATGTCATGTATGATAAACAACTCATTGTTAATTCCCTTTGACCACGCGGGCGGAGCCGCGGGCAAAAGCTAGTACTAAATATTTTCTCTCCTCCAAACTCTCCAACAACTCTCCACCAATCCGCATTGGAGCAGCGTGGTGGAGTATGCTCTAGACCTCCCGCAATTGCTTCTGTGGGGGAGACCCGTGCCCAGCAGTGGGACGTCTATAGGTCGCAGCGAATACTAAATATTTGTACACTGGTGGGTATAACCAGTAGGGTTTGTACTATTATTATAGTATTAGTATTACTATACTTACATATATGATACAGCACCAGAGAGTCGTCCATTTCGCCGTTGTATTTCTGGAACGCCTGGTTGGTCGGCGCGAACAATGTCATCTGCCGATATTGCAGACTCATGTTGGCCACCACATTGCGCTCTAGGAGTGCCAAGAACTGTGGACAATACAAATTGGGACAGTTTAGTACGGTTCACATTATTTGCATGAACATAAGTAAAATGTTTAAATAAGGTAAAGTCAAGTTTAATTTTTAATATTATGTCACTGCTATCCGGACCTAATGTTGTAAGTTTTTAGTATCTTAGCGGCCGAATTCCAGCAGCTGTGTAAAACTATTTTGGTAAGAATGTTAAATAGTGTATTTAAGAATGTACATACTTAGTAATTTCATTCATTCTGAAAATGTTTCACTACACTGAAAAAACATTAATTGAAGTTTGTGTTTGGTACCAATACGAGTATGAAGTATTTTCACAGAGTAGGTACATAACAAATATAATAATATAACGTTCCAGGTGGTATTTTCTCTCAAGTAATGTCGCACGACACCATAGGTGACGGTGACCAGGTGGTCCATATACTTGTTTGTCTGTCTGTGTTAAATAAGACAAGTATCAATCAGGTTTATTCAGAGCTAAGAGTGGGGTTTCATGACAGGCACTGGAGCGGCTAATGTCGTAGATATATTCCATGCGTACCTTGTTCAAGGAGAAACCCATTACGTGATCAATAAAGAAGGCTTCCAACAGGGTCAACTACCGTTATCTAATGAAAATAGCACGTTACGTAGACTAAGGTCGACCCCGGTTTGTTATGTAAATGTAAATATGCTAAGCTTAGGTTATTCAAAACGGTCGGAAAGAATATTGCCAAAGTTGCCCAGTAACCCTTGCATCCATTAATCCGTCGTCAACGATCTTATATATGTCTTAAATATCTTTGGGAGATGTTTTTGATACAAAACGGTTTTCAAGATGAAGTTTTTACCTAAGCGTCGACACATGTAACCACGAAGTACGGAAGAAGAGGAGTTGTTTATACTGTGCCAGCTGACGTCAGTCCCTGGCCTGACAATTGCCACCAGTATTTATCAGTAGTTTTTTTTCTAGGACGTTACGTGGATTTAGAAAATCAGGCGTAATCAGATTCAAATGAATTAATTTATTATATGATCATTACATTTTCTACCGATGATTTACAAAGTTAATGTTACCGATATTATTGTACCTAGCTCTCTTCAACTCGCAATTAGACACCAATTTTGTACGATGATGATGATGATTTATTTTTCTTACGGCAACTCCTCTCCCTTCCGTAATTCTTGTGTGCAACCAAGCAATAACCAAATGGGCGAGGGATTTATTTCCGGGATAGCGGTTACCAGTGGGCGTGCATAATAGCTAATGCTCCTAGCCCCGGGAGACAATTTAAAATTCATATCACTCTGTATTTAGCCTATTAAAAGCTTCATCCATAGCTATTGAAAACGAAACGTTTACAGATAGCTTTATTACGAAAGGGATCGGTAAATGTTAACATTGGTTTTTAATATCTGTACGTAAGTAGTATAATTATGTATATACTTATTACTATGGGATAATACTAAGCAATAAGTAGGTAATAATAATAGTAATAAGGGGAAATCATCCTTCATGTAAATCACCCAAAACTATAAAGAAATATTTTAGCTTTACCGTGATCATACGGGTTTTATAAATGTCAGTAAGTATATGGCTTTGTTATTTTTAAGCAAAAATATGTCAACCCCTTAGATTGTCAACCCATTTCATCCTTAGAAGGGTTAATGTAAATGACCTGATGATCTCATTTAACATTTGCATTATGTAGGTACTAATACTCGTAGTACTTTACTCATATATTTTATTAAATTTTAATTTACTGTACGGACAAGCTTGAGTACAACTGTAACCACAGTTTAAGATTTGGTACATTTTGTAAAATATATTACTAGAGTCATAGATACCGCATTACTTATTAATACCCTGTTTTTTGGTTTAGAGGGAACGATATCAGGTAATATCTATCCAATAAAAACGAGTCGTGTGCATTTCTATGATCATCTATGTGTCCATGCAGCCACACACTGTCATTTTACCAGGGTCGCTGGCTGGACGGTTCGAGCTCCTTACCACCCGAAAATCCAGAAGCTCCCTTTCAGTAGTATCTTACGACAGACAGGGGATATCGTAGCACGCTAGCTTCTAGCTACAGGGACAAATATTACATTTACAATTAGTACATTCTTCTTTCAATAGTAATCCGTTCATTCGTTCTCTAATTTTACGGTAGTACTTGAATCGACATCATTATTCAATGTCTGCCATAATAGTGTTCGAGGCTCAATGCATCTATCTTTATGATCGATGTGCCTACATCTCCTATCCTATATTTTGCTCGAATTTAATGTCACTTGTATGACTTTTATGTAGTGATAGCATATGTAGCTAGCTATTTAGTAATCTTGTGACCTGAGTCTGTGCCATAATGTACCCTTTTCCTATGCGCAGCCGTATATTGGTAATAGCCTTTAATTTGGTATTATCTGAAATCACGATTTGTGTGAATCGTTTTCTACCCTAATATATTTAACCTTTTCGTGTGCGTAGGTATACATTTCAATAAGCGATAACAATTTATATTGACACCTGGTAATTTATTGCAATATATTTCACCGGATTTCGCAAATTGGCTGTCGACGTCTCTGCAAACATGAAATGGAAAATCTTCGCCAGCTTTTCCCGGCTATTATTCGTATCGAGCACACTCACAATCACTCGTCCCCACATGCACATCAACGACCTAACCGCAGCAATTCGATATTCATATGAGCAGGTACGGCTGTATACCACATTGTTTACGGATATTCGGAATGTGGTGATCAAAATCTTGGTATAATGTTCCATCGTCTAAGGTTTTAAGATGTTTTCCCTTAAACACCACTCCCTTAGCTCGATATACATATATATTTACGAATATTTTGCGAAATTCTGTGACTGACTTAGAACGAGACTCCTACTAACAAGTACTAACTGGACTATTACTAACACCAACTAAAAAAAACTGGTAAACACGCAATTATTCTATTAATTTATTTGAGGAAAGTCCAAATGGAATTTGGCAACTTATGTAGCGCAGTATCCGGATCAGGCGCCACACCACGATCAACATAGCTTTTCTGGGCCGCTAACTGTGCAATTTTTCCACAGTTTTACATGGTAATGCAGGGGATTTGTTTGCTGCCAACCTACTTTATTTCCACATTATGTAGTCGAGATTTGGCAACGTTATACGCATAAAACCTATAATGTTTTCAGCACAAATCCGTATTTGGTAAAAAGGCTACTGAGATTTTTGATAGTATTTTAATTTTAACAGTATGATAAAGGCATGCTTTGATAAACTATTTAGAACGCAACCTATAATAGTACATGTAAGTGCTCAAACTATTCTACTAACCAATACAGGAAAGCACAATCTCCATATTTATTTGGCTACAAGCCTGTCCCAAAGTTCAGGTCAAGTGGTGGCGCGACAGCTTGGCGCCTACATTGGAGTTATAACACAACCCTTGTTTTGCCTTGACTTACACTGAAGATCGAGGGCCTTGAAGGCCGTTACTAAGAAGTTTATTTCATTTACTATCACAGAGGATATCTATTTTATTATTAGGTAAATATTTACTGGATTTCTGCCCAGTGTATTGTGATAGGCTCACCACCTAATTACACGACACTTGAACATAACTGGTGAGAAATGGGGGTGGTTACTATACACCTATGCTATGCCCTTCCATTACATTCAATTAAACTGTCGTTCAGTTCTATCCATCATTCATAACATAAAATCACGATAGGTATTATTTTATGAATATAATAAAAGCAGGTAGGATGTTGAAACAATATGGCTGGACACTAGCGATATGAGCAGCCGGTGCAAGTACTGTCCTGGTTTTAGATCGCAGCCCGATGCCTTACACAATTCAAGACTTGTTTTCCCCTATACGTTATCATAACACAGTCAAAATTTTGGCACCGGCCTGGCCGTAAAACGGCTCTGTAGCGATCTTTCCTGAAAATATTTCACAGTACAAAACGTTGTCGAGTACAGACTGGACTGATATAATAAATCTAACATTCGTATACGTATCGTACGTACATTTAATGTAATACATTTTCGCGAGTCTGTTCAAAAATATCTTTATAAAAAATTTACTTAGCCGTGAACCGTTTTTATTGAAAGACTACGAGTCACAGATACTTAAAAGTTCGTTTCAGCTTTCGTTTCGAACCAGGGAGAGTTTGGGAAAGTTAAAAATATTTTCCAAGTTCTGAACCGACATTTCTTAGCTCCAACTAGTAATGAGGCTTAGACTTGTTCTTTTTATGCACAATTTAATTTTTAGCCCTTTGCTTAAGTTTGCTAGTTATCAGAAAGGATTAAATAAATAGTGAAAAAAAAAAAAATTGAAACTTAAAACATTTCTGTTGAAGAAATTCGAACACTATTTAAACCTACTTTGTTTTGCTAATGTTTCGACTCCCTAACACCAAAGTTACCCTATAAAGAATACTTTTACACAAGTAATCACATAAAAGCTCATGTAAAGATTTATCTATTCGATAAAAAGATAAATCTGAACAATGTTTTCTTTGTTGTAATAAAATGAATCATAGGTAAATTATGTTTATTCAGTTTTCGCCCTTTGCAGGTACCTACTTACTACCTATATAAGTAATCGCGATAAATCCTTCTTATTAGGAGGCACAAGTCCATAGTGTGTGGCCCTATAAGTGTTACCGCAAATGGTACCTGCAACGTTGGTAACAATAGCCAGCTCCTAATAAGGCGATACATTTAGTTCTGGAGGCGCCGTGAAGGGTTTCTTTCTACTACAACAATAACTGGCTACAACTCATTACCATTACAATGCTCAGCACAATGCTTACCCCAATGATTATGTTAACGTAGGTAGGTACTCTAGATCCCTACTTATCTTTGGTACGGGGCAGGGGGAGAAATCTTCAAAACATACCCGGCCTCGAGTAGGAAAGATAGGGTTACTCACACAAACCCTCTCGACAGTCATCCTGTGCATGAAGAGAGGCTCCGGAATCATTTAGGAACAACTGCAACATTCTTGTCTGTGCGGATTAAAATAATTTTGCCAAGAAAATCCTTGCTAATTTCTACACCTAGGATTATTTTTTCATTATTATTTTTTCAGCTCACTTTGTTCACTCAAGATAACTTAGATGAGACCGTTAGTGCTCGTAGTGAATGATACATTTTGAAGAACAAAAAAAGAAAGATTTTTCATTAAAAAGGTATACATACTTATAATATCATTTTCAGTATCTAGTACCTACCTCATAATTACCACTGAGTACAATAAAATTATAAAGAGCATAGCTTTATAACGTTACTGAAAATATAATATATTGACGTACATTTCTTGTTGTGGTCATATGATACTATAGTGGTTATTCTCAAAAAGACAACAACAACTGTCTATTCAAAGAAAAAAATTACCTATGATTCAGATACATATGATGGTTAAAAAATTATGAGAGAATTATGAGTAGTGTGGCAAACAATATGTTGATTTCTACGCATTAGGTATGCCTAATGCGTAGAAATTTGAATATTTGAAGTCTAGACCTTTTTTCTCGTTGGCAAACCAACGTAGCAGAAAAATAATATATTTACGTTCATGGGTTCAAATCAAAGTCTCGAAAGGACGTCGAATGCGAGGAACGAAATCATTTATTTTTGTTTGTTCCGGAAGCGAAGCGAAACGGATAAATTCATGTCAAATGTCGTTTTAAGAGATGGCTGATGTCATTGCCATGTCGTCGCTTTTACCTAAATTCTTCGTGGTAATTTCGTTATTTTTTTCACATTACTATCATCTCAGATTACAGAACGCTATCTTGAACACATCAAAGGTTAAAACACGCACTTAATCATCTTCATTAATCAAACAAATATGTATTTTAGGTATAGCTACTTAAAGTTTGTTACTTAATCAAAACAATTATGCGTACCTACCACTGTTTTTTTAGACTTAGATCAAGCTAATTATAAATTTGAGAGCAGCTACAGCTCCTACACACGAAGCCTGTAGGAGCGGAGTTAGGATTAGGACAAGTTGCTAAAATATGTAGGTAAATGAGAATACTCCAGGCCTTGGGAATTACTGGGAAATTGATAGTTTACTTACTCATGAGTAATATTATAAATTCTCGTACTTTAATCGCTTACCATCTAATCTACTTATCTAATGCATTTAACAGTATACATCGCAATAACTCTGCCTGCACTAACGAGGTCGCCTGGGAATATCTATTGATTGCAGTAGTTTACTTCATCATCGGCCAATTAATAACATTCAGACTGAGCAAATAATTATACGTTACATACCACCATCTGTCAACTGGCAAGCAGCTTTCTTATTTATCAACATCTTATAGATAGAATATTGTTTAATTGTTAGTTTCAATAATACTAACACTAATTACATCTTAAAATGTAACTATTAAACGCACCTCCGCAAATCGCAAAATTCAGCACTCATGTCTTACAAAATAATTTAACATTAAAACATCGTAAAATCGTAGTGGTAGAGCCACACTCACAATAAAGTCAAGTCTTTGTTCATTTGCTTTTAAAGCTCGACTGATATAAAAGAAATCATTAAACAATGAAATAAAAATATAAAATAACAATACGAGTACAATCCTATCTCGCTAGACTTTGTTGTCTAAATTGTAGCACCTCAACTCAATTTACTTTGGCGCATAGCTGAAGTTTCCATTCTCGTTATTTTAATAAGGATCCTATATTCTTGAAGGGACATCCAATGTATTTTCCGTCGCCGATAGTAAAATAGATAACATAGACATCAGATTTTACGCATAGGTAACTGACAAGCAAAGCATTTATGTGATGTTATTTACTTCGATGTGGCGTTGCGTAGGGGACCCTATACAGAGGGTAGTGACATATTAATTTCATCGCAGACTAATAAACTATATTATTATATAATATATAATATAATATTTTTATTCAGTCAACTGTAAACATTAGTTGCAAATATAAGCTAAGCTAGCTTAACTGCAACCCATATATCTCCCACTGCTTAACTCTAGGGAGGTCTAGATCATACTCCACCACGCTGCTCCAATGAGGATTGGTGGAGAAATCGAAATATGAAGCAATTCTAGTGAAATATAAGAAATATTCAAATAAACTTCCATCTCGTATCCGAACGGACCCTCATTATTTTCCGGGAACGCCTACAATGTTAGATCAAAATAAAGCATTAAGTTGATTAAAATTTGACGATATTATGTCCAAACAATAATTACATAGGTACATACATGACTTCACTTAATTTACAACTTTCCTCGCATTTTTCAACCCTTTGTGCAGTTTGTTGTTACAAAAACTCTGAATTTGGAGAACACACATTGATATAACATTTGTTTTAAGTCCAGGGCAACGCCGACGGTTTACACAGGAACGCCTCTTGAAAAATTTAAATTATACAGTTTTTTTACCAGAAGAACCTTTTTACTTTTTGGGGTGAATAGAATATTTGATCCGTCTGGGATGCGGTGACAGCCCAGTGGCTATCGAACTCGCCTCTCACTCGAACGGTCCGGGCTCAAACCCCAGCGGCACGCACCAATGACTTTTCTGAGTTATGTGCGATTCAAGAATTTAAATGTCACTTGCTATAACGGTGAAGGACACATCGTGAGGAAACCTGCATGCCTGAGAGTTCATCATAATGTTCTCGAAGGCATGTGAAGTCTGCCAATCCGCACTTGGCCAGCGTGGTGGACTAAGGCTTTATCCCTCTCATTGGGAGAGGGTTGTGATGACGATGATGATGATTATGATGATACAGTGCATGTTTGTACTAACTAAGTTTCATGAAAATAAGTTCGGTAGTTTTTGTTTCCATCGCGCACTTAGGGACAGACAAACAATAATCTTGTATCGATTACAATTATCATCCCTTAATCCCATCCCGCGGAATCGTTTGTGAGTAAACAGCGGAGTTTTAAAATTAATAATTATTTTATATAATTTTTGAATTCTATTCAATCCACGATAATTTGTACTGTGTTACATCTGCTGCTATGACTCGCAAGCTTACATTCCAATGAGTTACGAACGAACGAAGCTACCGTCGACTAAATTAACACTGAGAATGCTTGTTTTCTAACAGGATTCTATAAGAGGGACACGACGGACGATTTAATTTAATTATATTGCAACCTGAATTCTAAACCCGCATGGTACTCTCGAGAGCATTGGTACATTATAATATGGTCGAACGTTTGGAGGTCGAAACGAGTCCACTACAGAAAATAATTCCGTTGAATTACATTCGTTTATTATACCTAATTATCCGGTAATTATACAAAATTACTACTAATGTTGAATTATACAAAATTCACTTAAAAGGTAAATTTTAAATTTTAAACCCCTAATTATTGAATTCGCCACGAGTATTCTAAATTTTCCCGAATGCGCGATATTATACTGATCGTTTTGAATACTAAAATTAGTAAAATTTTGTATTTTCATGTCACCATTTTAAATTAAAAGCTTTTATTTAACTTCACTCGTATGTATCCATGGAATCTTGCAATCAATATTTCACCCACTTCCACTGAAGCTATCGAGCTGAAATTCGGCACACATATTTGGTAGGTATGTAAGAGCTTTTTAAAAAAAAATATTTTGCGATATAATTTAATATTTTTTGTAGTCTGTCACACGACAGACTGTGGGCGCCTACACCGGGTACCGGCGACCCATTGGTATTCAGTTGTATTTATTCGGTTTTTAGACGTCTTTAATTTGACTTTGAATTCGCCCGTTTCAATACTCTTCCATTGAAATTCCATTAAACTTATTAGATGCGTAAATATTTGCAAGCTTCGAGGAATTAACCAAATGAGCAAAATATTTGATGACACAATAATAATTCATCAATATCCCAGTACCGCCATTACTGCATTATTATGCAAAATCACTCCCCGAGGACTGCCGGTTGCAATTCTGTGATTAAACTACATTACTACCTCATTGGCGCTGCTATGCTAGAGGTCCTGGATTCGATCCCCGGATCGGAAAACGACTATTGGGTTTTTCTTACTTGAAATGCCCGGTAGCAGCTCGGAGTCTGAATTTGTGCCCGGTGTACGTATGGCAATATGCTAATCAACTTTTACATAGGACCTAAACTTATAGGGTGAAAAGTGGGTGTATTGTACACGCACCTCTGCACCCCTTCGCCTTCGAGAAAATATAGGCGTGATATTATTTTATATTAAATTCAATTTCAAATAAGACATACGAGCTTAGAAGCGGAATACCAATTTTAGCTTACGTACATAAATACATGTATTATGTTTTAGGTATTTTTTAATAAATAAAAAATATACGAGTACATATTCAATACCATCGAGCGAGAAAAATTACCTAATCAAAAACAAAAAATACTTTCTACAGCACAATGAACATATATTTGTCAAGCTCGACGCTCCGACATAATTATATTTCAAACTTTTTATAATAATGCACAACAAATAGATGAAGTTGTCATTAGTTTCTATTCACTATGTTCATAATTTGTATTTGTATTTCAGTCTGGGGAGGGGCTTCAAAAATGAAATTTCTGGGGATAGAACGCAGTCAAAGGTTACTTATTAAAGTCATGTATTTCAAACCTCGCAGGTTTCCCACGGAAAAACTATATTCTATGTCTAATATCTTAAGTGTTAGAAAGTTATACATTTTACATTTAATTTTAAATAAACATAAAAACTTAAATAGGGACCCAAATACCTCGAAAAGAAAAGACAGAATTAAAATAGAAGGTGCAAAAACATTTTTTGCTAAGCATCAGTGCATTAGATTATCTTCATATGTATACCATAAAGTAAACAAAATACTAGATATCGTTAGGAAACATCCTCATAACCTGAAGCAGGAACTTACTCAATGGATGCAAAAAATGAGTTATTTAGAGACTGAGGACCTATTGGAAACAAGTAGTTAGAAACAAAAATGACATAATTGAATGTAATTATAAGAGTTAAAATTTAGAAATAGTACCTATCATTTAATGCACACACACACACACACACACAGAAAACACACACACCACACACACACACACACACACACACACACACATACACACACACACACACACACACACTCAACACTGTAATTTCCTACAATACGATAAAAATGTAACTAGTACTTAGAAAGAGCGGGGCATCCTGACACAGGTATTATATACTTAAAAGGATGCCTCTACTGTGTAAACAAATGTATCGTATTTTGTGCAATAAACTATTTTTCATTTCATTTTCATTTTCATAATATTTATAATTAAAATTACATTAACCACCATAGTCTAATGTATCTAGGCTTAATATCTGCAACCATAAGCTTTATTTTTAAACGGTTTTATTTCAAGTTTAACACAATGATTTAAATTCATTGTTATAAATGAACTGCCCCAACTAGATTTATTATTACTGCGCAAAGAGTAACACTTTCATTGTTAACATAAGCTTTCAAATGTTAATAACGACATTGTCAACAACATCTCCTAATCTTGATAAGAAGCTTTGTAAAAACCTAATATAAAATTGTAAATTGTAAACGGCTAAGTGTTAATCTGATTTAATTCTCTGTTGTTACACAGTAGGGGCTCGAGGTTACACAGGGGTTCAATTTTAAATGGCAACAAACTGGCTCCCTTAACTTTAAATATATGTGAGCCACGATTTTTTATTTTAGGGATTAAAAAGCTTTGCTTTTGTTAGTACCTAATAGCAACTACAAAATCGGTGTTAAATACCATCTGTCTGACCAATATTACTCTAAACAATGTATTTTAAATTAATAAATATTTAGTATAATCAACCAAGGTAAGTAGTAAATCTTGTTGCAAAATTTAAAAAAAAAATCATGGGATGATTTAAAATTATAATTCAGTATGCACAGCTTGGTTTTCAACTCAACTAAATGTTAAACAAGAAATTTCCATAAACCCTGAAACGCAAATTATAAACGAGTGTCCGTCCAAATGAGTGTGGATTAGCTTTGTGGAGAGACTGCTGTTAAAATATTTATGAAATCCCCCTATGTAATTACCGTTATTTCGTGTTTGTAATAAAAACGAAGCAAAGACAAATGAATGGCTACAAAGTTGCTAAGCTAAGCTGCAACTCATAGACGTCCCACAGCTGGGCACGGGTCCCCCCCCACAAACAAATATTTGGGAGATCTAAAGTATACCTACTCCACCACGCTAATGCGGATTAGTGTAGGGGTTAGTGGCCAACCCAGTGTCTTCAAGTTTTCCAGCCACCCGAAGGTCTTCAACAAGGCTTAACGATTGTTTTTTTCACCCTTGAAATCAAGCGGGAACGACGGCTATACGTGCCCTCCGCAGCACGGTAGCGCCTATGGAATATTGCCACTAGCGGTCACCCATCCACAAACCGCCGGCGCCCGTCGTTGCTTTAATCTGTCGATCACATTGAATCGACGCGAGCCATTAGGATATGGACGCTACAAAGTTATAGTACCAATACTTTACCTTATAGTAATTTTAGTATCAAATATTTCAAATATTTAATAGACAATATTAAAGATCGAACACAAAAGATTAACTGGCAGTCAAAGGAAGGAATATCTAAAATAAACGCAATTCTACATAAACATGCGGTTAATAACGTGTATTAAATATCAAAAATTCTCATTTTAGTATTAAATAATAACTTTTACAAATAATCTTGAAAAAATTCGTTAAATTCGCATCGCTATATTAAAGCGATGTTCACAAAAGAAATTCGTCTCTAATATTTCTTTTGCTAAATTCTCCTGAAATTCTTTGATAGAACTATCATAAAAATATCTGACTACCATTGAAGGCCCGTGCGAAAAGAATATATTTTTTTCATAATAAAATTTAAATCTGGTAAAAATTAGGGGAGTTTTCTAACCTAGTGTCATTTCCAACCACAAATCTAGGTATTCTTGGTACTCCGCGCGACTACCACCCGCGCGGTACATAGTACACGGCTCATATCTTACAGTAAGTTTGACCTAGCAATACCTATTCAACCAAATCATAAAAATCACCAAATCTTCAATACAGTATGATTATTTTTATTATATAGTGTCCAGTGTCCAAATTAGGTGTCCAATAACACATTAGTTGCATTGATTTCCTTGGAAAACTCTAATTAGAGTTGGAACCTCTGTCTTTTATATACCAGGTTTTATTTGTTTTAATTAAGAATGAAAAATCGTGGCATTGTTGGCCTATTTCTTTCTTCATTTCTTTAATACGTTATTCACCGGGCTAGCGCGCTATGGTCATTTTATTCTTTCCTCTTATATTGGTAGCTCATTTTTCCATAATAATAATCCAATACGCTCATTTTTTGCTCAAAAACAGAAAAATACGAATATAAAGCATATAACTTTACAACTTTTACCAATTCTGATAACACGATTTGAATACGTTCAAATAAAAAAATATAGAAAGTTAATCTGCATGACAGTGTCGGGTTCAAAACCTGGCTGGAGTACTCTGGTTCTCCGGTTATAATTGACATTTCTTTCATTGATTTGTACTCGTTAATTTGAAGCAGTCAGCAGTAAAGGCGATTGTGTGTAATCGCCTAGTTGTACAAAGGCACGTCGTGATCACGTATCTTGTCCGTGAAAAGCTGATAATCTGATTTAAATGTATTCCCGAAGGGTTTGAGCGCGTAAGCTTGGAACAATACAAGTATCCGTGATACCAATACAAACAGACTTTTAATTACTACTTAGTCGGACTAGCCGGCTTAGTATCTACATGTAACTGTTTTAATCTGTTCTTATTACTCTTGGTCTTAGTTTACTCATAAATAATTTATACATTATAATAAATGGGAGGTTAGTTACAACTAAAGTGAAGTCAAGTAATTCATGTTTAGACAAAACATGAAAACCTGTTGACGCATTTTGACCAACTTAATTTTATATTTTCAGTCAACGTTGTAGGCGTTACCTGAAAATAATGACGGTTCCTTGGGATAGAAGTTTGTTTGAATATTTCTTAAATTTAATTTTTTTGTGAATTTAAATTAATAAAAATATAGAACATTTGGTGGAATAGCCCAATGGCTCGCGTCGATTCAATCTGATCGAAAGAGTTAAGCATCGACGGGCGCGGTCGTATTTTTGGTAGAGTGGCAAAATTTCATGGACGCAGCCGTGCTTTGGAGGGCACGTAAAGCCGTCGGTCCCGGTTGTATTCAATGGTGTAAACAATCGTTAAGTCTTGTCGAAGACCTTCGGGTGGCTTGAGAACATTCGACACTGGGTTGGCTACTAACCCCTCCACTAATCCGCATTGGAGCAGCGTGGTGGAGTATGCTCTAGACCTCCCGCAGCTGCGTCTGTGGGGGAGATCCGTGCCCAGCAATGGGACGTCTATGGGTCGCAGCGATTGTCTTTGAGGCTGATGGCAACTAGGTGTGAACAAAACTAATGTTAGATATGTTTAATTCCAGAGCGAAGCTGCGAGCGTCCCGTAATTAGTTATATGTAGCCTTAAGTCATTAACTAAATAACCGATTTAATTAAACTTGATTCGTATTTGTGGGTACAATTTAATGGAATTCGGCTTTCAAGAGAAACCAAATTTGAATAGCTATCTAATTAAACTACTGACTAATTAATTTTCAGCTGGCGTCACAAATTCATCTAATTTATAAATCGATCAGAGGTGGATTTTGTGTGAAAGAAAAATAAAGTTGATATTATACCCTATGTAGGTATGAGCTGCAGGAAATCAATCATGGAAGACATTTGATAAGACCGGCATTCAAACTTCAAAAAATACAGTAACAAAATTATCACATTAAAACTGATGATTTTACTGGAATCTGTCTCTTATGGGCCACAAAATTCTCAATCTATTATTAGGTAACTACCTAGAACTAGAAAGTACAAATGTCAGAAATCGAAAAAATCTTTAAAGGAGAATGATCAATTTTCGTATACGATTGTCTCAAGCGTCAAGGTCAAAATTATATAGAAAATTTTCTTTTTAATTTCGGAGCGATACAGCCTTTGGAGCGGCTGTTTTGCATAGGAGATTCTTTTTCAAAATTATTATGACAATAAACTGTTCACAATTCATTTCCGGATTTTCAACAGTGTTAAAAGTGTTGCCATAGTCATTAGCCATGAATTAGATATAACGATTGATATCGATTTTGTATCGATTTACAATAGAAACTGTAGTAAAAAACTTGAAAATCTTGGCTGCACAAAAAACGAAATGAATAAGTAAAAAAACCAGTTTTCTCTCAAATACTCATTTACTCTTTAAAAACATTTGGTTTTTTTGCAACAATTAATTTCTCATTGCAGCCGAGAAATCGTTATATGGAACTATTTTAGAATCACAGTGTGACTAAAAAGAAAAAATAGGTAAATGAGGGCGCCACCAGTCCTGATTGGGTACCAATTTTTTTATATCGTATAAAATCACAAACATTAATCTTACTCCGAAGTAAATAGCTTAAGCATGGATGTTATGGATATCAGAATTACCGATGATATTACAAATATATAAATATAGAATTATAGATAAATAACATGGATTAAGGTCTTAAGGTCAAAAACGCAAAAAGTCAAACACTTAAAATGACAAAAAGTTAAACGCGTCAGGCAAAATTAATCGATATGCGACTTTCAATAGCTGGCAACATTTCGGTATAACAGCCGTGTGTGACGTGTCACGCGACGAACTACGAAGAGCAAATGTCATAATTGTCATAGCACTCATTGCGTCTTATTTCTCATAAGACTAGCTATCAACCTATTATGTTATGATTTGGAACTGAAATAACCCCTGTGTTTCTGAAAAAAAAATCGGTTGGAATTAATAATTTGTACATTAAATAATATCCAAAAAGTCATTTGGAATTGCCGCAACCACTAGACCGCTTCTCATACTTTCTTGATCATTCTCCTTTCGTAGAAACACATCTTCTGTGGATGTTACGATACAGTTAGTTTCCTATCGGGAAAGATAGTTTTTGTAGTATCTGACTAGTAGAGTCAGTGTTAATATAAGATAAGATCACCACATTTATGAGAAATTGTATAGGCTATCTAGAATTAGGCTTCTTTATCAGCTTGTCCTAAATATTGATATTTGTTCAGCAAGTCGGAAGGGCAAGCGCTCTTAAAAATCCTTAAGCCGCATGTTCCGTCTTAACTACTTCATCGTAGGTTATTACAATATTCTTCAAAAATATAGATCTTTAATCAATCTAAATAAAAGTCCGTGACAGCGTATACCTAACTAACAAATTGAAGAAAAATTATGCAAATTCAAACAGCGATTTACGAGAGGTTTTATTCTGCATGGAAAATTAATCCTTATCATCGATAATTTAAAAAAAAGTAATCTTTATCATCAAGACAATTTTATGACGGTTAACTTTGTTCTTTATAGTATGAGTATTTTAATCAAAATCTTGAACTATGGAAGCCCACTGCACACGCAAATTATATCTGCAAAACAGACACAATTGTACATAGGTATATAGATTTTTAAAAGAGTGTAATTTCCACTCAAAATAACCAGCGGCGTGGTATCAACAAGCCTGCATAACCTTTCTACGAGATAGGTGCTTACTATGAATATTAGATGATGGCCGAAGCATGAATACAAAAACTTTTAATAACGGAATCATTTCTGTCTCAGTTCCTTATTCCCTTTATTGTACTACCGAACGTCCCTGCACTTTATATGTAATGCTAGTGGACGCCCGCGGCTTGACTTGCGTGGATTAGATATATATATATATATATATCCTATAACAAAATTTAGAGAGATAGGAGGAGGATGTAGGAGGGTTTATAAAGGGATAAATAAGTATATGCTATCACGACTTTTATTTAGATTTTAAGATATATATTTTTGTAGAACATTGTAATAACCTATGACATAGTAGTAATACGGCGCACTCGGTATAATGATTTTTAGGAGCGCTTGCCCTACCAACAAATATCAATTTTAGGGCAAGCTGAGAAGTTAAGTTTCGTGGTTCGTGATAGTTGAATGATTAAAATATTATATAGTTTTAAAAAAACATATTTCAAAGAGATAATAGTTATGGAGATTCTGATGAACTTACGCGACGCCTCGTGTTACAATTGAATTGTTTAAATAAAACGCGTTAGACATGTCAAAATAATTGAGCTAAATTTTAAATCAACAGAAATGGGTCGCGAATCGAAGATAAATAAAAACGTAACATCTGGAGATGATTAGCGTAATGATGTACAGTGGAAATGAGTAAGACCGTATGGGACGAGGGCGCCGCGTTGACGCGACGGCGACGTTTCGTCTCCGGACGCGTCGCGACGCTCTAATAACGCCATGAGCGGGCGGACGGACGAAGCGAACAGCGTGTGGATATTTTTTTAACACAATTATACAGGCATACGGCGTAGTCGAGCGTTGTAGGGGGGGATGAAGGAGTCCTGGGGGGCTGAGCCTACCTCAGGTCGGCGGTTGTACCTGGGGCGGCAACACGCCCTCTTCGGTCCTGATTTCACCCTAAACAACAGCCTTGGGGAATAGCCAACCTAAGGTAATCGGCAAGGGTGCCCCATAAGGGCACCTGGCGAGGGCTACAGGATCATGAGGTGCGCAGCCGGCGAAGCGCGGAGCCTATGGTGAGTACGGGCCAAAATCTCGGTCCGACAGCTGTAGACCTCCTCGCATCGTGCAGGCTCGCTGCATCGCGGATCCTGGACCCTATACTCTCCGTGGTAGGTCCTGGTGCTCAAACGAGCATCCCCACGTGCGGGCTCCCCGGAGGGTGGGACGCCATGGAGAATGAAGCATTTACTCTAAATCAACATGGATACTACGAGTAATAACAAAAACCCAACAAAACAACAACAGGTTGAAGCTCCTTCGGATGCGCCCTGCCAAAACTATGCACCTGCTGATACTCCCGGCCCCTCTGGGACCGAAGGGTACCAATGGCAGGTGCAAAAAAGAAACAAACCGAAGCTATTGCGGAGGTTTAAAAAACGCGCGGAAGACCGCGCAACACAACGCGCTCAGGCTGATCTGGGAAGGAAGCAGCCCTCCGCCGCAAGACGGATGGCCGCTGAAAGGTCCGAAACAGGCCCCGCAGCCTCAGTAAGTGCGAAGCCCGCGGACTGCCCCGACGAAAGCCGGAGCGGACCCGGGCAACGCACCGAAAAGGTAGCCCAGTCTGACCAGGCCGGTCTGGGTAGGAAGCCGCCCTCTACCGCAAGGCAGAAGGCAGCTGAAAGGTCCACACCGGACCCCGTCGCCTCAGTAAGTGCGCAGCCTGTGAACTGCCCCGGCGAAAGCTGGAGCGGATCCGGGCAGCGCGCCGAAAAGGTAGCCCAGCCTGGCCAGGACACTCGGGGAAGGAAGCAGCCCTCTGCCGCAAGGCGGAAGGCAGCTAAAGCGTCTGAGTCGGACCCCGCCACCTTAGTAGGTGCGAAACCTGCGAACTGCCCCGGCGAAAGCCAAAGCGGATCCGGGCAACGCGCCGAAAAGGCAGCCCAGCTAAGCCAGGCTGCGAAAGGGCAACCTGACGCGCCACGCAAAGCGAAACCAACGCGTCGCGGCGGTAAGATCAAGAAAAAAAAGGGTAAATCTGCAGCCAAAGTCCAAGGTGGTGGGAGTGATGGCCAGGCTAAGGGACCCAAACGACACCGCCCTGACGACACACAGTCGCCAATAAACAGCGCTGCAAAGCGCATAAAGGCATCCACTGGCAAGGTCAGCGCCGCGATCACATACGCGGAATCTGTGGTCCTAAACGACCTATTTGTCGCGGTGATGGCGGAGCCATTCACCGACCTCAGTGCTGACCAGGTGGAGCGCATACAAGGATTGCTGGAATCCAGCATCGAAAACCTAGCTGAGATCCCAGTATCCAGCAACCAACCCACGTACTGGCCCTCCTTCCGTGGAAAACCTTTCTACAGCGAAGGAGTGCTAAAGCTACAGTGCGAGGATAAGAAGGACGTGGAATGGCTAAGGGACACCATAGCCACTTTCGCGTCACCAATTCCCGACACCCGGCTGGTGGTAAGGCGACAAACGGACATCCCCAGACGGGTGAAGTCCGCTGTCCTGCTACCACACTGCTCTGACGAACCCAACAGGATCAGACAGATCCTGATGGGCCAGAACAGGTGGTACCAGGTTAGCAAGTGGTCGCTTTACAATATTGAGCGCCACGAAGGAGACACCCCTGGTACCTTCCTGGTGCTTGGTATTCCGGCCGAGGACATTCCCGGGATCATAGCGAGGGGGCGTAGGCTATGCTACAAGCTAGGGAACGCCTATATCCGCTTCTTCAGCAGCACGGGAAGGTTAGAGGAAACTCCTCCCGACCCTGCTGAGACTGCGATAGTCCCCGAGGCCAACGCAGACTCCTCTGCTGAAAAGCAGGGTGAGCGCACGGCCCAGGGGACGGTCGCGTCTACGTCCGTGGTGAGACCTGACTCTGCAGCAATGCTGGGTAAGGTCGAGGAACCAGTGGTCACATCGGATCGCCCGCTGGCTACCTCCGACATGGAAACCGAGTACGGTGACCTGGAGGAGGATGTCGAGCGGCTGATGGACCAGGACGTACTGTTGGAGACGGATGAGGAGTTGAGCAGTCCCGATGGCTCCTCCTCACCTCACTAACATCGTGCAAACCAACCTCCAGCACAAACAAGCCGCAGCGGCTACCCTGCGAAGAATGCTGGAGGTAAACAACAAGACCGTCGCCCTAATCCAGGAGCCGTGGATTAGGAAGGACAGGATATGCGGTCTAAGCAACATCGGAGGTAAGTTACTTCTCGATACCACCGTAACCAATCCACGCACATGTATATATGCACCAAAATCTATAAACGCAGTTTTAATGAATGAGTTCTGTTCCAGAGACCTGACTACGGTCAGACTCCAAACTAACTGCCCTAGCATACCGGAGGTTATTGTAGCGTCGGCCTACCTGCCGGGCGATGCGGACATCCCAACGGTTGAGCTGGCAAACCTCATCAGACACTGCGAGTCAAAGAAGCTTGAGCTGATCATCTCGGCGGATGCAAACGCGCACCACACACTGTGGGGCAGCGAATCTCCAAACAAACGAGGTGAGGAATTAGTTGAATTTTTATTCTCCACTAATCTCAGGCTTATCAACAGGGGGTCAGAACCGACGTTCGTCACCTCCAGATATCAAACAATAATCGACATCACACTGTCTACGGAAAGAGTGTCGGGAGAGATCGTTGACTGGCATGTGTCCCGGGATCTTTCGTGCTCTGACCATAGATGGATAAGATACAAACTAAACGTAGACTCTAAAAAGCCGGAACTTTGGCGAAACCCAAGACGAACAGACCGCGCAAAGTTCAGCGAGCTAATGTCCGCGAACTCGGACCTCAGAACAATCCCAACGAGGTACAGTGATTCAACGGATATAGAGAACCACGTAAATAAACTAACGGAGACGTTAATAAACTCATATATGAAAAGCTGTCCATTAACATCGCCTTCGACTGGACCCAATAACCACAAAGGATGGTGGGGGCCGGAACTCGAGAATATGCGACGCAAACTACGCAAGCTGTTTAACAGAGCGAGCAACACGCGGAGGGATACAGACTGGGATGCCTATAAACAGTCCCAGGTCCAGTACAAGAAACGTATCCGCGAAAGGAAACGTGAACGCTGGCGAAACTTCTGCACTAACATTCAATCAACCAACCATGCGGCCAGGGTCAAGACCATCCTCGCAAGCGAACCGAGGAGGGACCTGGGCTCACTAAGGAAACAGGACAACACCTACACAACCACGGATAAGGAGACGTGTGAGTTGTTGCTCGACACACACTTTCCTGGATGCAACATCACGGAAAGTACTAACTGGGGAGAACCGGATCACACTGAGTTTGAACCACCAACCCTTGAATCAGTCAACACTGCCCAGAGAATCGTGACCTTAGAAAAGGTACAATGGGCAATCAACAGCTTCTCACCATTTAAGGCGGCAGGCCTAGACGGCATCTTCCCAGGACTTCTACAATGGTGCAAACACACCGTGGCACCACATCTGGTACAAATATTCAGGGGATGCCTATGGCACCGCTACGTTCCTAAGCAATGGAGAGAGGTTAAAGTGGTATTTATACCCAAACCAGGTAAGAGAGACTATACGCAACCCAAGTCATATAGGCCGATAAGCCTCACCTCGTTCTTACTAAAGACCTTAGAACGCCTCTGCGATAGTTATTTAAGAGAGGAGGCGGTTGCATATAATCCTCTACACCACCAACAGCATGCCTACTGCTCAGGCAAATCAACAGAATCAGCTTTACACAGTGTCATCTTACCTATCGAAGAAGCACTATCAACTCAATCATCTGCTCTTGCGGTCTTCCTAGATATAGAAGGAGCCTTCGACAAGACGCAATTCAACAGCATAAGCCAAGCCCTTACTGAGCATGGAGCCGATCCAACCGTTACAGGATGGATCGACTCTATGCTAAGACAAAGGGCTGTACAGGTAACGGTGAACGGCACTACAAGAGCAATTGTGTCGAGAGGCTGCCCACAGGGTGGGGTTATATCGCCACTCCTGTGGAACCTTGTGGTGGACGACTTAATTCGTTCACTGAACACGGCAGGCTTCTACACCGTAGGCTATGCAGACGATATAACAATCCTCGTAAGAGGAAGGATTGAGTCAGTCCTATGCGAACTAATGCAAAGGGCTCTAAGTATCGTCGAACGATGGTGTACGGACCATGGACTGTCTATAAATCCATCAAAAACAGAACTGGTATTGTTCACAAAGAAGCGAACCTTACCCAATCTTCGCTTACCAAAACTTCTAGGAACAACTTTAACCCTGACCAAAGAGGTCAAATATCTGGGAGTTATCCTAGATGATAAACTACTATGGAACAAACACATAGAAAACAAGATAGAAAAGGCCTGTGCCATATTCTGGCAATGCAAAAGGCTACTTGGCAAAACCTGGGGAATCCACCCTAGAATTGTCAAGTGGCTATACACTGCAGTCATAAGGCCAATTATCAGCTATGGTGCGGTGGTATGGTGGCCCAGAACCAGACTAACCACAGCCAAAACAAAACTGCAACAATTCCAGAGGCTATCATGTGTAGCCATAACGGGTTGCATGAAAACTACGCCTACAGCTGCGCTTGAGGTGCTGCTGGGTCTCACGCCCCTTGACCTCTTCATACAACAAGAAGCGGCGTCAGCAGCCACTAGACTAAAGGCGCTCAACCTCTGGGGCGTAACAAACGGAATTCATGCCAAGATTTTAGAGGAAGCCATCAACTATCAACCACTGATGGCAGCTCCCAATGACAGGATTCCGAAAAAACACATCTTCAAGAAGAACTACAGAGTTCGGCTGATTGAAGAACCAAAGGACCAATCCGGTATCCATGAGCTTCGAATCTATACCGATGGATCAAAAACCAAAACGGGAACGGGTGCAGGAGTGTACTCACCCGAAATAAACATAAAAATATCAAGAGCCTTAGGTGAACACAGCTCCATATTCCAATGTGAGTGTGTCGCCATAATAATGGCAGCCAACGCAGTCGCCAAGCGAGGCATTAAAGGTCAAAACATTCGAATTGTTTCGGACAGCGCTGCAGTACTACAAGCTCTGGACAGTAGGACCTTTCAGTCTGGACTTATACTAGAGTGCCACTTGGCCTTGGAAGGGATTGGCTCGGACAACAGAGTAACCTTGCAATGGATCAGAGGGCACAGTGGCTCCCTAGGTAACGACGAAGCAGACCAGCTGGCCAGGAGGGGATCCGACTCCTTCGCGATCGGCCCAACCCCAACGATACCCTTAGCGTTCAACCAGCTCAGGAACTGGCTACGTCAACGAACCTCAAAGCAACACTCAGATCAATGGGCGAAAGTCAATACGTGCCGACAATCACGGGAAGCGGTGCCCTGCCCCGACGCACGTCTGACTAGGCGATTGTTGTCTCTCGACAGGAGAGCCCTACGAATAATCGTAGGCAACATCACTGGACACTGCCCACTTAACAAACATTTATATGTTCTAGGTACAACCGACAGCCCTCTGTGCAGAGCATGCCTGTCGGTAGAAGAAACAGCTGCCCACGTAATCCTGGAATGCGAAGGCGTGGCTAAACAACGGGCTGAAATCCTCGGAACACCGAGGTCGCTCCGCGAGGCCTGTGGAGACACCAGGAGGATCCTGCGCTTCTGGGCGGAGCTAGGCTGGCTAGACAACTAGCCGGCATTGAACGCAAAATGGCGCTTTATAAAGCGCTAGTTGCGGAAACCGGAGCCCACCACCATAACCATAACCATATAACAGGCATACGGGCTACCTGATGGTAAATGATTACCGTCGCCTATACGTGTATTGACACGTGCGACACCATGGGCATCACATGTGCTTTGTCGGCTTCGAAGGACGTGTTTAACACTCTTCGCGAAGCACTCCATGTCGTTGCTCAAAGGAAATACTTCGGCTGGAATCTCATTCCACAGGTCACTAATTCGCCAAAAAGGGCTCCAAGAAGCGGTGGTTGATGATGTCAATGCGGTGTGGGTGACACTTCAAACCTCGTCCATATCGTGGCGTACATAGCGTACCTACATGACCGTTGTTGATACCGAAAACTAGGATAAATGGAATGGCGAGCGAGAGGGCGACGGATCGTTGGTTAATGATTTCATATTGTTTGTTTCGGTGACCTAGCTCTAAGTTCGCATTGTGAACCGAAGTAAAAAAAAAGGGAAAAGATGTCCGCCCGCATATTCGCAATATGACCAAGAATTATACAATCGGCCTCGGTTTCTACTCGTATATATGATGCAAATATATTTTGTGTCATTTGTATTCATTGCCATACTTATCTCTCGAAAAATATTAACTACTTATTAAAATGAGAGTACTAGGCTGTAGCGACCCCATTCGATTTATACATTAAGCTGTAAAGTCGTAATAATATCATTAAATTTGTATGTAAAACCAATCGTAATAATGTGTGATCACACTTATAAAAATTGGTTGCAAACACTAAACTGCCTTTAGTTCCAATTCATTAATGTGTAGTGATTTTTCCTTATTCTTTCAATAACTAAAATATTGTTTGTCATTCGAGAATGAACCCCGTCCATTTATTGACGCATCAAAATTTATTTTGAAAATCATAACAGCGAATTTGACTAACATTATGTTATCAATACAATAAAATACAAACAATCTTTATTTGTACACCGATAAATAACATGTTACAACAACAAATTACAATTAGGGTATACAAAAAAGACGGCAGTTATTTAATCTCTAAAATATCAGTGTGTAAAGTTTTTGTAATAAAAATGATTTATTTATAAGAATTAAATTGGATTGCTGAGTAACAAAATAAATATGGTATTCCAACGATTTGGTGTATAACTAATAATACTGTATATGATTACTGTATACAGTATAATAACACCGTCTCTCAATTGACATTTTTGAAATATTGAATGTTTTTGTTCGTGAGATGAATAAGTACGAATGATGCTTTATGTTTTTAATTATATACATGATACCCAGAAATTAATCTTGGTTGTAAGCAACTTTTTTCGAATTTAAGTTAATTATAAATCCGAGACTTCTAGAATTTAAGCGATAAATCAGAAATTCTAATAATTGCTAAAGAGATCTATTGAATTTGTCATCACTGTTTAAAACAGAGGTTATATTATACAAAAAACAATAAATTAATTGTGTATATATTCCATTACTGATTTGTGTACCACATTCCGGATGTTAAAGAATGGAACGAGGATACCGTTATATATATGTATATATACCGTTATAGATACTTGAATCTCAGGTATTTATATAGTAGTATAAGGTGTATGAACAGTTAAAAAATATATAAAATAGCAGTCTAACGTATATCGAAGTCATAGGGTAAATTATTATTAATATTTTTGAAGCCAATAATTTTCCATTTTCAAGTGATCTACTACAATAAATTAAATATTAGATTAAATATTTAATATGAATCGTTTATCATCATTCGGTTAAGACCATAAATACTATAAATGCGCTTTATATGAACCCATTTTTAACAAGCGATCTAAAGCATTATGGTAAACAATTGCTTCTTGCTTTGATTTATAGTAAACACTTCAAATTAAAGTTTGTAAAAGAGTAGGTATTAGTGGAAAATGGTATTTCATAACCTTATATCCCATCCAGTATGACTGGACTATTAATATAAAATCCGAAGTCTGCCAGCATATCGTAAGTCATCATACCTCGTAGTCAGCTACCTGCGGCAGGGTCGGCGCAGTTTAGCTGCGGCGGCGACGGCTCCAGCGGCGACGGCTCCGGCGGCGACGGCTCCGGCGGCGACGGCTCCGGCGGCGACGGCTCCTGGCGGTGGACAGTCCTGTTCGGCTGGCGCAGGCCCGCTGTTAAAGTCGACAGCATCGCTGCTGGCTGATAGCGCCCTACATCGTGGTTGTTGGCCGTTCGATGTAAGGATTTTGGAGTTTAAATTGCAAAAGAGTTAGTCCGACTGTGGGTAGATTTAACATTTCTTATTTTCTGTTATATTTTTCTATGATATCTCTAGGATTTAAGACTAGAACGGATGTGATTACGGCATATCTAGTATTAGTTTCATAAAATGAGCATCGCAAAGGCGACAGGCATTTTTATTCTGAGTATAAATGAATCGGCGTGCACTAAAACGGCTAAAGCAATCCCCATTTGTTTAAATATCAACAAAGAGGCACCTTGGCCTCTGGGTCAAGGTTTGGTGGCGGCAAATAACAATTTTTGGGTAATGTGTACTCGGATAAAATTTTATCCTTGAAAAACCTTTGGTTTATCGATTAAAAGGGTTTACCCTTTTAAAGTATAGATTGCCAGCGAGTGGCGACATCCTTATGAGTCGCAGTGACCAAATTAATTTTAAATTTCAGTACCTTCAGTATAGCAAATTTTCAACGCCTTTGGGCGTGGCCTCTGCTGGGTCGGCAGGGGCTGGCGCTGGCTGCTCCGCTGCGGCCTCCTCGACACCCGCCAGGGCCTCCTCCGGCTCGCGTGAGGCTAGCCGTCCCTGGGGACGCGACCGCTGGCAGCACAGAGCACGGGCCCGGCCGGGATGAATCCGTCATGGGTTCATCGTACTCATACTTGTATAAGTATGGCACATCTGCGACATATGCAGACAACACAACCAAAGAGGTTTATATAAATACCCAAAAAGGGCAGTATGGCAAAACCAAAGAGGTTTATAAATAAATACCCAAAAGGGCAGCATGGACCCGCCAGGGGTTTATCGTCATCATACTTGTATAAGTATGGAATATCTGCGACATCCGCGAACAACATTACCGGATAGTTATATAGTTATAATAATATAAAAACCCACGAGGGCTATATAAAAAACTTGTAATAAATTATTTTTAACTTTCTCCCTAAGGCGTGTGAAGACTTGAGCACGTAAACGCTGAATGAGAGATATCAGGACCGAGACACTGAACGCGGCCATGACAGATAGACAGTTTGGAGTAGGGCTGCGTTAAGACGCTTCCACCCCTATCCATTAGAGGGGGATGAGAACCGCCCGCGCAGACCGCGCCCACTGATTTTTATAATACCAACGTTTTGTGATGTTTATAGCTTATTTCAGTCTATAAACTAAGTATAAAATTGTGTAACAACCTATTTTTAAAATGATTTTTAACATGAATTATCCAGACAATTATGATTGGTACCAATAATTATCATTGGTAATAAATCTGTAACATTGATAAATGTGAAATTGATAACTCATGTTGCCGCGTTGGTATGAAATTTTGAAAATCAAAATATACGACTCATCTTAACTGAGCACGAGTAGGTAGGTCTCACCCTAACTAAGCACTAGGCCTTAACGAGTAGGTAGGCACACAAGATTCGTGATTTGCGGTCGTTTTCCATTCATTCCAATTCACCCTCGGCTCTGCGTTTGAGCTGTTTTGTCCTTCCCTCACTTAGTAACGTATAATGTCAATCACTTCCAGACTTATCAACGAAGGGTTACTTTCTGTAGAAAGTACTTTCTAGATAGGTAGGTATACAGGACATAGGACTATATTCAGGGTGTAGTTGGATTTAATAAATTAAATGTCACCCGTTGTAACGGTGATGAAAACATCGTAGGGCAAACAGAACTGTCAGGCACACTTTCGTGTTTGATAGTTCTCCATAATTTTATCAAAGTAATGTGGTGGTGGAGCCTAACCCTCTCATTCCGAGAGGATACCCGTGCCTAATAGTGGGACATTGAAAGGGTTACGGTGGAAAATAGACCGCGTAGCGATTAACCTTTTTACCAAAAAGAAAAGGCTAATTCTTCAAGATTATATAAAAACATGTAGGTATTGACTTCTGGCTACACACCAAACTATTACTGCGAGCTAGTTCTGATGCCTGTATTTAACATTATTTACCATATGTATATTATGATTGATTGACAAAGCACCTACTGAGGAAGATTACTAATGGACCCTATAATGTAAAAAACGAAGATATGCATCGGGGCCTATAGGTAGATTTCGTTAAAGAGCTTATCAAAAATTACCATCAATCATCACCAATGAATATCGAGGCAATCCATTGAATTACTTATATGATGTGTCAGATAGTAGATATTCCCATAAAACATTAAGTTCGCAAATTTTAATACTATACAATTAAGAAGTTGAATAAATAACTGCAGCCTTAAAATCTACAGTCTATCCTCACAAAAACATCCTACTTGGGATCCATGGAGTTATTGAGCTCAAATACAATATTAGAAACTCTTGATTATTTTAATACAAAATGGCAGTTACCATAATTGATCAAAACTAATGAAGTGATTTGATAACACTGGCGAGAGCAAGAGGCGCCAGCGCGGCGCGTCGGCCCGCAGCCTCCGCGGCGCCGCCCGCCAGACTGTTTGCACGCACGGGGCTACGAACTCTCGATCTTCCCCAAGTTCCGGCTTTGAGGTATTTAGAGCTACCCTTTGTGACACGTGACTAAAAGGCGACGAGTTTTTGGCTTCAAACATAAAAGGGGACGATAGAAATGGTCCACTTCTAAAATATAAGAAGGTATGAATTTTTGAAATATACGCTATTTTGGTATTTTATGACTGACAAATATATCTTTATGAATAAACGCTTACATACAAATATCTGCCCGCGCCGGAATTCGAAATTGAGACTCGTGGTTCGGCAATCAGGGTCACTCAATCCCGCGATCCGGAGTTGAGTTGGCGTATGGACAAGAAGTTGTTCAATTTTTAAATTAAAATAGTATTATTTTTTCAAGATCATATTATAGACATATTAGTTGATTTTAATAACTTGTTTAACGTTCAGTTAGACATGTTAGGCGTATATAAATTAGACATGAGTTGCCGCGTAACAATGACGCGAGTGACTCTACATCCAACAACAATTTATCACCAACTGAAATCTGGGGCAAATATTACTAAAACAAAGCCCGTGTAATCAAGAACTTCAACTTGTAGTTGCTACTGCGCCTGCCAAAATGTTACGTAACAAATGAATTCTGTTGGTAACAGTAAGTACGAGTGTAGGAAACTTCGCTGCACGCCTAACTATATCAGAAGACTGCAGCCATTCTATTGAAAATTGTAAGCTTAGAATCGACTCCTGAAAGAAATGGAAAAAAATCCTGAAAGAACCTATCTAGTACCAACCAAAACTAAACTACTGTTAGATCAAAATGTGCACCCCGACGTCCCTTCATATGTACGTCAACGATGTTTTGTCGTTCACATTGTTTGCTACGTTGTTCTTGGTAACATTAAAATAAAAGTGAAAAGTTAAATCTCTAAAAGTCTTCTTAAAAACACAAACAGAAACCTTTGTAATGTTTTTTTTAGGACAGTAATTATACACAGTGTCATTTTCTTATCGAATCTTGATATAATTAGACATTATGTCTAATTATATCAAGATTCAAAGTAATGTGTTGAAGCTTATGTGAATAAAGAAAGCCATTTAAGTCCTCGTTGGAACAATAATGGAATATTAGTAAGCTCCTTACAAAAATGTACTGAATACTGCTATGTTCGGTAAGCCAATTTTTATTTTTCATGTGTGAGGTAGTCAATTTTTTCTTCGTAATACGAAAATGGAAACAACGATGTCCCACAATATGTACGTAATCGATGTTTGTCTATTACCAGATTAAATATTCATTTTATCAGAAAGAAGTAGGTACTTTAACATAAGTATCATAAATAAGTAGGTACGCTTAATTTAATTTTAAAGGAAAGTGGATTATACGAAATAAGATAAGGATTTCACATTGTAAAAGTATTTCAAAATAAAATAAAAAAGGTAATTGTTTGAAGATTAAACAATTTATTTGATTAAATTTAAGGTTAAATCGGACACATACTCGTAATAATACTTCAAGATTACACAACACATTCAACTAAGCTATATTAATGGATTAAAATTTATGCAAATTAATTAAATGAAACTCAGTGAGCTGAAATATTTAATTTCATTAAGCAGTTGGTTTGATATTTGCATTTCATAGTAAACTCGTTAAACGATGTTTTGTATGTGAAGAATTTGTTTACAGACTGGGACACCCAATCATCATGCAAAAATAAATAGCACATGTGTTGGAGTAAGCCGTAACAATAACAAAGCGATTATTATTGAATCACTGGTGTGTTTGCGTGGCTAATTCCCGGATCAATTCGTTAGAGTTGGCCCATGCTCGGGTTTAATCTTGAGCAAGGTTTGTTTTATTATTAAAATATTAACCCTAAAAACATAACACAAATTCAATCCATAAGTAAAATGCAATTAGATATTGCTGATTGCCAATATTAGTCCCACTATAAACTAGCTGCTGATGTGTTCCTTGTGCAACGAATATTATCCTCCGTACTAAGCTTAACCACACCTTTCGGACAGAAAAAAAAAACGATTTACCGATGCTACTACGTAGGTGGTGTGTACACACCACCTTTGAAAACCGTGTAAAAGTTCTTCAAATTCTCAAAATAATTTTCTCTCACTTTAAATTACTCAAATATTACTACCTACTACAAAGACTTCCTTTCCTTCTTATTGACTTAATTTCAACGTGTACTTACGTGGCCTAGCTAATTAAACAAATTGTTAATGTACCTGTATAGATTTCCTTTCAATGATTTCCTTCAATGTTTCAGCAAGTCACATTTAATTGCTTAAAAAGCTCATAACATTGACGAGTCTGTGGTTTGGTTTTGTACCCATACTCTCCAAATTCCATGCACTACCATTACTGCTGCACATAATTTACAAACTGCTAACAAGTCTGCTAAACACTAACCCTATAAAAATGTTTCTCGCCCTAGATGGCAATGCATTCTCGGTTGATATCATCATACTGACAAATATTTTATAACCTTGTTTGAATGGTATTTATATAGCAAAATATTAATTTGTTTAATTTTTATGCAGCTACAAAATGTAACAACAAATGGCGGACTCAATGTTTAAAGCATTCTCTGTCATCATTATAACAACCGGAACGATTGAGGCTTTATTTTCTGTAGCCCAGACATTAAAAGGTAAATGAAATGGAATATTTTGGATGTATTTTTGAGCACGCGCCCATCTCCACCCTGATTAATTTTGCAAAAGCAATCGTGCCGACCTTGTTCGTCAGATCTGGCCTCTGTTTTGTGCTGAATGAATCATTACCTTCCCTTCTACTGGTTTTCGCCAATAAATCTTTCTATACGTGTTTGAAATTTTTGTGCTTAAGAAGTAATTTTTTTGACCTTCAAGACATTCCAAGCGGATAACAAAAGTAGTTGGAAGTCTTGTAGAATCTTTTCTTCTTATGTCCGAGCATTCAACTAGGGCTTAAGCTCTCAGCGTTGATAATCAATAATGAAATGACAATGAAAATTATTAAAAATGGAAATGAAATTATCGAGAAAACGGTAAAAAGATATCAACATGAGGTAAATCACTTTTCAATTTAAAATATGCGGGAAATAAATAAATTTATTATAAGAGACAATAGATATTATATTCCACTCGAAGTTAAATTTCAAAGATAAAGTACTTGAAAACCACAGAAAATTATACCTACTACATTTAGATTTCTACACTATGATTTTAAGCCTTGCTATGATTTAATTGCAGGTACGAGAAAGCATATACCTAGACACTTGCTATTTAAATATTTTATAAGCACCATAAATGCGTTCCGCGCACCCTTGTTCCAACATTACATGAAATATTACTAAATTTTGCAACGCTGTTTCTCTCCTGTGCGGTTAATTTGAAACAACGAACTTCGCTTAGGTGCTTAACAAAAACTGCTACCCTGTATAGCATGCACATTCTGTTAAATATTGTTATAAAAAATAAACATTTTCGTACCATGATATACTCAAGCTTAGTGAAACGAAGGTTGTATATGTACTCGCAAAAATATCAGCAACTGTAGCAGAAACGCGAGTTCCATATTTACTCTCCATTTCATCATGTACACTCCCATACACGGGGAAAATGTATACTGGTTCAACATCAAATGGAACTCACTGGGACAGATTTTATACAATACTAGCTTTCTCAACAGCTTCGCCTGAATTACCTCTACCATTAAAGGATAATTTAAAATATTGTAAGTATACTTTACCAACGACAAGCTACACCAAAGATAAAATAACTACTAATCAAAATCTAGCTTCAATCGTAATTCGACCGATCGTAATCTAAGGTAGCCAAGTAAGGTAAAAATTGAACAATTATTTCATTATTTTGTCCATTTCACGGGAACCATTTAATTTCCTATATAAAATGTACGAGTAGCTTATGTTACTCTCCAAGCCCTGTACTATATCTGTACAAAAAATCACATCGATCCAGCATTCCGTTGACGCGGAGAAGAAGGAGAAACCAACAAATAGAAGTTCCCGTTTATTTTAGTAAGGATTATAAAAATTTATTTGTCATTACGTGACTCGGCGACATTCATGAGCTATGAATCAGCCCTTATTTGATTTTAGTTCCATGCGAGCGAAGCTGTGGGCGTCCACTAGTTTATAATAAAAGTTTGGTACGTGAGAAATAAAAGTCCGTCCACTCGCAAAGTTCTAATTCGACACGTGAAAATGTTTTACTATGGAAAGGGGTAACGTGCTTCTGTTATATAAATAGGAGGCAAAATATTGGCACTCCACAGAAGGATCGGCGACGTCTTAATGAAGTATAAAAACTTGGATGGCTCGTTATCTGCGGCCTGAATGTGAGACCACCGAGAGAGCTTCCTGTCAAGCATTTGATGCGCCGACGGCGCGGCGATGCAAGCGGCGCGCCGCGGTGCATTCAGTATGAGCCAAGACAAGCCCTATTGTTGATCGAGTTCATTCATTCCAACGAATCCTGACCTCTTAAGACTAAATGCATTTAACGACATACTTACTCACTTAGACCAATTTTTTTACATTCTTGCTTATTGTTTTATTAATTTGTTATTACATTGCTTATTTAATTATTATTATATATTATCCAGTCGTCGTATTATTTCGTCCAGATGGAATTAATTTAAGGATAGTTTCTACCTTGACGGATATCTGGAAAGGTATATCTAATTTTAGGATAAAATCTAGGATTTTATGAGTTATTAGAAGTAGGTAACTTTACATACCTCTGCCTACCCTTTCGAGGTAAAAAGCTTCTGTTAGGTTATATAAAATAAAAACTAAGATTTTCTTTGCTATATAGGTAAACCTACTTACTACCTACACCTTGAAGTCTAAATGTACCTTTACTCGACATCAATAAATTCTTAACAACAAAGCTCAATAAGATACTTATTTAACTGAAAGACTTCATTGTAGTCTTCGGTTGATCTTTTAAGACATTAATTAGAGTAGGTACGGAATAAGATATACCTACCTAAGTATTCGTTAAGCGACAATGATGCGGTCGACGACAACGGAAGCCGTAGTGAGGCCGACGGCGATCGCTCGAAACCGGAACAGGCTTCTATGGCTTCCTTCAATTCACCCACATTTTAATAGAGCACCGTCACATGTGTAACTTTACGTATGAGTACAGAAAACTTTACGCACCAGCTCAGCGTCGATGTGAACTAAATCCTATTTCGCATGTACACGTTACTGCAATTGCTACGTCACCTCGATGCCTTTCTGCATAGCAATGAGCATTACGCGGAATACTTACAAGATTACATCGGAATACAGCCCTGTTCGCTTATTTGCTTGCGCACTTAGTATGCATTTCTAACTCGGATAAGGACATTTCTACGACTAGCCTTAAATTCAATTCATGGATATCAAACGGGCGTTCGGCTGGCAGACTGCCAGAAGCCAAAGCGCTGTTTAAAGATAATTGTTTACAAGCAAAGTCATAAAAATGTGATCAGTAGAGCGAAGAGAACGACCGTCATTTAAATATTTTGTTAGAAATATTGATTGCGCCCGCATATTCATTTTCAACACAATGGGGCGAGCTTCTGGAAAGTCATCCGGCGGTGTGCTTAACCAGACAATAGCGTGTTACACAACATCCATAATATTATTATATCCCGAACGCGACGAAAAACGAGAGATTATGACGTGAAGCACAAAGCCATTTGCTGTGACAAATAAGTTGCCGGATTACACCCAAATTACTCTCCCTATGAACGGTTAACTGCACCGGCTTGTTTACGCATTTGTTTAATGGCGCGCATTGATAGTTACCCGAAACTTAATCTCTGTATTTATATGATTTATGGCCCAACATTATGTTAAAACGTAACCAAAAATCTACTCAATATTTTGCAGTTGTAGAGTTCCGAGCGCTCCAATAAATACACCATTTAATTTAATTATAATATAATAATATTTATTTAGTATTACGAGTATTTTTAAACTACTACAGTCTTTTGACTACTGCACATGTACTCTAAATCTACTTATGGATGCATTCAGTCTTATTTGGTAGAAAACTTAATTTATTTACCTTTCGGTTTTCCCCATTGGAAATAAAGCTAGTCAGATTTATACAAATAGGACTTGTGCATGAAAAGTGGATGTAAGTAAGCCTCACAAATTCAGCTTCCGTATTTTAACATGGTGACTTTGTTCTACGAGATTTTAATAATTTCAAAAGAACTTTGACTTTTCTATGCAAGTTACAGTGGCAGTCGAGTCAATGCAAACATAATTTTACATTTTTTTTTAAATAAAAGAAGATATGGCAATATTTGGCGTAATATTTATTAATTAAGAATGTTGCGTAACGTAGAAAGTTTTCATTTGAGATTCGCTCGCTGCGACCCAAGACGTCTCACTGCTGGGCACAGGTCTTCCCCAAAGACAGACACAGCTGCGGGAGGTCTAGGGCATACTCCACCACGTTGCTCCAATGCGGATTGGTGGAGGGGTTAGTGGCCAACCCAGTGTCGAATCTTCTCAAGCCCACTCCGTCTGAGATTATTTATTACTTTAACTCTACGCGAATTTACTTCAAACCAGATAGCACAGTTACAGGAAGTAACTTTTGTGGCAAATAAAATACGTGACTCCATGCCGTCCATCCGTTATGCATTATTGTATAGTAAATTAATTTCGCTGTGACCCATACACGTCCCACTGCGGGGCACGGGTTTAAATTAATTTTTTAAAAGAAAACCCTCTCTTTATGTAAAATTAGACTTCTACGCGAGATTTTAACCACTAAGGCATTCATTTTGCAACTTAGCTCCAGAAGGAATTCTTAAAATACTCTCATAATCTTTTGACTTTCAACTAAGCAGGCACGGCACACAAGTCGCGGCCAAAAGCTTTCTAGTCTTTGTAATGTCCGACGTGGGTGGAGTCAGAAAGAGAGGCAAACAATGAGATCCTCTTGTTAAAAGATTATAATCCAATGACAAATCGTCTTATACAGCAAGTAAGCAGGTCATTGTATTGTAGGTAATGTTTTGGCACTGGATAACAATTTATCGGTGCCAAATAAAACAGCCCAGATCAACTTTATAGGTAACAATATAATTTGGCTGACAGTATTAACGAAGGTTATCGTAGTAAGGTTTATCGGTTTAATAGCTCTAGTAGGCTGTGGATCCACTTATCGCTCCTCACCCCGCGCGTCATACATTATGTAATTAAAATTTAATTAACGGCTTTGGTCCACAGTTACAATATCGATGTATCGTTTTACTGAATGATATGAGCTAACTAATTTTATTAGTAGTAAGTAAAGAATTCAAATTTTTCTGCTAATAGGTACCTACGTCAAGAGCACAACTGAAAACCTAAAAAATTACCTGTTCAAAAATGCTTGAGAGTTCTCCATTATTTTCTCGAAGGGATGTGAAGTCTGCCAATACAAGAGTGGGACAAAGAAAAGCTTGTCTGAATGCAAGGCATGAACATTATTTTCGAGTCTCGAATAAGGAGAAAAATTTACCAATAAATTGAGTATTTGGTATATAAAAAGTAGGACGATTATTGGTAATGTAAAATAAGAAAACAATTAGGTAAGTACATATTTCACTCCAATTTTAGTCCGTAGTCTACGAGTATGTCCGTGTATATTTTACAATAGATTTGCAAATCACACTCATGCAATGCATGTTTAAGCAAACAGACTCAAGCGTGAGTTCGTCTAGTTGGCTGCCGGCGATTAATTTGACTTGCAAAGTTTACGAAGCTAATCGCCGCTCCCACTCTACGAGTCCACGACAAGGAGCGCACGTTTGCATTCGATTTCACTGTTTTAGCAGTGGCGCCTTACGACCCTTCATTGTGCGACAGCCAGGCGTACAATGAAGGTAGGCAGTACCTAGTTAGTATAACCACAGAATACTTAATAGTACAAGTAGTATAACAGAGGAATGATGTAATATGAAAGGCTGTATCCCAATACAACTTAAATATTTTTTAAACATGCTCTTATTTTAGGTACTTGCAATGTGTGTTAGCATACCTATTTTTCTGTTTATAATACCAGAAGCTAGTCATTTAACATTAAATCGTTTATAGCATATACTGTGCAGTTGATGTGAGTCCTACTTGTTAAGACGATTGGACGCTAGACTCGAGTGAATGGGATGATAATCAGTTACACCAGTGAATGCATACTACAGTGATTATCGGTCTCTTCCTCGAGGTGTCCGGGTTCAAATACCTCTAGATCTTACTATGATATATTATATGACTTCTCTAAGATGGGTTTTAAGGCAACTATGTGGGTATTGCAATTATGAATGAAGTGTTACACCATTAGGGACAGGCAGAAAACTGGCTTACAAAATTCTCATATGCTTGTAAAATCTGCCAGCTTGTTTGTCCATCATAGTTATAAAAAAAATAGCCAGATAGCCTTACCCCTATAATGTAAAAGGAAACTAGGTCAGAGAGTGGACCAGTAATGGGTTGTATTGTGATCAGTGATGATGAGGTATGCGTTCGAATAAATTGGCTGATGCCGTTGAAATAAATATACTCGTATCTTGGTCTTTTTCATCTGAAATGGCAACCAACCGATAATCCGATATCCCTATCCGATACCGGGAATCGTATTATTTTTTTATGAATATAATATGGCGCCGCCCATGACCGCTGCCACTGACTTTCTTTATCACTTTATTCCTCTCCCTCCAAAAGCTATCGGGCTTATTAGGAGCTACGATAGTTGCAAGCGATTAATTTAAATTGCAAACATTCTTGCCGCCCCGGTGCTTAAACTAAAGTGAACCGCAGTCTTGTGGTAAGCTGTTTCTGAGGCGCTTTACATTAAGCAAGTTAATAGTGATTTAGTTCGCGGCTTCTGTCAATCTCAAACTGATCGAAAAGTTAAAGTCAGCGCTAATTAATATAATAAGTCAATGGATGTTTTCGTCAGTAATGTTTACTCGTATAGGCGTCTTAACACCTTGTTTGCCTGAACCCCGTCGTGCCACTGCTACGAGTACATCAATTTTATGTCGTTATATTTAAACCACCCAAGTATCCTATTTATTTAATAGTTATAGAAAATATAATTTTTCTGGGAACACTATCTTGGATGTTAATTAATATCTAATTATTAATGATGGCCTTCAATTTCATACAAGTTGCTTTGATTGATGTCTAAGACAGTGAAAGCCAATGATTTTGTATAGGTAAAAAGAAGCATATCTTACATACATATATATTTGTTTAAAACAAATATAGCACGCACAAAGTAAAGTCTCGAAAACGTTCCTAATCTGCGTTGCACAGCGCGCACAACGTTATGTTCATTAGTGCATGTGTTCTTACCACTGGAGGTGACATATACGAGTTTGTGCTCAAAGCTCAAAGTTTAATATTTTAAGCCACTGTAAGAATTCTATTAGGTAAATGAGCATGCAACCAGATGCAAAAAACCATATAAAATCCAATTATTAAATTGCCATTAGTTTAACACATTCAATCTCCGTTTACTAACTACTCGTATAGTAGTGAGAGACTATTATTACTCGATTGTTATAATTTCTTGGATAGATTACTGAAATCTGATGAAAAATTACGAGATATTATGTCGCGTTAATTAAAATTTATTAACCTTGAAAGCAGCAATTTTAAATCAAGCTGAATGCAAGCAAAATAACCCATTTAGAAAAGAATTCATTTTGTTTTACCTACATTTACTAAAAATCAATAATTCCAATGTCCAATGTATCTCATGAATGTCAGCGAATGTTAGATATCCATAATAACACTAATTTATAATTCTTTTGTGGAAGTTATCGCATACGAACTACGGCTCATCTAGTTTTATTGGGAAGGGTAGGGGGAGCTTACGATAAATTAAATACGATGACGGATTTAATGGACTGTACCAGAAATGTACGATTGACTTTTTTCTTTCAATTTTCAACTATTATAATGTTGTCCCTGTATGTACCTCTATTGATAAATGGGATTGCACAAACTTAACAACAGAGCATGAAATTATTTTTATGAACTATTATATTTTTACGTTTAAGGAGGTTGGTAACCTAAGCCTGCGTTTTATATAATCGTAGTAAGCGGAAGAAAGGAATAGCGAAGTAGGACTATTTCATACTTTGCGGGTAAATTGGAGCACAAAAAATCTATACTATACCTAACCCTGACGGATCGGCTGGTCATGATCCTGCTGGGCAATTGCGTACGCAATTTTCCTACAGAGATCTGAACCAAAGGTAGATATTCGTTCATAAATATGTCCTAGTCTCAGAAATTTTAGGACCAACCATAATATGTATTTCATTTAGCTATTTAGCACACCAGTACATCGATAAAAGCATCCATAGCCCAATGACTCGTGTCGATTTGTGATCGAAAGAGTCAAGCAACAACGGGCGCAATCAGTTTGTGGATGGGTGACCGCTAGAGTGGCAAATTTCATGGAACATGGATCTACCGTGCTTCGGAGGGCACGTAAAGCCGTCGTTCCCGGTTGTTTTCAATGCTGGAAACAGTCGTTAAGCCTTGTCGAAGACCTTCGGGTGGCTTGAGAACATTCGTCACTGGGTTGGCACTAACCCCTCCACCAATCCGCATTGGAGCAGCGTGGTGGAGGATGCTCTAGACCTTCCACAGCAGTGTCTATGAGGGAGACCCGTGCCCAGCAGTGGGACGTCTATGGATCGCAGCGACATAGATAAAAAGACAATCAGATTCATAGATATACGGACAGATATACTTATAGCAGCCCTATTTCTTCGTCGGGGGTTAAAAACAGATAGATGACATCACTTTCGCTGGGAGGAAGTTGTTTCTCTGCCGATTCAGCGGCAACGTAAGGGCAATAGAAAACAAACAGACCGCCAGATTTAATTCCGCATGCATAATGTAAGGCATTTCGTTATTTATGTTCATTTCACGAACATTATATAAGCTAAATACTATTGGGTATTATCAAAACAAAAGAATTTCTATTAAAAGTTGAACTGAAACTTTAGTTACATCTCGTTTTAAATCAACAGTTTCTTTACTTTATACCCTCTTGTTTTCGCTAAATTCTATAATTATCTGTTCTAAAATTTGAACTAAATAGCAAATTTTTGTTCTTAAATTTACATACATTTAGGTCCCGGTAAGTAGCTAAATGTAGCACATAAGGGTTCACCTATATTTTTTTTTACAAAATACATACGAGTATGTAGGTATACTTTACTGTCGATGTATGCTTCGTTATGTTTCCGAGTATGTAATTATTTCAAATTCACGTTTATATTATTTAAATAATATACATAATGATATTTAATAAATATCATGTTTGTTCCAAAAACAAGAACACGTGGGATAATTGTCAGACAATACATTTTTTGAGAACTCTCAGTATGT
Organism: Carterocephalus palaemon; assembly: GCA_944567765.1. Lineage (NCBI taxonomy): Eukaryota > Metazoa > Arthropoda > Insecta > Lepidoptera > Hesperiidae > Carterocephalus > Carterocephalus palaemon. Next base: position 7,348,732 of record OX155645.1, read on the forward strand.
ACATATATAGAAGTTTCCTAACGATATTTCACTGAGAGCAGATGACATTCATACATAGAGAACACTGATAAACCTGCCCTTCTGGCCGCTCATATATGTTTGTAATTTGAATGTAATTTTTTTAACATATGAATCACAATTATTGATTAAAATCGCGTGTCAATTGTTTTTTATAACAAGTTGAAGTTTCGCGTTAATTCCAACTTGCAACTTTACATGTAATTTTTTTTATTAATGAGTTACCACGTTTTACCGTTTGACTAGTAACTATACTGGAATTATCGCTATTTTTTTCTTATAAATAGGAGCTCATTCAGGCGCAATCTGATGGAGTAATAACGTCTCTAACATCCGTAACCAGCAAGCAAATTCACTCATTATGTACTGTGGTAGAACAGTCATAAAATCACCGCAGATATTATGAAAATCTTCCGACCCTATTCGAAACAATACTCCACTTAGCAACAATTTGCAATACTCGCACATCATACGAGTACATGTACTTTCAACCTGTGCAGCCATATAAAAGAGTGAAGCGAGGTAACGCGATAAGCCCAGCAGTCGCCAGACAATGGGGCCATGCGCCTAACTTGTCACGTACATCGTGACAAGACAGCACCCTTACTGCACTGTCTCCCTCTACTCAGTGCGTGTTTATCCGCAGATTCGATATAGGGACATTTTAAAAAGGCTTCGCTTCATATTTAAGCTGATTCAAGTGCCTCTACAAACATAAAGTGCAACGAGTTACAGGATTTTTCATTCTCTGCGTCATAAAAAATAAGTGGATACTTAATGTTGTCATATCTTTCATATTTATTATCTCCCTGCCTGAGTAAAGCAGAAAACATTCAGTCGTGTGTAGTAACTGATGTTCTTAAAATCGAGATTATAAAATTGATGAGTTTTGTCATGATCACATGAAATTTAAAATATCATAATTAAAAATAAGTAGTCAAGAATTCTCAGCAAATAGGTATACAAAAAGTTTTTCCTGTTCCAGCGCCCCACGCTTTTACAATCAAATATTATAATTAAAAGCACATGGTAATCATTTATTTTTGGTTTTTACGCATTTATAAAAGCGTGTTTTTCTATTTTTTTTAAACTATTAATTTATTTTACTTAAATCTGACAAGTCAGCGGCTTGGAGAGACATGCCGCGACTTCTAATATCTCATAGAGCATTTACTTTCGATGGCACGCTATTTTGTTCGGCTTTGCCCTCTTTAGATATATAGTCCGTGGTTTGGACTGAATTCGCGATCTTCAACTCTGGTATAGGTATAGGTAACATCTACCTACACAACATGTATAGGTAGAAGTTGGATGTTAGTACCCAATTAATATTAATATTTTTACGTAAAACATCATCTACAATCTACAAATTTAAGGGTGGATTTTGGAGAATTATGTTCGAGCAACAAAGGCTATCTCAGCCCTTTGCATTAGACATATGACAAGAACAAGGTTATGCTCCACTTAAACAATATAATCGGGGCAACGTCTATTGTTAACGACTAATATGTTGTCTAGTACCTATACTAATAGGATTTATTTCCAAGCATTATTTTATAACGAGTACAGTTAAATAACCTCACAACAATTGAACAGTTGATTTAGATTTAGTAAAAGACTCGTCACTTGACTCTTCCAGAGGCAGCAACGTTTTAATTAGCGGTTTGGCGAAGAGTTGCTTGCGTACATATTATAGCTGAACTACTATTAAAATGTGTGTGATAACGCAACACTGTTGAAGTAAATTAAATGCAAAATTTTGAATATAATGTGAGTAGTCAAATTGTCAATAAAATAGTATATTGTTCGCTTAAAAATTATATATACCTACTTATATATATATACTCACTGTTCGTTTGGTATAGTATATTTTTTTCTCAAGTCAAGTTATTTATATTGCCCACAGTCAGTTAGTCGTTAGCTAAATGACCCAATTAAAGACTATTGAAATATCGATAGTCATTATTCTGTTTTTTGAGGGCTTTAATTTGACTTTGCATTCTTCTTTGAAACTTATTCGCTTTATTAAGAAACGAGAAGTATTTCAACAAGCATACTACCCGTTTCATAATAAAACGAATAAGTTTACTTTATATAAGGATTTTCACAGCAATCCTAATCTATGAATAATTGAAGTTATACTTTTTTTGGCGCGTTAGGGAAAAATGATGAGAGTAAATTTTTACGATGCGCGCGCACACCGAAACGAAAAACCAACACCATGAAGTTAGCTATAGTCAACATTGTCAAAAAATGGTTTGACAGTGTAGTACACTTTCAATTGTCAAAGTCTGCGGGCTCATTCCGGTGATTTTTTGTGATATTTAAATAAACTTTATTTAACTAGATAATGCGTTATAATAAAACTTTCAATGTATTAAATACCTTTTAGGTATCGCCTAGTTTCCACCTCGAAAATTATTTATTTTCAGTTGTTCTTCTTGTAACAACGTCAATGTCATGGTGATTGAAATAAGACATCGACAGTGTAGGTTGTTCTTGGAAAGGTTATACAAAGCAGTATAACTTCTAACGCGTATACATAAGTACACACAATTTTATTTTTATGGATACAAGATAGCTAACGAGCTTGCGGATGGGTGGTGCTACCCATCCGCTGCCGCACGTGACATATTACTTTAACCTTGCACACTTACACTAATCACAGTTAAAGCGACCAGAGTGTGCCAGCTAAAAGCAGCCAATAATCAGTTGAAAATATTAGTTGTAATATTAGTCAGTTGAAAATATTATGGGAATACGTACATAGATGGTTATCATTAACATAAAAAATTAAAGGTGATTTCAAAATCACAGTGAACTGAGAGATTTGTGTCGCATAGACTTGACATAGACAGGCGCATACAATTTTGCAAATGCTGGAATGTTATGTCGTCATGGGTTCTTAGATAAAACAAGCACCTCTGGGTAAAATATAAGGCAAAGCAAGGCTTGAATTAAGCCGGTCTCTACATAATATATAGGCACTTGAAACAGGGTGATTTGATGTCAAGAAGCAGCAAGCCATAAAGTGTATGAAACTCTAAAGATACTCGAACGTAGTTTTAATATTACATTGTATATAACCATAACATATTTTAAAGAAAAAATATATGAAAATGAAAATGAAAATGAAAATGAAAAAATAGTTTATTACACAAAATACGATACAATTTTGCTTACACAGTAGAGGCATCCTTTTAAGTAAATAATACCTGTGTCAGGATGCCCCGCTCTTTCTAAGTACCGACTAGTTACATTTTTATAGTATTGTATATGTTATGATTATTAACAATAAACAGTGTAATATAGGCGACATTTATTATTGATTAGGAAGTAAATAATTCCGAACTTCTAGTGTTACGACTTAGGCCATTGAAACTGGACCATAACAATGTTTCACAAGTTGCATTAACTTTAAATCTACACAATATTTACCTATTATAGTAGTTGGCCCTAACAAAGCCAATCTTTATGATTCTGAATTCTTGCCGAAGCATGCAAGCTTTAATAAAATCCAATTAAGTACATGAGTATCATCTAAATAAATAATTTAATTACTGGCTATATATTTCATTCATGCGATTTTTTTAAATTATCATAAAGTTTGTGGATGAGAATAATTTTGGAATATTGCTTAAGGTACCAACATATTTCATGAAAACAACCTGACCAATTAGATTTGAAGTTGCAACGTATAAGAACGTGATTCTTCACTTCCAATATTCCTGGGGGTAAAAGGTGACAAATAACAATTGGCTGGAATTCAATATAGGCATCTGGATGCGGGCATCGTGTCGTGACGTGACGCATACGAGTACTCCCTACTTACGTATTCCGAAGCTGTTCGAATCATTGTCACATGTCTTAATATCCATATACCAGGCACCTGTCTCTAAATTGTTTTAAGTCACATGATTCTTTAAGATTATCTTATCAATGCTTAATTTTCATTTAAATAATATTTATTACAAAACATAATACACAGTAATATTCATTTATTTTTTTAATATTTTTGCATACCACCAGTAAATGTGCGAGAAACTTTTTTCACTAATATAAATATTATTGTTATAATTTATTTTAAAAGCTTTTATTTAACTTCACTCGTATGTAGGTATGTATGTATCTACGTATGTCCTGGAATCTTGCAAGCAATATTTCACCCACTTCCACTGAAGCTATTGAGCTGAAATTCGGCACACATATTTGGCTCCGATGAAAATGCACGAAAATAAAATTTTTTTGTAAAAGCTTTTAAAAAAAAAAATTTTCTGCAGTAAAATTATTTAAAACTGTACTTACTTTGACTAATGAAACACCATATACAATTAAAAAACTTAACTATCTCATTGAATTCATTTAAATTGACAATTATTTCAGTTCTATTATACAAAAATATCTTAGCTTATCTGTTATAATAGGAAGTAAATATGGAGTATAAGCATTTAGGATTTATTTTAGTTTCGTCCGTGGAGGAATTTAGATGAAACTGGACGACTTTTCACGTGATGCGCGTACAGATAGACATACAGACAGAAAATTAACAAAAAAAGCACATTTTCGGCTTCTAACTCGTTATATCGTCGTCTATCCAGTGCAGCTTAGTAGAGTAGAAATACCCTACATTCACTACTCACACGCAACATGTGTTAGTGTAATTGACCTGACAATCATATTAATCTTATAGGATGTATGAGAACAGGAAATGTTAAAGTAGTGTTTAACATTACTCATTGTAGCTGATTTTAACTCCAGTCATTCTTAAGATAAGCTTTTATCACAACTACTTTTTCCAAATTTTTTTTGTTTTACGAATGGGAAACCTTTAACTGGTTACTGGTACCGGACGTCGGACCTCCAGCCCTGCGCCAAAAACCGGCTCTCCTCGGTCGACTTTGAGCCGACAAACATTACACATCGTTGTGCCAAACACCGGCTCTCCCCTGTCGACTTTGAGCCGACAAACCCTGCACAACGTTGTGCCAAATACCGGCTCTCCCCGGTCGACTTTGAGCCGACAAACCCTGAACAACGCTGTGCCAAACACCGGCTCTCCCCAGTCGACTTTGAGCCGAAAAACTCTGCACAACGCTGTGCCAAATACCGGCTCTCCCCGGTCGACTTTGAGCCGACAAACCCTGCACAACGCTGTGCCAAACACCGGCTCTCCCCGGTCGACTTTGAGCCGACAAACATTACACAACGCTGTGCCAAATAACGGCTCTCTCCGGTCGACTTTGAGCCGACAAACCCACAAGGCTGAGCAGCCACACAAAACAGTCTTTCCCGGGGTCACTAACTTGATGGATAGATCGAGCTCCCTTTGGTTTTGTTATTTATAAATTGAAAATTTTTAGAAGCCTAAAAATCTATAAATAAATAGAAATTAAACCTATTTATATTTCCTCGTTGTTTGCACACTAAGCCGTTGTTACTTTCACAATCTAACGACGTCGGTATTGCTGTGATTGTTTCAGGTGATTTTATATGACCAGGACCACATAAAAATAAAACCTATCTTCGAAAGTACCTATTAATTTTACTGTCGAACTCAATACGGTATGCGGGTATGCCATGCAATCAAATAGCCAACATTCCGGGAGGACTACGTCTGTCGGCACCGTTTTGTTTTACTTTTAATAAATTTACTCTAATACCAACCTTTCTCAATAAAATATTTACGAGTGCTGAGAAATTAGGTACTTATAGAATAGTATTCTCAAACGTTAGTAATTAATTTGTCCACTAAATAGGGATTTGTTCCAACCATATAAATTGGAATTTCGAGGGTCAGTAAATTCAAACAGAAGGCTCTGTACCCTAAACTTCACTACCAACTCCACTTCCGGTAACCCCTTGCTCGAGTTATTTGCTAACAAGAAACCTCTTTATCTTTTCAAGAAAGAAAATTGGATACGCTAAATTAAATAAGTTATAGGTATATTTTATATGTATAAGTCATAGTATATAAAGTCATAGTTAAGTATAAAGTAGCTACACCTACTGAAAAGCTCTATTCGAAATAATTAAAAAGAATTATTGTGATAATGTTTATTCGTTATTTTATTCAACATAACTACATGTTTGTACATAAAATAATCAATTTGCCAACAAAAAGGAAAAAAATATAAATAGATAACGTACTTCTATAACAAATTTTAAAATTGTGGTCCGTGGTATTATAAGATCAGATCAGATTCGACTCCAAAAAGCTATTTATTTCATGTCATAAAAATTACAAAACACCTAGGTAAATTCGACTTTCTGATGAAACTAGGAATGGAGAAAATTAAGGAAACGTTAATAAGCAGGCAATGAGTAAAAATACGGCATAAGACAATACAACTACACTTCTGTTGTTACGTAATTCTACATTTCCGACAAGAATGATTCCGCAGTGACGACGATAGAAACAATCTTTATAAATTCTACTAGTTCTCATGAAAACTTTATTTAGTCTTAGAATGATTTTTTCATACCCCTTGTTTATCACATTTATTGGAAAAAAGAAAATGTTTTCCTTCAAATTCGAGATAGCAAATTCAATGCACGCTCGACTCTAATAACGCAAATCAATTCGCTTGAAGGAATTTAATTTTGTTATAATTCGTATCTATAAGCCGCCTATTTGGAGACGAAGTGTAAGAGTGTTATTAAAATACTTTGAATTCTATTCGATATCGTAAATGTCGAAGTCATCTTCAGTTTTGTAAAATGTTATCTAGATCCAGATATAGCTAATAACATAATGTTAAAAGTTTTTTTTTACTATGGCATGTTAAAAAGGGTTCAGTGAACAATTCCTAAATTAAAGTAATGAGTTACACGAGTTCCCTATAACGTAACTTGATATCTACCTTAAGTCGCAACCTTCACAGACTCTTAAATGAAATTAAACCGTGCGTTGAGTGACGACGGGACTCGTTATGTCCATAATAATTCATTCTACTTACAGGAAGTCTGTAACTTGAGAACAAGTAAGCTATCCCGCATTTCATTAGGCCATTTCTGGTAGCCAAATCGATTAAAGTTTCTCTCTTTGCAGCGCGAGTCAAAACTTATGTGATAGTTGAAGATGCATGATTGTCACCCATGGCATTATTAACGGTTATGTTAATCTAAATCGTAAGCATCATTTTTCATTTTCAAATGAACCTCGAACAGGCAAAATTTAACCAATAAAAAATTGTTTAATAAAATTTATACTATTACTTAAACTAGTATCTATAAATACATAGATACTAAATATTAACTGATAGATAGTGATTATAAAATGTTACAATAAAAATAATGTATAAATAATAACCAGTTACTGTTCACAATCTAAAGAACCTGTAATTCTCAGTATAACTTTACTATAGATTAAGCTAGTTGGTTTTTAATTTTTTTATCGTTGGTATCTACAAAAACATTTTTCTTCTGCATTCTTGCTAGATTTATTTTTCGTATTCACCACAGGAACAGTCGGTCTTCCGAGTTGTATTAGAAGGCTATTAATATTTTAAACCTACACAACACTTCCTTTGACTATACCTACGTGATAAGATTTAGAAATTATTGAGATTATGAGATGGCATGACGCTTGATATTCTATTTCTAAGTACCTAGTTAACATAGACTCAAAGGTTCTCAGGTATCTTTTTCTTGGAACGTTATGATGGTCTCATCAAACATCATTTTTTTATAATAATATCCTCATCGATTAGTAAGTTTATATACCTACCTAGAATATACCTAGACTGAATACTTTGCGCGAGAGGCACTTCCAAAGTGGTAAAAAAATATATAATGTAAAAAATGGTATGAACGAGTAAAAATTGGTATGAACGAGATCTAGTAGGTAAGTAGTTTTTTTTTAATAATACGTCATAAATCGTAAACCACCAATTTACCTTTCATTCAATCAACTCAAATATATAAATAAACAACGAACTACAAGAACTTTTAACTATGTACCGTAACCGTAGCAGCAAGTAGCTACGGAACCTTCATGGGCGAGTTCGACTCGCACTTGGCCGCTTTTTATCCCATTGATAAACAACTGATTAGCTTTGAAGCTCTCTCAGATCAAGTATACATTATATTAAAATCTAAACACTATGAAGCATACTATTCCTTACTTACCCAGTCACGCAGATAAATGTATCTGCCAGTCTGCACCAGATCTACCTACACCTATCATATAAATGGTACATTATACCCCGTTCTCGGTATAGCCTGAAGGCAGTATAATATATTACATATGTATATAATATTAGATATACTTATATGAAAGTTGTAAAGATGTTTAGATGTTTGTAGTCTCCCAAAAACTACTGAACGGATTTCCAATGTCTAGATTAGAACATAGGATATGAGTAAATTTTATTCTGAAAATATGTTGTTTTTTAAACCTAAAATACGTCTAAGCCAGACCTTAGGATCTTTTTTTATATTTCGCTGTTTTTAACTTGATCACGTTCTTACAGAAGGATCATGACCATGTGTATAATTTTCCCGCGGACGAACCTACGGGCAAACCTAGTAGGTATAAAATATATAAAGTACATTGAGATATCAGATTATTTATGTAAGAAAATATTTTATTGTTGAACCGCAAAGGTAACTAAAGTCGGGCGGATGCATCCATTTGAGACGTCTCCTCAATTAAGTAACCAAGAGCTCATCAAAACATTATTCAATCAATGTTTTCTCGTTATGAATATTGTTCAACGACATCAATGATAGATTTCACTTGCAAATTGAATCCGTCAATCAACCCAAAAGTCCCATTTCCCGGATTAATTAAATTACTTAATTCTTGCGTTGTCATGTCAGGTAAAAGAATATTTGAGCTAAATTGTAGCTAATTTGTAGGTACAACGTACAACTTACGTGGTCCCCAGGCGAAGTGGATTAACTAATAAGATTAACGTTACTGGACTACGGTTCCATAATAGCATTAATAGCTATTTTTCTATCTCGGCATATGATAATAAAATGAAATGAGAAAAACTGGACATACATTTAGATAAATTGGTAATATAACGGTTACAATGCTTTAAACCATACCTTACCTTTTTAATATCATAAAAGGCAAAGAAACATATTAATACAATTATTTAAATTAATTGATCATTATTAAAGTTTTAATTTCAAGTTTTTGCATTTGAAAAAAAAAACAGCAGACCATTAGGCAGGATGGAGTCATTTGACACAGTACTTTAGAAAAACAAGTATTTGCTTGCCGGGACAGGTTCTGCCAACTGATAAAAAGGATATTTAAAGTAGTCACCCCGAGCAGAATAATGAATGCTAGACAGGCATCTTGGTTTCTCTCCGCTAATTGTTGGATTGCGGTAAAAAAGAGGAATGGAAGTTAATGGAAGTCAGCAAATTAACGACAAAAAAATGTTAAATTTCAAGACCTTTTCTGTTTTTTAGACTTGACATAATGAATGTCTCATTTCGGGACCTTTCTTCCTTTCTTAAATCAAAATTAAGAAAAATTCTATCTATATTTGATAACATCGATTTTGAATATCAGTCATGTACCTATTGTTAAATTAATATTTGTACATTATATATCTCAAGTAAAATGGTATTAATAATGTTTTGCATATTTTTATATGTACTTATATACCTACCTATTCTTTATTTAACGCACTAAGTTTTCCATTTCTATTCATTTTTCATGTATTGGGTTAGAGATTTCGCAATAACTATTGCAAAATATTTTATGAATAATTTTGTCCGATGATGCTTTAGTGCGTAGGTAGGTACATAAACTGTAGGTAAGTTTATAACTGAAATAAAATAATCAATAATTAATTATATTGATCTAAAACTATAATAGAAAATTAGCACGTTCTGACAATAACAAAATGGGTATTACATAATGACCGTTTCATTTGTTTCATGTTGTTTGGTACTTAGGAAAGCCTTACTCGCTTCCTTCACATAAAGACATTTTACTGTCAGAGAGAACGCGTTGACTCTTCCAAAAATTGCTTTTCCTTTGAACATAAAGAGAAGTTGTTGTCGGCGTAATCAAGGCTCATTACAGAATACCTACAAAGAGTGAAATGAACAATAAAATATTCCATTGTCGCCAAACAACCATTCTCGGGAGTACAGGTAATGATAGTTCAGTGAAGCTTAGACGAGTCCGTTATTAATTAATACCTATAGAAACTGAGATTATTTAGAAAAATGCATGGACTATCGAAAATTATTGTACCTACACTTCTTAACAAAGTCATAGGCAAGCACCGAGCAAACAGGTTCCGAGTAGAATATTCACGCATAATATTTTACTATGGTATGTTCGATTTCAGTACACAGTACATAAGACAATATTTCAAATAAATGTAGAATTAATGCTTACTATGTTGAGTGGACAATGTTTCAATAAGCAAGAGCAAAATTGTCACTTGATTGATTGACATAATTAGATTTCCCTTATCTTTGAATTGCAAATAGGATTTCTTTTGGAAGGTTTATTTCATAACAATGTTAACAAATTAACTACCTACATTATGCTTATTCGACTATTTAAAGTGCCTTATCAGTAAAAAATCTTCCTTAAGAAGTTTCGTAAGACAAAAACAGAGCGAAAGTTCAAAGTTACCTGCGAAAGGTCCGCGTCTTCTTCAAGTTTCTCAGCGATGGTAAGCTTCCTCTCTGCGGCTGCAAAGGCTGCCAAACTCACAAACAACAACACACGGAGTGCTCCCATTATTTCGAGTTTCGATAAACATCCAGGACCACTAAAGTACACTAAGATACACTCGCGGAACACATCTGCGGCGAGATTATTTCGAAACGAAGTGGATAGTACGCGCGGAGTACGAGGGCGCACGTTAGTAAATGCCGGACGCGGGAGGCACCGACGCTACGACGCAGACGTATACCCCTCCCTCTCACGCACTCGACCGTTGGTCACATAAAATGATCATCGAACAGCGGGGCCCATTCAAAAAATAACGATGTTACCTCACAGGTAAAAACAGCCTCATCGTTGTAACTTAACCTGTAGCAGCGGCTTCCGATCCACGTGACCCGTACAGCTGGCTGCGACCGCATTGTCATTTTGCGGTATCGAGTTCTATTAAAAACTGTAAAGTGAAAGTTTTGTAATCACAATGCAGTTTTACGCGTTGATAAACGTTCTGTTACACCTTTAAAGAAAAAATAGGCCGTATTGAAAGTTCTTAGATATAAGTAACCGTATAAAAATAACACAAAGAGGCACCCTAACAGTATTAAATGTGAACAGAATGCAGCGTACATATTAGAATCTTGATCTAACACAGACTTTAGTATTTAATTGCAAGACTTGAAGGAGAACTAACCTTAGTTTTGGCTTAAAACAATAGTTTCATTCAACTTCCAGCCTATAAACTTTCTTCAAAAGCCTGCTTTTGATGTGAAGTTATCTTGTCTTGCTGCAGCATTTAAACTTAGGAAAGTTTAGGAAACTTATTACAAGATTAATAAGTTATTGCCTAAGTAGAATAATTTTTACAGCCCACATTAAAAATTTCCTACATAATTATAAAAATCTGTAATTATGAAAATTACTCTAAAAGTCGTATATAAAAACCGCGTCTGCTAAGCTGTGCAACAACTGTTGGGTTTTTCTTCTAACTTGTACTCGTAATCGCTGCGACCCATAGACGTCCCACTGTTGGGCACGGGTCTCCTCTCAGAATGGGAGGGATTAGGCCTTAGTCCACCACGCTGGCCAAGTACGGATTGGCAGACTTCACATACCTTCGAGAACGTTATGATGAACTCTCAGGCATGCAGGTTTCCTCACGATGTGTCCTTCACCGTTATAGCAAGTGACATTTAATTTCTTAAAACGCACATAACTTAGAAAAGTCATTGGTGCGTGCCATTGGGGTTTGAACTCGGACCGCTCGAGTGAGAGGCGAGTTCGATAGCCGCTGGGCTGTCACCGCTAGGCTCTCCGCAAACGGGCCACCGACCACAGCCACCGGTGGCCAGCGACAGCCACTTAACATAAACTTTTTCATATTTTGTATAGACGCGCCGCACACGTGAAGCCGGTGGCGGCCACACGCTCCGCGACGCGCCACTAGTGGTCGCTACGGGCCACACAAAACGCCGACACCCGCCACTGTCGAACTGCTCCACCCCCCGCGCAGTTATATATTATATTATTTATTTATTTCAATGCATTAACAAAAGCGCGAGCACACTTCCCGCGTCGGAGTCCATCGTTGGAGCGGACGGGTTATAAAATGTGGCGACTTCCGAACACCGGTGGCTGTCGCTCGCTTCTGACACGGTGGCGGTAGCGCGCGACAGCCACCGGTGGCTGTGGTCGGTGGCCCGTTTGCGCAGAGTCGTACTCGTAATGCCCGTTAGCATCTCGTCAATTAGAGTCTCGATTTATGCCCGGTGCAGGTAACTGGTGAAGATTTTGTATAACATACCTACACACTTTTGCCTACCCCTTCGGGGAAATACAGGCGTGATGTTATGTTATGAAACTCACAATTCACGAAAGTCATGACACCTGACCTCATTTTAAATTTCACGATTGTTCTAGTAAAATTGTTCTTAATCATATTAATCATAATTTTATCGGTATAAAAAGATTATAGTGACTTCTTTTGACTTTCAAGTTTATCATTTTACACAAAATCAATTTTGGCAAGCTTGTCATGACGACGACGCCTCTAAATTGTAATTAATTGAATCAATTTTAAAAAATCGATTTTAGTTCAGATCTCATCGTCCTCTATGTAAGTTGTACATAATTTAGTTTGACCTACTTACTCACTTCATTGTTTTAGTAAGATAAATTTTTTCTCGTCTGTTCTTTTTCTGGTGTAGTAAATTATAATGCATTAAATCAAATATTGTGCAAAATCAATGTCAGGTTCCGTCCCTATAAGCTTAGGAGTAGATTATATTTTCTACCATCCAGATTTTCTTTCTGAATGTATTTATTGGTCACCTCTATCTATATTTTATGTCCTCATTCATAAATACTGTATTTAACATGCTTTCACACGACCTTTCTGCCTTTTAGCAAAACGTGACGGGAACAGATTATGGGCCATTGTTCCTTATCGCCATAAAATCTTTGGCTCTATAGATCTCCACACTAGATTTTTACACCCTTACGTTATCTACACACTGCGAGTAAAAGGGCAACCAAACAAAAGAGTTTTATAAAAAAAATCAAAGCTTTACAAGACTATATTATGTGAAGCACAGGTAAGTGTTTCCAAACATACTTTATATAACGATGCGGTGAATTGCACCCCACATGCACGAAACAGTGATACAACAACATAATTCCTTTATAGACCAATTCTTACATACGTAGTTTATTTATAAATACGTGACTTATAGATTCTATTGAGTAACTTGGTTATTTATGCGTCGTCATATTTAAATAGTTGAGTGGTACCTATCAATATTCATCAAGATTGTCTGCATGTTTGCACCTTACAAGTTTCATAAAAACTAGTATCGTAGATGCTTCTCAAGAGGTATGTATTTCCTAATAATGTAACCAAGTTGGTAGAGATTATCATACACCTGACCATTTGGTCAGTGCAATAAATTAAAGAAAATTCCTGGAAACGTATCTATTTGTATCTATTACTATTTATACATTTTATCTATTAATTTCAATTTCATATTGAAAATTTACTTTTTTCAGTTCTAATAGAGACACGATGTATTTGGCCCTTATTTATATGTACGTGCATATAATCCAAAAGGTAGGTTGCTACTAACAAATTTATCACAAGGTTAGAAAGCGGCTTGAATGAAATATGGAATAACTAAAATGTTACCCCGGAATTCAGCGCTCAAGCTAATAACCACTAAGTTTTAAACTAATACTTATGACCCTCGTAAGTTATTCACAACTTGGTTAGACTCCTTCTCATACATAAATTACCTGTCATTCCTTCTTAATTTACTTACTCTCAACTTAATAAAGAGAAAAGTGGCTATTTTTTATAATTAATAATCTCCTATAGTTACTTTGACTAGGCTTCAAATTGTTATCATAACTAATTTAAGTGTAACCTATAATAAAAACCTTTTGTAGTGTTACAGGTAACCTGTGGATTGAAACTGGCTAAGGCTATAACGCGTCCCACTGATCTTTTCCACATGTATATATAGGTAGGTACATATTAAAATTTCTACCATGCTAATGCAGTTTGCACCTGGAATATTGCTATCACATTAAATTGGCTCGCGCCTCTAACAATGTTGACATGTTTGTTCCCTGCAAGGTGCATTTAATGGAGTAAACCAAGTCCGATCGAGTTCCAGAGCTAAGTTAATGTCACAGACACAACTAAAACCAGTAACGAGCGAAGTTAAGCGAAAAGAGCGAACGTAGCGAGGTACAAAATGTTTGCATGTTGACTTATGCCTTACAAATCATCAAAGGTAATGGATAATAATCTCTCTAATAGCAACATTTTATGTCATTCTCCTTAATATCATCACAGTCTAATAAGTAGGTACCTAGTAGTACTTCCTGTTCTATCATCCATCAACCCACGATTAGCCTTCGATTTGTGTCTGAAAGTTTCATTCTAGTAACAAGTGTGTCTTTTAACCTTGTTCAGGTTCATATAAGCCAATCATATAAGCCAGAGTTTGTGTAACCAGCATATGAATTGAGTCAGACGTTCAAGCGTCAAAGAAATTCTAAAGTGCATTATGACCACCCATAACAAATTAAGAATGAAAGTAACTAGTACCTACCACTATCTACCATCTCATATTAATCCTAATGCATAGTAATTTAACCTTTGTTTCGTTCCTCAGACGTAATTTAGTTGACAATAAACTCTTCCAAACAATGGATTTAATTAAATTGTGTGACGAAAAGCCCGCCGCGTCTCCTCGTAAACTTCATCAAACATTATTTCCATGGTACATGTGCTTATGATGAAAATTACAAAGTTTATTAGATTCAGACATTTCTAAAATAAGAAACCACAAACATAAATCAGCTAAAAATCAAATATATATTTCATTTAAACCAAAATAAAAAACATAAGCCTGCAACATAAAATAACTATAACATAATAAATAAGTCCCTACCTGTAGTTAGAGGCGACTAAAAGGTTACTTCTGGGGTTGCGGGTGCCCAGAGTGGGGGCTCAAACTGTCCATCAAATGACCCGAAAAAGATGGGCTGCACGAAGTTATGAAGGCGTGGACAACTTAACATCGAAGACAGGGTAGAGCCTCCTGTATACCACCTAGACAGGCCACCGCCTCTGGCCTCCTCCCACGATTCGAGTACCTTTGAAAGGTAACGGTAAAGTATTGAGAAGTTAATTGTTCCAAAAAAAAGTTTAAACTATGAGCTCATTCTAGTATCTTTCAGTACGAGTTTAACAAGTAAAAATATGTGTAAATAAAATGCCATAATTACCAGTCTTATTTAATATGGAAGTCATCTTAGCTTTAACATAGCAAAATGTTGCAATGCAATAAATTTCCAACTCTCTCTGGCTTCCACGCACTCAGTTGAGAGCTCAAACCCACTCGAACACGAGCGTGTAAAAAGAAGTCTTCCGCCCTTCTGTTTTCCCACATTGTTATCGCGAAAGGGTGTAACTGCTGTAACTCATGTTCGTGTCACTATGGTAAAAATGAAATAATTTTTACGTTCGGTCTGAGACTAAAACCTGGTATAGAAACATGGTCTTTTTTCTGTAGATATTGATTATGAATAGCCTAGTTAATCTCATGTTAAATATGTAGTTACAAATATTGTACACCACTATAACAATCATAACAAAGACTATGGACTGTGTGGCCAAAAGGCGATCTTATTGCTTCAGTAATTTCTTACAGACAACCTTAGGTAGAGAAGAAAGTAGTTAAAAAAATTAAATATGAGGAGATAGGTGATATTCAAAAAATACTTCAATTAAGTAATTGTTAGTATTTATCTAACAATTTTTTTTTATAAATGGAGTAACATTGTGCAAAACTACTCTACAAACACATTAACAGAATACACCGTCTAAGAGTTAAGTTAGAGCGTCGCATTCACCCGGAAACCACTAATTTAAAGTTCGTATTTCCACGTCTGGAACCACATCCCTCAAGGCTTCATAGACCGTCAACACGTTTTATCGTAGATAGGATTGTGTCTAGAACGTAGAAAGTTTAATATTTGGTTATTTTGACAAAATTGTTTTAACATTAAATGCTCTATCAAAAGCAAGATACGTAGATAATCTTATGAAAATCAATATCGTATTATTTTTCTGTGGTAAGGTAAGCTATAAATATTTAATTAAGTCGTCCTTTTATTTTGTTATACAAAGATGAAAACAAAAAACAACATTGATTACATATAAAAAGTCACCTTCTACTTCTACCACCGGTATGATGTATTTTTCTTGTTACACTGTGGTCAAAGCAAATAAACTCATCGTATAAATTATATTTAAAACGGCTGCTATACCCTACAAACTTCGTTCGTATGGTGTGATTTTCTGAAAGCATTGAATTTGGACTTCCTTTCCTAACATGAGGTACCTACTCTTACAAAAATAGCGTGCCAGTCACACCTACATAGAAATCGATTGCACACACTGACAATATCAGGATCCTATCTATGTCAGGAACCCTTCTCACCTCTTGGTCAACATAGTTAAAAAAATACAATATCGTAATTCTAGTAATTTTCAGTTTCTTATTTTTAATTATTTTATTTAAAACGTTTTATTAACATAATATTTACTCTGTGGTGATTATTAGGAATAGCGAAGGATCAAAGTAGAAATAAATTTAATAAAACCTACCATGTAACCAGAACCACCATGACCAGAATAACCATGTAACAGATTGCAATCAAGGACGTTGAAATAGTAGCCGGACAGATCGCCATTGACTGACATTTGAAGCATAACAATGGCGGCGGCGACAGAAGTGTGAGTGAATGTAGTGTTGCCATGTTACCAAATTTTCCCAACTGAGTGTGTATTTATTAGGTTCTTATTTATACGAGTGATAAGGGAAATGAAAGTTTTTAGAAAATAATAAAAATGTAATACGAAATAAAATTATCAAAATAATTTTCTTGCGAGTTCGGTTTAATTTCAATCAACTGTACTAAACCATTATGTTAGCGTGGGTGGAACATGTAATACAATTTATTTTTGTCATAATTATTTACCTTTTTTGGTATTCCAAAATTAACGACGGCTCAGATTTAGAATATGCAACACCACAGATCGGATATGTACTTCTTTCACAGCTAGAACTCGTTAAAAGATGTCCATTTACAAAATATCTCAGCGCGGAGACGTGCCGTTTAGGAGAAAAAATATATCAAAGTTTACATACAAATACGTAAACAAACACGATTAATAAATGCCATGACACTAATTCACAGAATAAATATACACCAAGGAGCACTAACAAACATCCACACTTGTTGATTTATTTTTTCGAGTGGCCTTTTACTGTGTGGTCACGCCGACTTTTACAGCGTCACTGAACACTCTGAACAGAAAAAGCTCAAGCAGACTAGGTAGGGATACTACTACTACACTAGATTTAGTTGGTGTTCAATTAGCTTCACCTCTACACTCTCTTATAACATCTATCCAGTCTTTTTTCCATGGTTGATTAGCAGAAGGAAATCTATGAAAACAGTATCTACTTTTATAACACTAAACAATTTAAACATAAAACCCAACACCATAATATAATAAGTAACACCTTATTAATGTACTCGTTATGAGTAGATCAAATAAACAAAATTTTACTTTTAATAAAACACTGCAAAATCAAATCATATAAATTTTGGGTAAATTTCCCTACAATTTTATGACAACACCAACTGGTCTCTAGCCTGTTGAAGTTGAGGTTTTGAGTTCCAAGCGATAAATTTATTTTATTTCAAAATGACATTTTTATTTCAAAATACTCGAAAAATTGTTGATTTTACCTGTGAAAGGTTATTCCTTGATTTTTTTTATGTATGGTTGTATTATTCTTACACCATTTTACAACACAAGAAGGCATATTTTACTTTAATTCTGTAATTATAAAATACGTAACGTCACTTTGGCGGCAAATAGCGTAATGGCGGAGCGATCGGCTTATTAAATTGCGAGTGTGTGTGTGACATGTGTATCTATGATTGGACTGGCTTATCATGGTGGCTTCATTTGTTTATTAATGGCGATCTGTCCGGCTACTATTTCAATGTCCTTGATTGCAATAGTTATTTTTATACAAAGTTTTTTTATTTAGATAATTCCTTTCTGACATATTGCTTTGTTTCGTAATGTGTTTCATTCTTAAATATAAATAATATTATATAACAAACTTAATCAAGAGATAACTAAACGTATTATTAAAAATAAATAAAGAAATATATGGCCTATCAAAACTTGTTACTTGTTTTTCACGCCTATATCGCTTTTTTGCAGCATATCAAAATGGCTTAACAAAGTGTTAATGTTGCTACAGCAAAAAAAGAAACAACAGTATTTACTTTTAATTGGAGTAAAAGGAGTGAAGGTATTAAATTATTCCTATCCAGGACTTCTTAACAGATTATAATTTTCCCTTTATACGTGGTCCTGTCATGAATCATCGTTGCATATTAGTCGAGTAAATTCAAAATAGGAATATACTGCCAGCCTTTTTTTCACTCAAACTTCAGTATTTTTTGCCAAAACCATATTAATAAACAAACCTTTCTCGTTAATATATTTATCGGATTGGTTATCGCTGAACTATTATGGTTGGCACGACTGTACGATTTTTGGTAAATTGCCAGAGATTCAGAGCTTGCTTCTAGAAGCTTTATTATGCATAACGCAGTGTCGTGTTACCCTAAATAAGCAACCGTTCACTTGCCAACTTTCGGCATAACATTTTCATTACACGATGGTTCTGGCGTCACGCGTAGCCAATTAACTACCTCTGAGAAACTTTTAACAAACTTTCGATATTATGATGGAATATAAACTCAACTGATTATATTATGAAATAGCTAAGCCATTAAGAAAAGGTATTAGCATAAAGTTTCTGAAACTAATCGCAAAGTAACCATTTATGACCTGGAGCAACAAATCTAATATTGTAAAAGTTCATATATTTTTTACATAAATGTCATAAGGGAAATTACTGATCTGGGTAGCTAGAACTGGTAGAACTAACAAAGTAAGTGTAGTTTAAGTAATATTAATAATTTTATTTAAAGATAATATACTTGATATTAGTGAAATGTATATCAAAGTTCTTTGTATTTAATCTGTACGGCAACAGTGTACTTTCCCGATCAAGTTCAGTCAAAGTGGTATTTAGGTTATGAAACTTTTTTGACACTTTTTTCATCGAATGAACAAAGTTTATCTGTAAGCATTTTTATGTAGGTCCGACTACAAATGAACTTCGACCTAGAATTATAACGTGATAAACCAACAAGGTTCTTCAAAACACAATATCTTTCGTCGAAATGCAGGACAAGTCGCCTTAAGGGTCGTATATATCTTGTTGAGCTGAAGCGTTAGATTAGATGGCTCTCGGCTGCGAGATTTATGTCAGCAATACTAACTCGATTCACAGTACATGAGATTTGCGATGGAATACTTAATTTAGATTCGCGGGGAAATCGAGAAAGATTTGGCCAAAAGATTAACCCAATAAACAACAAATAATTATCCGGGTGGTGGTGGTCTCGGTGAATTGATCTCATCCTCATTGTCTAGTGGTCGACTGGTCGTAACCGTGACTGCTAAACTGGAGGTCCTGGTTCGATCCCCAGGTCAGGCAACAACTATTATATGGTTTTGTTTAGATTGAAATTCCCGGTAACAACTGGCAGTCTAGATTACATGGGACCTAAACATAACTGCTGAAATGTGGGTTTATACACATTTCTGTCTATCCCTTCGGGGAAATACAGGCGTGACGTTATGTTATGTTATATTATATGAAGCTTTTGCCCTTCTGAAATGCCGGCTATAATTTTCCGACCGATAAAAAGTATGGGGGATCGGATTAGCTACAGGTAGGTAGGTACTATACGAAGCACCGTCTCCACCTTTAAAAAAAATACATATCACAATAAAAATGTAATAAAATTATTATAGCATAGTTTGTGGAATTTTGGATTGTAACATATGTGACTTGGACCCTACTTTTCGTTTAAGAATTTTCCCGCAGTCCCTTCAGTCAACTGAACGATTAGGCCGCCCAATTTTCCTTTTTGATGCGCGCCCTGATCAAAGGCGATCAATGAAGCGGTGACAGTATACGTCGTTGGTTCTCTAAATACATTATTTCGAACCCTCCACCGTAACGTATGTACGTATTTTCATTCTTTTTTTACGAAATATTCTTGACTTCCAACGTTACATTGACCACCACTTATTTATTTGGAGATTCCGGTTGGGATTCGCTTAGGTATAGGTTATTTGACTCCTTATGTGGTCTTAACACACATAAGTGCAAATAGTTATTCAAGTGATTGTTACTAACTTAATAAGTAGATATATTTACATAAACACAATTTCTCCATATAGTTTTCATGATGATGATGATGATATAATTCATTGTACATGTTCTGCAGCGATAATAGACCACACATATGGCCACATTTATACGGCGGAGTTTCCGCGTGAATCTGCCATATCGCAGAGCGTATAAAATTGCTATTTGCCTCACAGGACCTACTGTATTATCACTCTCGTTCTGTAATTTATTGCAATAAATCTCATTACTAACAATTTCAGTCTCAGGAACATTGCAGGCTATTCAACTTTTCTGTTCTACGGATTTACTATACGAGTACTTGTCTATGTACCAGTATGTAGGTATTTTATAGCTATAACAACTCCCCAACAAGAAAATGAATAATACGTCATTATATTCACATAAAATAATTTCTTTATTTTATATATCTGACGACGCGCGTAGGTAAGTAATATTTAATATTATTTTATTTATTTTATTAATTAAGTAATACCGCGCTTTAGGTAAGAATGAATTTTCATCCAATAGGCTTACTGGAATCCATACTTCCATATATCATATCACTTCTATCATGTATTGTAAACGGTTGCGGACTTTAATAACATACTCGTATGTGAAGAACTGTTGCAAACGATCTGTATGTATGCTGCTACTAGAGTTGGAAAGCATAATAATAATTTTAATGTACTTATGTTTGGTAAAATAAATGTATTTTACACATATCCCAATGTTTAAAACACATCGTACTCTAACATAACAAAAGAAATCTCTATCACAGCAATTTAAAAACATGAATATGCAAATAGCAATGTCCACAAGCGTTTATCGTATTTATTCTTCTGTAAACAGGAATATTATATGCAAAAAATTTAGCTTCAATGTTCTCACAGTTGTTTAATGAGATATTTTATTTACTTAAGCTTTTATCTTACTGTACAATAGATAGACATACCTAGTCTATAATAACCCTTCTAACCAAACAAAACAACAAAGAAATACAACATTTTGCTTACTAAACTCCTATTCACCTCCTTTGTCGACCAAGCTCAACCTATTATTACAGTATAATAATAATCATACCTACAGATCATTCCTATGATAATATATAGGATTCTGTAATGTATGTAAGTCAGAACTAATGTCTGCGGAAAAACTTTCAACGACTACAGTCTCAACAGGCTAGTAACACGAAGGACCTCAAAGATATCACTAAAGCATCAAATTTAACTACGAACTAAACTACCAGTACTTATTAATTAGTCAACAGTATTTAACTAGATCATCAAGTTAGTGAAAACGAGCAGGTTCAGAGTGCATTATGATGGTAAATTAAAAAGCAACTGGTTCAAGTGCAACCAGCAGGAAACGCTAATGCTTCTTTGAGAGTTGTCCAACTAATTAAAAGTTTAACACCTCGTGTTTCGTCGCCGCCGCGCCCCGGCTTGAACCATGGTCTCCCAAATTAGTTTCAGTTTTCTTGTTATAGCTATTATCTACCTACATTGTATGCATTGTATCCCTCTTTGTCTTAGTAGTTTTATGAGTACCTAAGTTATACAAATAATATTTAAACAACAAAGTAATGTTAAAAATAATCAAACAATTCGTTATATGACTTTGTATATAAAAACTGACCATAATTTTGAATTCAATTTTAGTGCACTAAGAACTAAGAATCGCTACAATATTTTACGATAACAATGTAAGAACTTCTAAGCACTTTATTTTGTAGTAGTTCTCAAATATTATAAACCCAAATTGTCTTTATAAAGGAAATCTACTATAAATACCTATTATCTATATATGTAAAAAAGGAGAAGCTGACTGACTGACTGACATATCAACGCAGGGCCTAAACTAAATATAAGGGTTAGAAACTTGAAATTTTGCACAGGGGTTCCTTTTATAACGCAGGGGAGCACTAAGAAAGGATTTTCGAAAATTCGCCCCCTAAGGGGGTAAAACGGGGGTGCAAAGTTAGTTTGAAACTTTGCCGTTTTTGAAGTCAAGTAGGCAACCCGAACGCGGGCAGACGTCGTTAATGGGTCTAATTCTACGCGAGCGAAGCTGCGGGCATCCACTAGTTAATTATAATTTCTTTAAAAAAAGGTAAATGACAACATTCTTTGTAGAAAAAATTACGGGATTAAATTGGACAAGGTTTACTTATTGCTCTTATTTATATCTGTACCTATTTCTTATATCTGAATCCAATCATTCACGTTATTGTTTACTTTTCCCTAGCACATTGTGTGCTGTGTCAGTCTATTATCATAACAATAGTGCTGAGATAGCCAAATGTAGCAGAATAAATCAAGTTTCGGCAGAGATATCGAGGCTATAGCGCAATCAGATTATGAAGGCATATCTAGACAGATTCTGATAGTGTTAGCTAATTGAATAAATTATTTGAATTTTTAAACATTATTTGATAAGTGAATGTAACACTGTAACTTAAAAATTAACATATACATGTATGTGTAACATGGACCAATCCATGTTACACAAGTGTTGCATAAAGCATCTCCTGGGACGATTTGAGAAATTCTCGAAACGTATAGATAAAACACATTGGTATGAGGCTCCGGGCCCGATGGGTGACGTGACGATTGTACAAATTCTTGGGATGTTTGCCTCAATACAAGAGACACCCGTAGTTTTCAGTCTTCACATATCACACCCTGCTCATGAGCGTCTTAGTGACGGAATAAATATTCGTTAAAAATAAGTGAAATTGGTAGGGTACCTACCTGATGTATCAACTAAACATGCAGCACGAATGTATCAACTAAACATGCAGCACGACTCCACCGATGCCCTACTCATGACAACTGTCCCAGACCCTGAACATTACTTTAGGTTCAAAGTTGGTCATAAATGCGTTGCTGATTACACTATAAACATAAGCTACACAGATTTAATACATAACCTAAACAGTACACCATTGTGATTTCAGGTTAGGTGAGAAGCCCTGGAATGGAGTCTGTGAACTACTTGTATAAATAATATTAGCAGGCAGGCGAGCGATGAAGTAGAATAGAAGGCGCCTATCATGTTGAGTATAATTTATCAAAGAATACCACACATACAACTATCTCTATTTAACTATGTGTAAGTATAATATGAAAATAGGTAAGGTTAGTGTTTCAGGTGAGGGTTACAACCATTTAGTTTATATTGTAGCTAGTGATCTTCAAAAACTCTTATAAATTTATATAATAATTTTTACGATATTATATTGGCTAAACAACCTACTCGTACAGCCGTGTAAGTTATCGACATAGATTTTAGTCTTGCCCCATGTGTTAGTCTTACCCCACTCACTATAACGATTTTGTAAAAGAAAACTAAACGATTCATAAACAACGAATGACTGTGCCAGGATTTTCATTGCATAGAGATAACGAGTAACGTAAAAGCAAGGATAAAAACTATATTTGTGTAAAAGCACGAAACCCAGGAAGTTTAAAAAGAAAACTTGACCCTATATATTTTCCAACGCAATAAATGCAAAAATGCAACGCATTACGCAATCCATTTGCGGTACTGCTCTTCACAGAACTGAATACCTACATATAATTATAATATTATACTGAATTCATTCATGTCAGCTTAATTTACCGCTCTATAGCCATTATTTGTTTCGTTTGATACTACTTATAACGTAAACCAGTTGCATTTGGATTCAATTGAATTTTACGAACGAGACGGCCGGAGTACTAAAGTAGTAACATTTGCCCATTTATTTAGATTTCAAGTAAAATATATATAAAAAGAAAAAAAGGTGAAATTAATGGAAATTAAAAAAAATCAATCCCGATAATGGACGAAATATGTGTTATTTTTTTTTATTTTTAATAAATTTATTTTGGAAATGACATCACATTAATATGTGGTCTTAAATGAAGTCTGCACTTTTTTTTAAATTAAAAGCTTTTATGTTCTGGAATCTTGCAATCAATATTTCACCCACTTCTACTAAAGCTATCGAGCTGAAATTTGGCACACATATTAGGTTCCGATGACAATGGACGAAAATAAAATTGAAAAAAAGTTATAAAAAGCTTTTTTTGAAAAAAATATTTTTTAATTAATTATATATTAATTTTCAATCTACAAAAGGTTGAAAAGGGGATGAAAGTTTTGACTTCAGTTTAGTATGTATTTGTTTTGACATATTTCTCTTCAATTTATGTTCTTTACAGGCATAATGTGAAAACAAATTATTCGGGTTAACATGACTCACAGGGTAACTAATTTCACAGGGTAGTTTTTACACCACGCAAGCGAAGCTGTGGGCATGTGGGCCCCTAGTTTAATAGTAAATGCTAGTTTTAGTTAAAATCTATTTTGTAAATGGTGTAAGCGCCGTTGAGGTAATTTTTTGCACAGATGTTCAATATATTTTTTGTACAACATACCCACCGTGTCAATTAATTCCCGTCGCGTTGACAGCTGAACGCTCATCCGTCAACGACGCCAGTACTCGCACGAAGATAGACAATACAGAGAGTTCCTACAGTAAATTATTTCTTCTTTTTTAGATATTTCTTATGCTCTATTCTAGTTTTATTATATTTAGAAACAATGGAATACGAATTTTTTCGTCATTAACATTAAGTATTTAATAAGCATTTCGCGCGGCTCCGACCAATTATAAATCGGTTTTCAATAAATATTATATCATATATCATCTCCACCTATTTTTCATATAACTAAGGGATAGTTTAAAATCAAAATAGTATTGGTAAACCTACCTTTACTGAAAGAAGGGCGTTAAGTTACCATCGAGTTTCAGAACTAGTGAGAGCTCTATTTGTTAGTACCTACTCTAATAAAAAACATTGCAAATCGAACCGAAGAACCAAGTTCACGCATAAACAACAATAATGTTTCGCGAATAAAAAGTATCATAGGTTCTAATCTGAGTTATAAATTCGTTTAGTAGTTTTTGTGTGATGAGTCACAACTATTAGCACAAACTTTCACATTTAGAATATTAAATTAAATAAAATAAAATACCTAGCCTTTATTCTACTACCAAAATTTTTATTTTAATCATTTAGTATATTACTAGTAGGATATTAGGGTAGAATTAGGTAAATGTAGTTTAAACTTACACCCGCCCACTTAAAACCACCCATCGACACCAAATGTAAACTCATGTAAATGTTCTACATCAAGTTTTGTTCAAGTGGGTGATGGGTGGATGGGTGGTACTGCGTGCTCGTTTGCAATCATATATGTATTCACAAAAAATAGCAATATTTTAGTAGGTACGAGTATCTAAATAAGATTATACAAACGCATTTCATAAACATCTAAAAAGATAAAGGACACAAAATTAAGGGGCATTAAACTAGCGTTTTCCGAATTTCATTAAAAGTCTGGTTTGTTTAGTGACGTAGAACGTTACATTGTATTGTGGATTTTAGGACTAAGCAAACAAAATAACCCGGTACGGGATGAGCGAAAATTTATTCAGCGCGTGAAAGTAACAGTTTACGACAGTCGTAAATTGGATGGGGGTATGAGGTGACGGTGACCGCCACTGATTGTTGTAAAAGTACTGAATGCCCTAATCTGCCGGGACCAGCTTTCATATTATGTACATACAATATATAATACGAGAATACGGACTTATAAAGATATGATATAAAGTTACAGATATTTTTTATTCATTTATTAGCTGTGCCACATGTAACAATATTAAAATACTTCATTCAATGTTTATCTCACCTTAAGCGAATGATTTTAAAATGATATTTAGCAATAATGTTCTATACAATGTTTGGTGTTGTTACTATGATATTAGTAATTAATTTATTAATGATTAGATTTATTTTAGTTATTTTTTTTAAATATTTTTTTAAGTTTATTTAGTTTTAGGTTCATTGTTCTTCTTTATAATAATATTGTAATGTTGATTACCTATAGTTAGAAATAAAGCTACTATGATAAATATGCCATATCAGAAAAAATTATCAAACTAACATACTTCTTTTATAACTCATAATAACTATAACACAACTTTACGGTGCAACTTCGCAGCGATTGTCTTGTGTAGGTCGTGTCGTAGATATCGATTGTCGTTAAGATCAATTAAAGAAAACATTTTTTGTATATTTATTACCAGTTACTATGTTACCAATTAACAATTTAGCCAATATGCCACATTATTTCAGAAACATTTATCAAACTAACATACTTCTTTTATAACTCATATCTATAACACAACTTTACGACGCAACTTCGCAGCAATTGTCCTGAATAGGTCGTGTCGGATAGATATAAAAATATATATATAGATAAAAAAAATATATATATTTATTATCAGTTACTATGATCCTAATTAACAATTCAGCAGCCAGTTGGAATTCTCAAATTGTTTAGGTAAAATAAAATTGATTAAACTTCGCATCGAGTTAGCAAGCTGATATGACAGGCCTCGTCGCTCGCAGAGCCGATAACCGATGGGTAAGAAAGGTGAGTTGAGAATACGACTCGGAAAACGGAGAACAGGCAGCTAAGTGACTGATGACCTGAAGAGGACAGCGGGTAATCGCTGGATTTATAAGACACAGAACTGGGAGGAGTGGCACCGTTTGAGGGAGGCCTACCTATCCAATCCAGGAGTCCAGCAGTGACTTCGAAAGGCTGATGGATGGATGGGTGAAGTGGTAATATAAAACCTTAGTAACGAACTTTCAATTTAATAATTGATATATTTATAGGTATGTTCGAGTTTCGACCAATCGATTACCCCTAGTTTGTAGTTTGTAGTTACCTAGACTCGTTAAGCGTGTGTAATCACCTCATAGCGAAATAAATCATTTGACTTCGACTTTGACTTTGACTATACATTAATTTACTCTCACTATTTAGAACAATCTATTTATTCCATTATTTATGTATGTCAATAACAACCGACGACAACCTAGATCAGATGCTCGTATAACAATATAACAATGTAACAATGTATATCTATCTAAAATATAGTAGGTACGTATTACTGAAATGCTAATAATTTACTGTTGTTTTTTTTTAACATTTAATATTAAAATGAAATGTAGGTATCCTGAATTAGTAGCAACAAGTAAAAAGTAGATTCCCAATAACAAGAACCTAACCTTAGCTAAATACATTCACATTATATTGAATGGTTGGTACGTAAATAACAAGACAAGGTCTGGCTGACAAGGTTGGTGATAACCAGCCAGACAGACACGTCTTAGAATGATTCTCTTATTTAGGTTTGTTCGTAGTAAACGCATGTGTTTAATTAAGTCGCTCGTTTCAATATTTATCGTAAAATAAAAACGGATATTTAACCTGTATCGTAAGCAGACCCTCAATATCATTTTATATTCATACGATTTTATGTGTGGTTTTGTATCCTTCTTATTCATATTTTAGAATGAATCGCCGATACATGTTTTTCATAATATCAGGGCTGTTAATATTAATAATAATTTTATTTCTAATTTTATATCCTAAAACTTCTAAGAGCAAGAGGCCACCACGCCCAAATATTGTTGTCATAATCGCTGATGATATGGTAAGTACTTGAGTAGGTTTTTACATCAAATTAGCTTCGAAATGGTTGCCCATAGTACATAGACTACTGTATGTAAAAATATCAACTACATTACTATGATAATGTTACCTGTAACTGAGGTTTATCAGTGCATGTTTTCTATAAGTTATATTGATGTTTATGTTGTTGGTGTAACTTATAATAAATAATTAATAATAAAATAATATTAATTCAAATATTATAAACCTTAAATTACGTATAAGTACTACTTACATGTGATATTTCTATTATATTGCAAATAAATATAAAATATATGAAGATTGTTTGATTGGTATAGAAATTGTTAAAGTGACGCACGTTATGTTTACATAAAAGATATACTTTTTTGCACCATACAAATATGTAACAACAAAAAGCGGCTATATTATCTATAGCATCTCGGACTTGTCAATTTAAATATGAAGCTAGGTCAAGAAAAGTGTTCAACTTCACTTGTTCGTAATAACTAGGCAGAGCCTGTACTATGGCTGTAAAAGACTGATATAAATACAAACAAACATATTTTTAAATAGATGCTTAAATATATAATATTAACCTCCAGCCACAGAACAAACACAAGTGTTCCTCACACGAATGTTTGTCCTGAATGGTTACCGATATGATACCATAACTACCATTGCGCCATGGGCTAGTCCAGCGCCATCAGGCAGACAAATTCAAGCCAATTGATAACCTGCTCCTTTTGTAGTCGATTAAAAATAAAAATATCTACATATTTTATTGAAGTGAAACTTCTTTTGGCGCATGAGGGTAAAATTTTTACGGATAAAGCGGATATGACGCATTATTGTGTCACGGATCTGACGCAATAATGCGTCACGAAGCATGCAGTGAGATAGAGCGAACGTCGCACAGTACCTTACCTACAAGTCAAATCCAAAGCTCCTCCGCAGACTAAATACGAGTAGAATACAGATACAAAATCCAAAACCAAAGATATACGACAGACTAAATAAGACAAAATACAGATAAAAGATCGCTAAACGGAATCGTCATTCAGAGATACCGTGCGGTGCGAACATAAAACAACCCACTATTCTGACTCCGAATACTCTCTCTATCCACGAAGTACAGTATCTCAGCCCTGCGTCGCTGTCAAAGCAAAATAAAACTGTATGAGTCAAATAACAGGTGACATCTGGTCTTGGTTTGCTATTTTTAATGTGACTTGATATTGTAAGTGTATATGGCAATAAATGAAAATTAAATTGAAATTAAAACTTATAAACACTAACATAACTTAAGTTTTGTAATAAAACAACAAGACTTCCAAATGAATATTTATATTTATTCTTTTTTGTGTATATTTGAATATTTAACCAAAGAAGTTTCACTTCTGACATGTGTACGCACTTTTTTTTATTAATTTACTTTAAATATTCCAGGGTTGGAACGACGTCAGCTACCACGGCTCGGATCAGATAATGACGCCCAATATAGACCTACTCGCGTACTCTGGTGTGGCGCTGGAGCGATATTACACTCATTGTGCATGCACGCCCTCCCGGTCCGCTTTTCTTACGGGAAAG
This sequence comes from Carterocephalus palaemon, assembly GCA_944567765.1. Lineage (NCBI taxonomy): Eukaryota > Metazoa > Arthropoda > Insecta > Lepidoptera > Hesperiidae > Carterocephalus > Carterocephalus palaemon. Next base: position 7,378,384 of record OX155645.1, read on the forward strand.
TTTTCCCATGTAATAGGTTGGTACTTTGGAACATTCTCTCTAAGACTAGGTATACCGAGACCCGCTACTACCCGTTAATCTTACTAAGACTAGGTTCTTAATCAGAGACCCGCAATGGGTAGTTACCCATAGCTTTTTATGGATAAATTAAAAACTTGTTACTTTAAACTTAAAACTTTACATAAATTACTTAACTTTGCCTGGGTTTACAGGCATGCAAGGGTTTCCTTTAACGAGTGGTGAAGACAGAAGTATACCATTAAAAGAGAAACTCCTCCCTCAATATTTGAAGGAACTGGGATATGCAACACATTTAGTAGGCAAATGGCACGTCGGTCACGCTCGCACCGCATATTTGCCGACGTCTCGTGGCTACGATACACATTTTGGCCACAGAATGGCTTATATTGATTACTACGAGTACTTCTTTGAGAGAACAGTAAGTAAATATTACATCCTACATAGCGATATACCTATATAGCGATATAACTTTAATTTCTGTTACGACATCGACACCCAAGCCATTCTCTTTCATTGTCATCTTCAGGCTGTATGCCTAGTATGTAATTAATTTCTTTATTTTTTAAATAATATAATAGAAACGTGAAATAACACCAAGGTTAGGGTATGTTATCGTCTATCACAATGATCCAATATCTCGTGTCATACAATGCTGAAGTTATCGTTCGGTTACCTAAATTGTGAGCTATTGATACAATCATATCAAGATTTATCTAATTAACTTAGATACTTTTACTGTCGAAAACATTCCATCTCTTCATTTCCATTCACTTTAACTTTTATAAACATAATAACAATCTACTGAGAAACGCCTGATTAGAATAATAAAATTGTAGAACCATGTCCGGAATGTATTTTTGAAGTTGCGAAATAGGAATTCTAAGGATAACCGAAGAGTTCACTACTCAATAAAGTCGGAATGACTATTTTTGGTAGCCACTTTTGTTATAATATACAGTCAATAGAATTTTGTAATTCAAATCCTCAATGGCAAGTGTGTATAATTTTCAAATAATTCAGTTTCTTTCAGTCTGCAAATAGCGACGTTTCTGGGCTGGATCTATACCGTAATTTGAATGTGGATTGGACTTCTAACAAATATGTCACTGACCTTTACAATGAAGAAGCTATAGCAAGTATGTCGCTGTCGCTGCGACCCATAGACGTCCCACTGTTGGGCACGGGTCTCCTCTCAGAATGGGAGGGATTAGGCCTTAGTCCACCACGCTGGCCAAGTGCGGATTGGCAGACTTCACATACCTTCGAGAACGTTATGATGAACTCTCAGGCATGCAGGTTTCCTCACGATGTGTCCTTCACCGTTATAGCAAGTGACATTTAATTTCTTAAAACGCACATAACTTAGAAAAGTCATTGGTGCGTGCCACTGGGATTTGAACCCGGACCGCTCGAGTGAGAGGCGAGTTCGATAGCCACTGGGCTGTCACCGCTTATAAGTAAGTAAGTACTTGCTGTAAAATAGAATTATTCAGAGTAATTTAGAGGAAGTCCTCTATCTTACTCTGAATAATTCTATTTTTATATCACATTCAGTCATTCATTCAAAGGACTAATGCTTGCACATTATAAAAATTCTTTTTGCTATCTGACATTGCTATATACCTACTTAGGTATAGCGAGGTACCAATACCAACTATAATTTAATATTTACATGTATGTAACTGATCCTACGCGATTGACCGAGTTTAGCAACGTCGGGCGCGGTTGGTATGTATGTGACCGCTACTCGGAAACTTTATTGGTGCTTTAATTTTTCAGAGGGCACGTTTAGTCAGTCCCAGTTGTTTATAAAACAATTGTTAAGACTTGTTAAAACCTAACTAACGAGCTTTATTAATCCGCATTGGAGCAACGTGGTGGAGTATGCTCTAGTCCTCCCTCAGTTGTGACTGTTATGTGGGAGAGACTGTGTTGTGCTTTAATTTTTCAGTGGGCACGTTTAGTTAGTCCCAGTTGTTTATAAAACAATAATTGTTAAGACTTGTGAAAACCTAACTAACGAACTTCATTAATCCGCATTGGAGCAACGTGGTGGAGTAGGTATGCTCTAGTCCTCCCTCAGTTGTGGCTGTTATGTGGGAGAGACTGTGTTGTGCTTAGCTATTTAACCTTTGATATAGATAAAAACAAACTATTTACAGTAATTGAAAAGCACGATTCAAAAGTACCCTTATTTTTGACCGTGGCCCACAATGCTCCTCACTGCGGAAACGCCGGCGCTCCCCTACAAGCGCCTGCAGAATCGGTCCGAGCAATGAGACACATATCATCCTCACACAGAAGGACTTATGCAGGTAAATTATACTAATATCCAGTAAATAAGCGATCCACGTTCACAAACATGAGAAGAAAAAAAATCTTATGTTAAAAAAACATATATGTATCGTATTATACATTAACATACGCTAAGTATACTAAGCACAAATATACATAAAACCACACGCTGTATGTAGTACTGTATTTCTAATCAAGACGAGGAAATAAGTTAAGTACTTTATTTTCCAGCTATGGTAAATAAACTTGATGACAGCGTAGGCGACATTATGAAAGCTCTAATGAATAAAGGAATGCTCGAGGATACTATAATCGTTTTTGTATCTGATAATGGTGGAATGACTTCAGGACAATTCATGAATTATGCATCGAATTGGCCACTAAGAGGTTTAAAGATGACCGCTTTTGAAGGAGGCATAAGAGTAAATGGTGTTTTATGGTCTTATAATCTAACAAGAGTTAAAAATCATGTATGGGATGGATATATACATGCAGTAGATTGGGTTCCGACTTTACTTAGAGCGGCCGGCGCAGATACACCTCTTGATATTGATGGTATTAATCTCTGGGAAAGTATAAAATCTGGCCATGAATCGAAACGAGACTTCATTATTGAAGTGGATGATATCACTGGATTTGCATCCATAACTTTTGGAGATTTCAAACTGATATCCGGAAAAATTCCCCAAGACATAGGTGATCACCAAGGAGCTCATCTTCAAGGTATCATAGGAAAAATCCCTTCGTACTCTGATACATTAAAAAAAAGTACATTAAATGCAGTTTTAAAAATATTGGAATTAATAGTCCATTGAATTACGAACATATAAGAAATAAAATGAGAGTAAATTGCTTTAATGTCACGGAGACGACGGAAGACTTATGCTTTCCAGATCAAATAAAAGGTACATTAGAAATGTGTAAAATTATTATTTAATTCCTTAATAAAACTTTTCACTTCATTTAACTTCAGTAAGAAATGGTTAACATATCAAAATACTGTGATAATATCTATTTCATTTTCACTAACATGATATGGTTATTTTAGGAAAATTGTGTTTGTTTAACATCAAAGAAGACCCGTGCGAGTATCGGGATGTATCTAAATTGTATCCACATTTAGTAGAGGACTTGAATATTCGTTTGCAGACTGAAATACGAAGAGCGATACCGAGAAATCCTGGACAAATTTATATTGACCCTAGATCTGATCCAAGCTTACATAATTTTACATGGACAACATGGGCGGATAAAACTATGTAGAGAGAGACCTAGGTCTCAGCTGTATCTAAATAATGTCTGAAGGCGTTCCAATTTAAGTATATATTTGAAACATTGTTTTTTTATTATTTTTATTTGGTTTATTTGTAACCTACTTAAAATAAGTACAATTTATTTAACATCATTGTTTTCATTTTATTTCCTTACATAAACCAGATTTAGATACCTATAAAGGTACCTAAAAAATAACAAAAGTAGTATCTAATAAGGTAAAAGTAACAATGTTTAGTACCTATACTCGTACCTAGGTACTCAAAGAATATATATCTCAATATGTATATGTATTTCTTGTGTACGTGTGTATGACAGTGAACTCCTCCTAAACGGCTGGATAGATGTTGATGAAAATGTTTGTGTGTTCAATTCAAATTCAAGAATGGTTTAGATTCACAAATTGCCCCACTGGAATATGTTTTTTAATGACTACCTACACGGTTTTAGGATTTTTTTTATGAACAATATTTTACACGACGTCGCGTCACTTTGTCGCGTCACACTACTCTCATTTCATATGGCAGAACAACGTTTGCAGGGTCAGTTATTACGTATATAACTAACTATAACCTAACTAACTATACCTGAACATCCTACTATACCTAAGTATATATACCTAAACTTAAAAAATGAGATATAGTAGCCCAGTAGGTATATACTCATATCCTATATGAGAACTGGGCTAACTTTATCGAGTTTTATTTCAATTAGGAACAGACACGCGAATCTTGTTATCTTTTGCCTTGTCTAACTGCAGAGAAACCATATAATTATGATGTAACAAAAGCCTTGAACTTTTATAGGGTTTTCTCTGGTGCCCAAGCACGCACGATGCTCAGTAAAGGTAATATCTTAAAGTTAATATCATACCTATACGTAATAGGGAAACAATTTCATTTTTTTAATACTTTTCTTACTTCTGATCGTAGTGATCGCATATTATGAATTTTCAGGTCGCATCTACTGATCAATGTTTCAGTTAAACAACTGTACAGTTAGTCTTTAGAGTATACTAAGGTTATACCTTTTTGTTATGTGGTGACTGTGGAATACAATATCACGCTTGTTTAGGTTATCAATACAACGAAGTACCATTACATTACAAAACGTAATATTACAAATAACTGACATTGTAAAGTTTAGGTATCTTTGTTGCAGAATATATTTTTAATTAACTTTTTTGACGGTCTATAGCACGACTGTCAAGCTAGAGGTCCTGGGTTCGATCTCCGGATCAGAGAATTGATGGTTATTCTAACTTGTAATTGTTAGTAGTAGCTTGGAGCCTGGATTTGTGCCCGGTGTATGGAAATAGGCTCACCTCTTATAGGCTTACACCTTTTACATACCTACATAGGATATAAACATAAATATAACTGTCGAAAAGTAAGTGTATTTTACACCTCTGCCCACCCCTTCGGAGAAATACATGCGTTATATTATGTTAATGACATTCTCTTCATCATCTTAGATATTACGATATCGAGTAATTAGATTTTCTTGAACAGGTTTAAGTAATAGGTACTCACAGCACAGCTTATATAGGTAGGTACCTATATTATTTTCTACAAAAAAAATATTCACAATTAAATTGAACAGCATTATTTTTATGGTTCCTAGGTACGGTTAGCCTTGTTATATACTCATCACTTAAACCATGATTTTCTTCAACACACTTCCTTTGTAATTATAGATTATGCTTTGAAGTTTTTTCACAAATTATATCTACGAGTACCTGGACAGGCTTATTACAGACACACAGCGGCATTCATTATAACAACACTTATTACTTAAATTAAGCATAGAATAAAAAATAAGTCAGTGGGTACTGACTTTCTTTTAAAAAAAGCAAATATGTATGTTATATATGTATATTAATATACTATTTACTAGTAAATTATCCGCTATGGTTATCGTATCGTAATTTTTCAAACTTGTAAAACTTGTAAAAACTTATTACATATGCTTTTGAAATTTAAGGAATATTCAAACAAATTTCCATACCATATTCAAAGCGAACCTCCTTGTTTTCTGGGAATGCCTTTAATGTATAACCTAAAATATATGTATAGATTCATAGGTACCTACGAGAATTCACCCGAGGGTTGCCCAAGACTATATAGATAAGGCAACAAATTCCGTGCTGTACTTAAGCAATTTTTATAATCTATGTCAATTCTTAGTATTTAAATGAGTATTATAACTGGAAAGCACAGAATTTCAAATTACTCACTTCTTGTTAAAATTATCGCCGCAAAAAGTAAGATCTCATTTGAACTCAGTACCATAGTGGAAATGATTTCTTGGAATATAAACTTTGAAAAAATGTTTAAAATTATGTTAACTGCAATGAGAGTGAACCGATCTCACCCTGCAATATCCAGGGATCGCCAGTGGGCGTGCCAGTTCCTTATAATGCACGGTTTATTTTTCATGGTTTTCTGCCTCCTCGCTTACAGCACCATTTTTCACGATATAAAGAAAGGCGATTTTGCACAAGCATGTGCAAATGGTATTTTAGGTGTAGTTTTTTTCGTGGTAACATACAAATATTGCGTCATGGTCTGGTATCAAGATTTGTTGAAGGGATTAATGGATGAAATGTGTGACGATTATATATCAGCAGAGTCCTTTTGCGAAAATAAACAAAAGATCGTATTGAATTTCGCGAAAAAAGGGAAAAAGGTGGTTGAGCTATGGTTTTATATCGCTGTAACCGTAGGTAGTATATTCCTTCTTAAACCATTATCTATTAAAATTTACTATTCTGCTATTGGCGACCCTAAAATTGTACACATCTACGACCTAACATATCCTAGTCCGGTGGAAGAACGAAAAAACCAATCAGCTGTGTACTGTGTACTTTTTTTTATTTTTCTATTTTACGACTTGTATGCAATGGTAATGTACATTGCCATGTCTGCGCTGGGTCCTGTCTTTATGCTTCATGCCTGCGGTCAATTAGATCTTGTTAGAGATAATCTTATGAATATCTTCAACGAATACGATTCTGAGAAAACAACAATGAATAAATTAAACGACATTGTAAAACATTTGCAAAAGATTTACAGGTAAATACCAAATAATTATGACTATTTATTGTGTATTTCACCCATAACTTGTATCCTTCACCAAACTTCGCAATCATCATATACGTACGAGTAGGTGTAAATTCCCATGTGTAACAAAATTGCAAAATATTTGTTATCATTTACAAGGACATAACAAGGAATTTGCACTAAAATTAATATTAACGTACCTATACTAGTAATAAACAATTATTTACATAAATTAATTTGGTTTATAAATTAATTTGTAGCTTCGTCGAGCGTGTAAAGAAGAGTTTTAGAATGATGTATGAGTTGACGTTGAAAGCTGCTATTGTACTTCTTCCTATTTCCTTTTACCAAGTTATTGATGTGAGTACATTCATATTTTATTCGTAAAATTATTAACAATTTCAAAGTTTAGTTAAGAATAAACATCATGCTCTATTTTCAGTCTTTTCAGAATGGCGACTTCAGAATAGAGTTCATTATGATAATTCTTGGTGGTATTTCACTAAGCAGTATTCCCTGTTATTACAGTGACAATCTGATGGATATGGTATGTTTTTATGCTCCTACCTTCTCCTACTCCATCCAACCATCCATCCATCCATCAGCCTTTAGAGATCCACTACCAGAAATTGGCCGACCGGTGTGTGCCTTCTAAAACCAGATTCCCGCTGTTTTCTTCAGGTCGTCTGTCCACCTTGCCGAAGGGCGAACTGTACTTCTTTTTCCGAGTCGTAGTCTTCATTCAAGGACATTTCTTCCCCAACTGTAATCAGTCCTTCGAAGTACGTGACTTGCCCCTTGCCACTTCAACTTACTAAAGGTTTAAACAAATCACGTTATAACCTATAACCATTAAACAAAATATGAAATATCGGACTGGAGTAACGTCGATTGAGGGAGGCCCAGCAGTGGACCCTAAAAAGGTTGATGGATGGATGAAACTAGAGCATTAACATTCTATAATAGGGAGAAAATGTTCGCCTAGCAGCATACATGAGTGGGTGGGAGGCTCATTTGAATGACCACAAGGCATTCCGCAATACTTTGCTCTTGATACAGTCGAGAGCTCTCCGCCCAGTCGCCATCAGAACCATGTTCCGCGTAGTCTCGCTAGATGCCTTAACCGACGTAAGTACAATAGTATGTAATTATAAAATTATTTTGTATTTATATCAAAAGTAAAACTTGAATGTTATCTTCAAAAATCCGGCTTCTGACACTAGTGGGCTTTTTATATCTTATGTATGACTTACCAACTGTAACAAGTTTCTTTTTCAGGTCTACCACCACTCCTATGCGGTTTTTAATGTTTTGAATGCTGCATGGCATTGATAAGTTTGAAAGTTGTTTAAAAGATTAACACTGAATTGTATTTTCCAGCAATGTAAGCTTACAATGTAGACATTATTAAACAATCAGAAATTTAACATAATACTTTGTGTTTAAAACATGAAGATTTAATTTATTATTTATATTTCTAATATGGTACCTACTACACTACTGACTGGCACTAATTCTCAATTTGTTTCTAAAAAATAATATGGGGCTTTCTACATCAGACGAATTGCAAAAAAGTATGTCTTGTCTATGCATTATATAGGTAGAATTAAATAATAAAATATTCCTTGTAACACTATGTGTGTCAAAGCAAACAATCTTAAGAAATATGGTTTGTGACTATTATCTTTTATATTTGACTATGCCCAAACAGCATTCATGATGTTGTATATAGCATAAGATTGACGACACATCTGAAAAAGACAAAAATTAATTTGTTTTTTTAAATAAGTACCTACTTACTTTGTATTTATTACCACCACAAAATGTCTCGTTCGAGAAAATTACATATTATTATTATTAATTAATTTTTTGTTAAATTTTTTGAAGAGTTTGTTTGCATACAAATATTAGTTATTTTAACTATCTTTTAGTCGTAAGGTCTCACCTCAGCAAAAGTGTCACGAGTTAGAGGGTAAAATATAGTGTAGAGTACAACAGGCTTATTAGTCCTAGTCATCATAACTATTAACATTTTTCGGTGTTTTGGATTTTGATATCTTTCCCAGCCACAGGAATATATAGCTTGTCTTAAATTTTCACTCTGTAAGTAATAAAAATCTTTTTAATATATAATAAATTTTATCTTTTACCATTAATTAATGGGCATAAAATAAGATTGTTTCCAGGGGTATATTTATTATTTTATTTATTCAATGTACAGATAGGTACAACACAGTTTACAGGCAACAAACCTTTTCCATAAGAAGAGTGCTGTAGTAGCATGGCATATAGAATTGAAAAAGTTCGCATGACAATATGGATAGAAATTCGACGTTTATTTCATGTTCTTGCAAAGACTGTAAATAAAAAGATAGCTCAATGATACGGAAATAAAGAAACGAATAAAACCAGTAATAAATTAGATAACTATTATATACTATGTTGTGTCTGCATATCCGCACTTGTGTCTGCCAATCCGCACTTGGCCGGCGTGGTGGACTAAGGCCTAATCCCTCCCATTCTGAGAGGAAACCCGTGCCCAACAGTGGGACAAAGAAAGAGTTGTGATTAGACTATGTTGTAGCTGTAGCTGTGCTACAGCGTAGGTACCTACCTAAAACCATTTTTCAAAGAGCAAATATTATGTCATGTCAATGAATATGTTTCAGTAGGATTTTTTTCTCTCAATAATGAGTAAGTAAAACGTAATTGTACTTAGGTAAAGCAGCAGCGCAATAATTTTTTTTATATTTATATTTTGCAGTTATTCTTTTAATTTTGAGAATGTTAAGGCATATTTAAATTATTTAACTTACCTGAACGATTTCAAAAACTGTGAACGGCAACAAAAATGTAGTTGTTTTCATGGTAAACTCAAATAAAGTCACAAAAGTGAATTGCACATCATTCACAAACCTATAAATGAAATGAACCTATGATTAAATGCATAGGATAAATAATAATAATAATATTTATATTATAATATTTTTAGAAACTGTAAGGGAAAAATAATTAAAAAGAAACACACACAGGTTCACATAAGTAAGATTCGGCAACAACCACATCAAAAGATGGAACGTACTTACAGCATAGTAGCGTTATGTACCGACACATAGCGTAGGTACAACCTTACCGTTCGACGGCTGAGCAGAGAGTGTGTTCTGTGGTTGGCTGTGTATGGCTTTATATAGGCACGGTCGGGTAGTTGACCGCTTAATGAGGGTAGTCGCTAACACGGCCTCTCCTGACCGTGCGCCGTCCTCGGCTGCACTTGGCACATCTTCTTCAGGAGCACTGGCAGACAAGGCAAGGGCACCGCGACCGCCTAGCGCACCTTAAACATGACGCATCACGTGCGCCCGTCCGACGATGCATCTTGTGCAGAAAGGGAAACATGGTGACCAATCACCCACCCGACTGCACTATAAGCAGACACGGGTATTCCCACTATTCCCATCATTCGTAACCATCTCTTGTGAGCTGGCCGTCATCGATGTTTACTCGTAAACCATCACCATCACAAGAACACATAAGACATCATATGAGGATTTGCATAGGTAGTAAAATACTGTGTAGTCAGAAGCTAAATGAAAACAATATGAAGTTTCGAACTATACTGTACAGCACTATTAGTTGAACTGAAACATAAGAACCAGTACCACGGGCGCAAGCGTGCACTCAAGCGCCCGATAATAAAGGTCCCAGTAGCTATTTAAGCCGAAAACAAACAAAAAGAACACTTAGCTTCAGACTCATGGATGACATAACACAAACATACACAACATATGGACAACAATAAAAATACAAGGCATTGCGAATGATAGCATTCCGGACTACCATCAAACGCACTGCAATGCATCAATTAAAAAGGGGAGATGCCACGTTATCTCGTCTCCACTTCAGACACTTCTGACTTTAGGATTTTGAACTTATTTAATGTTGTGTCGAAAAATCAGCAGCGATGTCGCACACATGGCCTAAACTGCGCAATTCAAGGCACAAGTACGACACTTTTACAATGGTTAGCCCGTTCACAGAACGTCTAACAAAGTAGCTCGCTGTTGTCGCTAATGCTCACCGATACAATGAACACCACCGACACAACGCCTACACAGTATGAGAAGTAAGATCCGGCCGAATCCACCTCAAATCATACTGCTAAGAGCGGGAAGTAAAGCATAGAAATGCCCACCTCGAACCGTTCAATTAAAGTGGGAAGTAAAGCACCAAAAGGTGCCCACCTCTAACCAACACGTGCGGGAAGTAAAGCATAAAGATGCCCACCTCTGACCGTACAGTTAAAGTTTAAAGTGGGAAGTAAAGCACAAAAATGTGCCCACCTCTACCGATACGTGCGGGAAGTAAAGCATAAAGATGCCCACCTCTAACCGTACAGTTATAGTTTATAGTGGGAAGTAAAGCACAAAAATGTGCCCACCTCTACCGATACGTGCGGGAAGTAAAGCATAAAGATGCCCACCTCTAACCGTACAGTTATAGTTTATAGTGGGAAGTAAAGCACAAAAATGTGCCCACCTCTACCGATACGTGCGGGAAGTAAAGCATAAAGATGCCCACCTCTAACCGTACAGTTAAAGTTTAAAGTGGGAAGTAAAGCACAAAAATGTGCCCACCTCTACCGATACGTGCGGGAAGTAAAGCATAAAGATGCCCACCTCTAACCGTACAGTTAAAGTTTAAAGTGGGAAGTAAAGCACAAAAATGTGCCCACCTCTACCGATACGTGCCCGCGGCGTAGACACGGCACACGCGCCCCGGGCAGCACCCGCGGCGCAGACAGCACACGCGCTCCGGGCAGCACCCGCGGCGCAGACAGCACACGTGTTAAGGACACGTCCGCAGAGCAGAGCCCACACGTGTCAGGGACACGTCTAAAGAGCTCATTTTTGCGGTGCGTGCGCAACAAGAACTAGTCAGCTTAGTTCTCCGCCTTTTCACTGTGAAGAGTGATCGATATACACGCACACACAATCACATCAGGCCTGGATACATTTTCTGAAACATAATCAGAAGCGTAAGCTCACTTTCAAAGAATGCGGTGCAATGCAGGGCACCCTGTATTAAGCTGCGGCCTATGTTGTTTTACCACGTGCACCACTAAGCAGTTTAAACTCATATCGGTAACACTTAAGCTACGCGGTATGAACCCCTCATGCCAGGGTCGAGCTTCCCAGCGGACTGAGAATGACTAGTGCTTCAATTTTGTGCCGACTCGGCCTAACCTGACCGTGAATAATAACGCGAGCGACTGCGATGTACTCGTGAACCAGTTACCTATGTCGCGCGAGTGAGTCTGTCACAACGCGAACACGAACGATTTCTACTATAACGTGACTTTGAATGAGTTATAACATAGCGCGAACGCGTGGCGATCGTGAAACACGCCTATGGTCTTGTCGATATTCACTGTGACGGCTACGACGGCTACGTCTAACCCCAGAGCGAGGCGGCGTCATAACATTCTTATTTGAAACCAACGGCTGTTTGCGTAGGTATCAAGGCAATTATGAGCAAACAAGTCGAATCCCGCGAGACCAAGTAGTTGGCGCACTTGCTTCACGTTTTTCGTGGGCACGGTCTCACCTGACCCTCCAATTTGTGGAAACAAGCACTTCACAGGCTACACAATTAACACAACACAAGCACAGTACTTAGTAATTCGTAAGAAACGGCTTTGATTTAGTTTTCCATCAATAGTGGACAAATGCGTTCTTTATCCTCACTTCTGATTTTAGAAACTGTAAGGGAAAAATAATTAAAAAGAAACACACACAGGTTCACATAAGTAAGATTCGGCAACAACCACATCAAAAGATGGAACGTACTTACAGCATAGTAGCGTTATGTACCGACACATAGCGTAGGTACAACCTTACCGTTCGACGGCTGAGCAGAGAGTGTGTTCTGTGGTTGGCTGTGTATGGCTTTATATAGGCACGGTCGGGTAGTTGACCGCTTAATGAGGGTAGTCGCTAACAATATAAATAATATAAATAAAGGACTAAAAAGGGCTTTCTAGTAACATCAATAAACTTCAAAGCCCCAATAAATATTCTCCATTCCTCATCCACTCTCACATAACTTTAGATAAAACCTGTTAATTAGAAGAAAAAAAAATTGAAATAATATAAATACATAGTAAAATAAAAAAGATAAAAAGTGAAATCACTTGTAAATACTTTGAAGGTTTACGTTGACATCCTTAATTTTAGCAAGAATATCCGCCGAGTCGCTGGTCTCCTCTAGAATGTGTCTCATGCGCAAACTGAGTATATCTAACTGACCGCAGCAATGTAACAAAAATATGGATATTAGGGGTTCAAATCCTACGTACACACATACTGCATACAAATCGAAAAGCACTAGTAGTAAAGTAATTCTGACGTAACCGAAGAATTCATCTTTATCTTTTTCAAATATATCTGGAAGTATTATCTCAAATATAAGTACATATCTAGGCTCTCCAATACAATGATAGTAAATTGTGGATAGAATTCCTTTGAAAGCAAACACTAATCCACAAGACGCGACTGATATTAACCAGAATTTGACAACAAATGAACCTTTATCAGCATACTTCGATATAATTTCAACTTCATCCTTCGGAAAATTCAATGATTTTTCAAAATCCTCATTAATATGTCGAATTAAATTTATAACAATGTTCCTGTTGCAAACTATTATTGCGTATTTACAGATAAGAGTGAATGATACAATTGTCATAATAGTTTCCCTAACCACATCTTCATATTCCTTATTTGCCAAACGATAATTTATTATAGAATTGCATAGCATATAGAAACAATATAAGGTTATTGACAAAGTCACTGAAGATCTCAAGACCCAGCCGCTTGGTAAAGTTGGGTGCGAGCCATTTATCCATAATGCGGTATTTGTGAACTTGAATTTTTTTTCAAACGTTAGTTTAATAGGTTGTGGCATCGCATTTGCTACCTATGTTTAAACTAGTTCGATTACAGCACAAAAGTGAATCAAATCGATTTAAAAATCATTGCGAAGGCGTGATTGTTGAGAAATGGAAAGTGCAGTTGACATCTAAACCACCAACTTAGAAAGCTTTGATGGATTCAGGTCATGAATTTAATAAATTTACATATCAATCAAATACAAATTAGCAACGAATGTTTCTGTCCAAGTGTATTATAGTGCTTTAGTCAGAATAGAGTGAATAAAAATTCACAGGGTTCCGTACTATTTGTAGGTAGGTATAAATAGTTAAATTCGCTGTATCGGTCGCAGGACCGCGTTTTTTTTCAATAGTGGAAACATTCGCTAAGCCTTGTTGAAAACCTTCGGGTGGCTTAAGAATATTCGACACTGGGTTGGCCACTAACCCCTTCATCAATTCGCATTGGAGCAGCGTGGTGGAGTAGGTATGCTCTAGACCTCCCGCAGCTGTGTCTGTGGGGGAGACCCGTGCCCAGCAGTGGGACGTCTGGATTGTAGCGAAAAATTAAATTATGACGACGATAAGCTTAAATTACTGAAATAATAGAAATACAACAAACATTTAATTAAATTACTACGGCATTGCTTCGTATAATCAAATGCCTATTACATCTTTTTCTGGTTTGTATATATTTTGTGTAGATTTTACTCAAAGCAAATGCATAATAAATCTGAAAAGTGCTGTAATTTAGTCGTCGACTTTCCTAGACAGCGAGGACGTAACATGCTGCGAAAGAAAATACGGCGAGGCAAAGCGCCGTGACAGGCATTTTTGAAACCAAACCTAGAACCTCGTTGTATTAGTCTACATAATTAGTTTTTATTTGTTTATGCTTTGTACCTGTAGCTTTTTTTATTTTAATTGCATTATGCAATTACGCACTTATTACAGAGTATACGAGTATGTAACTCAACAGTTTTTTACACGTTTATGTGCATAACAAGAGTGATTTTATTCACATCAAGATACATTTTTGTTAGATAAGTTATTTAGAAACTTATTTAACCTTAAACTGTTGAGTCACCGTGAGCTGCCCTATTCGCGAGGCGCGGCAGGCAATAGGCTTAGAGACACCCGTTGTCTAGAATGCCAGAAATGCCATTCACTGATCGGTTCCCGTCGCCGCACCTCGATCATGACTTTCAAAAACGTAATTGGAACTGGATAGGCTTGCTACGCATCTTACTGTGTTCGTAATGTTCCTAAGTTCCCAGATATTTTTTTTATTAAGTATTTATTTGAAAGAAACAAAGACAGGCATTACAAGGCCAGGCAAAGCTAAGAGCAAATCGCTAAGCTATGCCTTTTTAATTACAATGTTAAAAGCGTGGAGAGCTACTTGTATCTAGCTAGCCACACCAGCTAGCTTAAATGAAAAAAAATTATACTATTGTATAATATACTACAGCTGAAAGAAATTTAGAGCTTCCTAAACCAGACTGCTCCAAAGTGGATTAGTATAGGCCAACCCAGTGTCGAATGTTCTCAAGTAGCCGAAGGGCTAGGACAAGGGAACAAAATTTAAATTTACAATTTGAGACCGACCGCTTAACGTGCCTTCCGAAGTAGGTACGGAAACGTCCATGAAATTTTGCCACCTCATACAGCGGTCACCGGTCGCATATCCACTTACTGATCACGCCGTCCAACGTTTCTGTTGATCGACGCAAGCCATGGATGGGCATCAATTTAAACATATTTTTTAAATGATTTAAATTGTAATTATTAAGTGAATGGCAATTTTTTTTAATAATAAAAAAAACTAGATACGAACCTACCAATAGTACCAATATAAGTGCACTTTGTAACTAAATCATTAATTGACTTATTGATTAAATCTAGTATAGTCAATGTCTATCATTATAATCATGGACAGCAAAATCGATATCTAATGTGTGTAATATTAAATTGTACTGAAACAGGCCCTAATTAAGTTTTACAGACATATAATAATATGCATGTAAATACATGAGTAATTGCCGGGTATTGTAATATTTAACGTAAAGAAGGCATTCGTGTGACAAGATTGTTGAAATCCCTAAAATGTAGCCTATCTTTTGTGCTCGGATAAATTCCCACATATTTGTACGTGCGTCACGCAAGCGTTATTCAGCTTGTTACATTTTGCAACCATGGAATGGTTGGCAAAATTGGAATGCCGAAGATGTAAGGGATTCGTGGTATAACGGGTGGTGTAAACGGATGATCCGTTTACAACGGTGGGTTAACAAAGTACAACTTAATGACTTAGGTATAATAATATCATGCAAGGTATTTTAACTCAGTTCCTGGTATTATTTAGTTTGGCCCATGCCTTCAGATTCAGACTTCAGATCACGCAGGTACTCAGCAAAATCACTTCGGTCGAAGAGAAAATGGTCAAACCAACAAAATCATTACAATTCAAAGTATTACAAATTACATAACGCATATTAGAAGAAGGCACAGGACCGATCGGATAGTGGTGTCGTTTAGCGAGAAGCCTATGTCCAGCAGAGGACCTCAAAAGGCTCTTGGATGGATGGATGGATTAGTAAAGTAAGGATTATTGACGTTTTATTATAATTTTAAAAGCTTTTATTTAATTAATAATGAGAACAATCTGAGCAATACTGAATATTTAAATAAAGACTTCATTTAAACAAAATTGTAAATGTTATGAATCTTCTAAATCTGCTGTCTATTTCTAATTATTTTAAGTAAATTATCGAGGTAATTGCAACTTTATACACAGAAAATAAACCAACCCATAGTTTCGATTTATTTCGAGTCGCTATAAATAAGCAGCATATTAAAGAAAAAAATTACTTACACATCTATCTTGATAAATTCATGAAAACCTTATAGCCATTACCACTATACAGAACAGATTATCTATGTATGTCTGTGAAAGTATTCAATGACTCAATGTTATGTTTAATGCAATGCCATTGACATCAAAATAGGCAACTATATTAGTTACGGCAGCAGTAATTGAATAGGGAATATCGCGATCGATTTGTATTTGGTCGGTAGTGTACATCAATGCTCTTAATTGATTAAATTTGAAGTCGGTACGAATCTTCTATGACCCTTAGATACGAAACGCAAGCAGTCTCGACACAAGTGACCATAAGGCTCTATCTATTCTTATCGTAGCATTTATAGCATTAATATGTTTGTTAATATGTGTCTTTAACTCCATGATTTATACTACCTAATAGCAATAGCTTTTGACAGCCCAGTGGCCATCGATCTCAACTTTCGTTCGAAGAGGTCGTGGTTAAAATCCAAGCAGCTATGACTTTTCTAGGTTTTTTAATAATTTGAACCTGCTACGAGTGTAACGGCGAAGAAACATCGTAAGGACTGCATGCTTGTTTCATTCCGAAAGAAACCCATGCCCAATAGAAGAACAAAAAAGGAGGTGGTTGTGGTGTTGGCAGTTGTATACGATTTACTCTAAGCTATAGATGAATAAAGTTTAAGCACAGTTAGTACCTATTGGTATTAAAGGGAGATAAAAAGTTTTAGAAGTTTTTTCAAAATCAACCTGATTATTTAAATTGTAATAATCCAAAATACATTAATAATTAAGTTGCGACTTAAGCAAATTGCGTATAAATGAAACTTGAAATTGTAAAACGAAGCGTTGATATGATTTTACGGCATACAATACGTTAGCGATATCATGAAAAGACGGAAATTGAATTCGTCGAGCAGTATCGGCGCTTAATTATCTGCTGGAGCCTCACCTCGCTTCGACACGAGTCTATGCACTTGTATTGAGGGTTTCTACTGCGCTTCAGTGGGCATAGGTAGGCATATATACGGATTCCTGTACAAATAAGACTGCAGGTTTTGGTTTGTATATTTCATAACTTTTATTAGGTAAGTAGGCTGACATCGAACATGAAATTTGTTGTAATTTTAATTTTTTTTACCGTGCTTCGGAGGGCACTTTAAGCCGTTAGTCCCGGTTGTTTGGTGAAAACAATCGTTAAGCCTTGTCGAAGACCGGGTGGCTTTAGAACATTCGAACTGGGTTGGCCACTAACCCATCCACCAGTTCGCATTAGAGAAGTGTGGTGGAGTATGCTCTAGTCTGCTCTAGACAGATTTGTCTGTCGAGATCCGTGTCCAGCAGTGGGACGTCTATGGGTTGTAGCTTAGCTTAGCATATTTTTTTTAGATTTTTATACTATGAAGCACGACATATTCTTTTCAAATTTAAAAATAGAGAATTTCGGAAAGTATTGTGAGTAAAAATAAAATCATCAGAATAACACGCCTGGCTGCCTGAATAGGGTTTAATTACTCGTCCACTTGTGCACCTCTGCTCTGCATTGTGGCAGTAATTGCGTTACCTATGTCCTGCGGATTCAATGACGTATTGACTTACCGAGAGCTAGTGTCGTAGAGACAGGGGAGGTGTATTCACATGTTCGAAGTGTTTTTTGCGATTCTTTAAAAAGTGGACTGGTACAAGTATTTTTAAACATCATGTCTGATTACTTTATTCACAAAACTAAAGATAGATTAATGAAAGTAGAGACCTAAACATTTAAACAACATAGTTGCTTCAGAAATAATTGTTAAAAATTCTCACTTTTACCCTCTTAGTATTTCTGTATTCTATTAATTCGAGCATACAACTGACTTCGAATGTAATATCATCGTCCCGAAAACTTCGCAAACATTCTTCAAGTCTTCAATATTCATGAAAGAGCAGACATTTTGCGAATTGATAACTCTATAACAGTTTAATAATATGAACCCCACTCGTTATGAGCAAATTTTGCAACGACTAAGAGAGCAAGACTAATGCTTTGAGGAAGCCCACGATGATTTAATTTTATTTAACAAGATTACTGTGAGTCTGTGAGTACAGCAAGAAAACTATTTAATTGTTTTTCTATGGTTAATGGTATGAGGCGTTACTATGCGGAAATCCATTATTATAAAGTTAGTTTTAATTTACTTTGTATTTCTATACATAAGTTTTGTCAGATTTCTACTATGTACCCTACTTTCTTTTTGCCATGCCGTAGAACCGTTCAGTAGGTACATTATATCTTTGTATCAATGCAGATTAAGTTTTAACGTTCAATTATTATTAGATCATAAATATTAATCATCAGATGCTGTAGACAATATTAAAAACGAAATGGAAACTACCCAAGACAGGAAATTTTAATTTCCGCCCTGAAACTTATAACAACATTTTCTTTGTATAAACAAAACGTCGTTTGCCTCACAAGATCGAGTTAAGTAGTTATTCTTGAACGATAGTGACGAACTGCGCGAAGATACGGGCCACAGCATCCGCTCTCGCAAATTGAATTACAGTTTGCTAAAGAGCTCAGCAGTTTCTCGGACCGCTTAGCACAAATTGTGTTTGAAGCCCTAAAATGCTTTTTTAAATAAGTAGGTACTTAATTTAAACAAAACCTAGAAAAAAACGCTTCGTACAATCGTACACCCGTAGTCGAATTTCCTATATTTTACTTTGTTGTAGATTTCATAGTAACACAATGTGAGTATTAACACAGAATACATAAGTATTAGTCATCGCATAAACTTTTAGTAATCAAAAATATCTCTAGTGGGTAGTAACAATTTCGGTACCTTTATTCTACAGAGTCGTCAGTCTCTTTGTTAAAATGTTGTAAAATCGTTGATTTCAGATATGTCTGACGCAAGTCTAACCACTTTTAGGCTGCTTTTCTGCCAGATATATGCTATGCTACATGTATGTATGCTACATGTATGCGCTTTTTTTTATGGATACAAGATAGCAAACGAGCTTGCAGCACCACCCATCCGCTGCCGCCCATGACAACTGTGACTGACTTCGAACAAGACTCAATTAGGGACTGGGATGGTTAGTCCAATTAGTTGACAGAGAACAATTAGAAAATTAGTTGGTCAGGTCGTTAGTAGGTATGAGGACTGGGGACTCTTATTGATAGTTAGTCCTGTTAGTTGGTGTTAGTAATAGTCCAGTTAGTACTTGTTAGTAGGAGTCTCGTTCTAAGTCAGTCACAGATGTGTTGCTACCCTTGAGGACTTAAGATGGTCGCCTCTAAAGAAGTGTAACCGGAAACCACACCTTTCCAACCGGACCATAATTGCTTTAAAAACGATTATTACACGGCAGAAATGGTACAAGGTACCGTGGCGGGCGGTGGTACCGCCCCGGTTGAACTCTATATGGAACCAATTAGGTATCATATAAAACCTATTTGGTTCCCTATAGGCTCTACCAGATATCTACCAATAATATTCATAAGCAATGTGTTTTATATGGATGGATGCGTGCTATGGTCGGTCGCAAGTGGTGTAGCTACGTGCAGAGAACGTACAGTGCCGCTCCCCATGTCTTCCCTACTGTCGATGCATCGCACTGTTTGAGCTGCGCATCTATATCACATCTTAGTCGCTCGACTGCATAGCTTAGAATCACTGGAAACGGTTATGTTCGAATAGTTTCGTAGCTTAGCTTTCATATCCTCGAATCAAAGCTGCATGGCACATCTCTGGTGGAAAATCAGGTCCAGCTTAGTTAGGCATATGGGACTATGTTTTATTTCATTGGATATTATAATAATAATCCATACTAATATTATAAATGTGAAAGTGTGTTTGTTTATTTATTTGTTTGTTTGTTTGTTTGTCCGGCTTTCACGTCGCAACGAAGCTATTAAATGGTATGGTTTTTGTGTGTGGAGATAGTGAGGAGGGTGGAGAGTGACGTAGGCTACTTTTTACCGCGGTAAAACATCCCCATGGGAAGATATCGATGTTTTGTTATTTGCTACATATTTAGTTCCGGTTGTTGTTAATAGATGGCGTTAGATTTGCAAGTTCTGAATCACGCTAACAAATGATACATGTAAATTAATTAAGTCATAGGCAACTAATAAATTGAATTGAATTTTGAATTCGCGCTGGATAAATTGTTGTTTTGGTTTAAAATTAATATGGTAAAGGACATACGCTTTGATTTTGGTTTTGGTTCGCTTATTGAATTGGTTTTGTCGACTGTTGTTGTTTAAGTCGTCTACTCTATGAAACTCTAAGAAAAAAATCAGTCTCACAACAAATATGAGGGTGCATCTGTACAATGACATGAATGCTGGAAACTATGCTGAAACACTCTTGAAAATTGGAGATGGGCGTTTCTGGAAACTGATGCCGAGGGCTGTGTGACACTAAAGGAAATTTTTTGTAACTTAGTACAGAGTAATTCAGAACTGATTGCAAGTGTTTACCCAGGTTTACAAAACAATATATATGAAGATCAATATCTATGTCAAAGGGGGATTCTAGCACCTAAAAACGATATTGTAAACAAAATAAATTCACACATATTGAGTGAAGTAGCAGGAGATACGACAGAATATTTATCAATAGACACAGTAATGGACACAGAACAGACTGGTGTACCACAGATGTGTCATGTATGATAAAAAGTCATTGTTAATCCCCTTTGACCACGCGGGCGGAGCCGCGGGCAAAAGCTAGTAAGATAATAAATATAATGAACATCTTACACACAGCCATCTCACCCCAAACTAGGCAGAGCCTACTTAAGACTGATATAGACTGATATAAATACATAGATATACGAGTACCAGCGTTGGTTGTCTTCGGACTCCAGCATAATGCTGAGCAGAGCCCATTTTGGTAAAGTGTAACCCTATATTTATTTTTATTATTGTGTTCTAAATTATTGTTTGTGTTCGCTTTACTAATAAATCTTTTCTTTCTTTCTTTTCTTTCTTTCATATTTTTAAATATTTTACTTAGGTAGATAACGTCCAGGCACAAAACAAACATGTGTTCGTCACACGAATGTTTGACCAGATTGGGATTCTAACCCACGAGCCCCGACACAGAAGGCAGGAACACTACCGATTGCGACAACGGCAGTCAATTATAATAAAACTAGTGGACGCCCGCAGCTTCGCTCGCGTAGAATTAGACCCATTAACGACTTTGACGACGAATTGACTTCAAAAACGGCAAAGTTTCATACTAACTTTGCACCCCCGTTTTACCCCCTTAGGGGGTGAATTTTCAAAAATCCTTTCTTAGTGCTCCCCTACGTTATGAAAGGAACCCCTGTGCAAAATTTCAACTTTCTAGCCCTTATAGTTTAGGCCCTGCGTTGATATGTCAGTCAGTCAGTCAGTCAGTCACCTTCTCCTTTTATATATATAGATTATAATTCGTATCTTCCAAAAACAAAACATCTGCGTTCACATTTAATATGCAAATCGTTGTTTTATAGCAAAAGTCGGGAATCTTATTATTTTTTTATATTTCCCTTCCCGTGATTTCGCAAACCTACAACAACAACTTTTTCATGAGGTAAAATGAAAAATAAGTAATGTAATTCGATATTCGCATGTTTCTGCATTTCGCATTTGAAAACTTAATATTATAAATTGTAGCTCAGTATAAATTTGGCGGTAAACGGCGTGCTTTATACTTTTTAAAGATATAAGATTATCTAGATTTACTCTTTTTAAAGAACAAAGGCTCACGTATTAAAGAGATTTGAGTGGGGTTAACATAAGAAAATTAAGACTAATTTTGTAGGCTTAACAACGGCTTAGCAGCCACGGCGAGTCACGGATTTCTGCTTTAATAATAATAATAATATTTTTTTTATTTCAGGCACAATGCCCATAAAACAAATACCTTATAGACTAACATACATATTATAACTTAATTCTAAGTCGCGCCAGCAGGCGCGGGTCCGGTGACACTCGGAGGTTGCCGACGTCCGCGATATTTGCGGAACACGACACCGTTCGGCCACAGCTCTGCGTCCAGGAAGGTCGACAGATGTTCTGTTGGGACGCGGACAACAAAGGAGTTGAAGTCGACTGCGTTCCGCGCTTCCAGCTTTTCGACCCTCAACCGGAACTTCGTCTTCACCTCCAAGTACTCTACGAGATCGGAGGCCTTCGTGGTGAAGTGAAGTCGAGAGACGTAGATATACGTCACTGGGACTGCAGGATGCAAGAGATGGTTGTGTCCTGTCGGTGCAGTGCCAACTTGGTAACGACAACGAGGCCTCCTCTTCTTCCGCTGCACCTTTGTGAAACCGTCTCAGTCTGTCGCTGAAGCACTGCACGACGAGGGGGATCGTTGCGGGTTTTCTCGCTACCACTCTCTATCCTCAATGTAGCCCGCTTTTCGGGTTGCTGGCGTACGGCAGCCGCGGCGTAGTCACGTTGAGGCGTTGACGTCACTACAACAGATGACACCTCCGAGGGGGGAGGTGGGGGACGGACGGTTACGTTACCGCTGCTTTGATCTTAGAAGGCCTACTCCACAACAATACTGCAGTGCGGATTGGACAATTGGATTGGTAAGTGACCAGGAATATTTCAAGCCGCCTGCAGGCATCTGACGTCTCTCAACGTCTGACGTCTATTCATCTAACGGTTACCTATAACTAGATATAGCAGCTGTGACCTCCTGCTTTACGTGCCCTCTCAAACATGAAAACCATACATCGTACAGCTTACCATCAGCGAGCATCCAGCCTAATGCCACCGGCTAAATATCGGTAATATAGACCTATTGTATCGAAATGCCCGAAATGAATGTTCGCTTGAATATGACCGACAGCTGACGACAAAAATATGAATCCTTTTAATTTATCAATAAGTATGTATTTCACTCAGTTAGGTGCTTTTAGTGATAATTTATATTAAGAAAATGTGGGCTGAGTTTACCAAAAGGCCTCAAACAACAAGTCCATTACATCGTGATGACGATGAAAGATAGCCTCGAACATCAGCTCTATGCGCAAATCAGAGGCGAAAAAAGTACGGCACTGTTACCCAGTAGCTTTCACAAGGAAATGATAGATGAGCCCGTTATCTGACGTATTTGGCTTATCTTGGCAATTTCGGTTTTTACGATAGTTCCAATGCTCATTCTCACATTTTTACGTTTACCGTATACTACTTTCAACTGTATTTTTTATGGATGTAAGATAGCAAATGAAAATTGTGACTGACTTTGAACAAGACTCTAAGGCTAGTTCAGTTAGCAGAGAGAGATAATAAAAACATTAGTAGGTCATTTCGTTAGTGGACTGGGGCGGGGACTGTTAGTGAAAGTGTTAGTGCTGTTAGTTGGTGTTAGTAATGGTCCAGTTAGTAATTGTTGGTAAGAGTAACGTCCCAAGTCAGTCGCAGCTACGTGGCTAACCTTGAAGACTGGTTGCCTCTAAAGAAGTGTAGCCGGAAACTACTACAACTGCAATACAATTGAATTGGAATTGGATTGCAACCGGACTACAATTGCCTTTGCAATTATTACACGTTAGAAATAGCACCATGTCGGGCGATGATACTGTCCCTGGCGAACTCTATATTCAAATTAAGTTTGTACGTGGTCTCCTCTGTAGCTTTAATATTTTTCTAAGCCTTCCTTAGGTCCATTTATCCATCAGTCTTGTAACTTCCACTGCTCGACACGACATTATAAGGCTGATTCGGCTATTTTGGTAATACATAGTTCTGATGACGATGGTGAAATGTGATACATATATACAATAAATAAACTACAAAGCCATAAAAAGTGTGTAAATATTTAAGGAACATTCTGCTTCGGTATTTAAATTATTATTTACAATGTTTGCCAAGTATTTCTACCAGGCTCTCAGCTATAAATGTAACCCACTGACACCAAAGTTTTTGTTTTTGGCAGCTCTCAATTTGTTTCCTCTTATGGCATCCATAAAACAGCGGAAATGCCATTACCTCCATTTGTACCCTAATTCACGAGCATTCATGTAAGCAGACCGATTCGTTTCGGTTATGTACTCGTATTTTCTTTATCTCATTGTTTTAAAAGCGTTTACTATTTGGCGATTGGCGAACATTGACAGTGTACCTATTTATAACGAACGATGGTGTCGGGTAACTACAAATAAATGTATTTTTCTGTTAGATACATTACTTACATTACTATTTCGCAACATTCAATTGAAGACAGTATTTACAAAGGAAACAGCTAATCAAACAAAGAAAGATCCGGTTTTAAAACAAGTGGTTTTGTTACATGTCTGACTTGTACTATTAAGTATTCTGTGACAATACGTACCTATTTAGTAATAAGAAGGTTTTAATGGATGGGAATTCCACATGACCCGGTATCGCTCCTACGATACCCGGGTACATTTTAAAAGGTTAGCACCGCGTAAGATTCTTCAGTGTGATGTGTGTGGTAGGCACCATTGAGGATCATTGACTATAGGTGATTTTAGGCCAAAGGTGGAAACGGTAAAACTTACATTTTCACCAATATTCTATCAAAAATATAAACAAATAAAAATTCGGATCAGTTATACACATAACTTTTACCAATTTATTCGAATTAAAAATTTCACAATGAAACCTTAACTACGAGAAAATGCAATAACGTTAATTATTATAAGCGTTACAGCATTAAATAAAGTGTTTAGAGTACCTACTTGTAATGGGATCGCAGACCTTGAAGTATTATTTTTAGGTGAATTATTGATACATTTTGTTGGGCTAAGTTTATGAAACGCTACGATTTGCCGTCAATAAAGATACACACAGTTACATGTTACAGTATCTCTTTATAGTTGAACTAGCTTTTGCTCGCGACTTCGTCCCCGTGATTTCGAAATTGAAGAACTTGATTTTGAAAAATAAAACATTTAAAGCATCCCTACTGCCGCCCCAACGAAGAGTGCAATAACTAGGTTTTGACTACTTTCGAGATATTCGCGGTTAAAAATTTAATTTTTGTTTTGTGTGTATCTTCGTAACTATAAAAGCTATTGTTTTGAATCTTTTACTAAACGACAGATAAAATAATGTTTAATTTTATGTAGTATATTATATTTGTACATAAGTTTATATACACACTATAAACGCCGTAATATAGGTATTTATCATTAGGACTTATGAATTGTTTTGATATAGCATTCCTAATCATAACTGCAATAAGTACACTACTTATTGCAGTTTTTGTTAGTAAACCGACATATTGCTCTTTTGTGTAACACAAACTATATGATGCCCTATAGTTTCTTCCAACCATAATATGTGCAAAAACTGTCCTAGTAATTGCGGTTTTCCTTAGTGAAATATTTTAATTTGAACTAGTGAACATATTTTCGGAACAAAAGTATGTTATAACGATAACTTCTGCTTGTGCTTTTTCATCTTAATCTCATTAAAAATAAATATCAACTAAAGGCCCTGAAACAATAAACATGCAAACATCCCTAGGGAACATATTTCAGGGAAGAAAAGTATTTTATATATTTATCTACTTGTGTATCAAGATTCATTTAACTCCGTTCAATTGTTTTGCGCGATTGATCGATATTAAATTTGGATATTAAATTTGGATGGAATTCAATAAAATTCTGTTTTCTTAACTTAAAATGCCAGGTAGCAGTTCGGAGTTTGCATTTGTGCCCGGTGAACCTATGTATGCGTGGTGGACTAAAGCCTAATCCCTCCCGTTCTGAGAGGAGACCCGTGCTAAACAGTGGGACAAAGAAAGGGTTGTGATGATGATGATGATGATGATGACATATGGCAATAGCCAACACATATAACCTAAATATAACTGGTGATAAGTAGGTGTACTACACACACCTCTGCCTAACCTACAAATTCGGGGAAATACAGCCGTTATGTGATGTTAAGTTATGTTTACTTTTAACCTAATCTAAGCTTTTAACTAATAGGTACCTAGTTCAAATGTTAATTTTCATGTTTGTATAACTTTTATACAAACTTAAAATAATCTTTAACCCCCTTTTATGGGGGAAATAAAATAAAGTAATATACGTATTTTTTGGTTTAAATAATAGCCCAAATACAATTTTTCATGTACTCGTATGTAGTGTGAGAAATGACAAAGTTTTATACAAACGTCAACTCCTTATTTAATCCATTTTTTAGGGATGAATTAAAAAAGAAACATGAATTACATATTTCATTATTTTTAACTAATAGTTCAAATATCAATTTTTAAGGATATAGCTTAAGAACTCACAAAGTTTCATAAAAACTTTGACCTCCCTTTTTAAACCCTGCAGGGGTGGAATTTTCATAAAACCTCTTAGCCGTTTTGGCTGGGCGTCGATAGTCAGTCAGTCAGTCAATTATAAGGACAAAGAGTATT
Source organism: Carterocephalus palaemon (assembly GCA_944567765.1). Taxonomy (NCBI): domain Eukaryota; kingdom Metazoa; phylum Arthropoda; class Insecta; order Lepidoptera; family Hesperiidae; genus Carterocephalus; species Carterocephalus palaemon. The sequence continues at coordinate 7,405,204 of OX155645.1, forward strand.
ATATATATGTTTATATATAATACTCGATTAAATAAGCTGTTTTACTTAGTAATATATTATATTTCTAAATATAGTAATAATTTATTCATGTTTTTCATGTAGTACATAATTATAAAAAAAGCAAAATTCAAACAATTCGTTTATAGTCTCGATCATAATTAATATGTCTAACAATGATACATTTATTTATGTATTTATTTATTTTTGTTTCCTACTCTGTTCTTACACTCTTCACTCTATCCCTCTTCTTCTTCTTCTTCTTGAAACTATTGTACAACATAGAAACTTAAGTACTAACATAAACTCACGCTTGTCTCTCAATCTCATCATTGGGGTAGGCACAGATCAATAGGTACCTATTTAAGTAGGTACCTTATTGAAAAAAGAAGAAACCAGAGAATATGTAAGCAAAAATTCTAAATAATGAAAAAAACATTTTTACAAGAAGTAAATATTAAAACCTAGGCCTGATTATTATCGGCCCACGTGGTCCAAGTGAAGCCATGCAATGAGGGCGCGGCCTTGGGGTCCGAGTAATACGGGACTGTCCTGAGGCTCGTCCTTTGAAGTTCCTTTTGTAAGCGCGTGCTCATTGTATCTACTACATGTGGATAAGTCGCGGATAAATCTCGTATTTCGCATGGGTCTTCTTTTATGTTGAACAAGCACATCTGGCCTGCAACGTGAAATAAGTCGAATTAAGTTTAACAGAGATCTTTAGACTACGCTGAAGCGCATCCGACGCACTTGTAACTGACTTAAGATGTGCCTCTTACTACAGATACTATCATTACTACTACCACAGAGAAAATAAAACAATTACAATTTACAATATTAACTTAATTTACAATACTTAATAACAGGTTCTCTGGGCTATTAGGTAATTTTACTCATAGCATCCTTTCCTAAAACGACTAACCTCACCCTTTCTGATTCCTATTCAAACTAAGTTTGAATGACAACACTAGTTGGTCAGTTCTTTAGTGTTCAAATAGACAGGGGACCTAAATGACTTTATTATCTACTATCCGTGCTTACTTTCACCTGACATAGATCTGCTAAATCAGGTTTTAGTAACGTTAAAACATGTGAATCTAATTTATGATTTTTTATCAATTTGATAATACTGCAATATATTATATCTATGTATTAATCTTTGAGTATATTATTAATAATGTTAATAATAATACTTACCACTGTCTTTATCAGGAAAGCAGAATTTACTCGTACCACTGATCTCGCTACAATTAACTTGTTTAACTCGTCTAACCTCTGAACCCTGAAGGTTAATATTGAGTGTCTGCAAGATTGTGTAAATTGTGCTCTTTTGTAAAGTATCATTATAAGAAGGTCCACTGCCTATGATGCCGAAGAGACTTTGTCCTTGATGATCACTAATACTTCGTCTCACATTTCCAGAGACCAACTTGTAATCTCCAGAAATTATAGATGCAAATCCAGAATAGTCATCTATTTCATATATCGTATCCCTTGTGGAAACATTATCGTTTAAAATGCTATCCCATAAATCTAAACCATCGATAGCAGGAGGTATTTCTGCCCCAACCGCTCTGAGTAAAGTTGGAACCCAATCAACCACATGCATATATCCACTCCAAGAATGATTATCTCTATTTGTTATGTTTCTACTCCAAATAAGACCATTGACTCTAATTCCTCCCTCGAATGGCGTCATCTTTAAACCTCTTAGCGGCCAATTTGATGCATAATTCATATAGCTCCCCGAGGTCATTCCACCATTATCTGACACGAAAGCAATAATAGTGTTATCAAGTATTTCCTTTTCAAACAACGCCTTAACGATATCTCCAACGCTGTCGTCAAGCTTTTTCACCATTGCTGGGAAGAGAATTTTTCATGATTAGGTATTTTTGAATATAAAAAATATAAGCTCTAGTAGGTATGTAGCTAGATATAGGTATTGATATCTAAGTATTCGCTTTTAGCTGTGCTATGAGCAATATATCATAAACACTTCAGTGTAACATTCAAAGGAAGTTTTAATTACATTGCAATTGTTTAACCATTTTGAGCCCCTACTTTCCAATACTAACCTAGAATTAAAATCCCACCAATAGAATTAATTAAATTACATGTCCTCGTTCAGAAATCGAGTAAACATTTCGTGCAACTCGTATTGCAACTGCTTAGCTCTGTGGCGGTACTTACGAGTACCCACTGAGCAAGGCGGCCGAGTTTGATTTTAGACCTGGCCAGATTATGACGAATGAGTTTTGTTTCAGTGCTTTGTCGTCATTTGTAAAATAGGTATGTATAGCTAGTTCCCCGTGCGAATGTTTTTGATATCGTACCTACTCCATGTCTTCCATAATTTACAGGACATTTTTTGATGTGAAACATCGTGGCGAGCCGTGGCGCCGCTTCGCCACGCTATATTATGATGGAATATAATATAATAATATACTATGCAGTTCCGACAAATGGCAGTAGGAAATTATTATTAATAAAATATAATAATTATTTATAATTATTAAATATAAATAGTAATTTTTAAATTAAATATACTTAATTATATTAATAATTATTAAAAAAAATTGTTTTGTTGTTGTTGTTTTCTTTTTGTTTGATCATTTTTGTTTTTTGTTTTTTTAATATTTTGTGTATCATTTCTCATATGTTTTAGTTCCTGTCATAATCTGTACTTTTGTACCTATTACTTGTACAAAATAATTTCGATGTTTCACATCTGCCAGGCGTCCCGTGACGGATCCCAATTTTTTTTAATTTATGGTCACTAATATTACCAGCATATACTCTTCTTTCTGGCGACTCAATGTGACGCATCTTCCTCACTTTTTCTGGCGGTGCCTGTAGGGGCGCGCCGGCATTCGCCGAGTGTGGAGCACTGTGGGCCACGGTCAGAAACAGGGGTGTCGCTTCATTGTGATTATTTATAACTAAAAGTGTTCAATATTTCTTTCTCATTAGTCTATAAAGATGCACTTTAATGCAAATTTCAGGTCACATTGACAGTAAGCACAGCACAATTAGCAATATGTGAAAGAAACTCTGACATTTCATAAGTGACCTTGACTTCTAAGCTGTTGATCCAGGATTTCGAATTTCGATTAAATATTTCTATGTGTTCAGGCCATGGATGGAGTTCTGTTTGACCGCACATAGGGGATCCCAGTGGGAAATGAGTTAGTATTATAGCAGTTATTATTGTTATTAAAAAGTTATTATAGACGTACTCGATACAGCTTCATCGTTGTACAGATCTGTCACATACTTAGTGGAATCCCAGTCGGCCGTTAAATTTCTATATAAATCCAAGCCTGCAACTTCCCCTATTTCCCACTAAAAATGTAGATAAAATTCGTATAGGTAATCATTCAGATGCGATAAAACGTAGATATATTCGTGCCTATATGATATTTTTTTCACTTTAGATAACAAGTTATTCAGTAAAGAAATCTAGTTCGCCGATCTCTATGAGATCAAAATGTTACGTACCGATTCTTCAGCAGTGTACTCATAATAATCAATGTATCCGGTTCTGTGCCCAAAGTGTGTATCAAATCCACGGAATGTGGGCAAATATTTGGTACGAGAATGACCCACGTGCCATTTGCCCACCAAATGGGTCGCATATCCCAAGTCCTTCAAATATTGCGGCAAGAGTTTCTCTGATAATGGCAGTGCTCTATCTTCGCCATTTGTCAGCGGATACCCTTGCATACCTGAAATGACGTCTATTATTTAGACTGTCCACGCAGCCAGAAACTCTGATAGAACCTTAATATGAATTTTTCTTAATATTACTTCGACTAAAATTCAATATAACAAAGTAACAAGCAGATATTGTAGCAAAAACGATCAATATACCTAAAACATGTCCAAATTTCCCTGTGTAGAGTGCGGACCGGGAGGGCGTGCATACACAATGAGTGTAATATCGCTCCAGCGCTACACCAGAGTGCGCCAGCAGGTCTATATTGGGAGTCATTATCTGATCCGAGCCGTGGTAGCTCACGTCGTTCCAACCCTGGAATAGTAGCATCATCATCATCAGCATAGTAGTGTTCAATACAATAAAAAATGTATAGCTATATCAGATATATTTAGATAACTCTTAACCAATGGTAATTCTATGCGAACCTATTTTTATCGTAATGCCTATCATTACCATACGATCACGGGTGCATGACCCGTGTTATCTGGTAAGTGGTCACCGTCGCCCATGAACATCGGCACTGAATGAATGAACCTTCCACTGAACTGAATGAATCCTCCAAAATTCTAATATACTTAGTTTAATATGTTAAACCTGTCATATATAGTTAAGCTATCGATAGGATAGGAATAAGATAGTTTTAGCAATAGCAGTTTCACCAAGATACTTTACTAAAAAAAAAATATATAACAGTGAGCTCACATCCTTATTACAAAGTAAATTCTTATTGCAAAACAGGCAACCTTAATGGTAATGATAACACTGATTCCGTTCAAAGGAAAACCATTTCCTTACGTGCAATTAAGCATTCCATTTCAAAATTAGCCAAACGACAATTTGCAAAGAGACGCTAAAAGACTGCTAATTATTACCATTACTTGCTGTAATAATAAATCAGAAATGTTGTAGAGTCACAATGCAGAAATTCAACCAAGAATTCGAGCATGGGGGAAAAAGGTATTGGGATGATTAGAGGGATTAGTGGCCAACCCAGTGTCGAATGTTCTTAAGCCACCCGAAGGTCCTCGACAAGGCTTAACGAATGTTTCCAGCATTGAAAACAACCGGGACCGACGGCTTTACGTGCCCTCCGAAGCACGGTAGCGTCCATGAAATTTTGCCACTAGCGGTCACCCATCCACAAACCGACCGCGCCCGTCGATCACATTGAATCGAAGCGCATTGGGCTATGGACGCTACAGCCATTGGGCTATGGACTGCTGTCTACATAGGTATTAACAATACATGACGATAGACAATTCGTGCTCTCGGGAGCACAAGCTTTCACCTTCGTGGCAGTGCCATACTCACTTATTTACTTCTACCATGCTTCCATAGTATATCTTCACTATTCAATATATACACTTAGGTAACTCTACATAATCTACTCTTTGCTTAGTTATCTACCTACTCGTAAAATATACAGATAAAGAAAGTGAAATTTTTTAGGAACTGGTAACGTGATAAGATTATGTAATTTTTCATTAAAATAAAAATGAAAACTGCGAATTACAGTCATTCATTATGTCTGCTACGCTACCGTTGCGTGCAATTCGGCCTCCATTCAAGTTCAAGGCATTCGTTTCGACACTAAGTTATGGATTTGCTCTACTTGTTAAGCAGCATGGAAAGACTTGTTATGAGAAAACTTGGATTTTTAGTATAGCCAAGTTAAGAATTTCTACATCACAGCTTTTCGTCAACTTTTGAGTAGATATGTAATAATACGTGCTCCGGTCAATGGCATTTACAATCAAGGATAAGTCATAATAACTCATAAACATTAAAATATCTCCCGAGTATTTTTACTAATAAACGCCGAGACTTTAATTTTAAATAACCTATTTTTAATAAACTGAAAGTGAGATCGTTTTAATACCAGAAATACCAGAAATTCATTTATGTCTGTAATTTTAATAAACTATATAAATGTTTCACATATGAATGGCAACGGCCTCGACATTTTTTATGATTTGTCGTTGTTTTTGATCACTTGAGTACCTTAGGTATGTCCAATAACCAATGCCACCCACAATACAAGTAATTTCAGTGCAAGGATATGAGTGAGTGTATCAGTGTTTATTTTTTATTTTATTAAGAAGTATATCTGTCCATTATTAGGTACTTTCAAACTCGTACGTAATGGCATGCAGCAAATCGAAATCCCATTTGAACATTATTCAAGAAGTAGTAGTAGGTATGAAATACTAAAATCTATTTTTTCATCCGTGATCGATAATGAATCTCTATAAACTTTTCTTAATCTAATTTCTCAGTATAAATAGACTTACCATGTCATCTGCAATTATGAGAACAATATTAGGTCGACTTGACTTTACATTAGTATAGGCACTAAACAATAATAACAATGCAATCCAAAACGGTCTTGAAAACATTCTGCAGAGTGAATGACTGCAGAATTAAAAATGATTTGACTGATTAATATTGATGAATTCCAAATAAATTATTATTAAAAAAGGTAACAAAATAACTCACAATATTATTTTACTCTCACACTATTACGTTTATTAACGTTTTATTATTTGTTAATTAATCTTATTCTAATATCAATTACATATGGCGCAGGAAAAAATCTTGGCAAGTAAAATTAACATGAAATTTATCCTGTGATAACAATGAATTTAAAAGTACAATGCAACATAAAAATTTAAATTTTGCATCGTTACAATATTTAAACACAGCACAAAAAGTTCAACTAAATACGAACATCTAATAGCAGGCCACTGGCTAAACAGACGAATAACGGTGATCTCGTAGGGCCGGTTATCAATTCCATAAGAGCCGCTCTACATTAACACGAGAGCAGGCGAAATGAATAAAATATTAGTTCGACGGTTTCCTCAAAATTATTTGAAAAACGGGTTCAAATAAGGCAAATAAGTATAATATTAACTAGACTACTATTTTCAAACTGTTTATGGCCTATATATAGCGTCCATAGCCCAATGGCTCTCGTCGATTCAATGTGATTGAAAGAGTTAAGCAACGACGGGCGCGGTCGGTTTGTGGATGGGTGACCGCTAGTGGCATAATTTCATGGACGCTACCGTGCTTCGGAGGGCACGTAAAGCCGTCGGTCCCGGTTGTTTTCAATGGTGGAAACAGTCGTTAAGCCTGGCGAAGACCTTCGGGTGGCTTGAGAACATTCGACACTGGGTTGGTCACTAACCCCTCCACCAATCCGCATTGGAGCAGCGTGGTGGAGTATGCTCTAGACCTCCCGCAGCTATGTCTGTGGGGGAGACCCGTGCCCAGCAGTGGGACGTCTATGGTTCGCAGCGTATGGCCTATATAACTAGTTTGTAATGTAACTTCCACTAGTAGAGCCGCGAAACATTATTTTCTATGGGTAGATTGGTTCACTAATTTTGCGTCTACTTAACTTTATTAAATACGAATAGCATAATTTTCTCTACATGGAACTAACCATATACACCTTATTCACGAACTAAATCGAATTATTTTCACTGAATATTTATTTATTAGTAAATAAAATATAAAATTAAAATAACACTAAACTAAAATCATAATAAAATATAAATACTAAACTAAAATAGATAACACATTTAAAAAATATAAACGTGCTTCACTATGCATGTTGTATCTGATCTGTATTAAAAATTCTGTAGAACTAGCACATCGGGAATTAGAGTGATACGAGTATATTCGGTTGATAGCAAAATTGTACAGTAAACTTTGTTGTTCATCGAAATCATGCATAATTGTTGTAATTAAATATTACCTAACACACATCATTTGCAAAATACATTCATCATAAACATAGATTATGTTCACTTAATAGTTAACAATTTACTTACAAATTATTACTCGTTGTTGTAAAACCTTATTGAATTGAACCATTAGGTATATCTAACGATGATTATAAAATAGTGACAGAAGTTAGAAGACGGAGACAATATTTATTTTAAGTTGTATATAGGTACGTAAAATTATTCATAAAGATACTAAGTTTTGTGATCAAATTAACATTATCATCAATTGGTTCAGGTCAGAGTTATCTTTCATCTGAAGGTAGCGTAATTATAAGAGGAAACGGGTGATTAGCGATTATATTGATTCCGTGTTTTCAATATGGAATGCGGTCATGGCGAAACTGCGACGTCTATATTAGGGAAATAAATGAATATTCGATTCAATTCTATTTGACTTTTAAAGAGAAACTATACTGTAAAGTTATAATCTGATTTATTTGTACACGAAATGAATAAAGATCTTTAAACCGAAATGATAATCCAAGCCCCTATTTCTGGGTTCGAATCGCACCTTCGGTAAAATAAATCTGAATCGAAATTTTGGTGAAATCTACCCATTTAATGTGTGTTAGGTCATAGTATAAAAAGGGGGCTTTAATCGTGGTTTTTCACACTTCTATTCCTTACTAGCAAGCTAACAAGCAAAACTATAGAAAAATAATACAGTACACAACTTAATAAAACTTCCAACTTTACATTTAATGAATCATAGGCGTTAAATGCAGGAAATTTTAATGCAGACTGAAATTATTTTGAATATCTCAAGAAATAGTAAGGTTAGAAGCACGTAAACAAAGACTAACTGATGTCAATCTCCGCATCTTATCACTTTTAAGTTTGGCATCAAATTAACCGAGAGTTTTTAACTCTCACATTGTCATGTTTGATAAGGTTTACATTGTAAAATAGTGCCTAACTAAATAAAATATTGTTTACACAATCTTAACGGTCTTAGGTACTTACTAAAAAAGTTTTGATTTTTATTGAATGCTTCAGTTAAAAATAAAAATAAAGCAAGAAATAAAACATAAATAGACAAATTCGCAATAAAAATATTTTAGAAAATGTTATTGTCTAAATAGCACGAACGACTGCTGCTTGCCAATTATGTTTTAGCCGATGCGGTGATTTACATCGTGTGTTCATCGTCTTACCTGATATTTATATATATAAATCTATTATAGATTCCAACAATAGATCACATTTTTTTGGGTTACAAACAGCTGTCGCTAATGTTGATAACCACGATATAAAATTTATCGTGGTTATCAACATTAGACTTTCTCCTTAAGTAACTAATGTAGGAATAGAAAAAACCTTTTAATTAAAATTAATTATACCTAAAATTGAAACACCCTAATTCAACCGAATATGGTTAAAATATACTTCTTAATAGGCACAACAAATTTCTAAATCCGGTAGCGCAGTCACAGTTGACTGCGCGGGCAAGTGTATTGTCATTGATCGAATTCTTTTGATTTAACTTCTCATTTATTGGAACTTGGGAATTAGGTGATGAAGCCTGGTTCGCAAAACTAGAAAATTCAGTGTTGTTATTTATCCAGGGCAGCCAAGTGTAGTCGAAGTTGGCAGGGTCAGCACCTTCACGTAACGCTGTTGGACCTCGTCTCTGTTGCATTGCCCAGAGTTCTCTCAATCTGCTTGTCAACATAACTGCAATTTTGTTCGCTGAATTCCACAAATCGTGACTCTCCATAGGATCTTCTCGGACGTTGAACAAGCAACCTTGCGCTAGAAAAAAATTTTTTAAGGATTATGCAAGATTCCAACCATTATGGGTACCTACTGATAGAAATGAAACAGGAACATGACTTACTAGTTGTTGGTACACAAAGCGTTGCATCCCTTTTCGTGTCCTTTTGTTGAACTGCAGCAGCATTTCGCATTGCTTGCACTTCTTCTGGATCGAAGTAAATGCCCATTGTTTCAAGCACTCGCGTCACATAACAGGAGGATAGCGCAGGGAAATATGGAGGCGGGGGTTCCTTGTTAGCTAAGAATGCAGCTCCATAGTAATCGTTCCTCAAGCCCGTCACATTTCCAACGATAATTTTATAGTCACCCGCCCTATATGCAGCGTAAAGATTATTACCACCGTCCTCGACGGCTACCAGTACCTCCTTTCTCTCAGATGCTGTGTCCAACACTATGGAATCCCACTGATTTACGCCATCCATCTCAGACGTGATACTACCTCCAGCAACACGTACTAAAGTCGGTAGCCAGTCGGTAATGTGCATCAGGCCTTCCCACACTCTAGGTCTGAAACCAGAATGCCATATAAAGGCTGGAACCCTCACGCCACCTTCCCAAGGAGTTTCCTTCTTTCCTCTGAAAGGCAAATTAGATCCCCAATTGTTTAAGTCTCCAACTGTGGGTGCTCCATTATCAGACACGAATATGATAAGAGTATTGTGCAGCATTTGTGCTTCGATTAGCGCTTGTACTACTTGTCCCACACTATCATCCAAGGCCGAAACGAGCTCTGAAAATAAATATTGGAGTACTTTCATATTTCTGTTAAATAGTATTTGGTTAATATGTCGGAATAAACATAGCAGCAGCCGTAACTGGTTAACACCTTTTTTTAAATTATTCAATTAACTAGTGGATGCCCGCAGCTGTGCTCGCGTGGAATAAGACATTCACTAACTTCAAAAACGGCAAAGTTTCATACAAACTTTCCACCCCCGTTTTACCTCCTTAGGGGGTGAATTTTCAAAAATCCTTTCTTATTGCTCCCCTACGTTATAAAGGAACCCCTGTGCAAAATTTCAAGTTTCTAACCCTTATAGTTTAGGCCCCGTGTTGATATGTCAGTCAGTCAGTCAGCTTCTCCTTTTATATACATATATAGATTTATGTTCAGCAAAAATAAAAGAAATAGAGAATATAATAGACTAGCAACTTATTTATTTTCGACATTTTTATATATAACGACAACAACACATAAAACAAGTAAAAAAAACTTAAGTAATTTTGTAACATACCTGCATAGAGCCGTCGATCAGAATGTGCGATGTGCTTGTGTCCCACGGGCTTGTACAAGGGCGGCTGGAGAGGGCCCCCCAAGTTGCCGGTGTGGGGCGCCGTGTGCGTTAGGTGCAGGAACAGTGGGCGAGAGGTGTTGTGGCGATGGATAACTATTAAAATATTTTATTATGTTTAAGTCTCTAGTGTGAGTAAGAAGTATTCAAGCGATTGTAAGAACACCCGTTCCCGCGAGTGAGCCGCCAATTAATGGAATGTAGCCAATCAAGTATTGAAATATAAGACAGTATCTGTGAAAAGGGATAGAAGAATAAATTTAAAAATAACCGACTTCATTATTATAAATTAAGATATAATAAGTTTTTGTATAGCTTTTTTCAAGGGGGCAAAGATACTCGATCGCCCTGGGGAAAAAAGCCGGGATATATGAGATTTCTACTCATTTAAACCCGCTGTTGTTGGAGCACTCCAAGCTCGGCTTCAGACAAGTTTTCAACCCTTAAGCTCTGGCGCGAGTTTGGGTAGGTATAGACTTTTGTGTCTATGCCAGACAGAATGTTCAAGGGCGAAAATCATGCCAGGCACGTAGTTACTTCATCCGATATCGTGCTACGAGTACATTCCCCGCGCATCTCTGATCGCTATCCGCTGCAAGCCAAAGAGTTTGGCTCTACAGCGCTACAGTTAACTGTGCGAGCTCTACTCCACCACGCTGCTCCAATGCGAATTAGTTTGTTTCTGATCCGTGATCTCGCGCAAACACTTTAGAGCCTTGATTCCGCTCTATAGTGTGTTGACACGTTTGACGTGATGTGATCAATCGCATAGTCTACTTGCTAAGATCTCCGCATCGAGCCGTCTTAATTCAGAAGTTGAGCCTAGAGATTAGACGCATAGTTCTCATCAGGCTTAGGGACCATTCTGAGAGAATTTTAAAACCTACCACTCGAAACGGTCTTAAAGATCTTAGACCCGACCACATGGATAATTTACGAATCTGGTGTTGATCTCAAGACACGCGAAACTCAAGCTGAAAGTTCCAGAGACCTGCATGACCTGAGAGGGGCGGAGTGTAGACTTCATCAGGCGAGACCGCTTGAACCTTACGTTGACATTTAGGATGCCTCTGACCAATCTGTGAACGCTGCCGGTTTTAAATGTTTTAAATATACTGATCACAAAGACATCCTTAAACACGTGCCGTTTGTCCGCCATTATGTAGTCTATTTTGTATCTCTTGGAACCATCAGGACTCATCCAAATCCATCTGTGATGCTCTTTCTTTTTTAAATAAGGAATCATCATGGTGAGGTCCTCCTTCTCCAAGAAGCCAGCCAGCATTTTACCGCGGTGGTTCTGATGTTCGAAACCAAAAGGCTCAACCTTCAACTCGTTGCCATGGCGCGCCCCAATCCTTACGTATACATACACTATCTAAACTAAACTGAAACAACGGATCGTAAGGATTACCGGCACCATTTATGAGGCACTTTATACCTACGAGTACCAACAAGCCCTCAATCTAAATTGATTGTATATGTATTTCCCCACTCTACCATCTGGATTATGAAAGCGCTATTTATATAACATCAGTCTAGTCACAACATCGGAACATGAAACTGATTTTAAAATTGAAAATTGAAAAATATCGTTTATTATGAGCAGAATTATATTGAACTTGTGGACGCCCGCAGCTTCGCTCACGTGGTATTAGACATAATAATAGATTCTTCTTAACGCGTTAACTTTAGCTTACAAATTTGTAATCAATCCGTAAATGTTTATTGATATTGTTTATTTCACACTCTTGGGTAACATTTTTACAAACATTGAATGCCATATTTATATATCTAATCAACAGCCTAAAATATAAATTTTATCCTTCTAGTTCTGAAAATGACAATAATTTCATACAACCTTTCATCCCTTTTCAACCCTTTACAATACTTTTTTCCAAATAAAAACTAGCCTATGTCCTTTCACAGGCTCTAGCTACTATCTGTGTACCAAATTTAATTGAAATCGGTTCAGTAGTTTTGGCGTGAAAGCGAGACAGACAGACAGAGTTTACTTTTGCATTATTAATATTATTAGTTTTGCATTATTAGTATGGATATTGTAAATATAGTCTATATATTTAAAACCATGGCCCATTCCGGACCCATTCAAATTGCCCTATTGCCTAGTATAGTGACAAGGCCTGAAGTGTTTCTATGTTTTATTTACCGAACAAAAGCTATTTGAAAGTAAAAGTGTCTCGAAATCAAATTGAATTGTATTTGCCACAGCCGCTTACTTTTCGAAACAGCTTGCACTGCTATAGCACAGCTGAGAATTGCTTTTCCGACCGTTTTTGTTTCAGACATGAAAGTTGTATTGCCCAGCGGTAGGTACCTACAACGTTACGGAGTCATTTCATTTATATACAGGGTGTCCCAGAATGAATGGATAATCCTTGAGCCCCGCACAGAACAGCTCTCCAGCGCTTAGAAAAAAATATCAAAAAAAAATAATTCCAAGTGATACCCAAAATATGATTTTTTTTAGAAAAACATACGTTATTTTAGCTTCACTTCACATTCATTTACACAACTGCCACAAATTAATGATATTTTTGGCGTTTTTGGTGTCATTTTATTCCTGATAGACTATACTACTAGAAATACATCAAATAATATAAGTATCTGTGATACTTTTTTTATAAAAAAAATAAGAACTTGAATTTTTAACATGAAATTTGATACCAAAATAATTTTGACATAGTTTGAGAGTGTTTCATGTAAAAAAAAAGTATGAAAACGTAAGTGTCCAGCTATTTTAAAAACATGCGCAGTTAATACAGATTAAATAATGGTATAATACATCATTTTATCTAATACTACTACGAAGTTATTGCTATTGAGATGCAAAACGAGTAAATACGACTAAAATTAAAAAGTTAATGTCTTAATACATTTTAATAATAATAAAACATTTCAGGTGTCGCTGCGACCCATAGACGTCCCACTGCTGGGCACGGGTCTCCCCCACAGACACTGCTGCTGCGGGAGGTCCAGAGCATACTCCACCACGCTGCTCCAATGCGGATTGGTGGAGGGGTTAGTGGCCAACCCGGTGTCGAATGTTCTCAAGCCACCCGAAGGTCTTCGACAAGGCTTAACGACTGTTTCCAGCATTGAAAACAACCGGGACCGACGGCTTTACGTGCCCTCCGAAGCACGGTAGCGTCCGTGAAATTTTGCCACTAGCGCTCACCTATCCACAAACCGACCGCGCCCGTCGTTGCTTAACTCTTTCGGGCACATTGAATCGACGCGAGCCATTGGGCTATGGACGCTACATTTCAGGTGTTCAAATTGTCTGTCACCGATTCTAATACACGCTCGACATCTTCTTTTATAGGCTCTACTAAGAAACCGTGCGTAGAGTCATTCATTTATTTTTGAAGCGGCCTCTTGAACACGGCTGCGTAATTCCTCATTTGAAATTGTTTTCGAGTACACTTCTTCCTTTAGACAGCCCCAGTAAAAAACATCCCGACAGTTTAAATCTGGAGATCGAGGAGGCCACAGAATAGGACCCAAACGACCAATCCATTTGTTTGGATACGTGGCATTTAAATAAGCCCGGACGTTTGTACCATAATATGCAGGGCAGCCATCATTCTGTAACCAATGGGATTCCATTACCTCCTACGAAACAGTCGTTAAGCCTTGTCGAAGACCTTCGGGTGGCTTGAGAACATTCGACACTGGGTTGGCCACTAACCCCTCCACCAATCCGCATTGGAGCAGCGTGGTGGAGTATGCTCTGGACCTCCCGCAGCAGCAGTGTCTGTGGGGGAGACCCGTGCCCAGCAGTGGTACGTCTATGGGTCGCAGCGACACCTGAAATGTTTTATTATTATTAAAATTTATTAAGACATTAACTTTTTAATTTTAGTCGTATTTACTCGTTTTGCATCTCAATAGCAATAACTTCGTAGTAGTATTAGATAAAATGATGTATTATACTATTATTTAATCTGTATTAACTGCGCATGTTTTTAAAATAGCTGGACACTTACGTTTTCATACTTTTTTTTTACATGAAACACTCTCAAACTATGTCAAAATTATTTTGGTATCAAATTTCATGTTAAAAATTCAAGTTCTTATTTTGTTTATAAAAAAAGTATCACAGATACTTATATTATTTGATGTATTTCTAGTAGTATAGTCTATCAGGAATAAAATGACACCAAAAACGCCAAAAATATCATTAATTTGTGGCAGTTGTGTAAATGAATGTGAAGTGAAGCTAAAATAACGTATGTTTTTCTAAAAAAAATCATATTTTGGGTATCACTTGGAATTTTTTTTTTTTGATATTTTTTTCGAAGCGCTGGAGAGCTGTTCTGTGCGGGGCTCAAGGATTATCCATTCATTCTGGGACACCCTGTATATGTTACCGGACAAACCCGATTTAAGGACAAACTAGTTTGGCCTAGGCTAAACTAGTTCTTCCTATACGCGATAGGATTAACTAGTATAGCTTAGTCCAAACTAATTTGTCCTAAGCCCGATAGGATAAACCAGTTTAGGCTAGTCCAAACTAATTTGTCCTAAGCCCGATAGTAAAAAGTAGCCTCCTATGTCCTTTCTCAGGCTCTAGACTAGAATATCTGTGTACCAATTAGTGTATTTCATTTAAATCGGTTCAGTAGTTTTGGCGTGAAAGCGAGACACACAGACAGACAGAGTTACTTTCGCATTTATAATATGAGTATGGATTGAATGTATTACCAATTATCTATTTAATTTGACTTTCTAGATATACTATAATGTTTAGACTAGGCCATACCAGTTTATCCTAGAGTATGCGTATTTATATCAGGATCAACTAGTTTGGCCTAGCCTAAACTGGTCTATCCTATCGGGCTTAGGATAAATTAGTTTGGACTAGCCTAAACTGGTTTATCCTATCGGGGTTAGGACAAATTAGTTTGGACTAGGCTATACTAGTTAATCCTATCGCGTATAGGAAGAACTAGTTTAGCCTAGGCCAAACTAGGCTAAACTAGTTCTTCCTGAAATCGGATTTGTCCGGTAACATATTATATACAGATTTTCCAGTGGCGTCCGATGACACTGTGTTGCTGTGTCAATTTAATTGACAATGCTACCTAATCGTAATCAGATTATCGGATTTACGATTCACGAGGGGTTTCTTATTACCAATATAACGTAAATAATAATAATATAAGTTATTACTTGGAGTGGCCACTATTAACTGTCTTTCTTAACTAGTTTGTCCAGTTGTGTACTACGAAAGGCTGAAAAAATGTACATAATTAATAATCTAATGATCGATATAAAATATGATGCATATAATAAGCATTAGATTATTACATAAATTTTATCAGAAATCGTTTAAAGCGGTAGTTTAGAAATAACAATTTAAAACGTATCCAACTAGTGGATGGAACAAACGGCAAAGTACGTGAAGATTTTATAACATAAAATTTACTACATATTCTTAAGAAATTAGTCGTTATTTACAGTAAAAACATTTATATGACTATATTAATATAGGAATTACCAAAACATGTCAGGAATCCACTTACTGTTAACCGCCCTTTCTGTGAGTAGATCGACTGCATAACGGTCTTCTTTGTCTTGTGGTTCGTCGTTATCGAACAAATCCAATCCAAACATAAGACGTCCATTCGGCCACTTTAAAAAGATTTTTCATTACATTTATAAAAGAAAATCTAAATCTTAATGTTGATTAGTATTCAGTATGTATAAGAACGATAGTTGATTTAAAAAAATATCAAAAATTATTACTGATATTTTCTTAGTGTGTAATTTAATTTAATTTCAAAAAAATTTACTATTTAATGTCCTAGCTAATCATGAAATATACTCAGAAAAATCAAAAATAAATAGGTTGGTACCTAACGCTTGCAACAACATGCAACCAAGAAAAATACTGAATATTTTAATCATTCATAATTAGTTTTTAAAATGTGAATCTTTGATTATGAATAACTTGATTACTAACCGTTTCAACTTTGTTATACGTGTAGTAGTCGACGAACCCTCCTCTCATGCCGTAATGATCGTCGTATCCGCGGGCGGTTGGCAGAAATTCCGGCCTAGACATACCCACATGCCATTTCCCCACCAAATGTGTGGAATAACCTAGGTCCTTCAAATACGACGGCAAGAGGCGCTCTGACAGTGGAATACCGCGATCTTCTGAATTGTACAAAGGAAAACCTTGCATACCTGAAAACAAAGTTCGAATTCCTTGAACTGAACAATTTGTTCAAATTATGCAAACAGAAACTCTACTCGGCACACAACTCCAGATTTCTCCCTCAAACAATTTATAAACTTGAAAAGTGGATGAACAATACATTTTTAGTACCACGAGTCAGACGAATAGTTCACATTTTAACAAAGATTCTTTTTATTTTAGTTATGTAGTCTTTATTATTAAAACATTATTTTATTACATTACAGGTCTCCCACACAGATACATGGTACGCTGCTCCAATGCAGATTGGTGGAGAGGTTAGTGGCCAACCCAGTGTCGAATGTTCTCAAGTCATCCGAAGGTCTTCGAGATCTTAATGATTATTTTCACCATTGAAAACAAACGGGACCGACGGCTCAACGCGCCCTTTGATGCACGATAGCGCTCATGAAATTTTGCCACGAGCGGTCTTCCATCTACAAACCAACCGCTCCCGTCGTTGCTTAACTCTGTATAACATTGAATTGACGCGAGCCATTGGGTTATGGACGCTACAATGTATGTATATTTATTTGGCACGCTCTTTAGCAAACGGCATAATGGATTTTAGCGTAGATGTGTCGTAGCGTCCATAACCCAATGGCTCGTGTCGATTAAATGTGATCGAAAGAGTTCGGTTTGTCCAAGTGATAGGTCCACATTTTCTTTGGAGAATTTGTAGATAAAATCAAAAAATATAATAAAACATGCAAAAAAATTACCTCAACGACCCCGTTTTAAAGTTACAGGTAAATAAATTAGTAAAAAAATAACTTTTTTTAACAAATTTCAGTGTTTTATTTTTTTACGAAGTTTCAGTTTGATATTGTCATTGCTTTATTACCTGTTTAGCTAGTCAGATTTTCTAGCTTTGAAATGAGACTATTTTGAAGATAATTCAGCGTTAAAAAACAAAGAAACAAAGTAAGAACCAAAACATGTGGTTTTCGTTAAAAAAAATTAATGTGCCTTTATTTTTGAAATAGCCTACATTTGAAATAGGTATTAGAAGGATATTGGGAGGTCGCTAGGTCGCTACTAACCCAATCTCATTGGATATTTTCCGGTCAGAAGAGCAGTTCTCGCTGGTGTACAAATCGCTTCACTATAATACTGTTTCAATATTACACTTCTGGACATCGCTAACGCATCTATATTTGGTGTAAGAATTTGGTCTGAACCGTGGTACGAAACGTCATTCCAACCCTGAAAAATTAAAAACAAATAAACAATAGGTACATAAATGATATCAATGATAAAATCCTGATACTGAATCTTTCATTATGTAAAGTGTACTCTGTGACTGAATCTGGATACAATAATCGGTACAATTTGTCAAGTAACAAAAGCAGTAATATTGTAGTAACTATATAAAAACAAAAATGTCAATTGAATGCGAAACTATATTAATACTCGTAATAGATTTATAATAACTAGAGGGCCCACGACTACAATTTTTATCTCTTAGTAATTGACCAAAACAGCTGTGTCCAATTAATAGTGTGATTATCCTGACCCTGCAAAATTCAATATCAGAAATTATTTTGAGATGGTGGTTCAATGACGGATCTAAGATACCAAGAACACGTTTTTCAGACCCCAGGAACATACCCGGGAGACCATTTAGAAAAAACAATTTATAACCAACATTTTCAGATTTAATTAACAACAAATCGACAGTATAGGGCTGTTTACGAACAACGATTCGATTTTTGTCTCACTATGAATCGAGCGTGTCGTGTACTATGTCCCGTATGTACGTGTACGGTATCTTTATATGATCTATCTATTCTATTCGATCTCTATATCGGTTTGTAAATCTTCAAGATGGAACCTTAATTCCTTTTGAACATTTACATGCGAATACTGATTTGCCATGAATAGCCATTTCTCATTTTTCGACACTTCCTTTTTTTCTTTTGTAGCCAATGTGGTTGTAATCAATGTTACTACCACATAGAAAGGAAAAGATGTTCGTTTTACATTTAATAGGGCACCTACTGAATTATTTAAGCACGTCTTTATCCTTTCGTTTCAAACAAGTAAATGATCGATTATAACGACCAATCGTTCCGTGTATGATGGCGCCCATGTGCGGTACGATCCATCGTTTCGATCAATCTGACGGAAATCGTTAGGATCGATCGTTACTGCCACTTCAATTCAATGGCGTCGAAGCCATGCATACGGCATAGAAACGAGATAATTCCAAATCGATTGTTACCTGCAATGACCAGTGGATCTTGTACGACAACCGTATTTAGGTTGTGAGCTCTCTGACTATTACTTATGGTACGTTAGTATAATTTAACACAAATATTGTGAGGTATTTTAACTTTTAATTTCTAATATGAATAATTTTTAATATTAAATTATACTTAATTTAGTAAATATATCTATTAAAATATTTTTTAAACAAAATACAATAGATATCCAAATACACACGTACCATATCATCAGCCATAATGAAGACTATGTTTGGTTGCGAATAGTATTCTGTTGCCGATACCGACACAATGCATACCAGGAACCAACATTTTCGCCTGCCAGCAATAAAAAAAGAATTTAATATTTAAAAATCCTCTGACTACAAAAACATTCCATAAAATGTTCGTAAGTTCCTTCAATTTCGTGTTTCAGAGGACATGTTGAGCCGTCGTCGTCGGCCCAGTTGTTATCGTAAGGTAAGAATTCGTCGCGTCGGGCCCGTCGGGGGCCTTTGTGCGGCATTAAATTTTTCCAACAATCGGATTGGCCGAATTAACCCTTCCGCCAATCTGCGCTGGATCTGTCGGTCGAGTATGCTTCCAGGCCAGATGTGAGAAGAGTCCCGTGGAGGAAGCTAATGAACCCATTATGCATTGCAACCGCAAAGAAAAATTTTAAAAATATTAGACATTTTTTAGGTAACAAATTACTCATTTTTTTTCCATTGAGTGGAAAATACATTTTGTAAAATTTTATTATTAAATTTTTATGCAATCGGTATTACAAATTTTAATAGATTATCATGTTTTTAATTAAATTTTTAATTAAAATAAAATCAAACGTAAATGTTATTTTTAATTTTATTTAAAAAGGTCATATTAATACAAATATCTAGAATAAGATTCCATTAAAACAAATTATCTTCCTATTAAACCAGGTTGATGACACTCACTAACTTGGTCACCAAGTTCACATACTCGTATATACAAGTTATACCAGTGACATTAAAATAAGAGACAGACATAAGTCCTCGTGGATATGATTATATGTTTAATAATTTATATTAGTATGAAATTGGAATGAAAAATTATTATTATTATGCTTTGTTCGGTTTGGTGGTAACGAGCGCGACTGCTAATCTTGAGGTCCTGGGATCAATCCTCGAGTCGGTTAAAGTATTGGGTTGTAAATAGCTATATTTCCAAATGTGAATTTATAACCAGTGTACCTATGGCAACACTGTCATAAGACCTAAGCATGCTAAAAATGTTTTTATTTATCTATATATATAAAAGGAGAAGGTGACTGACTGACTGACTGACTGACATATCAACGCAGGGCCTAAACTATAAGGGTTAGAAACTTGAAATTTTGCACAGGGGTTCCTTTTATAACGTAGGCGAGCACTAAGAAAGTATTTTTGAAAATTCATCCCCTAAGGGGGTAAAACGGGGGTGCAAAGTTAGTATGAAACTTTGCCGTTTTTGAAGTCAAGTGGGCCACCCGAACGCGGGCAGACGTCGTTAATGGTTATAATTCTACGCGAGCGAAGCTGCGGGCGTCCACTAGTTTATTATATACCTACTTCTGACTACCCCTCGGGAACATTATAAATATGTCATGATATTATGTTATATTTAATTCAAAGGACAGTATCCATTTGTAAAATTATCACCTGCCTAGCCTAGGTAGTAATGCACAATATATGGTATTCGCTAATAATAATAAGTCAGATCGGTAATTTCAAATTATTTAGTATGGAAAGTATTGTAAAAAAAACAATGGTGAATTTATTGAGATGTGAATATGATCAAGATTGATATTTAAACATAATGACTAAGTAATCTTTATTAACTGGTATGTTTAAATGACTCCTCAATGGACTTTAGATAAGTAGTCTTTAAAGAACCTTTATAACTTATAGACCACAGAGAGGTATACTAGGCAATTTTGTACGCAGGGAAAGTCGCGGGAAACAGCTTGTTATAATAAACAGCAGCCTTATCTATTACTCGGCTAAATAGCTACAACAACCATTGACACCACAAAAACAGCAAATTTCAATTACCGGTTCATTTTAGGTGACAACTTTGCATTTGATTATACTCGTAATCATTAGTCCAGTTTGTTAGTGACTTGCAGTAACAGTTATTTTATATGACAATATTTATCATCAAAAGCTCGGTCGGACTAAAGCTAAAAGCGATTTACAGTTTTTACGCTATTATACATCTAGGTCATTAACATTATGATAAGACTTGCTTTTTATTTTAACATAAAATGCCTTATAGTTCCTGATTTAAAAACTCCTCGTATGTAAATTGATTAACTTCCTTCTTAAAAAAACGATCAGGGTATGATAGGGGATGATAAGTAATTATTACAGATTCTGAAAAAAAAATCTTCACATGTATTGTCTGTTTGTCTGTCTGTCTATCTGTTCATCTCGATAAATATAGAGGTTCTACTAGAATACAGGATGAGTTGGATTTTTTCTCAAATACCTATACAAATACATACTATATAGCTATTTTTATTATTGTTATGAGTATTTGTTGTTCGTTTTTTGTTTGTTTTACAATTAGACTGTTAATTCGTTCGTACCATTTACATATATTTTAACTTCAATTGGTAGAGTTTTTCGGGTTATTTCCATAAGAAGGAGATTTTTAATTAAATTAATCATTGCTTCGATTCGTGGCGGGAAATTTAAATAAAAATATTTTTTTGTTGTTTTTAACTACATAGTTAGAACTTACATACTTTTTGGTGAAAATGGAGTGTGAAAATTTTTATACGTATTTTATATTGGATCCATTTATAATGTTTTATATTTTAATTCATCAATATGTATTATATAATTTAATATATCAATATGTATTATATAGTATATTTTTTAAATTATTACTTAAAATATAAAAACTAAGTCTGAAATTATCTTACCAAATAATCTCATGGTTTACGAACATATTGGAAAACCAATTTTAAATTCGAACAATACACAACTGATTATAAAACACTGCAACGAAATTGAACACTGATATTTCTCACTACTATACTGACAAAATATTGTTAACTGGGTGATTAGGTTTTGCAGAACACCGTTCCACGCGAGTGTTCAATGGACACAAAAGTCTGAAGCCGCGTGAAGGTTCGACAGTCTTGCAAGATATTTCACGCAATTGTAATCAGGCTCTCATTTAGGTACCTAGTCACATTACACCGATTAACGGATGCACGCATGCCAAGTCGTCACCTCACATAAATACTCGTACATTTTCGAAAGTACCTATAACCGGAATATAGTAACTTAATAGGTATTCGCACACCATTAAAATTCTATAAATCCTTTCAAGAGATTCATTAAATCAGTTATATGTAATATTTTTTGTTATGACATGCTGAGTTCAACTTAAGTACGACACGAGTTTGAAGGAAGTCAAGGTCATGTTGCAAAAAGTATCTAACTATGACTAAAAAATTACAAAGGCCAAATTAGATCTCAAAGGGTGTAGTATTTACTAATACCTTTTCTGTACACATCAGTTTCTTCATATTACTTCATTCTTTTCATAATTTTTATCTTTGTTTATTTCTTATATTGATATACATACTTTATATGTTTCTTTACCATTTTAGGGTAATTTATTTGGCTGCAATTGAATTGTAAATTAGTTAGTATTTATAGATGTCCTTTTACTTGTTTATTAGTTTTGGTTATGTATTCTAAATCTTATGTAGGTACTTACTATTAAATTTTTATGTAATTCTCACTTGTAGGATGTTTGTAACTTTAAATATTATTTTGTAACATCCTTATATAACTCTCTCTTTAGTATTTAGTGATTTCTAATTATTTTCTTGGAACATTTAATGTTGTGATTTGTATTTCATACATGACTTAAGTCAATGTGTAATGTCTTAATATAGCTTATAAATTTAGGAATTGCCATAGATTATGTTATTTTCTTGTTATCTCATAGATATATCATATAAAATTTAGCTATATTGTATTAGGCCATATAGGAATTCAAATTCAAATTTGAATTAAAAAAGGAAGAATGCTGTGTGGAACATGATCGAGATCATTCTACAGAGGGCTATTCTACAGAGACGATTCTAGAGAGAAATCACTCTTGAGTGAAGAAAAGTGGATTGACTTCTTTTGGCTTGCTAAATCTGATTTAAAGGAAGATATCTGATACGGAGTGTTTTTCAGAGCTTCCGGGACCTGCTGAACGGTCCTGTGCTGAATACTTCGTGTGTGAGCTGCCGAGACCTGCTGAACGGTCTCGTGTTGATATACTTCGTGCGTGGTTTGTGCGCTGTTTGCACGCCCGCACCTCACCGCCCTGCCGTTCGCTGCTCAACCAAGGAGAGCGTGTTGCAGTGCCGCTGCTTACGCGGCCGTGCATCGGAGCTTCTGAACGTCTGTGTCTGTGCCTTCCCTTAAGTGACTCTTTATTACTAAATTTATATCTTCCACTACAAATCTTATAACCACCGAGTGAGTAATAATATACAGTCTCTTTATTTAAAATTCTTATCATTTACTTTCCTTTAGCTTTTCTCTTTTCTTAATAACACTACAGTTTAGCTTCTCTCTCTTATAACACTACAGTTTGGCGCCCCACGTTGGGCGCCAAACTGTAGTGTTATAAGAGAGAGAAGCTAAACTGTAGTGTTATAAGTGAGAGAAAAGCTAAAGGAAAGTAAATGATAAGAATTTTAAATAAAGAGGATGTATATTATTACTCACTCGGTGGTTATAAGATTTGTAGTGGAAGATATAAATTTAGTAATAAAGAGTCACTTAAGGGAAGGCACAGACACAGACGTTCAGAAGCTCCGATGCACGGCCGCGCAAGCAGCGGCACTGCAACACGTTCTCCTTGGTTGAGCAGCGAACGGCAGGCGGTGAGGTGCGGGCGTGCAAACAGCGCACAAACCACGCACGAAGTATAACAGCACGAGACCGTTCAGCAGGTCTCGGAAGCTCACGTACGAAGTATTCAGCACGGGATCGTTCAGCAGGTCCCGGAAGCTCTGAAAAACACTCCGTATCAGATATCTTCCTTTTAAAATATTTAGAAAGCCAAAAGAAGACGTCTTTTCCCAAGTCAATCCACTTTTCTTCCTTTAAGAGTCCATCTAGAATCCCCTCTCAGAATAGCTCTCTGTCGAATGATCTCGATCATGTTCCACACAGCATTCTTCCTTTTTTAATTCAAATTTGAATTTGAATTCCTATATGGCCTAATACAAAACAGCTAAATTTTATATAATATCTCTATATAATCTACGTAAATTTAGAACCTATATCAAGACATTACTACTGTGACATAAGTCATATATCAAATACTAATCACAATATTAAATGTTTCAAGAAAATAAATAGAAATCATTAAATACTAAAGAGAGAGTTATACAAGGATGTTACAAAATAATATTTAAAGTTACAAACATCCTACAAGTGAGAATTACCTAAAGATTTAATAGTAAGTACTTACATAAGATTTAGAATACATAACCAAAACTAATTAACAAGTAAAAGGACATCTATAAATACTAACTAATTTACAATTCAATTGCAGCCAAATAAATTACCATAAAATGGTAAAGAAACATATAAAGTATGTATATCAATATAAGAAATAAACAAAGATAAAAATGATGAAAATAATGAAGTAAGATGAAGAAACTGATGTGTACAGAAAAGGTATTAGTAAATACTACAAGGGGCTTTGTTCTGTTAATCAATAAAAGGAAAAAGTATAATACATAGCTTTAATGATATATAATTTATCTCGATATTGAAGCAATCTAACCTGAGCTTTCAACATCACTCTAGCTAAACCCATTAGCAGCCCATTGGGCCACGGGGCTCTTCTCTGTTTGAGAACTAAAGAACTGGACCGTGCTCCACCACGCTGCTCCAGTTTAGATTGCAGAAAATTGGACCCCTCCGGGGTTAGTTGCCAACCAAAGTAGTTTATAAGCCAACCGAAGGCCTTTTATACGATATTATAGTACCTAAGATAACAACGGCAATCAACGCGACGGCTGAACAACAAAAGCAGATATATATTTTAACAAAACAATACATATATTTTAACAAAAGTGCTCAACATATTTCGCAACAAAAGGAGTCTGGATTTGTCCTCGGACTATGACAATAAACTCACGTGGGAACTAAACATAAGGGTTGAAATGTGAATTACAATCGCGATGTTATGGTAACTCCGATTTAACTAATAGTCAATAAATACCAGAGCAATTGCTGTGTTTGAGCCAGTGCTTGTTATAATGTTCGTTTTTGCATTGTATTCATTGACCTAGTCACTTGTCATGCTGCCTATACGTTACAGTTAAGAGAGCGTAACTTATAAATAAAACTCGACGGTAGCTTAATATTCGAAATTTTACCTACGCAAGATTAATGTTGTGTAACAACAGGTTATCTCGGATGTTAGTTGTTTAAGGATAAATAAAGCTGTAACAGTAGGTAATTGATTTTGAAAGATTAAAAGAAATGATACTTTAAATTATTCTCCATCGATGAATGTGAGCTCTGCAACTTTCTCCCAGTAATGGTTAAACTATCTCTGGTGCAAACTCTATTTTCCCCATTATTGATTAAGGTGATGTCTGCTATTGTGACATTTATGAGGAGCATCCGCTTTATATTTTGCCTCCGCAAGTATGACCACGTGTCTTCATTCCGTTCTCAATTGAAATGGCGAAAAATATAGGGCAGCGGAGCCATTTCAGGATTCCTAACAATCTTTTCCCAATATTACTTGATGAAAATACACCTACATATCTAAAACAGATGTTTCAATTCTACAAAGATCCCCTTTAAATTTAATTTAAAGAATTTAACCCTTTCAATACCCGCTCACAGCTATGTATCCAACTCCTTCTCAGTTCAAGCTGCTCAGCTGTGGAATAAGCTCCCCACTGATCTCAGGAAAATGGTCACCAAAATCACTTTTAAAAAGATAATTCACTCTTCAGGAATACTTTGGGGTCAGGTGGCCCAGTGTGAGAATGGCCAAAAAAAAAACTTTTATTTTATTTATTAATACCGCCTTCGATGCTTTTCCCACCACCCAAATGTTGAATGAGAGAGAATGCTTTAGCATTAAGTCCGCCTTTGTACGTATAGATTCTACACTAATTATAATAAGATTTAAATAAATAACATTATTTACAGAAGTCCGGGGAAAGCATCGTCAGAGGACCTTAACAATTTAACGAAAGTCGTAAACTCAAGCGTTGTTTATCGACGTACAGCTAGCTATTCAATGTTAGCCGCATATGTTGGGAGCGATGACGGGTTATGTAGAATTTTCAACCACACAAATCCTCTCGGTGACCTCAAGCGCCTACGCTTGAGGAGGACTTTTGGAACTCTATTAGAACGTACCAATGTTTCCAAAGTTTCCATCACAGGTCCTACATCTCGCCTACAGGCAGGGCTATCGTTAGCGATGCACCCTCGAGTCCCAGAGTCAGAAGAGCTCACCGAGAGATTCTATTTAGAGTCATTTTCATAATCTCCAGACATATTACGTTCCTACCTATACTAATTTCTGCATTGCAAACAGCATCAATTAAAATATGTCGAATTAATATACGCATTCATGTAGAGTCACACATCATGGCTGCCTTTTAGTATCCCTTTATATAATATACAGGGTTATTGGTAATTCGACGTATTCCCGTTAGGAGGTGATAGGGGTGACTATTTGTGATAATTTTAACCCCCATATGCATTATGCAAAAGTGAACCATTTTCGAGTTATCAAGCTTTTCAGCTTTTTTCAAAATAAGTCAGAAATGCAACATCAAAAATTTATTAAAAAAAAAGTATCAATTAAAATCTATTTTTTTCTTCTGATTTATAAAAACGATTAAACAATGCTTATTTATCAACATTAAAACTACAATTATCGGTCCAACTTTAAAAATGCGAGACGATTAACGATATTACTTCAATATTTTTTGAGATTTATGTCCTCTAAAATGCCTTAAAAACAAAAAAAAATTATATCAAACTTGGCTTGCAGATTTTTTTAAAAACATAACCGTTTTCTTAGCTTTCCAACAAGGCATAACAACTATGAACTTATTTTAAAAAAAGCTGAATAATAACGATCACATAGGAAGCAGGCGGAAATTTGTATTCGAACTAAACTTAAGTTCTTTCTTTAAAATTTTCAAAAAATTAATTAAAAACAATGCCCAATGTAAATAAAACAAAAAGTTTATATAACCAGTAAAATTTTAGTAATAATAATAATTAATAATAAGTAAGAATTAAGATTTTTGGTAATTTTGCCTAATTAAAGTTCTTGCTCGAACGGACTTCCACTATTGTGAGACAATACGAGAAATAGAAATCAACCGGCGTTAAGACCGGACTCCTCGTAGGCCACGGAATTGGTCCTGGTTAATGCCGGAAAACCACCAGTCCGTTTTTAGTTATTAATTACAAAGATATGTGCAAGAATTTATCGATGAACCAATTTTGCTCGCTTACGAATTTTTTTTAACAAATGAAATGCTTGAAATCTTGCCTTTGGCTATAAGGCAAAACATGATATACTAGCAAGACGGATGTCACACATTTTGGTGTCAATTAGGCGATGACTTGATAGCCATTTTCCTAATCGTTGGATAGGGAGAGGACCCATTCCATGGCCTACGAGGAGTCCGGTCTTAACGCCGGTTGATTTCTATGTCTGTGTGTTGATTTCTATGTCTATGCGTTCACATGAAATCCTTAGTTTACGACGTCTCGCCTGTGTCATCCGCGTTAGAACTCAAAACAAAAATTATAAACGCAGCTAATGTGATTCGAAATAATTTGACCACTTCAGCAGTTAAGTTACACCTCAGAAAAAGAATGAGACTTTGCGTACGCAATAGGGGAAGTCCCTTCGAGCAAGAACTCTAATTAGGCTAAATTACAAAATGTCTTAATTGTTACTTATTATTAATTGTTATTATTACTAAACTTTTACTGGTTCTAAATTTAATTTTTAATTTATATTTTTTGTTTTATTTACATTGGGCATTGTTTTTAATTATTTTTTTTTGAAATTTTAAAGAACGACCACAAGTTTAGTTTGAATACAAATTTCCGCCTGCTTCCTTTGTGATCGGTTTTTCTCAGTTTTTTTAAAATAAGTTCATAGTTGTTATGCCTTTTTGGAAAGCTAAGAAAACGGTTATGTTTTTAAAATAATCTGCAAGCCAAGTTTGGTATAAGTTTTTTTTGTTTTTAAGGCATTTTAGTGGACAAAAATCTCAAAAAATATTGAATTAATATCGTTAATCGTCTCGCATTTTTAAAGTTGGACCTATAATTGTAGTTTTAATGTTGATAAATAAGCATTGTTTAATCGTTTTTATAAATCAGAAGAAAAAAATAGAGTTTAATTGATACTTTTTTTTTAATAAATTTTTGATGTTGCATTTCTGACTTATTTTGAAAAAAGCTGAAAAGCTTGATAACTCGAAAATGGTTCACTTTTGCATAATGCATATGGGGGTTAAAATTATCACAAATAGTCACCCCTATCACCTCCTAACGGGAATACGTCGAATTACCAATAACCCTGTATAGTATATAATATAGGTATTTAATCAAGTGCTGGTAATTTAAACAAAAATAAGTATGTACGTAAGTATCTTCAGCAGATCAAACAGATTTCGTTCCACTAAATGAAAACGAATACATACATATAACATACGTGGTGTCTGTTATTCAACAGCAAGTTGTGTAAATAATTTATTAATTATATCGCCAAAATTTCTTCGTTTCACATAAATGTTGAATTGCAAAATGTATTATTTCGATGCTAATTACTTTTGATACCTACTCTTACCATACTTGTGATAAATATGAAACCTGTAATAGCTATCATCACGCTATCGCCAAAGCAATTATATTACCGTTGTCATTAAATTGCGCATACATTTTAAAAGCAATATTTAGGTACGTTTTTAGTTAGGTAGACGTAAAAATAATGAAAATAAGAAAAGAGATACAAGTTCAGGGGAGTGCGAATGTACTTGATCAAACGAATTAAATGCGTAAATTCGCACTAAGCCCTAGTTTACCATAACCACACATTAATTCTTATTATTCATATGTTTACATACTTACGTATAGATAAAAAAACTTCCTGTAAAAAAAACTTAAGCATTTTCATATCAATCAGATTTTACATTCAGACTCCAAATTACGTAGTTTAAGTTTAAGCCAGACTCTACTGATTGAATCTCATTAGGACAACGCAATTCTACAACAATATTCGCAATGGCTAGGTCAGAAGTTGTCCCAGATCACAAAATGATGTGCCAAATCGTTTTAAAATCATTAAGTTAATGAGGTCCCATTATTGTTATGATGTTAATTACTTTTAAATGAACGTATAGGTAACTGTTGAAATTATTTAGGCATGCAAATTAAATTGTAGTTGCTAACACTACATATTGATACTGTTTAGTTGATCCTACGGGAGCCTTTACTTTTGTTGAACGGATGGGAAACCTTAAAAACAACGTACTTTTGTAAAAATACACATCGTGGGAGAAATGCCGGGTATTACGGGATTTTCACCCAACAACCTCATTAGTTCAAAAGGACTCTTTTTAGAAGCCCATGCTCCTGTTACGACAGGCAACGGGAGCCTACGTTGCCTAATAAATTGCCGTTATCGACTTAGCGAATACTAATATTGACTACATTAATCCAGTATGAATACTGATTGGTGGTGTCTCCGCGTATGCTTTGCCAAGGCGATATAATTAATAATTAATATGAACCCTGTTCTATTGGGGATCGCATTTACTAACTGTACTGAATACTGTATAGGACGCGGATAGGATTGCTCGGACTACATTGCACATCCATACTTCCATAGCCAATGATCATACGAATGTGATCGACCGAGTTAAGCAACGACGGGTGCGATCGGTTTGTGGTATTGATGGGTGACCGCTAATAGTAATATTTCATTGGTGCTACCGTGATTCGGTGGGCAGGTTAAGCCGTCGATTCCGGTTGTTTTTAAGTATGAAATAATCGTTAAGGCTTGTCGAAGAGCTGACCTAAGGGTGGCTTTTTAGACCATTAGACTCTGTGTTTGCAATAAACCCCGCATCAATCCGCATTGGAGCAGTGACGGAGTAGGTGTAGACCTCGCAGACGTCTGTGGGGGAGACCCGTGCCCAACTGTGTCAACTATAACCCGTGTCCGGGTTATAGCTATGATTACATATAAAAATTAATGATAGAAGCAATAGCTGGAATATAAAATGTAGTAAAAATTTAAGCATCGCTTTAAATTACTAGAGGACTACAAGTATGATAAAAAACCTGTGCGCATAAGCGACAAAAACTCTGTACTTATCTCATGAACCGTAATGGAGGTACTAAACTGGCATGGGATCCAGGTCTGGATTTGTTTTGTTGTTCGCCTGCTTTATTTCGCAGAACGGCTAGTAGGTATGTACAGACTGAAAAAAATATATAAATGCAATAGGAGATTTACCTGTAATATTTATATATACTTGTATTATTATGAATAAACTGAATAAACTGAATAAACAGAAGATATTTTCAGTGTGTTAGATTTTTATTATTTTTTATTGCATCTTTTTAACAACAAATAAAAACAAAATTATTCTCATCCAATCACAATCAAATAAATTAATACCTTGCAAGCAGTTATATAAAATGTACTCTGTGCTTGCAAGTGTCCCGAAATGAACATGGCCAATTTTTTATCTATCGGATATCTCATAGATATGAAAAATATTTTTTGCATGGTGATGCTTGCTCATTTGCTATTTTATTATATGTTTATGGAAACAGGCATGTGACATATGACAATAAACACTCCAAAACAGATGCAAACCAGTTTTGCATTCCTACATTAAGAATATCAGGTTCAAAGATACAGTGCTTGCTTTTTAGATTTATTCAATATTTATGAAGATCGCGTCTGTAAGCTTGTAAAAGAGCACATTGCACAATTGTGGGACGCTAAGAAAGAGCTATTAGCATCCTAATACAGTACCTATAAACAATAGTGTCTTGCCCTTGAGGGTACGTTGCATGTCTAATCTGCCATAGGTTCACGCTAATATAAATGTAGTACAAGCAACCAAAAGCAACCTCTTTTTTACAAACGCTAAAAATAATTGATATTTTTGTGGAGTCATTCTAGTAGAGCTACCCAACTGACATTTAAAAAGTTTAAATTTAAAAATAGAGACATCCAATTAAGTGTGTAAAACTAAAGTTTTATTTCATCTTAAAAAGGAGGCAGGACAACATTCTATTCTGAAAATAAAGTAGAGACGACCACCAATTTACATATTTGGTATATAATTACTGATCGGTACACTATAGGTGATGATATGCCACGGTAGCTACTATATTTATGGTATAGTGTATGCTTTTCACGTGACCTTACCCTCAAGGCTATTCGATATTTTTTGTGAAAGTTTTGATTCTTTGCTGATTTAACTAAATCTAGCTAGGTACTAAATATTTCTAGGTAACTACCAAGCAACGTTGGTTCTTGCAAATATGTAGTAAAATCTGGGCCTCGATTTTTGAATTTCACAGAATCGTGTTCCAAATTTTTTGGCATGTATGAAATTCACATGCAAACAATAAAAACAAGTGTGTGCGTGTAACCTTTACGCGCGATTGAAGTAAAACTTATTGATTTTTTCTTTTATTATTATTTATTGATGAAAGAGTAAAATGTTCCTGGGACTCCGCCATTTCATTTAATATTCTATTTAAAATTCCTTAATATCACTTTCACATTTTATAAATATTTTCATTTGTTAAATAGAATAATTGAGAGTAGAAAATTGAAGGTTAGATCACCTTGTCATTGAATATTATAGAATGTCGCAATTGTCAGAAAATTTATAATAATTTATTTATTACAAAAGTAATAAATAAACAAGTATGTCATATAGGTACTTCTGACCAATCCAAATTATTATTTTTGACTTCCGTCAAAAATAAGCGTTACTTCCGTCAGAAAAAAACTGAGTTACTCCCTAGTCGCGCCTAAAGAAGTTTTACTTCAGTGCTTCAAAAACTTTAAATAATAAGGACCAATTACCGCTCTAGTGAATATAAAGATAGACACAATAATATATTAGTAGGTATACAAATGAGATTCGAATCTGTGATCTCAACCGTTTCATTGCCCCTTTAGCGAACGGCATGAAGTCTGTGACTACTTCAGCCTGCCATCCTTCGGAGAAATAGTCAGGAATAGCCAGAGAGAGCCCCCTATAGTTCTGCAACTCCATGTTCCCTTCACGCGGGATCCCTTCACTGATGTACCGCAAGAGTTTCATTCAGAGACCACTTCGTTCCAGGAACTCTTCTCCGCCAGCTAAACCGCTAGTATTGCAGGCAGAGAAAGATCTCTTCTGATTCAGGCTTTCATGTAGGGTTCGAGCGTGTACTGTGTTTCATTCCGATCTTTAGGTGTGATGATTTCAGAATTGCGCGACTGCCTGCCTGCCTTAGGTTAGGTAGGACAGGATCTTAATCTTGTCATGGTCGTGTAGTGCGTTGCGTGAGTCAGTCGCATGTTTGACCTTATTAATGGCGCATGCTTTATTTTGCTCTCTTAAAACTAAAATGTAATATGCAAGTTTTACAATAATGGTATAATTCGTGGTGGGCTTACGAAATATATCGTAACCTACATTTATTCATTTGTCGTATAACACTAAGTATTTAGGTAGTTAATCTTAAATGTTCATAAATTGAGTTTGAATAATAAAATTGTTACTGATAACTACAATGCAACACAAGTTTAGTTCAAGTTTAGTGCGATATCAAGGCGATAATGTTTTTTTTTACATTAAGTAACTACCTACCTAAGTATCATTATGGTTCATCCGGGAGTGTCTTGGAAAGTTATGGAATACTAGCTGACCCGGCAAACGTTGTTTTGCCATATGATTAAATTACTAAAATGGCTATTAAAAAATAAGGGTTGATCGTAGAAGGGTGAAAATTGAGGATTGTATGTATTTTTGTATGTTGTATCATAAAAAAATAGATATTAAAAATTTTGTCTAAAAAATTTAAAAAAAAATTTAGGAGTGGACTACCCCTAACATTTAGGGGGATGAAAAATAGATGTTGGCCGATTCTCATAGATACCGGATAAGCACAAAAAATTTCATCAAAATCGGTCAAGCCGTTTCGGAGGAGTATGGCAACGAAAACTGTGACACGAGAATTTTATATCATGTGTAATATCACATGTATTACACATTTTTTTACGGGAGTTCTGAGTTCATGAACTGGCAACACACACGTCAATTACGTCAAATGTTAAAAATGGCGAACAACAATATTATTTTATTTTCGAAATATTTTAATGCCCTATTTGGCTTAAATTGATACGAAATAATGGTACTTACCGATGATAGGTGACTTTTTGTTAGAATAAAAAGAGTATTTAGTTTTATACAGATCTTTTTGTTCTTAATAAGTTTATTTTTCTACTTGGTTTTTGTTTTGTTTTTTTACCTGTCACTGTATTTGAAAAATCTTTCAATATAAGAATAAAACAAACATACGTTTTAAAAAAAAAACTTTATTCAATTACCAGTAAAACATAGTTTTCCTGTAATTCTACTGGCTACGCACACTGCACGTTAGTGGGGCTTGAGTGAACTCCACTAACAGGTTATGGGCCCAGAACCTACGGAATAATGTTGTCTGGTAACGGGAGTTCTCAAAGAGAGCAGAACTCAATGGCACAGAATTTGGAAGGTAGTTCAGGCGGTACGTTATCTATGGAGAAACTAGAAGGTAGCAGTAACTATACTACATGGAAGTTTCTTATGGAGATGCATCTGGTACATGATGACTTGTGGGAGTATACAAGTGTTACGCCTGAAACAACTGACACGCAAGGTACGAGAAAAGACCAGAAAGCTAGAGCAAAGATTTGTTTGATGGTTAAACCTCATTGCTTAGTGCACTTACGCAGATGTAAAACAGCGAAGAGCGCTTGGGAAGCATTAAGAGATGCGTTCGAGGATAAAGGTCTGAATAACCGTTGCCGTTTACTTTCAAAACTAGTAAGCATGAAACTGGAACAATTCCCAACTGTGAGGGAATATGTGACATCTGTGATGATGGTATCTCAGGAACTGCAAGACCTAGGAAAAGAGGTTGATAATGAACTATTGGCTGCTTTACTTCTCCAAGGACTTACGATAGAGTTCCAACCAATGAGATTAACCATAGAAAGCAGTAACGCGGTAATTACTACGGATTACGTCAAAACAAAGCTCTTTCAAATGGAAGATAACTATTCGGCAAGCTCGAGTGCAAGCCAACCGACATCAGCATTACTGTCAAATAAGCAGAAGGGCAAGAGTAAACCCAAGAAGGTCAAACAAAAGATTAGATGCTTTATTTGTGATGGACCACATAAGGCAAATGAGTGTCCAGATAAAGGGAAGAAAGCAGCTTTACAAGCCTACGCGCTTGGTACGTCGACACCGCAAGCAGGAGACTGGATCATTGATTCTGGCGCGTCGACGCACATGACAAATCACAAGGCTTGGTTTAGAAGTAGCTTGAAGGATACTCTTAAGTCTTTGAGAGTGATCTGTGCAGACGGTAATGAAGTATATGGTGAAGGTGTAGGTACGGTAGTATGTGAATCAGCAGGATTAACAATCAATAATGTTACTTATGTACCTAAGTTAGCTTCTAATTTGTTAAGTGTGAATGCAATTGCGAGAAAGGGTCACGTAATAGTATTTACAGAAAAAGGCTGCGACATCTTCAAGAAGAATGAGTGTGAGGTTCGTGGTAAGGCTGTTGTGAAAGGTGTGGAAGAACGAGGCGTTTATAAAATTAAGTGCTGTTTACAGGGTTCTGCACTGGTGACAACAGATTGCGATCAGCAGAGGCTGTGGCATCGGAGGATGGGACATCTTGGTATACACAATCTCAAACTTCTTAGAGATAAGATGGCCATAGGGGTAAGTTTTCCTAATACTTGTTCGAAACTGGAGTGCATATCTTGCATTATGGGAAAACAAACCAAACAACCGTTTCGCAAAGGTGTTGCGACAAGAGCTAAGGAAGTATTGGGTCTAGTACATTCAGATTTATGCGGACCTATGCATATACCTTCCATTAGCGGGTATAAATACTTTTTAACATTTATTGACGATTTTACACGCAAAACATTTGTATATTTTTTGAAACAAAAAAGTGAAGTTTTTGAAAAATTTACAAATTTTAAGGCGTTTACCGAGAATCAATGCGGCAAGAAAATAAAGATCCTGCGCACTGATAACGGAACTGAGTTCGTCAATAAACAGATGGATGATTTTATGAGGAAAAGTGGAATCCAACATCAAGTAACGATAGACTATACACCGCAACAAAATGGAGTAGCCGAGAGAGCAAATAGGACTATCATCGAGAAGGCGAGAAGCATGCTCGAGGAAGGAAATTTGTCGAAGGCTTATTGGGCGGAAGCAGTCCATACATCGGTATTCTTGAAAAATAGATCACCGACCATCGCCGTTAAGGGAAAAACTCCAGAAGAAGCGTGGTCCGGAAAAAAGGTTGATCTCAGTTTTTTAAGAGTTTTTGGGTGCAAGGCATATATGCACATTCCGAACCAAAAGAGGAAGAAGCTAGATACAAAAAGCATGGAGTTAACTTTAGTCGGATATTGCGAGGACTCCAAAGGCTATCGACTAGTGGATACAAAAACGCATCGGCTTTATAAGGCTAGGGATGTTGTATTTATTGAAACTCAACAAGAAACAGAGAGAGATAAAGGGATGGAAAAAGAAACTGAACATGGTGTATTAATTCCAGAGGTGGAACAAACTTACAATCGTGAAGAAGTTTGTTTTCCCCAAGGTGTCGAACCTGATGTGACTGTGGATGATCAGCCACAAGAAGTGGAACAATCAAATACTCATGAAGAGACGTTTATTCCTCCAGTCCCTGAAACTGAATCAACTGTTGATAGTGAACTTCAAGAAGACATAGAGTTTCTAGACTGTGAATCTGACACAACTGTCGATTATCAACCTCAAGAGGTGGAACGGAGGTATCCACTCAGAGCTAGAAAACCTAAAGAGTACCCAGATTATTTGTTGTATCATGCTGCAGAATCAGAGTTGGATCCTACTACGGTTCATGAAGCACTATCAAGATCTGATAGTAAAGAGTGGAGAGCAGCAATTCAGGAGGAGATTGATGCCTTAAAGAAGAACAAAACATGGATTTTGGTAAAACCTGAACAAGCAAGTAACGTCGTAGATTCTAAATGGTTATTTAGAATCAAAGAAGAGGCGGGAAATAGACGAAGATACAAAGCTCGACTTGTTGCCAGAGGTTTTAGCCAGAGATGTGGCATCGATTACGACGAGACATTCTCTCCGGTGGTGAGACATTGCTCTTTAAGAATCCTCCTAGGAATAGCAGCACAAAAAGGCTTAAATATAGACCAAATGGACGTAAAAACTGCGTTCCTGAATGGAGATTTAACGGAAAATGTCTATATGAAACAACCAGAAGGTTTTCATGAAAAGGGAAAAGAAGACTATGTGTGTCTACTTAAACGGTCGCTTTACGGATTAAAGCAAGCCCCTAGAGCATGGAACAACAAGCTGAACAGTGAGTTGTTGCAGCTAAAATTTAAACGGTGTAAAAATGAACCGTGCATATACACAAGATCCCAGGGTAAGAAGATCATCATTTTAGCAGTATACGTGGATGATATGCTAATATTTTGGAATGACGCGGAAGAGCTGCGCAAAGTAAAAAGAGATCTCATGACAAAATTTGAAATGAAAGATCTTGGGAAGGCAGAGTATATTCTGGGAATGCACATGACGCAGAACGATATTGGAGTCAAAGTTGACCAAGAGAAGTATGTCAACAAAATTTTGAAGGTTTTTGGGATGACAGACTGCAAAGTTGCTTCAACACCATCAGTTCCTGGTCAAAAGCTAGAGAAACCTGGACCGGAACACAAACCTGATTCGACGATTCCATATCAGAATTTAATTGGTTCACTGATGTACTTATCTGTTTGCACAAGGCCAGATATTGCACATTCAGTAAATTATCTTAGCCAATTTAACACCTGCTATACTGAGGAACACTGGATAGCAGCTAAACGAGTGCTGAGATATTTAAAGGGTACTAAAAGCCTAGGGCTACAGTACAAGAGGACAGGAATGAGCAAAGTGCAGGGTTACGCATATGCGAGTCATGCCAGTTGCTATGATAGGAGATCATACTCAGGTATGGTTTTTCTGCATATGGGAGCTGCAATCTCGTGGGAAAGCAGAAAACAGAGGACAGTTGCTCTCTCCACAGCGGAAGCCGAATATGTAGCAATGTCAGAAGCTGCTAGGGAGGGAATTTTCCTAAAAAGGTTGTACTCCGAGGTCACTGGTCAAGCTGAGGCAACAATGAAAATTTTCAGTGATAGCCAGTCTGCTGTGGCCATTGCGCAGAACCCTGTACATCATCAACGTACAAAACACATAGATGTGCGCCACCATTTTATAAGGGAGACTGTCGAACATGGGCATATTGCTCTGGAGTATGTAGAGACAGCTCATATGGTTGCAGATGCTTTGACGAAACCTTTGTTGAAAGGAAAGTTCAAGTGGTGTGCGCTGAATATGGGTGTTGTGTAAGTGTGTGATGGATGAAAGTAGAGAAATGAACTTATGGAGGAGTGTTAGAATAAAAAGAGTATTTAGTTTTATACAGATCTTTTTGTTCTTAATAAGTTTATTTTTCTACTTGGTTTTTGTTTTGTTTTTTTACCTGTCACTGTATTTGAAAAATCTTTCAATATAAGAATAAAACAAACATACGTTTTTAAAAAAAACTTTATTCAATTACCAGTAAAACATAGTTTTCCTGTAATTCTACTGGCTACGCACACTGCACGTTAGTGGGGCTTGAGTGAACTCCACTAACACTTTTTCGTTGTTTTTGATCGACCTTTATAATTTCGGCGCACTTTTATCACATAAACCGTCATTTTAAACAAAACAAATTAGCGTAGCAACTCGAGCGTATGTAATGACAGCGGGAGTGATACTGAACACAGGGAAAGCATTTAGTACTTATCAGTTAGGTACTATATTTTTTGGCGCGATTGCTGCGCGACAGTATATCTAGACATATTACTTATCTAAGGCTCGGGGTTAAATTGTTTTTTACAAACACGAGAATGTTTTGTCGTACTATAGTCATTCCTTCCTGCTAATCGCCATTAGCCACTGTTTTAAAACAGTTTTATCTTTTGGAAACATTGTGTCCTCCTTTTTTTTCCGAACAAAACGGAATTGCACAACATTGCGGCATAGCTATTCGATATGATAGATAGTTATTAATAATTAATAAACATGATGAGACCTAAGATCTAAAACTTTCTTTTGGCGCCGATCATATAAAGTCGCCTTTGACAGCTATAACCATAGATTTATGCTATATCTCTGGACCGTAGACGCTGGACCGCTGGACCTTAGTCAACAGTGGCGCCAACTGGTGAGCAAAGAAACGATAATCCCCATTGTGCGCCTAGAAAATCATCTTAAGGCCGATAACAAATAATAATAAGAGCTATATTTCTTTAACCAACACTGTTACACTGTAATACCTACTGTAAATAAATGACATGACCTGACAATAAGTGATTTTATATGTGTGAAAGAGACACAGGAAATAAAAGTCTTTCGGCCCGTTTTCACTTTTTATTATTATTTATTTAAATCATTTAAAATAGAGTTTTTGTAAGACCACGAATTTTACAGTTCTCCAGATAGTATCTGGCAGATACTCTACAGATCAATACTGTCGTCTTACTCACACACAAACTAGGTAGAGATACGTAGTATCTAGTATCCCTTATTAGTTTGTGGTAGAGATAGGTTCTGTAGATGTAGGTTCTGTGTGTCAGTGTCAGTCAATAACCATGCCACAGAGCAGCACATTAAGGTCATTGACAATGTTATCTTAATCATAGATTATACATTAAACATACATTTGTTTGATACAGACAGAGTACAGAGAATTACAGAGTACATATTACGTACATAATTACCGTAGACGGAGAACTGTCTACGATAATTACGTACGTGCTAATTTTCAACAAAACAAACAAATGGGTTTTGTGCTAACTATAGACTTTAATCTATGTGTTGTCAAATCTGCGTCAACG
Source organism: Carterocephalus palaemon (assembly GCA_944567765.1). Taxonomy (NCBI): domain Eukaryota; kingdom Metazoa; phylum Arthropoda; class Insecta; order Lepidoptera; family Hesperiidae; genus Carterocephalus; species Carterocephalus palaemon. Next base: position 7,444,515 of record OX155645.1, read on the forward strand.
CTTGAGAGGTTAGTCTATGTGTTTTAACTTGTCTTTGTCTACAAACTGTTGTCTGTTAGCGTAGTGATTACTTGCTCAGTGTCTGTTAGTGTTTTCAAAAACATTTTAAATTTAATTTAATAATTGCTTAATTAAATTAACTACGTTCATGGAAAGGCAAGCAAAGGTAAGGTAATGTTACATTGCTTGGTACTTGCAATGCTACGCTCGGAAATTAAATTAACATAAAATTGCAAGAAGCAATATTTAATGTGAATACATAAATTATGGCTAATGTTATAGAAGCTCTGCTTGTTGCGTCCGAAAAGGCTGCAAATGTAGCCAGATCATGTTGCAGTAGCTCCGGCAAAGGAACGCTTTTAGTGGCGGAGAAATGTGAAGGGGAAGCAAATGCCCGATTCGATAAAGACTTCAAAACGATAGCTGATGTTTTAGCTCAAGAATCTGCTAAGTCTGAAATAGTGAAGAGGCTCCCGGAACTCACTGGTAATATACGCGGTGAAGAATGTGCAGAAATTAATGGCGTTTCCATAGGACTGCTAGGAAGTTCTGATGAAACAGCTGAGTTGCTCAGCAAACTCATACCGCCTGAGCATGCAAAGTGCATGGCTGAAGCAGCGCACGGCAATGTCAATGATTCTGTGTACGAAAATTTGCCTGATGGTCTCCCTGTTATCGATCCAAATGACTTAGGTGTGTGGATAGACCCAATAGGTATGAAAATTTCTTTTTCCATTCTATTGTTAGATGTTTCGCGTAGTTACTTAATTATATACATTTGAGAATTATATTTTATCATATTGACGTTATCTGTCTGCTCTGTAAACAGACCAAAAACATGACGAACATCTAAAATAAATCACACATGTACATTGTACACACTTATTCTGTGGACAAGAGCAGGCTGACTCAAGCCAATATGCTCTTGGTATCAATGAATATTGCAAATTAAAAAAATGGCATTTAAACTAAAGTATATGATACAGGAGTGGATACATGGGATTGTGGTCATGACTTGAGACATTGTTGTTGGGGACTGCTAGTAACAAAATTCTCTGCCTTACTATGGTATATTATGCCATCATTTCCAGTTGTTATTATTTTATAATGCATTAGAAGCTTAGAAGCAATTTTGTAATTCATTATTACCTCTTTGAGTTGATACATGCAAATCACTGCACTTGTGTTCAGTTTCAAATAACCTTTTTTTAAACCTATCTATCCAAACCAAACATACAAACTTTCAAACCTAACTATTGTTTTGAAAATGTGTATCAAGTAATATAACATATTAAAACCTACATAAATAATCTTTCCTGGTGGACCTTGATAGTATGACCTTACCTTACCCCTCCTATTCTTAGAGGTGACAAAGTGGTGTAAAAGAGAAATTAACTCAGCAGCTTTTCAATTCATATTCAAAGGATTGTGGTAGTGATGGTTGTGATGTACAATATTTGTAATATGCCTTGTATTATGTTATAATATTTTCTATTTCTTTTATTAGATGCAACAGCTGAGTTCATAGCTGGCATACGAGGGGAAGCCGGAGAGGGCAAAGGACTTTTGTGTGTCACTGTTCTTATTGGAGCTTACCTGCGATCAACAGGAGAGCCAGTTGTAGGAGTTGTTAACCAACCATTCTACGATAAGTATGTGTTTAAATTAAAAATATACAACATTTTTTACATCAAATTTGTTTGTTCTAATTATTTAGAAATTCTAAGTTCTAATAAAATAAAATTGAGTGCTTATTATTTTTGTAGTGGCAAAGGTCGCATTGTCTGGGGAGTGCACTATGATGGAACTTACAACTGGTATGGTGGAAAAGAAAGTTCTGGTAGTAACATAGTTCTAATGAGTGCAGCAGAAGACCCTCAGATAATAAAAAAGTTCAAGAGTTCTGGATGGGAAGTCAAATCTGTACCTGGTGCAGGACATAAACTTCTAAAAGTTGCTTTAGGTAAGGAATGTAAGGTTATTGTGAGAGGTTTTTCATGTATTGATTGGGTGTTTAACACATTGTATTATAATTAATTTTAAAAAATCTGGGTATATGGGAGCATCACTACAACAACCGACATTTGGACGTTTTGGGACAAACCCCTTAACTAGGTTGATCATATAAGATCGACACGAGTCATTGGGTTATGAACGCTCATGAGTACGCTTCTTCGTACGTAGGTACAACTAGATAATTTCATCATACACACCAAGCTCCAATAGCCAGTCCTGGCAACTTAAAACCGTGAGGCATGAGTCCGATCATGGCGAAATATGAAACCCTAACAACTGTCAACAAACTAAGAGTTCACATAATATTTAAAAAAACTGTTGAATGAGTTCCACACTGTAAGTTTTAAGAGATAGGCGTAGCATCTGCATTGTTGGATATATAGCAGTGAAACTGACAAACCTTCAATAGGACTTTGTTTCATGTTAGTAGAGTTAATTTTAATCACCCCACTAACCCTACTGGTAGGACCACTGTACACCTGTTCCCATGGTCCTACTGGACTGGACGTGAATGACAGACTACATTATATTTAAATATAGGCGTCTAGTGACTCCAGCCACTCTTTTACCGACGGGAACTTACATTACAACGTGACAGAATTTGTCGCTAGAAATAAAATTGATTAATCAATTTTTTAATTCAGTAAAGAAAGTTTAAAATAAATTGCTTATAGGTGAAGCTGCTGCATACATTGTATCGCGAGGAACCACTTTTCGCTGGGACACGTGTGCACCTCACTGTGTGGTACGAGCTAAAGGTGGAGATGTACTAAGTTTCTCTAAACTTAGACCTATCACCTATAATGACCCACAAGGTCTGGAGACTCCAGAATATTGTAATTCTGAAGGGATCTTCGCATACACAAATCAGGACATATTTGAAAAAATCAAAAATATCCTATATGAAAATTGAATCTACTTTCATCAATTACCTATTATGAATAATTTGTTACAAATAGCTCTCCAGAATATTTGAGAGGAATTTATAAAATTTCAGACTGTTTAACCATTTTAATTATTACAATTCCTACCTGAAAATTTGATCTCATTTAACTATTATACAATAAGTTGTTGAATTAATGCTAGGTACTGTGAGTCAAATATTTTTCTCATTGGCCGTTTCTCAGTAGTCCTACTGTCATACTAGAAGGATGTAAGTCACGTTGGTCCTACTTCATATTATCATGGTAAATATTATTATCGTGAATTTTACACCACCCTGTACATATTTATGGGTACAGTCCATTACGTTCTTTTCTTACTGATTTAAAAATAAATATTAATTATATGTAAAATCTGTTGCATTTTGTTTAAATACATTTAATTGGGATTCACAACCGTGAATCTGAAGAATTTGATTACAGAAAGTTCGTGACCCTATCGTATTTTGAGCGAGATTGTACTTTATTATTTATGTAACCTATAGGTCCAAAATAGTAGGAGCAGCAATACAAACTATTCTTACTGGTGATATAGCATATCGAGAAACAGCCATCTCATTTAGTAATTAGTAATTTAAGCTAGTCAAATTTGCATTTCCTTGATACTCAAATTGTACATTATCAAAACCCTAACCATTGTATTTTTTAAAATGTATTTTAAAATAAATTAAACCAAAACCCTATATGTATGTGAAATATTGTTTTATTTTTGGATAACATTCAAATAATAATCTGAGTTAACTAGAACTGCCATGGGATTCTAAACTTTTACTTCTCTTCTTCTTTTTTCTTTTTTTTTCTTTATGCTTCTTTTTCTTTTCTTTCTGTTCTTTCTCCTGCATAACAAAAAAACGCATTAGTTATTGACAGTAAAAACACATGTTGGTGATAAAATTATCACCAACTGTCTTTAAAACAATTGTGGTCCCATTGGAAAGGTGTGGTTTCCTGCTACACTTCTTTAGAGGCGACCATCTTAGTCCTGAACACATTTGTGACTGGCTGGGAACGAGAATCTTACTAACAATCACTAACTGGACTGTTTCCAACTAACTAACAGGACTAACTATCACCAGTCCCCAGTCCTCATACCCACTAACAGACTAAACTAATAATATAATACCATATATATGTATAACCAACTAATGTACTAATTAACTCTCTCAGTTAACTGGATAAACCATCCCAGTCTCTATTTGAGTTTAGTTCAAAGTCAGTCACAGTTGTCATGGGCGACAGCGGATGGGTGGTGCTACAAGCTTGTTTGCTATCTTATCTTATTGCAACAAAAAGAAAATGTTGTCAGTTTGACAGTCATGGAATGTTGGAGACAAAATAACAAAACTTACTATCTGAAGCGTAATTATGAAGCTAATAAACTTTTAAATAAAATAAACCATTTTCCATATGTCACCTGTTGGCACACCGAGGTCGCTCCGTGCGGCCTGTGGGGACCAGGAGGATCCTGCGCTTCTGGACGGAGCTAGGCTAGCTAGACATCTAGCCGGCATTGTACGCAAAAAGGCTCTTTATTAAGAGCTAATTGCGGAAACCAGAGCCCACCACCATAACCATATGTCACCTGTTTAAATGGTATTCCTGATCTGGTTACAAGTGGTGCACATCCCTCATTCCTTATGGCTGCAGTTTCATCATCAATTTTGCTCATATCTGCATTGGGTGCACGATATTGCTCACAATGATCCACCCTTATTGTGCGTCCAAGAATCTGAAAACGATTGGTTTTATTTCGTATATTATATAGTTATTTAAATTAAGACTGGACAATATGCAGCAGTGTCTGTGGGGGAGACCCGTGCCCAGCAGTGGGACGTCTATGGTTCGCTGCGAATACAAGTCGCATTAAGGGTTATTTGTACTGGTATGTCATTTATATGGTTTCTAATTTATGCACAGCTTGGGGAGATTACGATTCGTACGGCGCCACGATTTGAAGGCGGATTCTTATAGATCTCGACGAAAGGAATAAAATTTTTCGATATCTCGCTTCAAATCGTGGCGCCGTACGAATCGTAATCGTGCCCACAGCTTAATGTGATGCATTCTCAAATCTTGCAATGAGTGAAGTAGAAAAAAAATATTTTGGCAGCTTGTATTAAGGAACCTATAGTGGTGCAGATATAACCTTGATTCCATTTAAGTTGTCAACAGCTAGTATTGTTGATCTTTGGTCTTCATAGCAAATAAAAGTAAACCCTCTAGATTTTCCCGTTGTTTTGTCCCTTACAAGATTAATGTTCACTATTTCACCATATCTGTAACATTCAAATCACACTAAGAATCTGACCTATGAGGCAACTATATATGTAACATATAATATACATATTGTAATCTAATCATCTCACTAACAAGTTGGTGTCATGACAAGTTCACTCTCCCTGCTTCTTTTCTACACTTAGGTTCCCTAGGTAATCAGAGGTGCTGCTGCCTGCTACTATTATGCATTTTACTTCTCTGTAAATTTCTTGATACTGACCCCTTATATAGCAGGGTACACTGCTGGGCAAGCTGCATATGCAGGAGAGGTTGACATTTCAGGCTGGAGATGTAACTGACCCAAAAACAGGGAGCACACTATTTTATTCTACCTTGAGCTCTATTTTTGAATAGCTAGAGTGACTTGTTGACTGAGACACATTCGTTAAATAGAAACAATACTGTATCTTGTCCTGCCAATCAAGTGGTTAATACTTGTTACATTGAAGTGATTAAAAAGTACAGAATTTCTTAGTCCAGTGATTAAGACACATGAGCGGTTCAAAAATAGAGCCCCTGATTATGACTGGATCATTTTCACAAGCAATTCTTGCTTTTTTTGAAACTACATTTGCAAAAAAGCAAGGATTATGCTAAATAGGTTTACTTCTAAAAATTTATACATACTTACTGAGAAAAAACACAAATGACATCTCCTTCTGTAAGGTCGTAAGGCATACCACCAACAAATATCCAGGCACTATCTTTATATTGGTCATGCCAGGAGCTTTTTGAGTTACCTGATAACTCTCTTTCACTTAGCTTCAATACATTTTTAACATTTCTAAAAAACAAGCAATATACAGACATTATTTTTTCATATTGAATCATATCCTGACAGACATTATCAATTTCATGTAATTTGTACATAGTACTACATAGGTACTTTAACATAATAATAATAATAAAGACTATGCTTGTAATAACTTCATTTACATACAATAACTTAATACATACTATGTAAAGTAGGTGATTTTGAATCATGAATGAATGAATGACAGCATTTGAACATACTTAAATGCAGATAGTAACACTGCAAGAGAAGGTCTATAATACTCAAAATCAAATACTTTTTACTGTTAACATATGAAAAAATTGCTATATACTCGATAAAAAAGGCACTCACGTCATAGGATTCATTTTAATTCTTGTAATTCTTCCCTTTCATTACTTTAAATTTCTGAAAAAAATTTAAAGATCCATATTATTATGTACTTTATTGGATTACATCTCTAATAATAGTAGTTACTAGTTACAAGTGTTACAACAGATAGTACAAACGCAATGGTTTTTCTCACAAACTAATAAAGATTAAAGTCGTATTTTTAATTATACGAAGCCAACCACAAGCCAGCCACCTGACAGTAGCTAATAGTACTAACTAGCGATGAGCGTTGAATCAACGAACTCGTTGAATCAACCGTTGATCTCCTGTCAACGTATTAACGTTAACTGTTTATGAATCAACCCGTTGAATTCGTCAACGACGTTGAATTTAACTCGTGCGTCTCATTCGTTAATCGAGAACGCAAACGAATAACGAAACTTAACGAAATGCCAATGTCAACGTCAACTGAGAAAATTAAAAAACGAACGTTGAAACTATATAACAAAACTATAAAAAAAATATTGTAAATAGTAATTGATTTGTGCACATAGAATCAGATAATCTTTTAAATACGCGTGAGTAGAATAAATGGTTTATATTAATAGCTACATATTTATATTCTATTCAGTCAGTCCTAAGCCTGAAGAAAAAGTATGAAGGGAAGGTTATCTAAGTAGAACCATCAATCAAACGTTTTCGAATACTTGAATTTAAACCCGAATAAACCGTTCAACGAATGAAAGTTGTAAGTTGACGTTGTGGTTGACATTAGTAGTAGGTACGTTAACTCGTTGACGAATTCAACGAGTTGATCAACTCGTTGATGAATGGGAATCAACGTTAACGTTTCGTTAACGGAAAAACCGTCAACGACCCATCGCTAGTACTAACCCAACCCTTATTAATTTGTGGTACTGGTTTAAGTTCTGTGTCTGTGAGTTATGTCACTATGTAAAATAATGTTGCCATTGCCATATTTAAAGTAATAGTGATGCGTTCAGTTCTCGTTCAATCAGATGAATGAACAATGAGTGTGAATAGTTAATCATTTCGAACTATAAAAGAATATATTTTCTATTTTACAATGAAATTGTATAAAAGTGCTCTGATATAAGTCACTAGTAGTAACGTCGGTCGCCATTTTGTTTGTAATTTGGCTTCTAACCTCTGGTCTGATAGCACGAATATTTTTTCTGCGCTTACGCTGTTTAGTTATTGTTTTTGTTAAGTTTTTCGTTACGTTGTGTTTCTGGTAATTGTTGTGTTTAATTGTTGCTTTATTGTTTCGTACAAACGATATGGATCTTCAACCAAGCACGTCAAGCCAAAGCTGCCTCCAAGAAAGAAGACACCACGGATTGCTTTAAGCGTTACCGAAAATCTTATGAAACAAAACGTCGTATTGTACGTACGTATTTGAGGAGAAAGCTGCTTCACTATTATCTATTCAGACTCCCGAAAAAAAAGAATGTGTTTCGAAAACAGCTAACATTGTGGGAATTGGTGTGACCTCAGTTTACAGTGTATTAAAAGAATACAAAGAAAATGAACAAATTAAGTCTCCCGAGAACCGAAACACTGTTTTAAAGATAAATTAGACTATTTTACTTTGTCACTATTATCGATTTGTCGATTTTATTTTTTCACTATGTCACTACACTATTTTTATTTCATCAAAAACTGACAACACAGTAAACGTCAGTTGACTTCGTTTAATTAAAAATACGTAGACGGAGGATGGAATAGACGACGAGTTAGCGTGGCCAAATGAGATAGAAGATAATCAGTAGGTATATGGAAGAAATGTTACCAAACAAGCACTTAAAATTACCCTAATCTTAAAGAAATAAAATTTATTCATTATTTTATTAATAATAAGAATAACCTAGAAATCAAGGTTACTGTCCCTGGAACAAAACCATTTTAGTATGGATATTACGAATTTTTTTTTTGGGCTCAAAAGCTTTTGTGGTGTGTTGAATACGCAGTTCCAAATATCGAGCTAACTATAGCAGATTTAGTTAATAAAACTCTGTGGTTCCCAATGAATGGTTGTCTACAAAAATGATCCTCAGTAAACACGTTCCGACAGCGTAATGTTTCCAAAATCAACTTAGGTAAAATATTTTTTTCTGCAAAAAAATGTATTCCTTTATTTAATGTTAAATGTTGCCTAATTTTTTTCTAAGGTTTCTTTAATATTGTGATGGATTGGGTCATCTATATCAAATGGATCACGGTCTTGTTCCTTGACCTGAAAAAAATAATTATTTCATATTCACAGTTTTCAATGACATACATGAAGACGTTGTACAAATGCATGCTATGCATGTTAGCTTCGAGTTGAGCTCGGTCGCTCAGTTTCTTTTCTTACAAAATTTGTTTGGATTTCTAAATTATCATCAATTTCCATACTGCTGACAGAGGAAAATATTGTTGGAATATTTGCTTGCGTTTCCTAGAAGTAAAAGGATATAGTTAGAAAGATGGCATTATATTAATTATGATAGTTTTATAAGAAAGATTTTTTTATAATTATTGGGATTCGTATATAAAATGGTTAATTTTTTCTTTTTAATTAACACATTGCGGTCAAAATTTTGGCTACAAATCTTTGACGATTTCTTCACAGTCCAATTTGTTCGCCCGGTGGCTTTTATCCAAATTTGACGTAGATTTTCATTTTCCGAAAAACTACAATTTGCCAATGGTTTATTAAAAAAACAATCAATATTTATTCTTAAGTGGGAAAATTGCCCTTAACACCGTATGTGTGCCCAGATTGCGGGAAAATATAAATCGAAAAGTTGGCAACATTAATGCAAATTTACTTTTAGGTTAAGATTTATTTAAATCGCTTCCAGACTAATTTATTGACCAAATAAATACTGTACATGAACCTTCACATATATTACAAAACGTGACATCCAATTCAAAGAATCTTATAACAATAAAACAAGATATACTTACGACTGGAAAGTTATGTCAGGAAGTTTCCTTTCATTTGCACTTTTACACCCTAAAACGCTACATCGAATCATTTTTCGTCTTATAACCGAATGGCACAGTTCCACACTAATGAATAACTTAAGAATTGGCTTCTAAGTTTGCAACTGAGTTAATTTTCTACCGAAAAACAACATACGCTACTTCGAAAACAGGCATGAGCTGTCAAAGTTGTGTAGCAAAATATTTTGCTGACCTTGAAAAAACCGGCACGCGCCGCGAAACAAAAAATAGTATAATTCTATTTCGTTTTCTCATACCATATTTGCATAAGTAATCTCTTTCTTGTGTGAAGGAGATGATAGCTATCAATTCGTCTATTCCTTTCTCTGTCTACGTAAAAATACGAGTCTATGTTTAACACCGTACTCAACCACAGACAGAACTTTCAGTCACAGATTATTAATAATATATCAGTAGCTAGCTATTTTCAGTATTAAATTAAGTATTTAAAATATTCTCTGTGAACAGAACCACAACACTATACCACTTACCATAGACTAGGTAGAGATATTCCTAAAGCGCCCCACACAAATCCCTGCTTGCAGGGCCTGCCGCAGAGGATGTTACCACACAAAGCCCTGCAAATCGGTCCTGCAGGTTGCGTCCACAGACTAGGTAGAGATATTATGTTCTGTGGTAGAGATCTTGCGTTGTTTGAGTCACGCCAATATATTGAAAGAATTACAACAGAATGAATAAGTCACTTTATGAACTTTATAAGAATGAATAAGGCACTGCAAGCAGGGCTTTGTGTGGGGCGCTTTAAAGCGTCCCACACAAAGGCAGGGAGGCAGGGTCATCCTGCCAGCCCGACGCACGATCTCCCCACTCCAACCCTGCAAGCAGGGCAATGTGTGGTACGGTCGGGCCGATTTCACAGATTTATAAGTATAATATTTAATAATATGGTGTATATCTAATCTGTGGTTTCTACTTTTCAACAATAAATGTTTGGTTTTCTTCGTACGCTGTCTTAGTTTGTTTTCATTTTGTTGTATTGTTTGTGCAATAATTTTAAAGGATAGTTAGTTTTAATAAAGTTACAGTATCTCTCATCAATATATTCTTTTTTTCAATTAATGGTGTCACCTTTGTCAAAAAATCTTCAAACTGTGACTTATTCATTCCATAAAGTCATCAGGTTGTAATTCTTTCAATATATTGGCGTTACTCAAACAACGCAAGATCTCTACCACAGAACATGATATCTCTACCTAGTCTGTGGACGCAACCTACCTAGTCTGTGCAAGCAGGGCTTTGTGTGGGGCCCTTAACATGTACTCTGTGCTCCTTCCTTACTCCTAGCCACAAACTAATAAGGGATACTACGTACTCCTAGCGGAGCAAAGAACACTAATCACACAACTCAATTTCACAAACTAATGCTGCAATATTAGTAAAATGTGCTGTAATAAAATACATGGAAGTAGATCCACCAAGATAACTGAATTATGAAGACTGTGTTTGACTTTTATAAAAAGCTTGTTTTTGATGTGAAACATCTCAAGGAGGTATAGTGTATAATGAATGTCATCAAGCGTCGTCGAGCGACGTTTACGAACCGTGCACAGACAGAGTCATTGTCACAGAGTACTAGCGATGGACGTTTCAAACCGTACATAGTTTCAATAACTATGTATTGGTGCAATAAAGGAAATACGGTATTCGCGTTCACAATAACTATGTATTGGGCGAAACTATTTATTGGCTACTCATAAAGTACTCTGTGGGCTACTCCGCGCGGTACGGCGAAACCAAACGGTGCGGTGTAACTATGTATTGGGCGAAACTATGTATTGGGCGAAACTATGTATTGGGCGAAACTATTTATTGGCTACTCATAAAGTACTCTGTGGGCTACTCCGCGCGGTACGGCGAAACGAAACGGTGCGGTGCAGTGCTGCCAGATCAAAATACCTATTCAGCGCTAACAGCGATTCAAAAAGCGCTAGATTTTTATAAATTCAGCGTATCTAAAAAGCGCTAGATTTCGCGCTAAATTTAAACGTTAATGGTAAAAAATAAAAACACGAGATGAAAAAATAATAACTATCGTCGCTTAATTTTGCAAGAAACTCCTTTTTGCAAAATGTACACATAGCTTTTGTGTCGTTCCCAGACACAGGTTTCAGCCACAGTTTAAATTCCGGTATTTTTTCCCACTCAACTTTAGATCTTTGCTTTCACACAGTTTGTTTAATTATTGGTACTTCCATCTTCTAAACTAAACAGTAAACAGAACGGGCATAAAACAAACATCGTATTGCTGCGAAACACAAATAACCTGGTATTCCGCGCCGATAACCATTTACGTTTCAATATTGCATATATACGCGAACCGACCCACCTCACCTCTACAGGATTGCTAGCGCTGCTACCGAGACGTACGGTCACATTTCTTGCATATCTACCCACAATAGCTACTCAGAAAATTATTTTCTCGTGAGTTTATTGTACCGTCGGTTGTACGACGAGGGGATAGTTTAGATCGCGGAGACACCGCGCCGCGAGCCCACCTGCAGGGCCGCGGCGCTGGTGACGCGTCAGCATGCGCTCCTCGGAAGACGCCAACGCCGGGAAAGCTCTCGCGCCGCCCCCACGCCCGACGCAGCGCGCGCGCGACCGCCAAGCTGGCTGGGACGCGCGCCGCCGCCGCTCGAGCACAGGCAGCCGGGACCACCCGCCACGCACCCCGGTAGGCTCTGCCGAGGCCACTGCGTCCGCCGAGGATGCAAGGGACCGGACGCTCGCTGAGTCGAAGCGCTCGCCCCTTCACGCCTCGAGCCCGGACGTAGGGACCTCGTCGCAGACACCTGCTTCGCCGGAAGAACCGATTACCCCGGGCCATATAGCCCCATCCAAGGTAACCCAGAGAACACCCAGCTCGCCGGCCATTTCCGGCCAGCCCACCCCGCTGAGCCGACAGCCCAGCAGCAGAGGCCCCACGCCCTCGCCGTTTGCAGAGGACACCTTTCTGAGTAAGGTGATGCCCCCGCAACCTACTCCAACTGCACCGCCGCAGCCGCAGAGGACTCCTCGGCGCCCGCGCAGTCCAGACACCCCAGCGGACCAAGAGGACAAGAGGCCTTGCCTACTGCCCACCCCACCGAAGCCCGCCCATCGAGACCCACGCCTCCGCGGCGAGTACGCGAGGCAGGTTTCCGACCCCGGCCCTCAGGTACCGTTACCGGCCACGCCCAGCGCGACTGCGCCGCCGCCCCCGTACTCCTTCGCGCGGGCCGCGGCGACTCCCGCCCGCCCCACGGTATCTACGAAGACTCCACCCACCCTGAGTGCAGCCACCCACCGCCCGCTCCCGGGCGATTCTATCATGCCGGCAGCCAGTACATCGGCCGCCGCCCCGACTGCCGCCCCGACCGCCCAGCCGCCACCACCACCGAGGAAGAGATTTCCCCCCTTAGTGGTCGAAAAGCTGCCCAATTGGACAGTGCATTTCAGGGCTCTCAAAGACCTGCTCGGACGGGCCCCCAACGCCCGCCCATACCAACAGGGGGTAAGATTCACCCCCCTTGATGAACAAGAACTTCGCGTGGTCCAGCGCTACCTTGAGAGCCTCCGGCATGAGAACATCAGCTGGTTTTGCTACTCGCTGCCGGAGGACCGCAGCCTCAAGGTGGCCATCAGAGGCCTCCCCATCAACACTACCGCCGAGGAGCTAGAGGAGGAGCTTCGGACGATAGGATACGAGCCGGAGTATGTCCGTCCAATACGCGCCCGATTCGGTCGCCCGGGCTGCATCTTTCTGGCGATTCTGAAGAGGACCCCGGGCATCACGCCGGGGATTTACAATGTGAAGGAGCTCCTGTGTATGCCCGGGATCACCATAGAGTCCTGGAGGGGCAAGAAGGGCCCGGCGCAATGCCACCGGTGCCAGCAGTTTCGACATTCCAGTCATAACTGCCACCGGCCACTCGCCTGCGTGCGCTGCGGCGAAGAGCATCCCGCGCACCAATGTCCCCGACCACGTGAACAGCCGGCGACCTGCGCAAACTGCGCCGGGCCGCACCCAGCCAATTATCCGGCCTGCCCCTTCTTTCAGGAAGAGGCAAAGAACAAAAAGGTAGGACCGACGGCGGCCACCTCCCGCTCCACTGAGAGGCCCGCGCACAAGAGCGCCCCTCCTCCTCCCCCGAAAGAAGCCGACGTCGCAGCCCATGAGCAGCAACAGAGTGGTTCGATGATGGCCGCGGCCAATGACGCTCCCCCGCGCGGGGCCGGCTCCGGCAAGCGGGGGAAGAAGAAGAAAAAGAAGAAGAGCGCCCAGAAGGCTAAGGTAACAGAGGCCCCACAGCCTCCTCCTTCCCACGCCCCACAGAAATCCTCGGAGCAGCCGAAGCCTAAGAAAGGCCCCGTGCCCGCCTCCGTAACCATCGCGGCAGCTGCCCCTGCACCGACCGGCCATCAGGCCCAGGTAGGAAGGGAGGAGGCGCCACAAACGGTGGAACAGATTGCCATCGAAATGATTTTAGAGATTCTTGAGGGGATCAGTGCGGGACAATCAGTCCTGCCCCTCATCGTAAATGCGCTTAGGCGCCTGCTCCCTCTATCAATTTAATATGTCTCTGCGGGTCATATATTGGAACGCCCGGGGCCTTAGGAGGAAGGCCCGGCTACTTAAGACGCTGCTAAATGATGAGAACGCCGACGTGGCCCTGGTCTGTGAGACCTTACTCCAAGACCAGGAGCCCTTTACCATCGCGGGATACCATATTTACCGCCAGGACGAAACCTCAACCACCGGGAGATCCATCCGCGGTCTGGCAGTGATGATCAGACGGAACATCATCCACCAGCCCCTACCGAGAATCCAGCTTACATCCATACAGACGTTGGGTGTAGAGATAGCCGTGGACAGCACACCACTCCGGGTGTATGCAGCCTACCGGCCACACTCAACCACCCTGTCACAAGGAGAACTACACCAGCTCATGAGCTCGCCGACACCAACAGTAGTGGCCGGCGACCTTAACAGCAAGCACCCGGCGTGGAATAGTTCCAGAGTCTGCACCAATGGACGTATACTGTTTAACCATTCCCAAACAGACGGCTACGAAGTGAGCGGGCCTGACTGCCCCACCCACTACCCCGATTGTGCTGCTCATTCACCCGACGTGCTGGACATCACCCTGCACAGGGGTCTTCACTGCCAGCCGCGCCTCACAGTTATCGCGGACAACATGGACTCCGACCACAATCCTGTACTTCTCGTCCTGGCGAGGAACCCAGGGAGAATCCCACAACCTAGGCCACGTCGCCTTATCAACTGGACTGCCTACGAAGAGAAACTGGATGCCACCATCCAGTCTCGGCCTATCTGCACGGCTGCGGATGTTGACCAGCTGGCGGAGAACATCACCGGCTGCGTACAGAGGGCACTCGAGGACGCTACAAAGGTAGAGGGGAATGCAGGGAGAGCTAGAAAGCTCCCCTTCCGCCTAAGAGCGCTCCTCGAGAAGAAAAGAGATTTACGTAAGCGCTGGCAGGCCACACGGGACCCCCAGCTGAAGACCCAACTCAACCGGACCGCAGACCGACTCAGAGCCGAGCTGGATGCCCATGCGGCCGAGAGCTGGGAGGATACCATTTCCTCCGCCCACAGTGACTGGAACTCAGTACATAGATTGTGCCGCTATTTTACGAAGACCCCAGCTCCGGTCCGCCCGATCCTACATGGGGACGGCACGCCACGGTACAGGGCGGAAGATCGTGCAGAGATCTTCGCCGAACACCTAGAACGCCAATTCCGACCGAACCCGACTGTCGAAGCCGAACATGTTGCAGCAGTCGAGCAACACCTTGGAGACTACTTCGCCGCGCCTATAGCTCCGGAAGAAGATCCTATCATCTTTTCCCCGAGCATGGTCCAGCGTGCGATTGAAAGGACTCAAGCCAGAAAGGCTCCCGGCGTGGACGGGATAACGAACACGGCGCTCCGACACATGCCCAGGAAGGCTGTTGGAGCCGTCACCCGCCTGTTCAATGGAATCCTGCGTACGGGGACATTCCCGCACTCATGGAAAATTGGGAAAGTCATCATGATACCCAAGCCGGGGAAAAACATCATGAAGCCCGAGAGCTATAGGCCAATCACCCTGCTACCTACGCTCTCCAAGGTGTTTGAAACGCTCCTGCTGCCCCACCTGACGCCGCACCTCATGCCCCGACCAGAGCAGTTTGGTTTTCGGTCGGAACATAGCACCACCCTTCAGCTGACCAGGGTCCTGCACCACGCCACGATGGCGCTGAACAAGAAGGAGCGTGTGTGTGCAGTATTCCTGGACATGGAGAAGGCGTTCGACCGTGTTTGGCACGACGGACTGCTGTACAAGATGTCACAGTCGTCGGCGCCTCGGCGTGCCGTAAGTGTGATATCCAGTTTCTTATCCAACAGGAGCTTCAGAGTCGCAGTGGATGACGCGCTATCCTCCGCGCGTCCCATCCAGGCCGGAGTCCCGCAGGGGAGCTGTCTGTCCCCGGCCTGCTACGCCTGCTACACCGATGACATCCCCGTGGAGGGGGGGGCCCTCCTCGCCCTGTACGCCGACGACGCGGCGTTCATCACCACCTCGCTGTCGTCGGCGCACGCCGCCGTCAAAATGCAGAAAGCCCTAGATGCCCTCCCCGCCTGGCTGTCCAGGTGGAGGTTATCGGTGAACGTAGGTAAAACGCAGGCTATCCGGATAGGTGGATACACTGCGAAGGACTCGACGCTGAATCTCCAAGGCGAAGACATTCCCTGGACCAACAAGGCCAAATACCTCGGGGTCTACATTGACTCGCGCCTATCAATGAAACCCCAGGTCGACCATGCAACCCTTCAGAGCAAGATAGCAGCCGCAGCACTCCGTCCAGTGCTCTCCTCGAGCCTTCCGCTGAATGTAAAGGTTAACATCTACAAAACATACATTCGCTCCCGTCTCACATACGCGGCCCCAGCCTGGTTCGCACTCGCAAGCGAACCGCAGCGCAAAAGGATGCGCGCGGTCCAATCTGCGACGCTGCGCCGAATCGTGGGCTCGCCGCGCTATGTGAGAAACGACGTCATCCAGCGGGACCTCCGAGTTGAGAGCCTGGACGACCACATTCGCCGCCAAGCTATCTCCCTCTATGAGCGCGCCGATTCATCGCAGCACGCCCACATCAGGGATCTGGCACCACTGCACGCACGGCCGCCAGACCGCCGCCGGCTCCCACGCGACCTAACAGTCGCGCGGAGCCCTCCATCGAACTCCGGGGCCCCATAAGTCGCCGCCCGATCGCTGGTCGGGTCCCTGCTGGGCTTCTCACCAGCGGATCCACCCGGTAGGGCCCGACCGCTCGAGCGGCGTGAAAAGGGTAGATGCCCCCTCATACATGGAGTTCCACCACCACGGAAGCCGCCAACTCAACTATTCACCGATGCCGTGCTGCATGAAAAGATCGACCACCATTCCCCACTATGATTAAACCACAGGCCAGAAGGGCCACCCCCATGACCGAGCCGTGTTGACGGCTTGCGGAAGCCCCCGCAGACAAGAGACCTCGGTCCCGAAACTGCTACTCCACGCCCCCTACGGGACGCGTGAGAAAACCCGACTCCTCACCTCTACAGAGTACATTTTATCTATCTGAAAGTCATTGTGGTGTTGTGGTCATGAGTATGTTTGTTCTGTGCACAGAGTACATTTTACATACTGAATATCCTAGTCATATTAGTTTGTGACACAGAGTACATTTTATGGTTTGTGATCATAATTAATAAAAAAAAAATATTTAACAACAATAATTATCTTATTACATAGTACATGTTTTAAAAATACGAGAGGCTGTATTAGAAGCGAAAAATACGACTTTTCAAAAGTAATTCAATCATTGCAACACGTTCAAAAGAAAGGCAAATAATTATGACGACCCCAACTCCGGATACCCTGGAACAGTACGATCAGGTAACAGTTGGACGAATGGAATGAAAGGAAAAATTAATTGCGTACCTCTTTTTTATTCATTGATTACCTATTTAAACGATGTTAAATTTTAATACAATTTTATTGCAACTTCACCACAGATTTTGGTACAAATAAATTAATACATTTTCAGTTTGATGAAGAAGATTCCGAACAACAGCTTGGTGCAACTGCTTCTGGTCGCAAGAGACTTTTCAGCAAGGAGTTAAGATGTATGATGTATGGGTTTGGGGATGATCAAAACCCGTATACTGAAAGTGTTGACTTCTTGGAAGATCTTGTTATTGAATTTATAACAGAAACAACACACAAGTATGTTATAGAAAAAACTACATTGAATTTGCTTATTTCATCAACGATCATCATTTAAATATATATATATTTATTTATATCACCACACAAAAGATATGACATCATTGACTCTCAATGATTTTGAAAATTTTAAGTGACTGACTGAGGAACTTACTTCAAGATCGTGAATCAATTAATGAGCCCTGCAGCTTTATTACAGCAGATTTGGTTAGCTATCCTCCCTAAGATCATTGCTTGACAAACATTACTCAGAGACAACAAAGGCCTTTTATTGTTTTGGTTATTGTCACTTATTAAACGATAGTTAATGTGTTATACTACTATATAGCTATATTTGTATTTTACAGAGCTATGGAAGTTGGCAGAACTGGAAGAGTTCAAGTTGAGGACATCATTTTTTTGGTTCGGAAAGATCCCAGAAAATATGCTCGTGTCAAAGATCTGCTCACTATGAATGAAGAACTAAAGAAAGCTAGAAAAGCATTTGACGAAGTTAAATATGTTGGTAAGTCTCATTTAAGTGCATTATTTGCAGTTTAATAAAGATTAAAAGCTTACTTTAACGTCTTAGTTATAATTTTGTCTTGAATTTTATCAGAATGTATTTTTCAGTTTGCCATGATTATATACTTATAAAAAAAAAACCTACCATTTAACAGAAATGTGCTGTGAAATAATTTATTTACAAACTTATACCATATTAAATATTTTCATTATTATCAGTCCTGCAACTTTGCTCATTAATTGATCGATGATGTTTTGAATGTTTTGAACTTATAGAAAGTCAGCAATAACATAGATGGCGAAACAAGAATGCCATGCTTCTAAGACTGATGCAAGTAACAGAATTTCATATTGTCATTTGCTTCTGTGCCTGCACTATGTACCCACTAATTAAAAAAATCACTGTGCTTTGTACATTAACCTTTGTCTTGTTGGTCTGAAAATATAGTATTATATATAATAAGAAAAAACACCAATAAAATTTTTGTAACTATCACAAATTGTCATACAGGGTCGAATTTTAACACCACCGGGAGGGAAAGTACTCTAAATACTGTAGTCTGGGTTACCAATTTTACTCCAAGGACTCTCTCTTGCTTTTTAATAAAAAGAAGCTAAACCATCCATACTTGCACACC
This sequence comes from Carterocephalus palaemon, assembly GCA_944567765.1. NCBI lineage: Eukaryota > Metazoa > Arthropoda > Insecta > Lepidoptera > Hesperiidae > Carterocephalus > Carterocephalus palaemon. The sequence goes on from OX155645.1 coordinate 7,463,284, forward strand.
TACTTCAAGTAGTGTTTATTCAACTTGTAATATTCGATTTTACTCCGTTTTTTCTTTATTTTATTTTTTGTATTTTGTGTAAAACTATAACCGCCTTCCAACTGCACTGTTAACTTATTTTACTATCACCTGGTGGCTGGGGGACAGACCACTGCATCTCCCGCACAACGTCTTAGGGAGAAGGGACTGGCTGAAAACCAGCGCTTCCAAGGATTTCGGTCCCAAAGAAGCGAACAGCTGAGCCAGCTCCCATTGCCTCAGATGCTTTTCAATTATAATTTTTTTTTTTTTTCTTTTCTTGTAAAAATTGTTTGTAAAATTTGATGTTTGATGGCAATAAATAGATTTTATTATTATTATTATTATATATGTAAACTTTATGTTTCACTCCTAGGAGGTAATACTACTATCGCACGGGCCTTAGCCAAGTGCAATAGAGATCAATTATTTTTATTTAATAGATGTTTAAAAATTTTCTAACTATGCGACAGGTATTTAGTATTGCTGCTTTTTGTAATGTTTGTGATATACGCGTGTGAATATCGAGTGTGTTGAGGCTTTTACTTAAAATTTTAGGGATAACACCAGTGGATGAAATAACTATTGGTATTATATGAACTGTTTGGACTTGCCATTGAGTTTTGATTTCAATAGCAAGATCTTGGTATTTAGATAACTTTTCGGAGATGGTGGACTGTAGGTTATGTGTATTAGGGATAGCTATATCTATAATGTAGGCAGTTTTGCTTTTTTTATCGTGAACGGTTATATCAGGTCTGTTATAATGTATAGTTTTATCAGTAAGTATTGTTCTATCCCAGTAGAGTTTGTGTGTTTCGTTATTATTATTATATTTATTATTATTATTATTAAGTGCTGAAAAATTATAAGTTTATATGTTGGCCTGCAGGTTGAATGGTTTGAAAATTGTATCCTGCACATGGTGAGAGACAACTACATGATTTTTGTTTCTTTTAATTTCCCAAGGTTGTTAAAGACATTTGATCCTTATGATCGACCCTATCAACTGATAAAAGCCATAAAAGTTATTCATACAGGATGTTATTTTGTCAGATTTTATCTTATTGAATTCCCAGGTGTGGCAAAAGTATTTTGAAAATTATTTAAATGCAGTTGTTTCTTTTAAAAAAAAAATCCTTGGAGTTAAATTGGTTATCTCCAGTATTTAGAGTACTTTCCTCCAGGTGGTGTTAGAAAATTATAACCTGTATTATGTGCTTAGAAAATTCATCCAACCTAAGTTCACAAAATAAATGCATGTTTTAGAGACAAAATGCAAAAATAAGTATTTGAATACTTAAATTTTATGGTGTCTGTTAAAAATACATTTATATTATCTATTAACTTATGAACTCAGGCTTAAATGTGTTTGTGGACTAACAGGTGGATAGTCATGCAAGTTGATGATAACATATTGAAATGTAAACTATATTATTCATATAAGTAACATTTATTCAAAATATAGTGAATATCACTGTTATAAACAGTCAATAAATATATACAGTACTCCCAAATTAATAGTGCGCATAGAAATCTTCGTCACTGTTCGGCAACGGTCGTATTCCCCGAGCGTCGGAAGACGATATGTATATAGAGTGGTTAAGTGCATTTTCTTCATGCATAATGCATTCATCACCTTTGAAAACAAAACCAAGAAGGGTGTGTAATAGCAGCTCTATATAATTCCACACACACACACCACCAATATTTAAAGACGACTGACGGACCTTTGACATACCACCGGCGACAGCCGCCGACCGCCCGAATTGTTTTCAATTTTTTCACATGATTTGATATAATATGACATTGACTCCTGTTTCTTTCGAACAAGGTGCAAAATGCAAGTGCATTGTTTAGGGCTTTCTCCGATTCAATGATTCGGGTGTTTCCGGGAATACGACAATTAGCGAAGATTTGCATGTGCATTATTAATTTGGGAGTACTGTATATAATAATATATATTTGGTTAATATATATATATATTGTTTTTTAGTGTTTGGGACAATTTGAACTTGAACAATAAAAACCCATCAGTTGTAATTTATCACAAGTTTTATATAAAGGTTGAACTTCGCGTGTTATGCCGACCACAATTTGTAATATTAACATCCTACTAGCAGTTTTTTACATGAATAAATTAAGGGTATTATGGGAATTACTGTTAAAAGTTAGAAAGGTTTTGTACACACTTCCCTATATGCACAATGTCTGGGGTCAATTACTTATTGTTTATCAGTTATAAAGTTTTTTAATAGTCAATATAATTATTATCTGATCATAAATTTAATGAAGACTTAATTTTTCAGAATGAACATTGGATTGCAATCTATTTGAGATATGAGTAAGTTTAACAAGTCTTATTTCTTACTTCTGTAACAAGCAAGGTTTTGTGCGGCCTATATAAATATATATTATAATAAGTAATAGAAAAAAAAAACTTATGAGCCGTCACGGGACGCCTGGCAGATGTGAACATCGAAATTATTTTGTACAAGTAATATGCACAAAAGTACAGATTATGACAGGAAATAAAACATATAAGAAAAAAAAAATTTAAAAAAACAATAATAAAAAAAAACAAAAAAAAATTCATTATTTATTTAATAATTCATTATTATTAATAAAATAATTTCCGACCGTCATTTGTCGGAACTGTATAGTATATTTATTCCATATTCGCCACGCTCGCCACGCCAAAACTCTGGTTTGCCCTCCGCCTAAAGATGTTTCACATCAAAAACCCGACTCGAACCCTGTAACCAAGAATAGTGTTCATCACAACTCTTTCTTTGTCCCACTGTTGGGCACGGGTCTCCTCTCATAGTGGGAGGTATTAGGCCTTAGTCCACCACGCTGGTCAAGTGCGGATTGGCAGACTTCACATGCCTTCAACAACATTATGAAGAACTCAAGCATGCAGGTTTCCTCACGATGTGTCCTTAACCGTCATAGCAAGTGACATTTAATTTCTTAAATCGCACTTAACTTAGTTCAATAGTGTCAGGTAAATAGTGTTATATGTACTTCTTATTAATTACCTACTTATTCTATATTTTATTTATTCATATAATGACAAAAGTACATACCTATAATGTTTTTTTATATAATGCCTTGATTATCATTATCACATTTGCACATTTTCCATTTGATGAGCTTACACAGCTAATAGCAATATATTCACATGAAAACATGTTCCTACACGTTTCTTGAACCGTTCAATGCATCACAAATCATACTGACTGACAACTTTGTCATACATTAAAATATGTACAATTTGTACAATTCAACTAGTTTCGCAATTTAAATGTGACATATTATTGTTTCAGGATGATGACTCTGATTCACAGGAAACACAAATGAGATATGTAATGTGACATTCCTGTTTATGGTGGACTTGTGATTGATTCACATATTATTATTATAGATATTATTATATTGAAAAGCTTTTTAATTTAATTTAATTTTTAAGGCATAAATACCTCAGAGAAAAACAACAAGGATTTTTTATTTTTTATTTTGTGCTGATTACAAACAAATTACAAGTAACGAGAAAAATACAAGCTACAGTACAGATACCTATAAAAAAAAAATATGTCCCATCATCCCATGCAAAATTATGAAAGAAATGAGCATTCATTTATAAGGCTGTATGAATTCGTACATACTTAAAATACTTTTTAATTTAAACACTTCTTTTTACAATTCAATTCTGCTATCAACTATCGAGCTTACTGCAATTCAAACTTTCTAGCCTAAAGGTTAAATAGATACAAACTAATGTGAAATACAAATTAACTTTTTTAAATCGTTAGTATTCAACACTAACATTACGCAACTTACAATCTTTTTAAGGTTATTAAACTTCAAGAATTACAACCTTACAACAATGCACAAATTGAAAAATGTGCCAAACTGAAACAAAACAATGTCAATTACTACAAACTAATAGAGCAAGAGCCCGTGAACCCCAGACCTACGTTATTTTATAAAAGCTGAAAGTTTGTCAGCGCATGCTCCCAACACAGGTAAGAACGATGGACCATTATGAAGTTTGGGTTGCAGTGGCTTTGGCAGGTAAAGGTCACTTAAGGTGTGTAAAATACCGATCTAAATACATCAAATAATAAAGTGTGATTTTTTGGTACTATTACCTTTAGAATATTATTAAAAATCACGTTATTCATTGCCAGACACTTAACATCGTGGCAACCCCTTGCCAGACATCCTTAATGTTCATGAAATTATAATTCTACTTACGTTATAGTATAAAAGCTGATTTTTATAAATAATACTTGGGTAATAAGTAGATGATGTTTCCTCACTAGCCAGACACTTTTGATAGTTCCAACCCCTTGCCAGACAAGCATGTAGGGTAGCTGTAGGAGAGCGCGAGGCAGTATGAAGCGTTGGACAACTGGAATTCGGGACTGATTTTTCGCAGTCAACCCTATACCACCGTGTTCATAATGGAATAATCTTCAATTTCATTTAATTTTAATTCAATAATCAGACCGGTGCAAAATGCGATATCGATCGATTTACCTGTTTATACCTGGCTACTCGAGAGTTGTGACCGGAAAAGAATAGCCAACCTAACGTTTGCATAATCTGTGGGCTTCATACTTTCGATTGGTATAGAATTTGTCTAATAATCAAACCGGTGAAATGTTTAAAAAAAATTTTTTTTTAAATTATTAATTAATCATATCCTGGACTGAAATTAGTTAGCCAACCCATATGTACTATATTTATTGACATATTAAATTGAATATAAAATACGTTTTATTAAATAAACATCTCGGTGAAGGTCGTTGTATAGCGGGATCTTAGACTAATAGGTATATATAAGTATTGAGAAGTCGGCATGACTAAACGTAAACAAAGCAATAGCGGCAAATCAATTGACAGTTCCAAAGTAGCCTACATTTAGTGGGAAAGTAGGCCTACCTACTTGCTCTGTCTAATAGAAAACGAATACAACAAAAAAAAGTGTGTGCGTGTAGGTAACCTTTACGCGCGATTGAAGTAAAACTTATCAGGTACTTGATTTTTATAAGTTACTACATACAGTTTAGGCTCTGCATTGATATGTCAGTCAGTCAGTCAAATAGTCTATACACTACACGGTCAGCTGAAAAAGGTTTAAGAAATAATGGTTTAGTTTATTCCTTCAAAATTCTATAAACTTTTCAAACATGTCGTGGACGGGAGATGCATCACGAATTAAGAATTCACAGTGGAAACTCAACGCGAGCATTACTTGGAATCTTGCGTTCCACATTCAAATGTGAATCAAGGCAAGGAAAACGGCGGTCCCGGGAGTCAGTACTGACCGACCACCAACGCGCGATAAGGAAAGTAAAAAGTACTCGTTTGATTAAAATAAATTAATAGTTTAATAAGAAAATTAACGGAACATCCGTCCAATAAGTAACTTCGTTCCAAAAGTAAAAGCTCCAACGATTTTCATGAAATTTAGTATACAGGGGGTTTCGGGGGCGATAAATCGATCTATCTAGGATTCATTTAAAAAAAAAAATACCGAGCAAAGCTCGGTCATCAAGCTAGTAACATTTAATATGTATAAAGAAGGATAATTCAAAAAAAGAAGGGTAAGCTTCCAAAAAGTTTCATTTTATTACTTTCGTCATTCCTATTCTATACGAGTACACAACGAACCACTCCAATATAGCGCAGTCGGTCTCAGAGTTTATGCGTTTATTTATGTCCACATAAATATAGGTACACTTTTACACCATCCCGTTTAGGTGTAATTTACTTTACTTGTATAAATATCAGGGTAATGCACTCATCAATGTTGCGGAGTATTGCTACATTTCAGAGGATGAACCGATGAAGAGTGAACACCAATATTAACCACTGTAGCACTTAGGCTTCTATAAATCGGAAGAAATCCGACTTTCCTGTGTTTTCCTAGGCATTGATTTTTGTCTTAATGAATAAACAACTCATTTATTGTTTCTTCATTCAAATATGTATATAAAATAAAATGGATCAAATGTTAGCATAGTGCAATAGCATAGCATACATTCTATACCACTGGTACCAGTAACCACTAGAATCTAGTGGTGTTCTAGTGATCAATAGAGATACGGAAAAAAAATTAGGCCTTTAATTTTATTATTACTTATATTCAAAATTAAAATATTGTTACGAAGGCACAGGGAAGCTAGCGCCATCTAGCGCCGCTGGTGGAACCACTCAGTGAACGCACAGACAACGTGATATCCCGACTCGATACTAGATGGCGTTAGTGGATCTACATTCTCGCGTGATCGGGAACACGCGGTATCTTTCCGGAATCTTCTAGTACTCGCGACGGCACGTATAAATAGTCGCGGGGAAGGCCGCGAGTTCAGTTCAGTTCGAGCTACTTTCGAGGCGACTTCGAAGTGAAAACTAGTGATACCGGAGTGAAACCTACGACTTGGCTTACGACCTAGGACATCGTTAGTGCTTAGTGTTTGGACCTAGTGTTTAGTGTTTGGACCTAGTGCTTTGTGTTGGACCTAGTGTTTAGTGTTTGAACCTAGTGCTTGTGTTAGTGCTAGTCAATAAAGTCTTCATTGAGTCAGCAGGTCTTTCTCTCCAAATCCTTCGAACCCTAACACGTAACAACTGGTGTCGGAAGTGAGATTTGGAGATGCCATTGACTCCGAGAGAGGACTTACAGGAGGGCGTCAGGACAAGGGCACAACGAGCTGCGGAGGCCACAACTGGGGACCAAGCTCCGCCCACTGTGGGCCAAGCCCCGCCCACTAGCCCCGCCCACCTTGCCACGCCTACCAGACAGGCCACGCCCACCAGTGGCACCGAAGCTTCTACAGCCCCTCAAGTGTCTCTTCAATTAGGAAGTTTGTTCGTATTGATTCGGGAAATGAAGGAAGCACAAGAACACAAGTTCGGCGCTTTACAAGAGCAACAAAGAGACCTCCAAGAAAAAGTGCTTGGGGCTATAAATGATGTTAGTGGCACGGTGATTAAGCTTCGGAAAGATGTCGACGTAGTGGAGGAACGAGTTACCGGGTTGGGATTGGATGTGGAAAATGTGAAAACCGGCCTCACTGAATTACAGAAGAAAGTAGTGCGCCTTGAAACCACGGGAGTTGCGATGTCTAGTGGAACTACCGTAGTGGCGCAAGGACCAAGAGTGAAAGTGCCACCATACGACGGCACTACTTCTTGGAACGCTTATCGTCAGCAATTCCAGACTGTCGCTACTGCCAACGGATGGACGGAAGAACAATGCCTGACCGCTCTCACTGTTGCGCTCAGAGGGCAAGCTTTGTCGGTCCTGGAAGCACATACAGGAAATGGGTTCAAAGACCTGATGGAGGCACTTGAATCCAGATACGGGGAGCGACACCTGGAGCACGTGTTCCGTGCCCAACTGCGTGACAGAGTCCAACGCTCAGGAGAAGGACTACAACAATGGGCGTTGGAAATTGAAAAACTAGTCAGGAAGGCACACCCAGGAGCCGACACCAAGATGGTGGACACGAATATTGTTCAAGCATTTGTCGACGGAATAAAAGACCTGGAGGTCAGAGCTGCAGTGAGGCTTCGTCACCATACTTCACTAAAGGAAGCATTGGCGCATGCCTTGGAGGTCGAGGCGGTTCGCCATGATATACGGCAGACCCATAAGATCCGCGAGGTCTCTGAGGAAGTCAAGGAGGTTAAGGCTCCTACAAAGAAAGCTTTTGGAGCCATGTGCTACAAGTGTGGCGAGAGGGGCCATCTTCAGCTCAACTGCCCGCAGAAGGAGACCCAGATGGCATGGAAGAAAAGGATCGAGGAACAAATAGAGGAGCTGAAGAAGCAAGGGGCTTCGTCCCCTGCCCAGGATCAGGGAAACGAATAAAAGCCAGGACTAAGGGGCGAGTGCTGGCTGACGCGGAGGAAGCCCCGATAACTGTTATCTCCCAGGCATGCAGCGGGAATAGTCTTGTGATTCAGGGGACTATTAACGGGACGGATTGCAAAATGACTCTAGACACAGGAGCCTCTAGAACAATAGTGAACCCAAATCTGGTAAAAGCCGCAAGGGGACACAAGAGGAGAATTAACTGTCGGCTTCTTACTGCCTCCGGTCAGCCAATACCCGTCCTGGGAGAAATGTCAGTCACGATGTATGTAGGGGAGTCCTCATACTCTCATAACGTTATCGTGGCTGAGATTATGGATGATTGCATCTTGGGTTTGGATTTCATGAAGAAACACAACTGCAGAATTAATGTCGCTGACGGAGTTTTCAAGTGTGGTGAAGAAGAAATCTTCATTCTTGGAGGCGCCTGCGGGAAAGTCGCATGTGTGAAGAAAGTCATTATACCTGGACGAGCGGAAGCTCGGGTGCTGGTGAAACTGCCGCCAGCTGGAAAGAGAAAGGCAAACAGGTGCGTGTTGATCGAAGATACACCTACCAAGACATCGGCGCAAAATCTAATGACGGCGAGAACCCTTGTTAGTGGAAGCAGTAATGCTGTGGTCAGGGTTCTGAATCTTGGTGATCGCGAGATCTGCTTGAACGAAGGTGACGTCATTGGAAAGTGCGAGGAAGTTGTCTGGATGAAAAAGTGTAATTCGATGACAGGCGCAGACTCAACAAACAGCAACAACTACGGATTAGTGACTGAGCTACTCGATGACTGCAAGAGTAATCTGACTTATTCGCAGAGCATGAAAGCTAAGAAGTTTTTACAGCGCTACGCGAATATCTTCTCCAGTCAAGAAGGGGACCTTGGAAGAACGTCGATGGTTCAGCACAGGATAGATACCGGAAGTGAGAGGCCAATTCGTCAACGAGCAAGACGGATACCAATTGCAAAGGAAAAAGAAGTTGAAGGCCTTTTGGAGGACATGAGAAAGAATAAGATCATTGAACCGTCTGCAAGTCCGTGGTGCTCACCTGTTGTATTAGTGAAGAAGAAAGATGGTAGCACGAGATTTTGTGTGGACTATAGGCGTCTCAATGATGTCACTAAGAAGGATAGTTACCCGTTACCTCGAATCGACGACACTTTGGATACCTTGAGTGGCATGAAATGGTTCTCGACCCTAGACCTGAAATCTGGATACTGGCAGGTGGAAATTCATCCAAAAGACAAGGAGAAGACAGCTTTCTCGACCGGAAAAGGTTTATGGCAATTTAACGTCATGCCCTTCGGATTGTGCAACGCACCTGCCACTTTTGAGCGACTCATGGAGTGTGTACTGGCAGGCTTAGTTGGAGAGGCTTGTTTAGTCTACTTAGATGACGTCATCATTGTCGGCCGTGACTTCGAGGACCATTTGCGAAACTTGGAGCGAGTTTTCGCCAAAATAGAGGGAGCCAAATTAAAGTTGAACCCGAAAAAGTGTCGTTTATTCAGGAGTAAGGTCAATTATCTCGGCCATGTTATCTCCAGTGATGGAATCCAGACGGACCCGGAGAAACTGGAAGCAGTTCAAAAATGGCCTACCCCTAAGGACAAAACCGAAGTGCGGGCATTCCTCGGCCTATGCTCATACTACAGGCGTTTTGTTCAGGGATTCTCAGAGATAGCTAAGCCATTACATCGGCTGACAGAAGAAAAACGACAATTTAGTTGGGATGAGACTTGTGAAGATTCTTTTCGGAAACTGAAGAAACATCTGTGTGAAACACCAATCCTGGGGTATCCACAACCTGAAGGTCGGTTTATAGTCGACACGGATGCAAGCAACACGGCCATTGGAGGGGTGTTATCTCAGAAACAGGGTGAAAGAGAAGTTGTTATTGCATATTTCAGCAAATCTTTATCCAGGCCAGAGAGAAACTACTGTGTGACAAGAAGAGAACTCTTGGCTGTTGTAAAGACGCTACAACACTTCAATAAATATCTCCTCGGCAGACCGTTTTTACTGCGAACTGATCACGCAGCCTTAAAGTGGCTACTGCAATTCAAGAACCCAGAAGGTCAAGTAGCTCGATGGATTGAACAGCTCCAGGAGTATGACTTCGAGACGGAACACCGCAGCGGAAAGACGCATGGGAATGCCGATGCACTCTCACGAAGGCCGTGTTCGGAAGACTGCAAACATTGTGTTAAGCAGGAATCTCATGAAGTAACATTAAAATTAACGAGAACAAGTCCTTTGGGTCTCTGGGAGAATGATGCTATGAGGGAGGCTCAAGAAAGAGATGACGACCTTCGGCACATCATCACATGGAAGAAACGGGGTGACGTAAAACCAATCTGGAGCGAGGTTGCACCCACTGGCGCTGTCACTAAGGCGTACTGGGCGCAATGGGACAGTCTGATACTTCAAAACGGAATACTCTACCGGAAATGGGAGAAGAATAACGGCAGAGAGTTCCATCTTCAGATAATTGTCCCACGAACGAGAGTACCAGATGTTCTCCGTGAAATACATGATGGCGTATCAGGAGGTCATCTAGGTGTCAAAAGGACGTTAACAAAAGTACGAGAACGATTCTACTGGTTGCATTGTCGAGATGATGTACAGGATTGGTGCCGCAAATGTACAACTTGCGCTGCTGTAAAAGGACCACAGACCAGAAGCCGTGGGAACCTGCGGTTGTATAACGTCGGTGCACCGTGGGAACGAATTGCAGTTGACGTAGCTGGGCCATTTCCTGTAACGGAATCGGGAAACAAGTATTTTATGGTCGTCATGGACTACTTCACCAAATGGCCTGAAGTATTCGCCATACCAAACCAAGAAGCTACAACGGTCGCTTCTAAGTTAGTCGAAGAAGTGATATGTCGCTTTGGTGTGCCTCTAGAAATCCATTCTGATCAGGGCAGGAACTTCGAATCGCAAGTATTCCAGGAAGTGTGCAAAATTTTGGGCATGCATAAGACGAGGACCACCGCGTACCATCCACAGTCTGATGGAATGGTTGAGAGGTTTAACCAGACTCTGGAGAGGCATTTGGCGAAAGTGGTAGACGACAAACAAAAGGATTGGGACAAGTATATACCACTCTTCCTTCTGTCGTACCGAACCGCCGAGCATGAGAGCATAAAAGCTACCCCGGCGTATGTCAATTACGGTAGAGAACTACGAATACCAGTAGATCTATTGACAGGAGGGTCACCGGAGGGACCAGAGACCGTACAAGACTATGCCTGCAATTTAAGGGAAAAAATGCGCTATATACACGCCTTGGTACGGGAAAATGGGTTACAGTCAAGTGAGAACATGAAAACCAGATACGACCGGAAATCGAACACGAGCGGCTTCGAGGAAGGGTCACTGGTGTGGCTGCATAACCCAACTCGCCGGAAAGGAAAATCTCCAAAGTTGCAGACCAAGTGGGACGGTCCATACAAAGTGGTTACCCGACTGAATGATGTGACTTATAGGATTCAAAAGCAACCAAGAGGAGCATTCAAAGTGGTACACATAGACCGTCTGGCGCGTTACCATGGCAGTAACAACGATGCTCGGGACGAGCATCGCTAAGAGGGGAGTGGTGTTACGAAGGCACAGGGAAGCTAGCGCCATCTAGCGCCGCTGGTGGAACCACTCAGTGAACGCACAGACAACGTGATATCCCGACTCGATACTAGATGGCGTTAGTGGATCTACATTCTCGCGTGATCGGGAACACGCGGTATCTTTCCGGAATCTTCTAGTACTCGCGACGGCACGTATAAATAGTCGCGGGGAAGGCCGCGAGTTCAGTTCAGTTCGAGCTACTTTCGAGGCGACTTCGAAGTGAAAACTAGTGATACCGGAGTGAAACCTACGACTTGGCTTACGACCTAGGACATCGTTAGTGCTTAGTGTTTGGACCTAGTGTTTAGTGTTTGGACCTAGTGCTTTGTGTTGGACCTAGTGTTTAGTGTTTGAACCTAGTGCTTGTGTTAGTGCTAGTCAATAAAGTCTTCATTGAGTCAGCAGGTCTTTCTCTCCAAATCCTTCGAACCCTAACACGTAACAATATTTAAATCTAGAATAGTGAAAATTAAAATAACTAAACCTTATAGAACTCAAATTTAGTGTTATTATTACAGTCATTTGGTTGAAACAATAGGGGTTACCTGGAAAGTTTTCCGGGAGTTTTGAAAATTGGCAATTTTATAGATTTTGACGTGCTCGTACCGAATTTCAACTTTGCCGCTCGCGCCGCCATATTGGAAAGATGGCGCCCAAAAGCAGTTTTTTTTATAATACTTAACTCCTTTCCGACGCATTTTACAGGAAAAACATATCTATACAAAATAATTGTAGAGTAAATTTCCTACAATTTATGTCATAACCTTTTTTTCCTAAAATCAATAGTATCGGCTTACGAGCGGCGTAAAGTGTATTTAAACACGCGTTTCGGCAGAAATACTCATTTCCACACCACCATGACGTAGAGAAAGCGGCGCGTTTTTTTTATGATGGTATCCCCAGTAGGCCTAATCCACATCTGACTCACTATATCCAAATTTAGTTTAATCTCCGCCGCTTCATTGTTGTCGACGGACCAGGTGTTGTGCTTTCATCGTCTTCAGTATGATTGAAATATCAAAGACGGATGTTTCTTGTCAATTGAGAATATTGTCCGTTTCTTCTTCTTCACTGCTATCTTGTGATGCGAAATTGCGAATTATCACAAGAACCACCACAGTTCGTGCACACTATTAATACTATCATATTATCATGAAAACGTTGAATGAATATATTACTCGGTATTCCCGTGCTAATAATACCGCACGTACGGTGTGTAGGTACAAGTAGCTAGATTCAATTACTGACGTCACTGAGGGAGGACTATCAAATACATAGTAAGTGTAGTTGATACTTAATATGGTCAAAACAAATAATATTTCATATCGTGAAATTTACCACCGCATGTATTTACTGATAATATAATGAGTTTTACAACTCACACGTGAAATGACGTGTCCTTAACAATGAAGCATCGGCGCATGCAGTAATATTATATCAATCAATTATGTATGTATAAGGTATTTTAGTGCCATACATCCTTAAATGGTCGTAATGATATCACGTACCTATTATAGGTAAAGGGTATCGAATCGAAAGTTATCGTCTCGTATTCGGTATCTCAGTCAAAATTTAAAACCAATTGTGTCTCGTGTAGATCTTCGCGATGCGCCGGTCTTCAAGAGGTTAAGTGAATGTTACGCACTGCCAAATAGCAAGAAGCATTATCTACCTTCTTTAATTACGTACTAGTTTTATTCAATATTTTAATTATTAAATTATTGTTAGATGATCTTGGATGTGACTTTGTATTGACGCAGATTTTCTCAATTTATGCGCATGTTTCGAGTAGGTGGATGAGTGTGGAACCTAGACGAGTAAGGAGTTACTCTGCCCATGTAAATATACCAACGAGCAATCGGGTGGTAGTGTTGCCGGCAGCCGTCATCGCTTCTCTGGTGCGACCCACCGAAGGCAGTTTTGTGGTAACCACTCGATGCGCTACAATAGTGCCCAATGTGTAAACGGACTCGCCTGTTGATAAACAAAGTGTTTTGAAAGAAATTTCTTATGGGTAGATAGTACGGCCATAAAATGTCAATATTCTTTCATCCAACAGGACCCTCCATATTTTCCAAGATAATAAGTATCGTATATCCACCGTTGCATAGCATACGAATACAGAAACAATGATTTATGTAGATATGTTACAGCCAAAGTAATAAATCCAGATATTATATATACCTACTATCCAGCTATTATAAATAATATCTAATCAATTTAGACAAAGTGATAATTGAGACAGAATTAATCACTTTAACTAGCTATTTTATAAAATATCTTGGACAACTTGGATAAAGTAATAAAAAAGTAAGTATAGGTGAAAATACAATAAAATAATTTTTATTTATTCTTCCAAGTAAGGCTCTTATGACATTTTGAGTTACACAAGAGGCTTGACGGAATGGCGGGACCCCTCCCCTCCCGCTTCTCATTCCGTTGCCACGTGCAAGTCGGACCATATATTTAAGGGTACAATTTGCTAATGCTGACCAAAAATTCTTTTAGCTTACCAAAATGGATCTTTTGCTCACCAAATATTGTTTTACTAAAACAGTCACATTCAAGAAACATAATTTGGTGAGTAAAGTATCAATTTTGGTAGATATTTTGAATTTATTGGAAGTAATTTATGTGCATTTCTGGTAGGCATTTGAACCTAAGATGGGGCTCGACTTTCCATTAGTTAACAGTTAGTTTTGAGTTTGTTATTAATCTAAAATAAATTTTAATCCTGTTAGCCAGTAAGCGGGGGGTAGAACTTCGTAAAATAATGCGAAGATGTGTGCAAAACAGAGGCGGACATGTCGAGCATGAAATTTAGACTATGATGTTTTGTTGCAGCTTTAAAGTTTAATAAATGTAGTATCTTGTACTCACTATCGTTTTATTTAACTTTTGTTTGCCTTCCCTGTAGCCAATGAAACTAAGTTTTTTCTATGAATGTTTATTAACACCCTAGATTGTTATACCTCTATGGATAGCTGATGAAACGTAGATATTTTTAAGTAGGTACATCTGCAAAACGGGGCCCATAATATTTTTTAAAGATTTTATTGATTGAAAAATAAACTTTCTAAATTTTTATTAGTTTGTATGAGATTCAATCATCTACAATGACTTATTTATTCATTTTACGTACAATATTGGTTATTGAGGTAGTAAAGCATCTTATTTTACACTAGCTTTTGCCCGCGGCTCCGCCCGCGTGGTCAAAGGGAATTAACAATGTGTTGTTTATCATACATGACACATTTGTGGTGGATGAATAGTCGCAGTTCCACGATTAAAAGATACTAACTACTTAACTAAATTTTACTAACGCCATCTATTAACAACATCCGGAACTAAATATCTAGCAAATAACAAAACATCGATATCTTCCCATGGGGATGTTTTACCGCGGTAAAAAGTAGCCTACGTCACTCTCCACCCTCCTCACTATCTCCACACACAAAAACCATACCATATAATAGCTTCGTTGCGACGTGAAAGCCGGACAAACAAACAAATAAATAAACAAACAAACACACTTTAACATTTATAATATTAGTATGGATGTAAAAATTAGATAATAGTAATAATAAGACTTACACATTTCAAAATATCTAAGCTGATAGCCGAAAATCGGGTATTTTTTATAAAAAACAATTAAATTCGAATATCTCGAAAACGGTTAGATTTACGATAGGGTGTTTTATAGTCAAATCAGTCAGAAACGATGTAAACTACACGCCCTTAACGGGAATAGGTCGACTTAACCTGTAACCCTGTATAATATGTATACCCAATTTCGGGCACTCCGGCACATGTGTACATAGCGTGCGAGGTTATTTACCTCGACCCACTGTTATTTTTACTTTTACTGTTTTTTTTGTATAATATTAGATATAAGGTGTTCAAACATTTACCGCTACACAAGTGTCAGAAAAAACGAAATAAAAGCTTTTCTTTCTTTCCTTACATCCCTGAACTAAGTGCGGATGCAGGTCTTAGGATAAACCATCGTTTCCAATACATATAAGGCGGACTAATGACTCATATCATATTTAATAAATTATATATAAGGATTTTATTGGTATAAATTATTTCACACCGCAACCGGCAAGTGACGAGGTGCGTGACAACAAATTGACTAAAACAATAAGCTAAAATTCATGATCTAAGTGTTGTAATAGTGTAATAGTGTTGATCTCCGAAATATTGTGTTGACGTTGTGAGAATGCCCATTGTTGTTACGTTATTGTGTTGTGTTATTATCAGTGAACGAATTGAAGCACGTATTATTGCACCAGCTATTATGGGAAAGGAAGAAACATTTCCAAGGTACATTACACATTATCATAATAATATACCAATTGAACCTAACGAAAACTAGGCCTTATCTAACCTAAATATTACGAATGTTATAAAATATTACAAATGAAGCGATCAAAAGATATGAAAATCTGACACTGACCTAGACAAATTAAATTAAAAAAATAATTTTCTGTTAATACCTTATAGAAAAAAATATTATTGAAAAATACCAAAACCCGACTGCGTTACATGTACCTATAACTGAAAAAATATTTTCAAGCTTAATAAATGAACTGAAAAGATAGAATGATCATGGCTGACAGTGTTCACAAACACAGACTGAGGGAGCTATCATCGGCTATCGAGCTAGCTTTTTTTTTTTCAATACCTAATATTTTTTTTTTTAGCTTTCGTAGTAAATAAATTTATAATTTTTGCACGCTTTTGATCCCTTTCTTTCCCTTTATTTCGATAGCCATATTAACATACTCTTAAATAACATAGGTACTCATTCTGGCGCAGTCGAGTAAAAACAGCCGCACACTTTCGCAATTTCAGCGAATGGAGAAAGAAAGAAATAGTAATGGATTGATGAATCATCGAATGCGGAATTTAAATCTGTAAGCGGAAACTATGCGCGTAAAACTTTATTTAGTCCTCCTTCATTTTAGGTTTCCAAAAGAAAAGGTACAGACTAAAGACACCGCGTAATTCTAATTAACATGAATTTAAATTTTCGTCGTTTTAAATTTTGCGTAATCGTGGCGATCTTCGATATTATTAATTACTGTCTATCTGCGGCAGTTACAATATGGACGTTTGCTTTCACAATATATCAAATGAATGCATTCATCCAATTGTCTTTACCGTTTATTAGGGTCTTTACCGTTTATTTACTTTTTGCGCTTAATAACTACAATAATATAGGTCTTTACTCAATCTAAATAAAAATCGTTAAAATAGCATATAGGTACGTAACTCTTATATAAATCATAATAAGGTATATAATAAATTTGCATATTTTTTGCAAATTCATACAGTGATTTAAGTATGAGCGGTTTTATTATGCATGGCATATAAATCCTTACAAACGAAAGTTACTTCATCATCAAGATTTTTTTATGAAGATTAACTTTTTTCTGTATAGTAATGTCAATCGGGCCTATAGTTAAGATAGTTATAGCTAAGATAGATATCTTTTATATAAGAGTTATAAAGAGGAAACATTTTGTTTGTAATGTTTTCGCACAAAAACTACTGAACCGATTTCAAAAATTCTTTCACCAATAGAAAGCGCAACTTTACTGAGTGACATAGGCTATATGATATTACTAGGTGTAAACGAAACTATTGTTATGTCTAATTCCACGCGAGCGAAGCTACGGGCGTCCACTAGTAGTTAAGATACCTAATGGAAAGTTAAAAATAAATAACAGCAGCACACGTAAAATTTAAGTAGATAAACATAAAATTAAGGCCGTTTTGAAGGGTTCATTTGTAAATTACCATAGTACTTATTTACTATTTGTCGGTTAGTCTAAGGCTACTATTATAGTGGTAGTAGTAGTAATGGGGGTGGGGTTAGGGAAAATGTTGAAGGTACTGGTTGGTGGGTTCATGATTTTTAATTCAATTCGATTATAACGATTATAACATCAACATAGTATTTCTCCGAAGGGGCAGTGTGTTTTTCTAAGCAAACATTTCATCAGTTATGTTTAAGTCCCATGTAATATTTGGTGAGCCTATTGCCATACATCGGGCACAAATCCATACTCCAAGCTTTGAATCCGGGCATTTCAAGTTAGTAGAAATATTGGTTGCGGCCCCATAACGTTTCCCCCCTTATTCTAGAGAAGTTTAATATAACTATCAACCAATAAAATTAACTAATAATTAAAATCAACCATTATATTAGTTAACCAAAATTATCAACATTGAATAAAAATATCAACTCAATATTTTCAACTCTTCCTTCAACATTTCCACTTCAATTAAACCAATAATTATGGTAACGAGCTATTAACATAAAAATTATATTTTTGCTCATAATTACTTTACCAATATTAATCTAAAATAAGTACATAAATTAAGACATACCTACCTAATATTCATATTTAAATAGGCTATAATTACATTAATTAAAATATCACACTAGACACCATTTCCGCTTTAATTAAACCAACAATGATACTTAATTTACGTTCCATTTATTAATTACTTCTTTTACCATCAATAATTTTCCACATTTATCAATATTTTTATTCAATAATATAATAACCTAACACGTGCATCTTTTAATTTCAAAACAGTTTTGTTATTTGTGGTATCATACGCGTTTTAAGTTATTAAATTAATTAATTACCTAATTAATTAATAAAATGCCGAGATTAAAAAATGATAAGTACCTACTTGGAATCATTTTGATAAATCTGTTGGAGTGGATTGCTACATGAAAGTACTGCAAAAAGACTTTTATATGATCTTTTAAATACGCCTAGCTCTGTTTTTAATTTCATTAAAAAAATCAATCTAAAATAATACTAGACAGTCCTAAGCAATGTCCTACGCCTGTTCAAGTATGAAGGAAATATCATTGAGTTAATATCATTATTCGATAGGTATAGGTACGCATTAAAATAAATATTCGTTTCTATTAACTTCAACAGAACTCGTACAAAAATAAAAATATTGCTCATTATCAACTAATATTTTCAACCATTAAAATTATCGTTAAAAAAATTTAACACTTAACCATTAAACCAATAAATATTTTCAACCATTAATTCCATGTCTACCTTATTCCCACGTTATTTGAGCATTCATAATTACCACGCAATTATGCACGAGGAAAACCAATAATACCTATCCTAAGTACCTATGTAAGTAGGTGTGAGTGGATCCTTAATTCCACATGGCTCACATGGCATAAACCAAAGATGCGATGCACAGTAGGTACCTATTATTGTTTAGATAGATTGATGTAGGTACTCATATTGTTTAGATAGATTGATGTACTCGTAAGTACAGTACCTACAAGTGGAACCAGCTTTTCGGTATCCTTATCTATTTTCCTCGTCAGAAAAAATATTTAAAATTTAATTTCGAATGATGTATTATATTATATTATAGCGTCAGGAAGGAAAACCCGACTTATTTTTATATAGTTTTAGGACATAAATATCTACTATCTCTTTTAAATGGGGGTACCTAAGACACCTTATAGTGAAATAAATCTTTTGAATAATGTTTTTTGAACCACAATAGTTTCACTGTATTAATAAGGTGCGGCGGTAAACCAAGATAGTGTTGCGAGTTATAGATATAGAAACTCCTTAGCAAAAAAAAGTAAATATAGATAAAATACAGTTAATTTAACATTATCTACAATATTACAGTGTAATTAAAAGTAAAACAAAATAACAAAACTGTGGTTTCGATAAAAAATGCTAAAACATCCGCGTAATTAATTCTAATTTATAAAAGTGTGTTAGTATATTAAATATAAATCGCAGAGCACAGGCAGTTACGAAATATATATATATATATATATGTATATATATTTCGTAACTGCCTGTGCTCTGCGATTTAAAGATAGGACTGGTAAGATCTTTAAATTATATCAGGTTACGGACCCGCACTAAATAAAAAATGGAAGGTATTACAGGAAAGCTTCAGATCGGCCTAATAGATGGAATAAATTAATAATTTAAAAAAAAAATAGAAAAACACGCACGTAAAAACCAAAAACAAATAATTACTAAGTATGTGCTTTTAATTATAATATTTGATTGTAAAGGCGTGGGGCGCTGAAACATGAATTGAATATCTAAGGGAATACTAGTCGTGCTGCAACTCCAGTTACTGGAGCGCCAATCTGTGTAACCTGCTTCCCGTAACATCGCTTATATTGATTTCTCAGCAAGTTATACAAAAAGTCTTTCCCGTACCAGCGCCCCACGCTTTTACAATAAAATATTATAATTAAAAGCACATAGTAATAATTTATTTTTAGTGTGTAGCGTGTTTTTCTATTTTTTATAAAACAATTAATTTATTTTATACTTTTTAGTCTGATAATGAAATATTTACTGAAACCTGATCGTGTTCAAAGTCCATTACGTGGCCTTTCTCACAAGTGCAAACACGACTATGATACGATATTCCATCATGGAATGCCAGTGCCTATCTTCCGGCTTCATCACCAGACCTTGAAACCTAATCGTGGTCAAAGTTCATTACAAGACTTTTCTAAGAAATCCAAAAACCGCTATGATACCTACGATATTCCATGATGATGTCGTTCAAATAAGCTATGCGTGTCTAACAAATTGATTTCACAACCTCAAAACTTTAAAATTAAATAAGTACCTATCTCAGAAACTACTAATTTCCGGCAAACCCCCCCCCCCCCCCAAATCAGGAGCCCTAGAGCTATATTTTTACCGATTAGATAATAAGCTTAAAAAATACCATTCGCTACTATGGTGGATTATTTATTATAATATAAATAGGAATGATTTAATATAATACTCTGGATGTTGTGTTGATCGAATGTTATTGTTTATTAAAGAATTCGCCGAGAAAACGATGTGTACGGAGCTGAGACTGTTCATTTAAACGGGACTGGACTAAGAGCACCTGCGTGTCCCCTAGCAAACAGTACAAACGAAAAAATGTTTTTGATACCCAGTGTACTAAAGAAGCACGATCAAATCAATATCACTGGGTTGATTAAAAGTGAGCCACAGTGGTAAGTTTTTCAATAAGCTGTATAAAAATATAGTAGTATCAATAGTGTTAATTATAATAGATATGATTGTGTGTGGAATTTTCTTTCCATGATTATGATTATGGTCTTTAAATTATGGTATCTATGAGAACCAATTTAAATCCAATATCCATCCAATATTTTTGTACTAAACATGTATTTGAATTTTAGCGTTTCAATAAGTCTTGTAACGGAGCATTATGGACCAAACGGAAGTAAAGAGCCCGATAAAAATAATATAGCCAGTCAAATGGAATTATACTTCCCTTCTCCCTCAAGTGAACAAAAAATTGTTGTGAAAACTATTTTAAATGGACATACAGAGGAAGTTACTGCAAGCGCAGGTACAGGTAAATATCCACTTATTTCCAATTTTTTTTTATGGATATAAGATAGCAAACGAGCTTGCAGCACCATCCATCCGCTACCGCCCATGACATCTGTGCTGTGACTGACTTTAAACAAGACTCAATTAGGGACTGGGATGGTTAGTCCAAATAGTTGAGAGAGTTAATTAGAACATGTTGGTCAGTTCGTTAGGTCAGGTAGGTATGAGGACTGGGAACTGTTAGTGAAAGTTAGTCCTGTTAGTTGGTGTTAGTAATAGTTCAGTTAGTACTTGTTAGTAGGAGTCTCGTTCTAAGTCAGTCACAGATGTATTGCTACCCTTGAGGACTAAGATGGTCGCCTCTAAAGAACCAAAGAAAAAAAAAAAAACACGGCGGAAATGGTACTAGGTACCGTGGCGGGTGGTGGGTACTGCCCCAGGCGAACTCTATATGGAACAATATAATACTCTATATGGAATATTGACTATAATAATAACTATGAAAACAAATTTCTATCTTTGCTTAACAAAACTTGAATTTTTCAGATTTATCATCAATCACCTCTACAGTAACAGTATTACTGAAAATGGGAGTGAGTCGGAATAGAGAGGAAAGGGTGGAATTTTACATTGAAGATTCATATGTAGTTGAAATTCCGCTTAAACACAGATTTGATGACATTAGGTATATGATATTGAATGGTGATGTGGAGAAAGTGAACAGGTTAGATTTCGAATTTGCATAAAATAATTAGGATGGTGTTTGGCTTATGAAGTAGAGACAGCTATTCTTTTATAAAACCCATGGAAAATGGTTGGATAAGAAATTAATTTTGTACTTGAATGTACATTTCTTCACACAAAGTATTATTATTATTATATGTTATGTTATTAATGTACCAGTGGTATTTAAGGGCTAATTATCCTGAAGTTACATGTAGATTGATAAAATTGAATGATTTTATGAATACAACAGTATTTCAGAAACAAAATTTGCCATCGCAATGTGTCTAAAATTTATTGAAAATAAAATTAATATAAATTTAATTCTTACTGATAGTGAAGTATTAAGTTAACTGTTATTGTTGTATTGTTTTAAATAAGGAATATGGTTATATTATAATCTTATCGTTCTTGATGTATGTTATAATAATAAGTAGGTATGCACTTTTTGAAGCATAATAATTCAGTTTGAAATCCCACCATATTGTTATTATCTTTAAGTATGTTAAAGATATCTATGGAACTACATAGTTCTAAAGCAGCAGCTATACCTAAACCTATCTATCCACTTCAAGTCAATGTGACAGGTACTTTTGGCTGTACTCCTTCCAGAATAAAAGCTATGGTTACAGTTCCAACATTAAATGCCTGTTTAGTTGTTATTGTACTTGACATGTTATTATTATGGTTTAGTGAGCTGAATTAAGTTATATACCTACTTAATTATATTTATTAGATGTAGTAAACTCCTGATGCATTTAGATTCACTGAGTTCCTGAGTATTATCCAGAGCTTAGTGTAATTATTATGGTTTCTTTGTTGTAATTTTTTAGTCGTTTATGTTATGCCATTTAAGTATTTTACATTATAAAAAAACGCGGGACAAATAAATATGCCTTATACATAAATAAATAAAATATATTGATATATGCAGACATAAATATTTGCTGTGCAAATTGGCCATTTGTGATGAATGTATAGTTTTAAGTATACATATATAGTATTACTAGTATTATTGGTATGCTTTCATTAATAAGATATTAAATTATATTGTATTTCATATATGTACTACATTGTTTCATTAGGTAATTGACCACCGTAAATTGAGTACCTAACTATTGTAAATTAACTACCAGTCAGTATGTTAAGAATCAATTGTTTTACTGTACAAACTAAACTATTGACGAGTAAGTATGATGCTATCGGAATTTTGTCAGATCACAATAGTAGGGGAGAGGGGGGTAGCTTTGAACAGGGGCAGCTTAGAACAAATGAATTTAAAAATCACAATTTTAGGCTACACTAGTAGAAATCGTAATTTATATAGGTAGCACTGATGCGCATATCTGTCACATCTCATTTTAAATATTTAACAGGAGTGTAACCGTTAAAACTGTTTTTTTGTTTTCGATAGCCAGTTGTAAACTTTTTTTATTTTAGTTCTAAGGTTTTCGTGGACGTAATTTTAGTAAACGGTGAGTATTTTTTTCTCTATTTGGAAGGGTATATAGTTTCAATGAAGATTTGATAAGAGATTACAACATAGAAGTGTGTTCTGTTATTAAATTTATGTTATTTCTGGAAAGATTCCCATTGGGGCAGCTTTGAACGAAGTAGTTGGGGCACATTTGAATTTATATTAATTGTGCTCTGTATATTTTTATATATATATTTTATTATTTAATTTCGTTTAGTTATTAAGTACATGTTTATTTTGTTTTGTCTAGGTCATTATGGTTAGAAATTATAAAAAGAAAAGAGAACGTGAAGTAAATGAAGATGATATGGAAAATGCTAATATTCAAATAATAAGAATGTGCCCACATTCAATTAAGACAAGCTGCTGATAATTATAATGTAAAAGCAATTACACATAAGACACAATAACAACAAATGCAGATTATACAACAAAATATACAGTTGCACAAGTATTTACTAATAAAGAAGAAAATTTACTAAAGGGATAACCCAATAATAAATTTTATTAATTTTATTTATTTGATCTCAAATGACACAGTTCATTAAAAATTTTTTTTAATAATTTATTTAACAAATACATGTTGATAAATATTCAGTTTTATTTAATTTAAAATACTGATTCAAAACTGCCCCAAGTGTGTTCAAGGCTGCCCCGTAGTCGGGGCAGCTTTGAACATTTACTAGCCTGTACAAAAATTAAAATATCTATTTATGAGGTCATGAACAATTAAGAAAGACCTGATTATTTCGTTGTCTGATAACCATGGCCGCTATTTAGGAAGAAAAAACTTAATAAATCAGACAAATTTAGAAATTATAAAATAAAGTATGAAAACTGTTCAAAGCTACCCCCCTCTCCCCTACTCAGTAAAAAGTTGTTTTTTTTTTCAAATATAAACATCCTGTAAAAGGCCATCTGATAAATAGGGTTTTCCAACGTGCCGCACTTGCAACATGCAAAGCAAGGTCGGGATTCTACGAGTCTTTAGTCTTCGCTATCTGGGCAGATGCTCATATAATCAGAATCCTGGTGAATATGTTTGTAACCATACTGTTACAGAAGGGTGTGGAACTGTGCGTGTCAGTTCAGGTTTCAACCAGCAGTGCAGTCCATTGACCATCCAGATTTACAACTTCATTGCCAGGTTACGATTACCTCTGTAACTGTCAGTTTGATTGTAATCGATGATGAGCTATTAAACGTATCTCACGCAATTAACCTCGTTATGGAGGATTCTGGACGATCTTGTCGATAAATAGCCCTTTCTACAATAGTAATTCTAGTATCTAGGATTATTACTGATAAAATTTCATTAGCGCTTTGGAAGGCACGTCAAGCCGTTGGTTGTTATAGGAAAATATGCAGTTGATGATATCCGGGGTCAGAAATGATGTCCGGGGTCTTCATGCCTCCTGAAAATTTCCGACAGCCGTATTTCGCCGACTGTCGTATTGCCCAGTAAAACTACACTGGAGCAGCATTGTGAAGGACGCTCTAAACTTTACATTGAAAGGAAACCTTGCAGATTAGGGGAAGATCGGGTAATAGGAGTCACCCAAATATCTACAAAACCACAAACACCAAAGACGCGTACGCGGCTTCCCCGCCCTGCTCTGTACCCCTCGCTGTCGGTGTGAGTTGCTCGCGCCAGCATGGCCACCACATCGGCAATGACAGGAGTGTTTTGTTTTTGCGCTACGTCGATGTAATTTTTCAACGAAATAAAATAAACGGTAATTTTCACATTTATTAATCTATTTAATTATCAATTTTATATATGTTTCTCTGGACATTATAAAGTACGATTTAAAACCTAAATCACATAAATAACTAATATGTATTTCTTTTTCATTTTTTTTTCTCACTATTGTAGTTGTGGGCAATGGGAGTCAGCTGACCCCCATTGGTCGGTTGATCCTGGCACATCAATCCATGTCGATTTACCAACTCCTAGCAGATCAGTTCAATTCAATTAAATTCACCAGTTCCTGGCACGTCAAAACAAGTTAACCCAGCAATTTCTAATATTAATATTGTGTCAACACCACAAACCAAAGAATATGGTGATAATGCACTTACATTACAAGATTTAATTAAGTTGCCAGAAAAAACCTGTCCTTAATACAAGACAAGGCCGCAAGAGGCAACATGCGACAGTTTTGACATCCACCCCAATAAAAAAAAAATTATAGAAAAAGAGAACAAAAAATAAATAAAAAAGGTCATCCAAACAAGTGCAAAGGAAAAGAAAAAAATAGCACGAAGGGCCAAAGAAAGAAGACGAAAGTGCAGAAGAAGGGAGCAAAGAGACAAGTTCTTTAGGAATCAAATGATACCTCTGTATCAGATGTGGGAACGGATGATTTATGCCAGGATAATGAGAATGGTGATGTTGATAATACAGAAAACAGATGCGCAATCTGCGGCGGAAATAATGAAATGTGGTATAGATGTACCTCATGTGGTTCATGGGCTCACGCGGAATGCTCTGGATGGGAGTCGGCCAAAGGTTATGTCTGCGATTATTGCTAGATTGTCTTTGACCCTGATTGCCCGCAGAGTGACCACAATTATCCTCACCTCGGTGCAATGGGAGTCAAATCTGTTATTTTTTTAAACTTTTATATTTTTCAAAGTTGACTACCAAAATGATTATTATTGATCTTAAATGCTAGTTATATAAGTATATTTTGTTATAAGACAGTTGAAATAAAGATTTTATTTCCGATTTGGTTTTTATTTCAAAATTCGCTTAAGTGACTCATTACCCCATTTTCCCCTATTACTCTGTTGCCAGTCAGTCACTTGGCGTTAAAATCTCAAAAAT
Organism: Carterocephalus palaemon; assembly: GCA_944567765.1. Taxonomy (NCBI): domain Eukaryota; kingdom Metazoa; phylum Arthropoda; class Insecta; order Lepidoptera; family Hesperiidae; genus Carterocephalus; species Carterocephalus palaemon. The sequence continues at coordinate 7,489,241 of OX155645.1, forward strand.
TTCTAGACCATTACCGACGACTAGACACAGGCACTGAGCCTAAAGCTGACCTTATTCAGTTGGGAAAAAGTAGTATTATTGGTGCATACCAACAGTTGTGTATCGCACGTAGGTCTCTTGATTGCGTCGACCGCTCCATCATAGCGTCGACCGCTTGTTTCTCGCAATACAGAGCAGTCACCACGGCTATCGTGGGCTGTCTGGAGGAACACAATCAAGGCATTTGTTTCACCACCTGTACAAAAAATCTGATTATAATATTATTACACCCCCGAAATTTTATCTTCAATTTACATAAATATTCCTATATTTATGCAAATTTGAGGAGCAGTCTTATAAGGCTTTAAATAAAAAAAAAAGGATTTCGATGCCTAACCGAGCACGTAATCTACAACAAAGGTAGGTTTTACATGCTACATCCCGGCTAAGCCTTCAATGAACATTATATGTTGCTAATTTTGAGGACTAATTAAAAATATCATGGCCATATCTGGCCCCAAACTAGGCAGGGTCTGTACAATGGGCAGGGCCCATATTTAGAGGTGTGGAGGCCTCGGGCAACAAAGAAGTTGTCCCCTGGCCTCAAATTATTTACCAAACTAGTGGTCCGCCCCGGCTTCGCACGGGTATTTTATATAAAAATCAAAATTATAATACACACACATAAACCCTATTTGCGTCAGGTTACTAAAAAAATAAAAGTTTAACACGACTTTATTTTACATAATATAGATTATAACAATAGTTTCGTTTACGCCTAGTAATATTATATAGCCTATGTCACTCAGTGAAGATGCAGCTTTCTAATGGTGAAAGAATTTTTGAAATCGGTCCAGTAGTTTTGGCAGCGCACGCCAGAATAGCTCGCAGATGGTAGATTTTTTCCTACTTACCTACTTGACACTTATCGTCATATTTTGGACAATTCACACAATATCTTTATAAATTTTAGCCTGTGTGTTATTCTGATGTATAAGCTATATTATTGTAAGGTTTCATTAAAATCCATTCAGTACTTTTTACGTGAAAAAGTAACACACATCCATCCATACATACATACATACTTACAAACTTTCCCCTTTATAATATTAGTAGGATAGGTTTAGTAAGGATTATACCTTATCAACAGCCTAAATTTTAAGTTTTATGCTTCTAGTTCTGAAAATGACAATACTTTCATACAACCTTTCATCTCCCTTTTCAACCCATTACAACACTTTTTTCCAATTAAAAATGTCCTTTGTCAGGCTCTAGACTGTGTACCAAATTTCATTTAAATCGGTTCAGTAGTTTTGGCGTGAAAGCGAAACAGACAGACGGACAGACAGACAGACACTTCAAAACCAAACGTCCAATTTTAATCATTCAAAGACCAAATATTATCTACATAAACTGTAAATGTAGTTCAAAAAAAATTCAAGATAAAAAAATGGTTGTTGTGCCTCACTCGACATAGATAGGTATAGTATGTCGCGGACTTTTTTATAGATATTTATAAGATCTACAATTAATTAGAACATTTTATGGTTCTATCTTTTATAGTTTAGGCAGCGTACGCAAAATAAATAACTTTTCTGGTTGATTTTATACACCTTGTGTCCGAAAAACCCAAATATCTTACGGAACCCTATTTTTTTCCAAAATAAAATTTAGCCTATGTCACCCGGGGATAGTGTAGCTTTCCAACAGTGACAGAATTTTTCAAATCGGTTCAGTAGTTTTGAAGCCTATTCGATGCAAACAAACAAACAAACAATCAAATCTTTCCTATTTATAATATTAGTATAGATATATATTATATTAAGTTACCAACAATGTAACCAATAATGGTGTTATCATCATTACAACCCTTTCTTTGTCCCACTGTTGGGCACGGATCTTCTCTCAGAATGGGAGGTATTAGTATTTATTAGCCTTATTATTCCACCACGCTGGCCAAGTGCGGATTGGTAGACTTCACATGCCTTCGAGAACATTATGAAGAACTCTCAAGCATGCAGGTTTCTTCCTCACGATGTGTAAACCGTTATAGCAAGTGACATTCAATTTCTTAAATCGCAAAATCGCACATAACTTAGTTCAATAGTGTCAGTTAAATAGTGTTATACTTCTTATTAATTACCTACTTATTCTATACTAGCTTTTACCCGCGGCTCCGCCCGCGTGATCTAAGGGTATTAACAATGAGTTGTTTATCATACATGACACATTTGTGGTGGATGAATAGTGGCAGTTCCACGATTAAAAGATACTTAGAGGAACCAGAGGTAATGCTGACCGCTGATAAAGTGTACGTAAACTGACTTAGGTACTGGAGCTCTAAGCTAATTTCAATAGAAGTGTGCTGGTGAAGATTGATGCAGGATCCAACGATCCTGCTTACGTTTACAGGCAATACTAAGGCGGAGAGCACATATAAGTGTGATTTGTTTTCCAAATAGGTGTGATTTTTTCTTTTGAAGTGTTTCCAGCTATACACGGCTTGAGACACAGAACAGAGCACTATTTTAATACGCTACTGTAGACGATATTATATGTCTTTCCATTTGGGGATAGAATGCTAGATATAGATATAATAAAAGATTCTGGGCATTGGAACATGTGGCTTCAGAGGACACACCTTTACCATATTAATTTAAAACCAAAACAACAATTTATCCAGCGCGAAATCAAAATTCAATTCAATTTATTAGTTGCCTAGGATTTAATTAATTTACATGTATCATTTGTTAGCGAAATTCAGAACTTGCTAATGAATTTTACCAACGCCATTTATTAACAACATCCGGAACTAAATATCTAGCAAATAACAAAACATCGATATCTTCCCATGGGAATGTTTTACCGGGGTAAAAAGTAGCCTACGTCACTCTCCATCCTCCACACTATCTCCACACACAAAAACCATACCATATAATAGCTTTGTTGCGACGTGAAAGCCGGACAAACAAACAAACAAATAAATAAACAAACACACTTTCACATTTATAATATTAGTATGGATTTTATTTATTCATTGACTAATGCATAATGTTTTTTTATATAATGCCTTGGTTATCATTATCTCATTTGCACATTTTTCATTTGATGAGCATAAGATAAGTAATTTGTAGATAATGACAGTGGGTTAACACAGCTATATATTCACATGAAAACATGTTCAAATCATACTGACAACTTTGTCATACATTAAAGTATGTATGTACAATTTGTAAAATTCAATTAAATGTGACATATTATTGTTTCAGGATGATGACTCTGATTCACAGGAAACACAAATAGTAGAGGATCCCGCTATACAACGACCTTCACCGAGATGTTTATTTAATAAAACGTATTTTATATTCAATTTAATATGTCAATAAATATAGTACATACGGGTTGGCTAACTAATTTCAGTCCAGGATATGATTAATTAATAATTTAAAAAAAAAATTTTTTTAAACATTTCACCGGTTTGATTATTAGACAAATTCTATACCAATCGAAAGTATGAAGCCCACAGATTATGCAAACGTTAGGTTGGCTATTCTTTTCCGGTCACAACTCTCGAGTAGCCAGGTATAAACAGGTAAATCGATCGATATCGCATTTTGCACCGGTCTGATTATTGAATTAAAATTAAATGAAATTGAAGATTATTCCATTATGAACACGGTGGTATAGGGTTGACTGCGAAAAATCAGTCCCGAATTCCAGTTGTCGAATTTTTCGAAAATAGCTGAAAAGGTTTTACTTTTCCTTTATTATGGGCGGACTTTAAACAGCTGCTATGCTGTGTCCTCTTCTATCGCATGGGATGGTTGGTTGGGACCTCTCAGTCGCACACATTCACTCGCAGCAATATCTCACTTTTGAAAATTCGACAACTGGAATTCGGGACTGATTTTTCGCAGTCAACCCTATACCACCGTGTTCATAATGGAATAATCTTCAATTTCATTTAATTTTAATTCAATAATCAGACCGGTGCAAAATGCGATATCGATCGATTTGCCTGTTTATACCTGGCTACTCGAGAGTTGTGACCGGAAAAGAATAGCCAACCTAACGTTTGCATAATCTGTGGGCTTCATACTTTCGATTGGTATAGAATTTGTCTATTAATCAAACCGGTGAAATGTTTAAAAAAATTTTTTTTTTTAATTATTAATTAATCATATCCTGGACTGAAATTAGTTAGCCAACCCATATGCAATATATTTATTGACATATTAAATTGAATATAAAATACGTTTTATTAAATAAACATCTCGGTGAAGGTCGTTGTATAGCGGGATCTTAGATTAAAATGAGATATTATGTAATGTGACATTCCTGTTTATGGTGGACTTTTGATTGATTCACATATTATAGTGTTAGCTGCAAGCGGTCAACTAGTCTAATGCCCGTTTTCACCAACATCCCCTAAATTTAAAGTAACACTTATGTCAATTTAGATGACCCTTAAGTGTAAATTCGATTTCACCAACCGTTATGGGATACCTAAAGACTTATGTGTCACCTAAATTTTAGGGGCCCGAATATTCCTCCCTTAACCAGTCCCTAACTGTGTGACTGATCTACTTGACGTGTTATTTTGTGAAATATTATCAAAATGAGCAAAGATTTAACTGATTTCTTTGACTCACTAATCAAATCAGTAATCCTCGATTTATGACTAGACCGCGAATTTATCAAGAGAGGCCAGACTTTTTTTTAAAGCATGATGAAAAATATTTTTGTCTTAGGTTAGGTCTTAGGTTTAAAGAATTATTAGAAATTGCTGATGACAGGTAAGTAGGTACTCATACCTACTTTTATTTTATAGATATTAGGTTACTTTTTTTCATACCTTTGTTTGTCTTCAGGAATAAATCTGTCTAACCCATCATTCAGTTACTGTGTGCTCTAAGATTTTATGCCACCGGAAGTCACTTGCAGACAATAGCTGATATAGGAGGGATCAGCATCGCTGCATGCAGCCGTATCATAAAAAGGGTTTCGGAAGCTATTGTGACTTTACGTGACGTTTGTTAGGTGGTAGAGCCTATAGGGAACCAAATAGGTTTTATATGAAACCTAATTGGTTCCATATAGAGTTCGCCCGGGGCAGTACCACCGCCCGCCACGGTACCTAGTACCATTTCTGCCGTGTAATAATTGTTTTTAAAGCAATTATGGTCCGGTTGGAAAGGTGTGGTTTCCGGTTACACTTATTTAGAGGGGACCATCTTAGTCCTCAAGGGTAGCAACCATGAAGGAAGAGTAGCAACACATTTGTGACTGACTTAGAACGAGACTCCTACTAACAAGTACTAACTGGACTATTACTAACATAAACTAACATGACTTACTTTCACTAACAGTCCCCAGTCCTCATACCTAACTACTACTAACTAACGAACTGACCAACTAATGTTCTAATTAACTCTCTCAACTAATTGGACTAACCATTCCAGTCCCTAATAGAGTCTTGTTCAAATTCAGTCACAGTTGTCATGGGCGGCAACGGATGGGTGGTGCTGCAAGCTCGTTTGCTATCTTGTATCCATAAAAAAAAACGTGAAGAATTCATAGTTTCCAACCAGCGAGCAAGAACAAGGCAGTGTGAAGGTTGCATTTAAAAAAAATTGCTAGTCTAGTTTTCCCAATGTATATAATCAGCAGGCAAGTACCTACATTATACTTATCATATTTATTGGCAGATAGGTTTACTAAGCCAAAAAATTTTATAAACGGTAAGAAAAAAATGTTTTAGTATTCGTACAAGTGTTTTTAATTATTTTATATATCCTAGAATAATTAAATTTAAGAAAAAGTCATGAAATATTGAAAAAAACTTAATCGGTAAAAAATCGGTAAATATACGGCTATGTTAATCCCTAAATTTTAAGTATAACAGTAAAGTGTCACTTAGCTTGGTGAAAACGAAAATTAAGTAAGTGTTGTTTTAGGGTATCACCTACACTAAATGGTACTCAGTAAGGGGATGACTTAAGTGTGGTTGGTGAAAACGGGCATAAAGTCTCTCTCTTTCTGCTCAGCCGTCGAAGGGTAAGGCACAGAGTACATTTTATATAACTGGGGTAAGGTTGTCGGTACATGCGATATGTGTCGGTACCTACACTACTTTGATGTAAGTACGTTCCATATTTTAATTTGTTTGGTGTATTTGATGCCGAAGTGGGTACTTGTTTAACATGTTTTTATTTTATTTGATCTTCCCTTCTGGTTGCTAAAAATAGATATATTGAAAAGCTTTTTAATTTAATTTAATTTTTATACCTCAGAGAAAAACAACAAGGATTTTTTATTTTTTATTTTGTGCTGATTACAAACTAATTACAAGTAACGAGAAAAATACAAGCTAAAGTACAGAGATGCAAAAAAAATATGTCCCATGCAAAAATAGGAAACAAATGAGCATTCGTTTATAATGCTGTATGAATTGCAATCGTACATAGTTAGAATACTTTTTAATTTAAACACTTATTTTACAATTCAATTCTGCTATCAACTATCGAGCTTACTGCAATTCAAACTTTCTAACCTAATGGTTAAATAGATACAAATTAATGTGAAATACAAATTAACTCTTTTAAATCGTAATAGTATTCAACACTAAGATATACGCAACTTACAACTCTTTATAAGGTTTTTAAACTTCAAGAATTCCAACAATGCACAAATTGAAAAATATATCAATTCCTACTAACTAATGGGGTGTAAATAAATATTTTACTTCACATCAGGTGACTAGACCTGTGCAGAAAGTTTAAACATTTTCACTTTGGTTCCTAAGTTGTCTCACAACAATATTCGCAACAAACTTAATTCTAACTAGGCCACTTCAGGCAGTCAAACAGTGTATAAATGTTAATAAATAACCTACAATCTATAACTTAACGCTTGGCAAAGCAATAGAATACATATCAACTAATAACAGTGTAAAATGGTATAAATTAATAATTTTATAAAATATCAAATAATAAAATGAACATTTTGTTTAAACCTTTGGTAACTTTTCACGGCAATATTGACGTAGACAAACCATAATATTGGTCTGTATGTTTATTATTCAACCACTTGTACATAACATTTTACAAAAATGGAAATACGTAACAAACTAGCTCACTTTGACACAATATGTACTTAAATGCCATAGCAGACAGGATCCATACGATTTGTATTAAATTTAAAAAAAAAACCTTCAAAAGCTATGGCGACAAAACAGGGAAGACTATTTTGAGCATCAGGATTATATGGGTTATTTAATGTGATTACATATAGGTAGACAAGTTTGGCATAAAATAGCAACAAGCAAAGATTAAATATTAAACCTAATTAACTGTAACATGAAAATTCAATGTGTATATTAATTTTCAAATAGAGACAAGAATGATATTAACCTAGAATAACTACATATAAATCTCGTGTAAATTTGATAAACTACGGCGTATAGAAAAAGACAAACTTTATAATTAGGTAGAGTTAATTCTAACAGTCAATAATAGCAAGGCAAATTTACCTGTAATTTAGTCTAATCGTTTCTAAAACGAGTTATTTGTCTATGTAAAGTTTATTGAAATATCTACAATATAACAACGCAACAACAAATTACGCATAATAATCATAAATGATATCAATTTCTTCATTGGTCAAGTTATATAAAATATGAACTATCAGATTATATTAGCAATGTTTGTTAGTGTACAAACATTCATAGCTCTACTTGTGCCTGTAAGTACGAACTTACAGGCACAAGTATGTAGAACTATGTAAGTAGGTATGTATTATTTTACTTCGATTTTGTAGTAATACTGACGTTGGTACAAAAGTCAACTAGCCAAAGTGTCATTTTGGCAGTCTTTACATTTATTTATTATGGACATCAATATCTTGACACAACGCATACTGTGGCAAAATATAGTGTATCTGTTGCATTTCAAATATAAATGTTAATACAAATCGTTAACTGAAAAAAGAAAAATTCTACAAAAGTAAACAAATCTATGTGAGATTAGTTTACTTAGTTTACTGCCAAAATAACACTTTGGCTAGTTGACTTTTGTACCGACGTACATCTTATAAATATTATTATGGTTGTTTTGTTTAATTGCAAAAAACGCTAGATAATAGAATGTTTATTGACACACGCGCGCTTGTGTGTGTAATTTAGAGGGCCAAGAGAATTTTGAAGGTACGTTTCCGTTAATATGATCGGAGCGGGTTGATATAGAAACAGCGAAAGTACCATGTCAAATGTATGAAATAATGCCTCCTATCAAAACACCCATACATTTTCAATTCGTTCTTGTAACCAAACAGTAATCTTTCAAATAGCCCTTTAAGTGTACATTATTAATATAATAATATTAGTGCTATTATGAACCCAGTCCAGTATAATATAGTATAGTATAACAGTATAATATAAACATCGTTTAAAAAAACACGCTTTTGCTTATATAACCAAACCAACATGAAGACTTCCTTAATTTTGTTTAAATTATTGCATTGATAATGTGTGCAAAGTTTCAAATTAATCCGACGTTTTGAAGTGGGCAAAATTGTCGTTTAAAGCATAGTATAAAGTCGCTCCGCTCTGTCAAGTAGGCTATCTCCGGCCGAATCCGCGATATAATTGCCTACAGTCTGAGGGTTGTCACTTTTAGCTAAATTTTAATTCAGTGCCTATGAATTGGCAAGGGTCGATAGTTGTATTTTGTACTGTTTGTTTACCAATTCATTACCTATTTTTAAAGTTAACACAGCTCTGTAGGTATAACTAATTCAGAGATCATTAGTCATTAAAGTTTAACAATGATTTTCCTAACAAATACAGAAATGTATTCAAGATTCAGAGCATTAGGTATTATTTATACACCCAAACACACAGCAATACGTTCTCCTGCGGTAATCACACATTTTTCATTCAATTAGCGGAGTCGAAAAACCTGGCGCACTGCGAACCGCTTCGAGATTTTGTATAAATGTGCGTGCGGCGACACATAGATACTACTAGCTGACCCGGCAAACGTTGTTTTGCCATGTATATTATTAAAAATAAAAATCGCGATGGAAAAATAGGGGTTGATCGTAGAAGGTTGAAAATTCAGGGTGGTATGTATTTTCTAATGCTGTATCATAAAAAAATAGAAATTAAAAAATTTGTCTAAAAATTAAAAAATAAAATTTAGGGGGATGAAAAATAGATGTTGGCCGATTCTCATAGATACCGGATAAGCACAAAAAATTTCATCAAAATCGGTCAAGCCGTTTCGGAGGAGTATGGCAACGAAAACTGTGACACGAGAATTTTATATATTAGAAGAAAGATGGCGTGCACATACAAGCCGCGCGCGGTGCGTTTCTATGAAGATAACTTACTTCCCTCCCTCTTTATACTATGTTTAATGGTTCCGTTACATGCATACCAAGCTAATAAAAGCGTGTTATAAATCGTTGGATTTATAGTCAGACAAATGCAATTAAATAAATTTCGTTAATTTCACAGAAAGTTATAGACGGAAATCTACATCTGCGTGTTTTTCTTGTTTATGTTTCATGTTTTACAATAAAATATATCAACAATTTCTTGCATTCTTTATTATACAACATAATGTTACAGTGAAAAAAAGATGCCGACTACTAGTACGTACTTTACACCCAACATTCGTTCCAACCAAACCGTTTTTCTCAATTCCTTTTAGTGCATTAGAAATTTGTGAAAAGTAACTCTAATATTCATAAAATGATAATAAGCCTATTATAGCTAAGTGTAGATATAGTTTTGTCACTTTGTCAATTCTGAATTGAGTTTGAATAAAGAAGTTGAAACACTATTTATAATAAATAAGACCGTTAGATTACTAACCATCGTTGGCGAGTGAAGCAGATCATGCCGTGATAATAAATGGCTATCTAAACACGGATTTTCAACAGTAACTAGCGCCTCTATGCAGTTATAAAATTGAGGAACGAATACGTCCGCCCAAACATGAGCTGGGAGACAAGATGGTGGGCATCGGAAAAAGAATGTTAATAAAATATACGTGTTAACGTGGTCGCTATTGTTAGTTACAAACTGAAATTTATGATTAATGAATATTTTCATGGATGTCGAAGACTTCGTACACATTTGTAAACTTAAATGACGAGCTGAGGTTCTCGGGTTCGATCCATGGCCGACGCAGTAATTGTAATCTATATATATAAAAGGAGAAGGTGACTGACTGACTGACTGACTGACTGACTGACTGACTGACATATCAACGCAGGGCCTAAACTATAAGGGTTAGAAACTTGAAATTTTGCACAGGGGTTCCTTTTATAACGTAGGGGAGCACTAAGAAAGGATTTTTGAAAATTCACCCCCCAGGGGGGTAAAACGGGGGTGCAAAGTTAGTTTGAAACTTTGCCGTTTTTGAAGTTAGTGAATGTCTAATTCCACGCGAGCGAAGCTGCGGGCGTCCACTAGTTTTAAACAAAAGAAAAAACCTTTCGACATTATTGATATACCGTTCAAAATGTACGTCAATACAGTTTTTATTGTGGCGATAGGCAGGCAGGTGTTGTATTCGGATAAGGCGGCATGTGCGTGCTCAATCGGAAGCCATATCAGCTATGACGACCTGCTGCTGCGGATGGTGCGGTTGCCTGACCGTTTAGTTGAAGGTTCTGGGTTTGAGTACCCTGAATTCCATTTCTTATTGGTAAACCGGTCAAACATCCATACTAATATTATAAATGTGAAAGTGTGTTTGTTTGTTTGTCCGGCTTTCACGTCGCAACGAAGCTATTATATGGTATGGTTTTTGTGTGTGGAGATAGTGAGGAGGGTGGAGAGTGACGTAGGCTACTTTTTACCGTGGTAAAACATCCCCATGGAAAGATATCGATGTTTTGTTATATGCTAGAAATTTAGTTCCGGATGTTGTTAATAGATGGCGTTAGTAAAATTCATTTGCAATTTCTGAATTTCGCTAACAAATTATACACTATACAAATGTGTCATGTATGATAAACAACTCATAGTTAATTCCCTTTGACCAGGCGGGCGGAGCTGCGGGTAAAAGCTAGTAGGTAACTACTGCGGCGATAGGGGGGGGGCTAGACAAGTGGCAAAACGCTTGTAGAATAGAAATAGAATAGATTGACAAATGTATGGGATTGACATTCGCTATCGACTAATTAGTCGTAAGCGAATGTCAATCCCATACATTTGTTAATCTATTCTACTAGCGTTTTTGCCACTTGTCTAGGCCCCCAGGTTGTATGCGGGGGTATGTAAGGGGCGTGTTCAATCGGTGGGCGGGTCCATGTCCGCGACGATGGCCTTCATGACGGCCGCAGCGGCGAGCGCGGCGTGCGGCTGCCACTCCTTGCCGCGCGTGCCGTCGCGGTAGTCCGCTATGCCTGGGGTATGAGATTGAACATTCATAAGTCCTTCCAATAAATGAAGAACAATCAAAACATTTTTTGAAGTGAAAACTTCTTTAGCGGCGTTGAGCACTTTTTCTGTAATGGGTATAAAATCTTAAACTCGCGTCAGGACACGTGACCTGATCGAAAAAGCGTAAGACGGATGGAGAGTAGACAGCTATCCCCTCTCTACGGCGCGGCGAAAATGTATGCCTGGGCCTACTGTTTCGTTTAGGCAGGAAAAAGTCGTTGAAATTATGGATGAAAGTTGATTTTTCGGAGAGATAAACTTTTTAATGTAAAATAATTGCAATAGTTTTAAAGTGTTAAATTTTTAATGTAATATAAATTGTCATGTTTGTGTACGATAGCGCAATAAATGAATATTGTATTCTACCACATAAATGATAGTACTTTTATACTGATAAAGCAATTGGTGCAAAATTATTCCCTAACCATTCCAAAATATCAAACATGCTCAACGTTAATAATCAAGTTTTCACTTCTGCCGGCACTCCCGGAGTGCAATTTTTTTTTTTCTTTATAGATTTTAGCCAAGCGAACAAGCGGACGGGCCACCTGATGGTAAGTAGTCACCGTCGCCTATGAACATGAGCAACACCAGGGGAGTTGCCAACATAATCCATATCCATACACAAACACCGACGCTAATCATCAAAATAGCTTTATGAACGACGAAGTTATCGCTGTACACATACATTAAAAAAAACACAAACAGTCGATTGCTAGATTCATGCCTCAGGATATTATGTATATATGGCTATGGATTAGATATGCATTTACGCCGCTCATGCCGTGACGACTATACCAAAAACGCAGTTGCTCTTTACTATTGAGTTACAAATAAGTTTTTTAATAAACTCGAATGAAATAAGAAGGAGATTCTCAATTCGACTGTACGTTTAATGAAAATTGATTTAGATCTGTCAAATATTACTCAAAAGAAGCAAACAAAGTTGATGTGAAAAACTGATAAGATTTTCAGTGAAACAATAAAGCATGGCTAGTTCTCTCACTAGTACTAGTCAACTATTGAACTTGTCAGACTGTTGTCCCAGTAGTTCAACTGCGTATAAATACATTTGAGGGTTGAATTATTTACTTTCAACGGTTGAATCAATCGTCTGTATTATTGGGAACTAGCTCAAAGAAAATGCATCTTATTCGGGTTCATCTCACGCAGCGCGGATGCCCTTCCGTTGCGAGGCGATCGGGATTCGAGGTTCCCCTACGTAAGCGGCTAGCATTAAGAGGATATCACAAGCGAACAAGTCGACACTTTTTCCATACAAACGTAGTCCCCTGTTTCCTCGTAGGATAAAGAAGTAACAGAAGAAAAAAAAATACCATACGATTTATACGTACCTCTGCCATGACTGTACGTTTTGTTTTTTTTCATAATTTGATTAATAGAAGAGAAAAAAAATCATTTGAAATCAAAAAAATCGACTTTTTTTACGTACATTTTCAAACATCAAGCAAACTGGTAATTACTAATATATCCCAAAAAAGCAAAACGTACGGGCATAGCTTAGACCCTGTTCTACATTTTAACTTAAAGAAATATTGAAATCGGTCTAGATTTCGAGGAGAAAACAGGGGATTACGAAAGGACGATTTTCTTAATTTTACGTAGGTAAAATCAGTTCGAGACTGCAATTCTCTCTATCGCACGCTAAGGGGTAAGGTTGGGCTCAGCGCGACACCAATATTTTTGGTAAAAACCTATTCTTCAAAAGTGACGGTCGACTGGTGTCCTCAGAGGACCATAGAGAGAAGTGCAGTCTCGAACTGATTTTACCTACGTAAAATTAAGAAAATCGTCCTTTCGTAATCCCCTGTTTCCTCCTCGAAATCTAGACCGATTTCAATATTTCTTTCAGTTAAAATTTAGAACAGGGTCTAAGCTATGCCCGTACGTTTTGCTTTTTTGGGATATGTTAGTAATTACCAGTTTGCTTGAGGTTTGAAAATGTATGTAAAAAAAGTCGATTTTTTTGATTTTAAAAGATTTTTTTTTCTCATCTATTAAGCAAATTATGAAAAAAAACAAAACGTACAGTCATGGCAGAGGTACGTATAAATCGTATGGTTTTTTTTTTTATTCTGTAACTTCTTTATCCTACGAGGAAACAGGGGACTACGTTTGTATGGAAAAAGTGTCGACTCATATCCTATTAAACGCACCTCTAATGGAGATGAAGCAGTCCTTCCGGTTCCCAACGACGCTCTCGAGCACCGCGTCGAGCTCGCAATCGTAGGCGCGCGCGCGCGCGTGCGCGGCGAACGCGGCGCGCGCCTCCCCCGCGCCCGCCACCGCGCGCCCGCCCGCCACCGGCGCGCAGTGCACGCGCATACCGGTACACCTGACCACGTTTATAAATAAACTAGTGGACGCCCCGCAGCTTCGCTCGCGTGGAATCAGACATTCAATAACTTCAAAAACGGCAAAGTTTCATACTAACTTTGCACCCCCGTTTTACCCCCTTAGGGGGTGAATTTTCAAAAATCCTTTCTTAGTGCTCCCCTACGTTATAAAAGGAACCCCTGTGCAAAATTTCAAGTTTCTAACCCTTATAGTTTAGGCCCTGCGTTGATATGTCAGTCAGTCAGTCAGTCAGTCAGTCAGTCACCTTCTCCTTTTATATATATAGATAAATAAATATCTTGGACATTCTCACACACGGCCATCTGACCCCAAAGTAGGCGCGAGCCTGTGTTATGGGTGTCAGAGACTGATATACATACATAGATATTTTTAAATAAGTACATACTTAAATAGATTATATTGACATCCAGACACAGAACAAATACAAGTGTTCGTCACACGAATATTTGTCCTGAGTGGGATTCGAACCCACGACCTTTGGCGCAACAGACAGGGTCACTACCGATTGCGCCAACGGGCCTGTCAATGATTTAAACTCCTCCCGCACAATTCAATAGAGTAACATACGAGCGCGCGCGGCGACCCATAGACGTCCCACTGCTGGGCACGGGTCTCCCCCACAGACATAGCTGCGGGAGGTCTAAAGCATACTCCACCACGCTGCTCCAATGCGGATTGGTGGAGGGGTTAGTGGCCAACCCAGTGTCGAATGTTCTCAAGCCACCCGAAGGTCTTCGACAAGGCTTAACGACTGTTTCCACCATTGAAAACAACCGGGACCGACGGCTTTACGTGCCCTCCGAAGCACGGTAGCGTCCATGAAATTTTGCCACTAGCGGTCACCCATCCACAAACCGACCGCGCCCGTCGTTGCTTAACTCTTTCGATCACATTGTATCGACTCGAGCCATTGGGCTATGGACGCTACTAAAACTAAATTCAAAATTCAAATTCAAATAATTTATTTCGCTATTAGGTGATTACACACGCTTAACGAAAGTCTAGGTAACTATAAACTACTTAAAGAGATATAATGCTATTCTAAACTGATTAATATAAAGCAAAGGATGAGCTATTTATCCTTGAATGAATATCTAATCCTACACAGGTGCCTAACCTGCCTTATGGCTAATTTACAATAATTACCTACCACTAAGCTAAGCTCTAAGTCACGATAGACTATCTACCTGGTCATCGGCTTAAGGAAGAACTTACAATATTCTTATCCTATGCCCTAGTGTAGGCCGAGAGAGAAAAAAGCCGGAGGAAAAAACTCTCGGTACTCTTTTAAAATTTTTATGATTTAAACTCCTCCCGCACAATTCAATAGAGTAACATACGAGCATGTCCCACCAAATATGTACTGCAACAGAATAATCACAAAAACACAGGTACTTGTTGTCGCCGAGTGGCGTGGGGTGCGACACCTCGATGAAGGCGCCGTCGCCGACGTCGACGCACAGCCGGTCGGGCGCGCCCGCGGGCACCTCCCAGCGACCCGGCACGCCTGCCAATCGTTCCAGACCTGCAAACCAATAGACTATCCTTTAAACCGACACGTTTTTTTTTCTATCCATTAGAAATGACTATGGCCCCGGCCTTTAAAGCGGCAAAGAATAGAACGTAGAGCTTCAAGAGCTCAACCATAAAAACAAAGGATTTACACCGTCAGAAGTGAAAATATGATTGACCTTTACCGTCTTCCTATGGGTAAAATTCAATTTGATTTTGTCCATATGCAAGTCATGCGATTGATACATTAAGTTGTTACACTAGTTGTATGTATATACAACTAGTGGACGCCCACAGCTTCGCTCGCGTATAATTAGACCCATTTACGACGTCTGCCCGCGTTCGGGTTACTCACCTGACTTCAAAAACGGCAAAGTTTCATACTAACTTTGTACCCCCGTTTTACCCCCTTAGGGGGTGAATTTTCAAAAATCCTTTCTTAGTGCTCCCCTACGCTATAAAAGGAACCCCTGTGCAAAATTTCAGGTTTCTAACCCTTATAGTTTAGGCCCTGCGTTGATATGTCAGTCAGTCAGTCAGCTTCTCCTTTTATATATATAGATATTTTCCAATTGAAGCACTCATAGCCCTACGACTCGCGACGACTAGGCGACTGTACGTGATCGAGCGTGTTAAGCTGTGGCCGAGCAAGTATACCCGTGCGAAACAGTAATACACCTCAGATATCTTTACTCACATACATACATATGTACATGATATGGTCACGGCCTGTTTTCCCCTGTCGGCAGAAACAATCAATTTACAATTAGTTACTACGATCATGAAACGATTCATTTACCTTCTGAAATTCTCAGTATAATAATTCATAAATACTTTTCGATTACCATCAGATCCATGGATGCCTGGGGCATCTCCAATGCTGGTAAGATATGGGGAATGTCTCAATGAGTGTCATACGTCGGACAAGTTCAAGGCCTAACGCTCCTATAATAAGTCTAGTATACAAGCACAATGGCAATCATTTTTAACCTTGACAGAGAGCTTCATTAGTATGTCGAATGCTTGTGTTGTATTATATTATATACATACTATACTAGAGGACGCCCGCAGTTTCGCTCGCGTTGATTTTAGACAGCGTAGATTCGCTTAGTCGAAATAATACACTTTTTGTAAGTTTGAACTGAATCTGTTAAAAAATCCATTCAAACTTTCATACCGTATCCCAACAGGTCCATTCAAACTTTCATACCGTACATTTTCCGGGAATAAAAGTAGCCTAAATATTAGTCCAGAGTATGAATAATAAATTTGCCAAGTTTCATCTAAACCGTCTACGGGTTTTTACGGACAGACCGACAATATTTTCGAAAAACACATTTTTGAATTCAAACTCGATATTATAATTTCCCTAGATTTAAAAAACTATCTCAGTTGTCCAGTTGGGTCAATGAAAATGCAGTACACGATACCTCGTATTAAGGAATTAACGTTGTGTTTGTAATCATTTTATAGTGAGTCATACATTGTTTCATATGGAAATAGAGTCTTGTGAAATGTGATTCTAATACTATGTGGTCATGCCTCAGATATTTAGTATAATATAAATAGTATCAATCCGATAGTTTTCAAGACGCAGTAATATATTGATATACATAATAGTATTTCTACGATGATTCATTCATAGATAGAAAGTTTACAGTTTGTATTTACACTTAGGTACTATAGTCTGAACCAGAATTAGATGTCCAAAATTAAAACAAAGAAACATCCTGAAAGTCGATGAAAAATTTTGATTGCAGATTTCTTAAACCTATACATTTTTGCTCACTTTTTAAAAGAATATCAATATGTATTAACAATATTGATAGGCGTAATGCCTGCCTTCAGGTGGTTTGGAATATAATGCTTTTAGCAATTAGTCCGCCTTTATCTCTTTAAAAAAACATCTCTAATTCCTTTAATTGAGCCTTAATGCTATATGAATGAAAAATTCAGCCATACCGATAAAAAAAATTAAGATCACGATTCATAATCATCAAATTATTTAACCCTGTATCATCAAATTATTTACTACCCTTAAACGTAGTATTATATTATAATTATTCTATGAAACGAATTTGTACATATTGCAAAATTTTAATTGTTCTACGTTTTACCAGACGTTACAAGACCTACGTTTTAAATGACAGTGTAAACAAATATTCAAGAGTAGGAAACTACCATTTAATAATTTTTTTTGCTCTAATTGTATAGATGTAATAATTTGTTTGCTCCTAAACATAAAATATTAATGCTACAATTTATCACCAGTACAGCGATCGAATGGAATCAACGACGAGCGAGTGAATTCAACCGATATTTTCAGTAGGTACGTATCTAAAAATAAATTTGAATCTGTGTCGATTACAGTAGCGCACTTTTTATAAAATATAATGTAACAAGTTTAAAGGGGCCGAACACATTGCCCTTCCTTTAGGATATTCGCATTGCCCGTTATCAATCTCCTAAAATAGATTTAAGATTTCGTTAAATGTTTTCCGAAAGTATTCCTACCTTCATTGACATAATCGTTCCACGCAGCGTGCCTATTAACAAGCCGTAGAGCGATGTCTTGCAAGAGGAAGTTGACCGGTTTGTAGGGCTTCACCTCGTAGTCCCAGCCACCTTTGTCGTTGCGTTCCGCCTTCTCGCAGAAAACGTACACGTATCTGGAAAATGAGATATTATCATCAATTCGGCACTACCGCAAAAGTCTTGGAGAAGTAGGTTTAGGCTATTGCCGTCACACAAGCGAATATCGAATTCTTCAATCCCGCATCTAAAATAGGTCTTTTACTTATTTTCTTCATATCCATTTGATGCAATGTCAACGGCACGGTCGCATAACCTAACATTAAATTTTCAAATAAAATAAGTAACTGCGTTCAGATATAACATAATATAATAAGTACAAAGAAGGATAATTCAAAATAAGACGGGTAAGCTTCCAAAAATATCTAGTTCGAATAACTAGGACTAGTCTATCACCCATAATAATTTAAATAAACGTTTCATTTTATTACTTTCGTCATTCCTATTCTATCCGAGTACACATGGCTCTCATGATTCAATACACAATTATATTCTGGATAAACAGAACCACTCCAGTCGGTCTCAGAGTTTATGGGTTTATGTACACATAAATATAGACCTTTACACCATACTGTTTAGGTGTAATTTACTTTACTTCTATTAATATCAGGGTAATGCACTCATCAATGTTGCGGAGTTTTGCTACATTTCAGAGGATGAAGACTGAACACCAATAATAACCACTGTAGCACTTAAACTTCTATAAATCGGAAGAAAACCACCGGTCCTGTGTTTTACAAGGCTTTGATTTTTGTCATAAAATGAAATAAATAATTTATTTATTGTTTCTTTATTCAACTAAGTATATAAAAATAAAAAGGATCAAATGTCAAGCTTAATGCACAATCCATTCTATACCAGCGGTAACAGTAACCACTAGAACCTAGTGGCGGTCTAGTGATTATATCAATAGAGATACGGAAAAAAAATTGGGCCTATAATTATTACTTATTATTTTCAATATGGGCAGGCATATTGAAAATTGAAATATTTAAATCTAGAATATTGAAAATTAAAATAAATAAATCTTATAGAACTCAAATTTAGTGTTATGGACTAAATAAAACAGAAACTTGTTATTATAATACAAATTGAAAAATATTTTTTCTTATTTTTAAAATAAATTCAATATGGCGGACGTTACAAAATGGCGAATTGCCAAACACCCAATGTTAAGGTGAGTACGTGCCAAGGGCTGAATGGTGTGGGGAAGATGTCTACCAATCTTAGGAGACCGGGGTCCCTCCTGTTGTAATTACCCTTACCTCTCTACACGGACCTCTGGGGAGGTGGTCCACTCTTTGTCCGATACTCGTGGGTCAAACGTCCCAAATGCCAAACACCCAATGTTAAATATCATATTTCTTCTAAGATTTTAAAATACTAAAAAGTAGAAAATAATATTATAAAGTAAAAAATATTTTTTAATAAAAAGCTTTTAATTAAAAAATATTTTTTACTTTAGATATTTTTTTATGGGCGTAATTAGAATTTAAAAAAATTCTAGCATTATATTTTCTCCGTCTGCCTCATTCCACTTCATTCTTGATTCAACATAGTTTCACTTTGTTCATGTAATATAATTTAACTACTTTATAACTCAGTTATTTTCAGTCTAAGTCAATTTTAGCAACAACTTATTTTTTTACTTTTTAGTGCATTTTTATTAAAAATATTATTTACTTTATAATATTTTTCCTTTCTAATGAAGGATTTTCGATTAATAAGTTCTTGAGTGTTTCATTGTTCTGACGAACAATGGTCGTTCGGTTAATTTCGATGTTAAATAAGTATATTAAAATAACAGATTGAGTTTGTTTTGAGAAAATATTTCCACAAATTTACAGACATTATGAAGACGCCTTTTACAATGAGTTTCCGGTAAATTACCTATTAATAGAATCGCGTATATACGTGATAGGATTGAAAATGTTAAGGATAAACTTAGACGTGCAAAAGGATAAACAAATATGCAAATGCTGCATTGCGTCAATAGTGCGTTATTTACAAGAATAATCCTGATAGTATTATCATGAAAACATTGAATGAATATATTACTCGGTATTCCCGTGCTAATAATACCGCACGAACGGTGTGTACAAGTAGCTAGATTCAATTATTGACGTCACTGACGGAGGACTATCAAATTAAACCTTATTACGGTTCATTCCATTCATTTATGAATCGTATTTAAGATGCACATCTTGATTTAATTCCACGCGAGGTAAGCTGCGGGCATCAACTAGTACGTAATAAGAATACATATTAAGTGTAGTAGATACTTAATATGGTCAAAACAAATAATATTTCATATCGTGAAATTTACCACCGCATGCCTATATTTACTGTTAATATTTATAATGAGTTTTCCAACTCACACGTGAAATGACGTGTACTTAACAATGAAGCATCGGGGCATGAAAAACCTAACAATAATATTAAATCATTCAATCCATACTAATATTATAAATGCGAAAGTAACTTTGTCTGTCTCACTTTCACGCCAAAACTACTGAACCGATTTAAATGAAATTCGGTAGGTCTCTCCAGACACTGATAGTCTGGAGCCTGAGAAAGGACATAGGCTACTTTTTATTTGGAAAATAGTGTTGTAAAGGGTTGAAAAGGGGGTTGAAAGGTTGTATAAAAGTTTTGTCATTTTCAGAAGTAGAAGCATAAAATTTATATTAGAGGCTATTGATTAGATATAAATAAACTAGTGGACGTCCGCAGCTTCGCTCGCGTAGAATTAGACCCATTAACGACGTCTGCCCGCGTTCGGGTTGCCCACTTGACTTCAAAAAGGGCAGTTTCATACAAACTTTGCACCCTCTAGTGGACGCCCGCAGCTTCGCTCGCGTGGAATTAGACGTAACGTAACCTAAATACAAAATTTCATTGAAATAATGTAGGTATATAAGAAAAACTTTTATACCTACTAACTTTGCACCCCCCTTTTACCCCCCCCTTAAGAGATGATTTTCAAAACTCAATAAAAACCTTCTAACATCAAAAACGGCAAAGTTTCATACTAACTTTGCACCCCCGTTTTACCCCCTTAGGGGATTAATTTTCAAAAATCCTTTCTTAGTGCTCCCCTACGTTATAAAAGGAACCCCTGTGCAAAATTTCAAGTTTCTAGCCCTTATAGTTTAGGCCCTGCGTTGATATGTCAGTCAGTCAGTCAGTCAGTCAGTCAGTCAGTCACCTTCTCCTTTTATATATAAAAGGAGAAGGTGACTGACTGACTGACTGACTGCGTTCGTCATCCGACGTTTTCGAACGACATTGCATAATCGTCACTGTCAAAATAGACATTATTATTGTCATTTTTTGTTTACATTATGTACAATAGTCGTTTCGATTGAATTGTGGAACCCTTTTTTCGTAGAATGAACCTAAATCCGTAAAAGAAGACCAGTTATATGTTGCCAAATGGATCGCCAGATCGTCAGTGACACAAGCAATGTAGAAGTTGATTGGAATATTGCGAGATGAAATAGCTGCAACACTCTTTTCTCAGAGGGGGATAAGTTTACCCTAAGAACTGTTTTTCATTCAGTTTCTAGTTTTTAGAATTATAAAGGTATATAATGGAGTGTTGTAGTTGAGGAGTTTTGATTGTTTTGAAGAATTATTTTGGCTCCATGTGCAGGCCAGGTCCATGGTACCATATTGACCGAAGTTACATAGCTATGTCAAATTTTAGCTCAATTGGATGCCAGCAAGTGCTTAGAAAATGGATTGCAAATTGTGAATTGGAACATCATGCCATCAAAGCAAGTTACATAAAAGCTTATAAAAATCCTGTTAATGTACTAAAATGTGACTTTAATTGATGTACTTGAGTGAAGGACACTTCATTGAATAAACAATAATCTGAATGAAATTGTTTCCATTCTGAAAATTAGATTTTAATATGTACATTGTACCCCATGTACTTATTACAAACATAAAAATCACAGGGTAATTTTTACTGCCATATATTAAATTTAAAGCTATTTATTTAATGTGTCCTACGGGATAAAAAGTACCCAATTTCCTATTCCAGGGTCTTGAGTTCCATACAATGCATGCATGTATAAATGCATACTTTTTGACTTTTTTACATTTTTCATTAAGATGTAACAAAATTAAAACCACGTTATATATCATCACAGTTTTATTAAAATCCATCCGTTTAGTCTAAAATACATAGAATACACTTTATTGTACACACAAAGTAATTACAAAAACACAATATTGAATTATCGAAGAGATTACAAAAGGTACAACCAACCGGCCTTGATCGTCGTAATATTAACTGGCCATTTTGAGTAACAATATTCATTGTTTCCATTTTGATTCGATTCAACGATGAATATAATGAAGATAGATTAATATATTTACACGAAACACTGTTTAGCGCGAATGAAAACTTAAATTAATATTATTTATCCTGAAAAATCTGAAAATGTTTATCTTTAGGAAGTGCCAAATGTCAAAATAGAAGCTTTATATGACAGTTGTATAATGGTCGTCGAGCGATCACCCGTTGGTTTTAGAACGCGTATAATATCATCGAGCGTCGTCGGGCGAGGTAAAAGAACGTAGCCCAGGGCCTAAACTATAAGGGCTAGAAACTTGAAATTTTGCACAGGGGTTCCTATTATAACGTAGGGGAGCACTAAGAAAGGATTTTAAAAATTCACCCCCTGAGGGGATAAAACAGGGGTGCAAAGTTAGTATGAAACTTTGCCGTTTTTGAAGTCGTTAGACGGGTAGACGTCGTTAATGGGTCTAATTCTACGCGAGCGAAGCTGCGGGCGTCCACTATTTATATATATAGATATATAGATATGGCTTCAATATATGATATTGGATTCAATGTTAGTAAAAATGTTACCCTTAAGGGTGTAAAATGAACATATATTACTCGTATTATAACTAATTCACGCGAGCGAAGCTGCGAAGCGAAGTGTGTATAAGGTATTTTAGTTTATTTATTATACATCCATAAATGGTGATCACGTATTTTCGGGATACGTAAAGGGGATCGAATCGAAAGTTATCTCGTCTCGTATTCGGTGTCTCAGATAAAATTGAAAATCAATTGTGTCTCGAGTAGATCTTCGCGCCGCGCCGGTGTTCTAGAGGTTAAGTGAACAAAATCTTCAATAGATTACAGTAGGCACCTTGGCCCAGTGTGTGCCCGGGCATTATATATTGACTTACTTGTCATTCAAGTCCGGCGCCGGAGTGGACACAACGACGTCTCCGAGCCTGACGTGGCGGGAGTAGTCCGTATAGTGAGGCACGCCGCCGCCGACGCCTACTAAGAACACGTACTCCACCTACGGCAAATTACATAGCATATAGACATAAAATTAGGTAAAAGATTCAATAACCCTTTATGAAGCAATTTAACCCTAATTTAATTCCCATAGCTGACTATGGGAATGAAATTATGATAAAACTGATGCCCCACTGTCACCCACTTCTTAGTCTGTCTGAACATCACGTCTATAACTAACCACCTTACTACTAGCGTAAAAGCCAAATAAGGGGTTATAAAATTATAAAACAGAAGATCCCACATTTTAAATTTGAACATAAGTACATTCTTAATTAAAAATTTAATACGACATTCTAGTAGCTATATTCTATTATTGTATAACAATATATCCTGCCTTTTGACATGTCTGTATTTAAATTTGTGAATTGTATTTTGGTAGGGCAGAATTTGGCACGCCTTTTAGGTATCTTATTTAGGACTAAACACTGTAAGATCTATTTATAGATGTCATAATGCAATAAATAAATGCTTATGATTATATATCACATAAGTACGAGTAACAGTTTATATCATAAATGCAGCACCCAACGCTACACAGTTTAATCTAAATGTAATGTGTTATTTTTTCTTGATAAATTAATTAAAATCACATTTATTTCTTATCAAAAGAGTATTAAAAATCGAGTACCTATTAATATTTGTATTAACATTTAATACCTATTAGTAGTCATTTACTAGCAGAACAGCGGGCCGTCTAAAGCCAAGCTAGACGCATTATTACATGTGTACGTCTACTACGTATCTAGCGTAAAAGATGTAGTATTTCATGGAGTCATAGCTATTTCACGCAAGTATTCGAACTGACCGCAATGCAGTCAAGGGCACTCTAACTTTATTAACGTCTGCGGGCTAAACTGATTTGAATTCAGTCGAATCTTTTACGAGCTGTTTCTGTGATACGACAATAGGTACTTAAAATTTTCCAACTGGAAGAGTGTGAATAAGGATAATAGTTAATAGGACAAAAGTTTGGAAATGAATATTTGTCGATCAAACATAGATAGAGATAGAAGAATAGAAGTATCAGTTTTATAAATATGTAGTTAGAAAGAAGTACTTTAGTCCGTTTCATTCGAATATATAAAATTATGAATGAGCCTGATACTGCCACAGTCCAGAGTCAATAATTTTTTTTATGTGAAATCAATATGGCAATAATAGATATACCTATGAAAAAAAATGGCGTACCTTTTGGAAAATGCCGAGCAATCGGGTGGTAGTGTTGCCGGCAGCCGTCATCGCTTCTCTGGTGCGACCCACCGAAGGCAGTTTTGTGGTAACCACTCGATGCGCTCCAATAGTGCCCAATGTGTAAACGTTGGACTCGCCTGTTGATAAACAAAGTGTTTTAAAAGAAATATCATATGCTCGTAGGTAGATAGTACCAATGACCGTCCGCGACGGAATTGTACATCGCGGCCAAAAAATGTCAATATTCTTTCATCCAACAGGACCCTCCATATTTTCCAAGATAAAAAGTATCGTTTATCCACCGTTGCATAGCATAATAATATGAATAAATAAACACTGATTTTTGTAGATATATTAGCGATATCAAACTGTGTCCCTCTTTATTTATAATACACACTTACACCACCACAACCCTGCCTTTTGTCCCATTGTTGGGCACTCGTTTCCTCTCAGAATGGGAGGGATTAGGCCTTAGTCCACCACGCTGGCCAAGTGCGGATTGGCAGACTTCACGTGCCTTCGAGAACATTATGAAGACTCTCAGGCATGGAGGTGTCCTCACGATGTGTCCTTCACCGTTACAGCAAGTGGCATTTAATTTCTTAAATCGCACATAACTTAGAAAAGACATTGGTGCGTGTCGCTTGGGTTTGAACCCGGACCGCTTGAGTGAGAGGCGTGTTCGATAGCCACTGGGCTGTCACACAATTATACACATCTTAATATATTCACCCAAGACAGGGTCTTAATATAGCCTTACATCCCTGAACTAAGTGCGGATGCAGGTCTTAGGATAAACCACCGTTTCCAATAGACCGTAATGACAAGACATATAAGGCGGACTAATGACTCATATCATATTTAATTAATTATATATAAGGATTTTATTGGTATAAATTATTTCACACCGCAACCGGCAAGTGACGAGGTGCGTGTCAACAAATTGATTAATACAATAAGCTAAAATTTATGTTCTAAGTGATAGTGTTGATCTCCGAAATATTGTGATGACGTTGTGAGAATGCTCATTGTTGTTACGTTATTGTGTTGTGTTATTATCAGTGAACGAATTGAAGCACGTATTATTGCACCAGCTATTATGGGAAAGGAAGAAACATTTCCAAGGTACATTACACATTATCATAATAATATACCAATTGAACCTAACTAAAACTAGGCCATAACTAACCTGAATATTACGAATGTTATAAAATATTACAAATAAAGCGATCAAAAGATATGAAAATCTGACACTGACCTAGACAAATTAAATTAAAATAATCATTTTTAGTTAATACCATAAACCAAAAACCCGACTGCGTTAACTAAAAAATATTTTCAAGCTTATTAAATGAACTGAAAGATGAAAAGAATTATCATGATTGACAGTGTTCACAAACAAAGTCCAAGGGAGCTATCATCAGCTATCGAGCTAACATCGGATAATAAGTAATAGTAGCGTTCAGAGCCCAATGGCTCGCGTCGATTCAATGTGATCGAAAGAGTTAAGTGACGACGGGCGCGGTCGGTTTGTGGATGGGTAGTGGCAAAATTTCATGGACGCTGCTGCTTCGGAGGGCACGTAAGGCCGTCGATCCCGGTTGTTTTCAATGGTGGAAACAGCCGTTAAGCCTTGTCGAAAACCCTCGGGTGGCTTGAGAACATTCGACACTGGGTTGGCCACTAACCCTTCCACCAATCCGCATTGGAGCAGCGTGGTGGAGTATGCTCTAGACCTCCCGCAGCTGCGTCTGTGGGGGAGACCCGTGCCCAGCAGTGGGACTCAATGGGTCGCGGCGACTTTTATGGTTTTTTTTAAAATAATATTTTAATTTCTTTTCAGCTTTAGTAAATTATATAAATATACATTTATAATTTTTGCACGCTTTTGCTAAATCCCTTTAATTCGATAGCCCATTCAATTCAATAGGTATTGAGAAAACAGGATTTTGAAGACATAATATGGCTCCAATACTCGGCAATTTTGAAATACCTAGTGTCACCCAGTGTCACTCTCACGATTGAGATGAATCTAACGACACCTCTTCGTTTAGGCTACATACGGAGCCTTCCAATGAAATAAACAATAAAAAAACTCATATCACTCATTCTGGCACAGTCGGGTAAAAAACAAACGCACACTTTCGCAATTTCAGCGATTGGAGAAAGAAAGAAATACTAATGGATTGATGAATCATCGAATGCGGAATTTAAATCTGTAAGCGGAAACTATGCGCGTAAAACTTTATTTAGTCCTCCTTCACTTTAGGTTTCTAACAGAAAAGGTACAGACTAAAGACACCGCGTAATTATAATTAACATGAATTTAAATTTTCGTCGTTTTAAATTTTGCGTAATACTGTCTATCTGCGGCAGTTACAATAAAATATGGTCGTTTGCTATCTTATTATATCCAAAAAAAGATATTTTACGAGGTATATCACATTTTACTGTTATAATCAGGTAAAGGATTTTAAGCACGATGGAAATTTACATGATTAGGTCAACGTGACTATGAGAAAATCGTATTGACAAACATTACACGTTATTCACCGCTATGGTCTTCCCCCAAGCCACCTTAAGTTAAGCAGGGTACAAAGTGCAATTGAAATACAGGTATTACTCATAATGCTGATTAAAGTTGGAAAGTTGACTGGACTGTTTCTGACACGTCTGAAAATTGATGAAGCGTCTGGTCATGCAGTGTTTTATGCTAGAATCAAATGAATGCATTCATTCAACCGTACAGGGTCTTTACCGTTTATTTACTTCTTGCGCTTAAATAACTACAATCTAAATAAAAGTCTGTGATAGCATATATACCATAAGGTATTTATTGAATTTGCATATTTTTGCAAATTCAAACAGTGATTTATGAGCGGTTTTATTATGCATGGCATATTAATCCTTACGAACGAAAGTTACTTCATCATCAGATTTTTTTATGAAGATTAACTTTGTTCTGTATGTCAATCGGGCCTATAGTTAAGATAATGGAAAGTTAAAAATAAATAAGAGCAGCACAAGTAAAATTTAAGTAAACATAAAATTGTATTAGCCGTTTTGAAGGGTTCATTTGTAAATTACCATAGTACCTACTTATTTACTATTTGTTGGTTAATTTAAGGCTACTATTATAATGGTAATAGTAGTAATGGGGGTGGGGTTAGGGAAATTTGTAGAAGGTATATACTGGTGGTGGGTTCATAATTTTTAATTCAATTAGATTTTAACATAACATCAACATTGTATTTCTCGGAAGGGGCAGTAGTAGGTAAACCCACATTTCATCAGTTATGTCCTATTGTCATACACCGGGCACAAATCCATACTCCAAGCTTTGAATCCGGGCATTTCAAGTTAGTAGAAATATTTGTTGCGGCCCCTTAACCGTAATACTCGTAGTTTCAGAATTCCCACGTTATTTGACCATTCATAATTACCACGCAACTATGCACGAGGAAAACCTATACTACCTAACCTACCCTAAGTACCTATGTAAGTAGGTGTGAGTGGATCCTTAATTCCACATGGCTCACATGGCATAAACCAAAGATGCGATGCACAGTACCTATATTGTTTAGATAGATTGATGTAGGTATTCGTATTGTTTAGATAGATTGATGTACTCGTAAGTACAGTACAAGTGGAACAAGCTTTTCGGTATCCTTATCTACTTTCCTCGTCAGAAAAAATATTTAATTTTTTTTTCAAATTATGTAGGTACTGAGTATGTCAAATACTGTACATAAATACCTACTAGCTCTATAGCTCTTTTTAAGTAGGGGTACCTACCTAGACATCTTATAGTGAAATAAATCTTTTGAATTATCGACTTAGTTTTTTAACCACAAAGTTTCACTGTATTATTAAGGTGCGGCGGTAAACCAAGATAGCTAGACCAGATAACGGTAATAGAATGCAAAGCAATTATCTTTATGCCAGTAGGATAGGATATGGTCACGTCACGTTCAACACCTAAATGATAAATTATTATCTTATACTAGAGAGATGAGTTTGAACTGCCTCGCTGCGACCCAAATACGTGCCACTGCTGGGCACGGGTCCCCCACAGACAGCTGCGGGAGGTATAGAGCATACTCCACCACGCTGCTCCAATGCGGATTGGTGGAGGGGTTAGTGACCAACCCAGTGTCGAATGTTCTCAAGCCACCCGAAGGTCTTCGACAAGGCTTAACGACTGTTTCCACCATTGAAAACAACCGGGACCAACGGCTTTATACATGCCCTCCGAAGCACGGTAGCGTCCATGAAATTTTGCCACTAGCGGTCACCCATCCACAAACCGACCGCGCCCGTCGTTGCTTAACTCTTTCGATCACATTGAATCGACGCGAGCCATTGGGCTATGGACGCTACTTGAACTGCCTATTCAACCCATATTGTTACTGTTGGGAAACAAAAAATAATTATAAATCAAATCCCCCCTTTACGTAAAATGTAATATTTTTTTAATTTATTTAATACATTTAACATATTTATCGTCATAGGAAAACATAATAGGTACCTAAGTCCCAATACTCCCAATTCATTCACACCAGAATTTCTATCCATTCGAGGGAGTGAGGACCGCAGGCCGCACCCACTGATTTACACAATACCAATGATCATAGCTTATTTCAGTTTATAAACTTTAATTAACAAATTGCGTAACAATATATTTATAGAAGTCATACATAAATACATAATTGGTGATAAATCTATCTTCTATATAATAAAAATGAATCGCAAAATGTGTTGGTAAGCACATAACTCAACAACGCCTGGACCAATTTGGCCAATTCTTTTTTTAAAATGTTCGTTGAAGTTCAAGGATGGTTTTTACGGCGAAAAAAATTTGAAAATTCATCCCCTAAGGGGGTAAAACGGGGGTGCAAAGTTAGTATGAAGCTTTGCCGTTTTTGAAGTTAGGGAATGTGTAACGCAAGCGAAGCTGCGGGCGTCCACTAGTATTAAATAAAAATTATACGAATTTCGTAATGGAGAAGGGCGTACGCGCAACATTCCCCGTCGAAGACGTCAAAAAGTTTGCTTGCCTATCTACTCGAGTAAAAAAGACAATATGTAGTACATATATGTAAATAATACATGAAAAATAGTTGAGTACCTACCTATCTACAAATTACCTGTAAGGTAACACCTTATAAAAGTAGATCGCACTTAAGATTAAGTGTTTACGTGAAATTGTTTACTGTATAATAATACATTAGGTACCTAGTTATGTAGTTGCATACATAACTGCAAATATCATTTCAATTGATTTATACTGCCGTGGAGTGCCGTCACAGTCACATATCGCCGAGTTTGATAGACTAAAATCTAAAATCTTAAAACATCGATCTTGGACTGTGTTAAAATTGCTCGCGCGCAGCGCACGTCAAAGCCGTTAGCTCAAGGTGTGTGTACTTGTGTAGCGACCTAGCGACGCGAGTGTTTTTCTACATTACGTCACCGCAAAACTTAAAATTCCATCTTTGGTTCGTTGTTTTTAGAATCGAATCTGCGGTGTAGCACAGACGTATCGTACAGTTAAATGAAAAATTGTGGTGGTTCAATCTGAAAAAAAAAAAAAATGCTGAAATCATTTTGTGACTGCATTTCGTCTGGGTACGGTTTACGTTCAATAATTCAACACAATTATTTTAAAGTTACGCATGTATTTTAAACATAATTGATACGTTTGCGTTCATTTATCCAACTCGTGAAAAAATAAAGAAAGCAAAGCAATGTCAGAATGTCACTGTCATGTCACTGAATAAAAAAGGGAGTGTTTGGTGGATCGTGATTTAGTTCGTGGGGTTTTCAAAACAAACCGTGAAAAGCACGTCATGAGGCTAAAGGAATGTCTGCGTGAATAAATTAAAATTATCCATGGCCGTGAATAAAACGTTACCAAACCGGTTAATCAATACAATTTGTAGGTTACATATCTTTATGATTCGATGTTGATTTGATTAGATAATTAGTTTAAAAAATACATTCGCTACTATGTGGTGGATTATTTATTTTATTATAAATAGGAATGATTTAATTTAATACTCTGGATGTTGTGTTGTTGTTTGTTAAAGAATTCGCCGAGAAAACGATGTGTACGGAGCTGAGACTGTTCATTTAAACGGGACTGGACTAAGAGCACCTGCGTGGCCCCTAGCAAACAGTACAAACGAAAAAATGTTTTTGATACCCAGTGTACTAAAGGAGGGCGATCAAATCAATATCACTGGGTTGATTACAAGTGAGCCACAGTGGTAAGTTTTTCAGTAAGCTGTATAAAAATATAGTAGTATCAATAGTGTTAATTATAATAGATATGATTGTGTGTGGAATTTTCTTTCCATGATTATGATTATGGTCTTTAAATTATGGTATCTATGAGAACCAATTTAAATCCAATATCCATCCAATATTTTTTTACTAAACATGTATTTGAATTTTAGGGTTTCAATAAGTCTTGTAACGGAGCATTATGGACCAAACGGGAGTAAAGAGCCCGATAAAAATAATATAGCCAGTCAAATGGAATTATACTTCCCTTCTAATGACTCAAGTGAACAAAAAATTGTTGTGAAAACTATTTTAAATGGGGATACAGAGGAAGTTACTGCAAGCGTTACACCGTGGGAATTATTTTCAGGTACGTACCCTTAAATATCTACTTAATTCCAATAATTTTTTATATGGATACAAGATAGCAATATAGCTAGCTAGTCTCATAAATATCCTCTTAATTCCAATAAAAAATTTTTTATGGATACAGGTTCAGATTCATTTATTTTTCATTATATGGTATTTTGTATACGCTTAATGAACGTCATAACATTTTTTATCTACCGCCGGTTCACAAAGTTGATGCTACCGAGAAGAACACGGCAAGAAACTCGGTAGTTCCTCTTTTCAAAATTTACAATTTTTATAATTTGATCACATTACATTATTATGAGCTGGAGATACATCGCACCAAGCATTTCTATCGTTTAAGTAATCATTAATTTTATAGAAAGCTTTATTAAGGAAGTTTTGTTTAATGTAAGATTTAAATTTATTCTCTGAGACAAGTAATATTTCCGGGTATTTTATTATAGAAGCGAACACAGTTCCCCATAAAAGATTTTGATACTTTACTTAGTCTAGAGCTAGGTACATTCAATTTATCCTTATTTCTTGTACATAAGTTATGTACACTACTTTTTTTGTCAAAGAAATTAACATTTTTCCGTACATACATAATATTTTCAAAAATATATTGGCATGATACAAGATAGCAATATAGCTAGCTAGATAGCGAGCTTGCAGCACCACCCATCCACTGCCGCCCATGAAAACGGTGACTGACTTTGAACAAGACTCAATTAGGGCCTGGGATGGTTAGTCCAATTAGTTGAGAGAGTTAATTAGAACATTAGTTGGTCAGTTTGTTAGCAGGTATGAGGACTAGGACTATTACTGAAAGTTAGTTCTGTTAGTAATAGTCAAGTTAGTACTTGTTAGTAGGAGTCTCGTTCTAAGTAAGTCACAGATGTGTTGCTACCCTTGAGGACTAAGATGGTCGCCTCTAAAGAACCAAAGTGTAACCGGAAACCACACCTTTCCAGCCCGACCATAATTGCTTTAAAAACAATTATTACACGGCAGAAATGGTACTAGTTACCGTAGCGGGTGGTGGTACTGCCCCATGCGAACTCTATATGGAACAGTATAATACTCTATATTGAATATTGACTATAATGTACTATAATAACTATGAAAACAAATTTCTATCTTTGCTTAACAAAACTTTTGAATTTTTCAGATCTACCATCAAGCACCTCTATTCCAGTAACAGTATCACTGACTATGGTTTTGAGTAGGAATGGATATGGGGTGGAATTTTACATTAATGATTCATATGTAGATAAGATTCAGCTTAAACACAGATTTGATGACATTAGGTATATGATATTGAATGGTGATGTGGAGAAAGTGAACAGGTTAGAATTCCAATTTGCATAAAATAATTAGGATGGTGTTTGGCTTATGAAGTAGACAGCTATTCTTATATAAAACCCATGGAAAATGGTAGGATAAGAAATTAATTTTGTACTTGAATGTACATTTCTTCACATGAAGTATTATTATTTATTATATGTTATGTTATTAATGTACCAGTGGTATTTAAGGGCTAATTATCCTGAAGTTACATGTAGATTGATAAAATTGAATGATTTTATGAATTTATTTTTATGAATACAACAGTATTTAAGAAACAAAATTTACCATCGCAATGCGTCTAAAATTTATTGAAAATAAAATTAATATAAATTTAATTCTTATTGTTATTGAAGTACATATTAAGTTATCTGTTATTGTTGTATTGTTTTAAATAAGGAATTAGGTTATATTATAATCTTATCTCTCTTGATGTATGTTATAATA
This sequence comes from Carterocephalus palaemon, assembly GCA_944567765.1. Lineage (NCBI taxonomy): Eukaryota > Metazoa > Arthropoda > Insecta > Lepidoptera > Hesperiidae > Carterocephalus > Carterocephalus palaemon. The sequence continues at coordinate 7,522,117 of OX155645.1, forward strand.
ATAAGTATGCACACGCATAATAATTCAGTTTAAAATCCCACCATATTGTTATTATCTTTTAAGTACTTATATATTGATTATGTATGTTAAATATCTATGGAACTAGTTCTAAGGCAGCAGCTATACCTAAGCTATCTATCCACTTCAAAACATTGACAGGTACTTTTGGCTGTACTCCTTCCAGAATAAAAGCTATGGTTCCAATTCCAACAATATATTATAATATGATAAAGAAAATAACTGTATAAAAACTAATAAATACCTACATAATTGTTATTGTGCTAATTACGTATCACGTAGCGGAACCCTAACGAAGAGCGCTGACACCGTCGATATAGTTTGTAGAACACTAATATGCAATTCAGCAACGTATTTGGTCTACTTTTGCAGTTCAACATTGACGCAGATCTCGAAGAATGCTGATGCCGCCACACTAGTTTTTGATCTAAACATATTTGTCCTAATTATGTAATTCATCAATCGCGACGTCTCTTGATACTATAAATACACTACTATTCGAGTAGGGAAGCATTCTTTATCCAACATCGATAGGAATCGCTTAAGCTAATTATTAAGTTCAAATTGTAATTTATTTTAATTAAAGTAGTTTTTAAAGTAATTTTGGTTTTCCTGGAACCTCCGGCCGCAGCAAACGTAATTGGCGCAGTCGGTAGGATAATTCGCGGGCCGGTTCACGATAGCTAGGGACCCACAATTCGGAAACCACGTCGTGAGTCGCCTGGGAGGCTGTCCAGCCCCGTCTTCGAGTTATCCAGAACCTACGGACCTGCTGCAGACAACCGGAAGAGCATCCAGACATTGAAGCATCCAGAAGGCCAGAAATGAAAACCCTGTAAGTGCACTTGAATTGTTCTCGTGTTGCTTCCCGTTACTCCTGTAATTTTCCAATTTTCCAACATTTTCCACCCTAGATCGGATAGGGCCCAGGGGTCTGAATTCCGTCAGACTCACTGGGATATCGATAGTAATAGGAATATAGATTTAGAGTTATTTAATCAATCAGATATTAGTTTAGAGTGCTTAGAGTCACATACGATGGCACACGACCCGGACACTATTTTTAAGGCACTCCGCCTTGTCCCGGATTTTGATGGAAATCCAAATGTGCTAACTAGGTTTATAAGTATATGCGATCAATTAGCTGCTAAGTATCTAAGTACGGAAAAAGGTTCCGAATTTTCTAATTGTTGCGTATTGAACGGAATACTTAATAAAATAACAGGGACTGCCGCTTGTACTTTAAATTCAAATGGAATTCCTGACAGTTGGGCAGGTATACGTAAAACTTTAATTAATAATTTTTCTGACCAACGTGATGAAATAACTTTATACAATGACCTCTCCTTAGCCACTCAAGGTAATAAATCTCCCCAAGACTTCTATGAACACTGCCAGACCCTATTTAGTACACTTATGACTTATGTGACTTTACACGAGACCGTACCTACTACTGTTACTGCAAAACGCGACTTGTATAAAAGGGTTACCATGCAGGCATTTGTTCGTGGCCTTAAAGAACCCCTTGGGTCACGTATACGTTGCATGCGCCCCGATACTATCGAGAAGGCTCTCGAGTACGTTCAGGAGGAGCTGAACGTACTGTACTTACAGCAACGTAACGAACCACAAAAGAATATAGCGACCCCCAAGGTACCCCATCATCCACCATCCATAGTCCCACAGCGACCCCATGTTCCTACATCCAACTGGCCGGTACCAATAGGGCACCAACCCATGAGGCCTCCGCCTCAGCCATTTAAATTTAACGAGGCTATACAGCATAACCGCATGCCCACGCACACCCAAAGAGTATTCGGTGCACCGCCCCCGAACTATAATCCCCGCAGTAATGTATTTAGATTACCACCTCGCCACAATCCACCTCAAAGCCAGAACCCCCAGCCTATGAGCGGTGTACAGAGTTTTACTCCTAAACCGCTTCCACCTATGACGTCAGGCCATGATTGGGGAAGGTCAGGGAACCCTCCTCCAAGTAATTATTTTAAAACTCGCGAAATGAATGTTAATGAATGTGCTGCGTACGACGAATCATATTACCGCCCATATGACTATTACCAAGAACCGACCTACTTTTACAATGACAATACCTACTACACTACTAACTATGCCCCTGACTATGCTTATGACACCGCGTATTATATATCTGACGACTACCCTTTACGTAACGAAGTTACGCCTCAGGTAGGAGACAATAGCGAAGAACAGGATTTTCAGGTGGATTACACAAAAACCAGAATAGAATTAAACCTACAAACACAAAGGCAACTTCCGTACATACAGATAAATAACCCTCCATTAAAATTTTTAATAGATACCGGTGCCAACCAATCCTTTATTAACCCCGAAGCTGTTGCGAAGTATTTTGGTAATTTTCCCCTTAATTACGACCCGTTTGAGGTAACAAACGTACATGCAACCAGTAGAAATAATTATTCTATAACATTACCATGCTTTGCTGAATTTAATGACCCAGATAATATAAAATTATTCTTGTACCGTTTCCATGACTATTTCGACGGGCTTATAGGTTTAGATTTGTTAGGTAAATGGGAAGCCCGTATAGATCTGAAGGAGAGACAGCTATTCACACACTCAGCGTCGAATCCTATTAAAATGTACAACTCGCGTAATGTTAATTTATATGAAGATATTATACCTGCCGGAACTTCGAAAGCTATCCGCGTACCCATTAATACAACCGACGGTGATGTATTCATTGGAGAACAAATAATATGTAATTGCATTATACATGAATGTATTACCACCGTTATTAATCAGCGCGGTTACATTGAAGTCGAGAACCCAACACCTAACGACATAATATTCTCTCTCGATCGGCCGG